>OY728156.1:893178316-893859197 GCA_963277665.1 Viscum album | reverse complement strand
TCTTATAAAAAGGTTATAGTAATTATTAGTTATAATGAGAACCTACAAATACTATGATAGAAATGTTAAAACATATATCATATGTTCTAGATACATTATGCTGACAGTACACAAATGACATTTAATGTCAAATTCTGGGGGCCCATAATAATTGTTACTTCTTCACATGATGTTTGGACTTCATGATCATGAGTAGATGAGATTATGAGGATGACCCACGAATAGGATCACCACATGTTTTGGGGGTCATTGGATCTTTTTATCTATGACAATTTTTATCAGTATTTTGACATGAGATCATTATTAGTGTGTATTATTTGACCATGTACTAGGTTGTAATAAAAAAACCATGACATTTATGTGATGGTGGGGTATCTTTCATTGGGTTCATCATTGGTGGTATGAAATTGATTGAATGATCAAAACAAGATTTTTTTAAAAGGAAGATATATATTGTACTTGGTTGGAAAGGATAGTGGTTCTTTTATTAAATTAATCACCATGGAGATTAATGTAAATTATATTTATCAAGGTCATAAATAAATAAATCAAGAAAGGGTGATGACATGAATTACACATCCTAATTTATGATATATCCTTTGATAAATATATTATATTACCCTAATCATGTTCATAATAGGTTGTTATCGATATGACATTTCATGTCTCCTTAGGGTTTAGGATGTGTTTCTAGATACCACTCATGGTATATGGGTATGAATCATTGCTATTGAGATAAGGTTCTATAGGGTCACACACTAAGTGCATCAATAAGTTCAAACTACTCTGATGAATATGAGTTTAAGATGAAGTTGAACCTATGTGAGGGTATTGGTGAATTTACAACTCTTATTGATCTCAAGTAAAATAATTCAATTATGATTATTATTTTTAGAATAATTATAATTGAATTCTTTTATCATGGTATTAAATATTAATTTAATTATAAATTTGAATACATGAACATATTATTTTTTGAATAAAGAATGCACGTTAAGGGTTGATAAATAATTATAAGAGTCTTGACCTGTGTTTATTACTTTTATTTTATTACATGAAAATTTAATGTTTTATAATTGAGTGATAAAATATTTTTGAAATTTAAGAAAAGATTAATTGATTCATAAGTGTGCATAAGGGTATAAAATGAAGGTTATAACTTTCTAGGGACCAATTTTTTTTTGCAACATACAAAATTAGTATATAATTGAATTTTAGAATTATGGATAGTTCCCCCACCATTTTCATGATTTTATAGAGTGGAGATCTTCTATTACATCCCCTCTCTCAATTTTAGAGAGAGAAATCAAAGAGAAGAACAAGGCCAGATCAATGTCTCTTCCCCAGAGCAAGTTAGCATTCCATGCAAGATTGAAGGAACATTGAAAAGAACATTGATTTTAAAAACTATAACTTGGTAATTAAAAAAAATTATTCTTGATATGTTGTATATGTGTGGAATATAAAGAGGATTCCTTAGTTGGTGCCATTGAGAAACAATATGCTAAAAATGATAAGATTATATCAAAGTTGTTGATGAAACAATGAATCATTAACCGTTTCATTTTATTTTTGTTCATTTTTATTAAATTATTGTAACGTCCTGACTCAGGTACCACACTCCGATGCACCAATACTATTAGTTACATAACCTCAAGTGCGTCTCCTCATACACTAGAGGCTTCTGACAAGCAATGGGGGTCCAATATCAATCATGGAGAAACTATACCCTCTTTATCAGAGAAATACCAAAATGAAAAACAAATACACAATCACAATAAGATGATAATAACTAAATGATATAACAACCATAACAATATAATTATCACAATATGACCAAAACTATAAATAATATATTCATAACTAAAGTAGAAAAATATATCATGCCAAGTACATGTCAAGTGTCAAAATGAAATCCCAAAAATTAAAGACACTAAAAACTCTCAATAGTGGCCCGATACCATGTCTAGTTCCATAATCCATGTTCCATCTTAACTCATCCATCTTATACATGGAATTTTACCTTATCCCATTATGAAAACATGAAGTCTATTTAGATACCAATTAAGAAACCAGAGTAGGGTGTGAGTACCTCAGTAGGCCACCACCAATGGTGTCTAAAACAAATCTAGTCAATAACAGTGTATGCAGTTGTTTAAATAATAAATTACAAGAAATAAAGTAAATAGGTTTCATTTATTCAATTATACTTTATTTAAATACATAAAACACTAGATTCTCGAGGACACCTGGACCGCAATACCTACTTCGGACTATGCTCGAGTATGAACCATATAACATATTTAATTAAAAATTCATTATAATAAAAGTGATTTCATTATCCATTGAAGTTCAATTAATATTACAACTAATTGAAACCAAAATCCTACACCAAAATTTTGTGAGTAGATCATTATGTCTAGAACCCCTTGAGTGTTTAGAGTATTAGTCCATATTTCAAACGTCGGGGGTATTTGGAGCATCATTCATTATCCCAGATAATTATATTTTCATGCATGCCTTGGGCCCTAAAACATCATGTTTAAGACACCATGGGTATTTGGAGCATCCATATGTGTCCCACACTCATTTCTCAATCAACCACATATGTGTATTTGGAGCATCAGTTTTTTGTCCCATAATCATATATTAATCAATCACACATATCCCATGTACCACAATATTACATTAATTATTTAAAAAATTAATCAATCCAATCTAGAAATTAGATAATCACATAACCACATTAAGTAATTAAATAATTAATTAATCACTTCAATCCCTTCAATTAATTCATCAATTAATTGGTCACATCAAATCCATTAATTAATTTAACAAAAAATTAAATAAATTATATAATCCATATATCCCCATAAATTATTAAACAATTAATTATTTCAAATCAATCATTTCCCATGTTCCATTACTTAATCAACCAATTAAATAATCTGATAATTAATTCAATAATTAACTATTTCAATTAAAAAATATCAATCCCGTTAATTAATTAAACAATTAATTAAACCAATTCAATAAATGTTCAATTTCACAAACTCAAAAATTTACCAATTTCATAAACCCTATATTAATTAATTCACCTAATTAATTAATTTAATTTCAGAAAAACCATTTGATAAATGCTTAATATCAATTCTACTGTTACCTACACTTAATTAAAAGCAGGACTGTGGGATTTTAAATTTCAAGCAACTACCCCAAGATTGGCGATAAACACACACCAATGGAAATCCCCAATTTGAGAAGAACAATGAAGAATAATGAGATCTGGAATGGGAACTTAAATCCAAAATCAAAATAATCAAGATCAAAAAATTCAAGATCTAGATAAAAAAATCCTAGATCCGTGACCTAAAAATCTAGATATATATCCAACAAAATAGAGGATAAATTCTCTCAAAATATTAGAGAGAGAAGAGACAAAAAAAATAAACCACATGAGATTATGATATCTTACTGGGAAGGGTAAAAATATTCGATGCAAAATTTGAATCAGGAAGAAATGAGGTCTAGATACCTATAAATTCATCGCAGAGCCTCAAAAAAATGAGTGAAATTGATTAGGGATGAGTTGGGGTTGATTAGGGGATAAAATGGGGGATTAGAGAATTTTAATACTAATTTTACTAGTAATTAAAATGTGACATACAATTTCCTTGGCATGGTGCATTGTTTTTCCAAACTGTGCACCTAAGACCTACATCACTTGTAGGGTGGTGGGGTACATAGTTTCTCATAATAGGTAACATGGTTTGAGAAACCATGCACCATCCGTGCAATCTATCTCTTTATAGGGGTTGCACAGTATGGGAAATCTGTGTGCCAACCCTACAACACCCATCTCCTCTCCAAAATTCTCAAATTCCATCAAAAAACTCCCCAAGTAAAATCCTATAAAATGAAAAATATGGAAAAAGAGTACCTTCAAACAAGATTGAGAAATATCGTGAAATGGTTGGGATACTACAATCTACCAACCTTAAAACATATCATCCTCGTGCTGTACTCCCATGTATCTCTAAGATTTTGAGATAAAAATATTGGGAAACTAAGACCTCATATATACCTCTCTCTCCCATGTTTCATACAAAACATGCCCATGTTTCCACAATACAAAAAATATCAACTTGATATTTTCCTGAAACACTTTCTCACTATGATCTAACACACAAATTGGATTATCTTTAAAGGAAATATCTTTATCAAGCTCAACATCATCCACTTCGATCACATGAGAACGGTCGGGGTGATACCATCGATGTTATGACTCATGGAACACATCTTTCATAACATTGTATCTTAATGGAAGAGCCAATCGATATTCCATTGACCAGATTTTATCCAAAACCTCAAGCAGACCAACAAACTTGGGCACTAGCTTGCCCTGTATTTGTATCCTATGGTGAACTATCCAATGAGACATTCAAATGAATACATGAACACCCTCGATAAACTCTAGGAGTATTCGAAATATATCACCATACAACTTCGTCCAACTATGAGCTATCACTATACACTTTTGAATCAACTGAACTTGATATGAGATCTCTTGCATAAGACTTGATCCCAATAGTTCTTAGTCACCTTCCTCCATCCAACGCAGAGGTGATCTGCATGTCTGACCATAAAGTTACCAATATGGTTCCATCTAAATAGTTTCCTAATTACTTTTGTTATAAGATAACATTACAAAAGCCAGGTGCTTCTCCCAAGACCAACTGATGTCTAGGACACATGTTGGTATCATATCCTTGAGGACCTAAATAATATATTCGAACTTTCCATCTATCAATGGGTGGAATGATTTACTCAATAAAACTTATACATTAAGAACCTTATCTAGGCCCTACCATAAGTACATAGTAAATCATGAGTCACAGTTTGAAACTATAGTATATGTCACCCCATATAGATGGACTACCTCCCAACCATATATGTCTCCCTACTGATCCACTCTGAAAGTCACCCATACAGGTAAGAAATGTTCTACCTTTGTCAAATGGTCTAAAATCACCCAAATAAAATAATTCTTCTGAGGTTTCCTCAAAATACCCACCACAAAGTCTATAGTCATGTTATCCCACTTCCATACTGGAATGAGAAATAGATGTAATAAACCACAAGGTCATTGATGGTCAGCCTTCACCTGTTGAAAAGTGTAGCATAGTTTCACAAACCCTACTATCTCCTTTTTACTTCCAACCCACGAAAACTGTCATCATAGGTCACATTACATTTTGGTCACACCTAGATGTACAGCCCAATTTGAGGCATGAAATTCACACATCATCTCCTCCCGAATGCTCATAGGCACAATAACTGACTGTTGACATAAATTATCTCATCCTATTCTATAGTACAATTCGATGGAGACTCCCCACCTTCAAGGATTTACATATTGGTCAATCATTTAGGATCCTAATACTATCTATCCCTAATCTATCTGAAAATTGAAGACTCCATAAAAACTAATACGAGAGTCATCTCCTCCTAACTCTCCTGACCCACAACATGCACCTCATCCACTGAATCCAACATCTTCTACTCAAAACTAGACTCCTAAACTTCCGGATTCTGATATATCCATATAAAGGAATCAGCCACACTATTTCCTTTCCCATACCAATATGCTAACTCAAAATCGAATGACTATATACACTCAAACCACCTCCTCTAATGGAGATTCATATCTCACTGTGAAAACATATACTTCAAGATCTTGTGATCCGTATACAAAGATATTTTTTCACCCAACAGATAATGCCACTAACAATTTAAATCATAAAACTATAAATAGAACTCAAGATCCCACATAGGGTAATTCTGTTTATATGGCCTCGACAGTTGAGACCCATAAGCCAAATCTCAATCTCCCTACATCAACACTGTTCCATGCACTATTCCAAAAGCATCAAAAAACACTGTGTACTCCTCACTTGGCTCTGGTAGGATCAATAATGGTGCTGATTTCAATCGCTTGTTCAACTCCTATAATATATTATAACTTGATTCTATACATTCAAACTTTATCATCTTCTTGTTCAATCCCAAAAGTGGTGCTACAAAATCGAAAAAGTCCTATATGAACCTCTGGTAATATCCATCTAACCCTAGAAATCTACAGATACTAAAAACATTATTGGGCTGATCCCAAGACACAAATACCCGCACCTTCTCTAGGTCCACCAATAGACCATCATCTGAGATGATGTAACCTTAGAAGTGTACATGGTCAATCCAAAACTGACACTTAGATAGTTGGAAAATTATATTATTCTCTCCCAGTGAACTTAGGATGATTTGAAGATGTTGTGAATGATCATTACAAGTCTTGGAGTACACCAAGATTTCATCCATAATAAACCACAAACTGATGCCTGTATGGATGGAGGATTTTGTTCATCATCTCTATGCATGATATCAATAAAAAATTCTATGTCCATATAAGGTGGAAAATATGATAAGTATTCATGAAACACATCCTAATACCTATCCCTTATCTGTTGAAAGACATCGTGATTATCCCCCCCTCATCTAGAATCAAACTTGCAACCTGGGTGGTAGGATCCCCTATTTTCTGGTGAACTAACCCTGCATAACCATCCTTGGTATCCCATTTTCCATAGTGAACATAATTGACACCCTCAGGTGATGTAGAAGTCACTATACTATGGTAAAATTTTATATGGGATATGTATGGAACTATAAAGTCCATACACATAATTAGGTCAAATATTTTCATTTCAAGGATGTAATGATCCCAATTGAAATGATACTCACGAACCACGAGAGAAAACCCTTTACATAAATAGATTTCTCTTGACTATGCACCCAACAGTGTATCTATCACTATAACCCCACTCACAAACTCCACCTCCAGGATAAAAAAATTCAAAATTTGTGCAAAAATAAAGGAATTAGAGGTACCAATATCAAATAAGGCACTAGAAAGTGTAAAAGATACAAGAATAGTACCTCTCATTATTGAGAGTCTAACCCTGCTATCTTCTAGTGTTGGATTAAAGAAATGCAACTGTCCCACCCCTCTTTCCTACGATGCAGTTTAAAATCCTTGAGTTTCACCACTACACTAATATGGAAACTCATTCCCAGAAGTACCATGTCCACTTCCTCTACTGCTATGGCCAACAGAACCCCAGCTACCAAATTGATACATCGTACAAGATCCCCTTTCCATACTCTGCTTCATCCTAACTAATCCATCACCACTCATTTGGCATGGGATATGGTAGAGCCTCTATAGATGACTTATCTTTCCACATGCTTGACACTCTACTAGTGATAGAGTACAATGTTTATGAAAGTGGAATGTCCTACCACACTAGTGATAGATCACTTGAGTAAGATCCTATGAAACTAATCCCTCTATATAAGCACTCTACTTCTCATTGGTCTAGATAATGTTATCATAGAAACACTTACTACTCTCAAAATATGTGCCTCATAACTATATAGATGGAACCACTTTCCCTGCAATGGAATCCTCTTTCATATTCCCCTCTGATATGAGATCCTGATTTAACACTTCTGAAAACTTCCTCATCATGAAGATATTAACCTTGGAATTGATTTCACATTTAAGACCATTCTGAAACCTCTTTGTTGTAGTAACCTCATCCCCTTTCAATGATTGAATAAAGTGCTACAAATCTTTAAATCATCCATCATATTACATCATATACATACTTCCCTAAAACAATCTCAAGAACTCGTTTTCTCACTCCTACCTGAACGTCTCTGGTTAAAACACTCCCAACACTTCTCTTGATTTTCCTTCCACTCCATATTCTATAGCTATTCATCCCAAGTATAGATGTCCCACCAATTATTAGCTTGACCATGTAACATATAAGAAGCTTATTTGAATCTCTTCTTAGTTTGATTCTCTATGTGGTCAAGTATGGTATGAATGAACTCAATCCATAACTTTGTTGCCTTAGGTCCAAGCTATCTAATGAAATTCAGAGCTTACTAATACTAGAACCCCCTCTTCGGACCAGAAATTCTTTTCACAACCTGCCCTGGGTCTCATTCAATGAATTTCATAAACCAAGAAAAGTTCTCTCAGAACTTCTCTCCAACTTTCTCACCCAGAACTATCAGTGCCTCAGGTTCCACTACTAGAGGATTATTTCTAGACATATCTTTATATCATTCTATTAATAAGAATCATCGGTCATGAATATCTATTCAATTCTAAAAACATGTCTTCATACACATAACACATCTTTAACACATTCCAAAAGAAGGTTATCAAATTAAACCATAACAAGTAATTCCCCAAACCTCACCATATAGTCAAAACTGAGGTGATATCACTACCCTTGACCATCCTATGTCTAGGTTATGGTTAAAAAAGGGTATAATCTTTCTCAAAATTAATTTCCTCATTATACACCAATTTTATTAACATTTTCATCAATTTTAAATTCCATACTAGTAACTATTTCAACTTTCACATTAGGTACCATTTTAATAAAATTTACAAAAGAGAGGAAAAATAGTTCAATTTCAACAACTTACCTAGAATTCATTTCCTGTTCATTCCGAATATGATGCATGTAATAAAATAATCATGAGTTTCTAGAATGATGCATGCATACTCAAATATCATGCCTTACTAGGCAACAAGTAAAATGTATTCAAATATTTGAAACAATAATCACATCACACAAAAAGTTAATCACCCAAGGGGAAATAATATTTAATTATAACCACAAACATCCATAACAAAAATCCTACCCTATGTACTTGTGTTCCCCCCAATACATGAGTTAGATACTCCCATGCATGAGCTCATAAACAAGGACCGAACCCCCAAGTCTCATGTATACCTTTCCAAAATATTATGAAAAAATAAAATAAAATAAAACGGGGTTCTAATACAACTTTCTAACATCCCGACCTTGGTGCTACACCTCGATTCCACAATCTGGTTAGTTACATGACCTCAAGATCATCTCACCTTACTCTAGAGGCTTCCGAATAGAAGTGAGAGTCAAATATGAATCAATGAGGTCTATACCATCTTTATTAGAGTAATAACACTTTAGAAAATAAATAAACAATCACAATAGGACAGAAATAACCAAATTATGTAATAACTTGAACAATACCAGTATCACAAGATGACTAAAAATAGAAACACTATTTCAATAACTAAAGCAGAAAAATATGTCTTTAAAATTACGTGTTAGGTGTAAAATAAAAACCCAAAAGTAAAGACACTGACAACTCACTTGCAGCCCCGGATACCAATTTTAGTTCCCACATCCATGCTCCATCTCAACTCATCCATCTAACATATGACCTTTTCCCTTATCTTATCCTACAAACTTGTAGTATATTTAGGTCCCAATTAGGAAGACCGACTAGGGTGTGAGTAAAACTCAATAGTCCAAACCAAAAACATCTAATAAAAATCTAGTTGAAAATAGTGTATATAGATGTATAAATAATAAATTACAATCAATAATGCAAAAATGTTTACATTTATTCAATTATCCTTTATTTAACAGCATAAAACACCAGATTCCCAAGAAAACTAGAACCATAATACCTACTTCAGCCCGTGGCATAGTTTGAGCCATATCATATATTTAATTCACAATTAATTATAACAAAAATTCTATCATTATCCATTTCAGTTTAGTTTATATTATGGATAATTGGAACTTTATTCCAATGGTAACATTTTGGGTGTAGATTTTCATGTCTAGCACCCCATGAGTATTTAGAGCATCATTTCCTTCCTCACACCTCAGGGGTATTTGGAGCATCAATCCTTGTCCCATAAAATTATATTTTCATGCATGCATTGGGTCCTAGAACAGTATGGCTAGGACCCCGTGGGTATTTCGAGTGTTTTTCCATGTCCCAAACTTGTTTTTCATTCAATCCCATATGGGTATTTGGAAAATTATCTCGTGTACCATACTAATATATCAATCAATCACATCTATCTCATGTACCAAAATATCACATTAATTAATTCAATAATTAATCAATCCAATTTACCAATTTCATAATCATGTCACTCCATTAATTAATTAAACAATTAATTAGTCACATTAATATCTTCAATTAATTCACCAATTAATTAGTCACATGAAATAAATTAATTAATTACAAAAAAAATTAATAAAATTATACAATCCCTATATCCCCATAATTAATTCAATAATTATTTATTCCATATCAATCAATTACTATGTTACATTAATTAATCAATAGATCAATTAATATGAAAATTTATTCAAAAATTAATTATTTCAATTTAAAAATTCCAACCCCATTAATTAATTAAAAAATTAATTATTCTAATTAAATAATGGTAAAATTTCAAAAACATAAAAATTTTCCGTTTTCATAAACCCTAAATTAATTAATTCACCAAATGAATTTATTTAATTTAATAAAAATCAATTGTTAAATTTTCAACAGAAATTATGTAGTTAAATAGATGTAATTTAAATTGACACTACGAGATTTGAAATTTAAGCCACCTAACACTAGATTTGTGATAAATGTTTTCCAATATAAATCCCCAATTTGATTAGAAAAATGGTGAATAATGAGATCTAGAATGGGAATCTAAATCCAAAATCAAAAGAATCAAGATCCAACAATTATATATCTAGATCCAAAAATCATAGATCATGATCATAAAAAACTATAACTAGATCCAAAAAATTATAGGATAATTTCCATCAAAATATGAGGGAGATATGAGAGAGAAAAACCAAACCACAAGAGATTAAGATCTCTTATCGGGAGGGGTACACAATTTTCTATTTGGACTTCGAATCATGAAGAATGGAGGTTGGGAGCTATAATAATTCGTTTGGGAGACTCCAAAAAAGAGATTAGTTGATTAGAGATGAGTTGGGGTCAATCATGGGTTGAAATGGGGGGGGGGGTTGGGATTTTTAAAACAAATTTTTAGGGAAATTAAAAACCTATACACAGTTTCTTGGGCAAGGGCACACGATTTTCCAAATTGTGCACCAAAACCACACACATCTTCTGGCAGGGTGTATAGATTGAAAAACCATGCGGTAGCAATGTAATACCTCTCTCACAAGGGATGAATGATTTTTTGGGCCAGGTTGCATGCTTCAGGAAAATAATGCGCCAACTGTGCACTACCTATCTGCTCTCCAAAATTCCCAAATTTAACCTAAAAACTCCCCAAGTAAAATCCAATAAAAAATCACTCAAAACAAGGAAAAAGAGAACCGGTAAGAATGTAAGAGACATTTGTTGAAATGGTTCGGATCATAAAATTATGCAACACATCATCCATGGGTTAATTCAATAATGGGTATACCCGATATGATATTTCGAGAAGAATTTAGACTAATTTTTTTTAAATACAAATTTTTATAATTTTGTAAAGATCCCCGTTCTTTCAGTCAGTATCAGAGAAATTATACAATATTTAAGTAAATGGTTTGATCAAATTTTCTAGAATTTTGGTAGATGTTTTTGATACAGTCCCAAATCCACTGGCAATGCTATAATCCAAGGTCATATGGAAGAGTTGTGTCTATCCAAAAATAAATGAAAACATTTCATGGTTTAATAAAGAAATTAATAAATCAGAATTTCAATTCATGTAAATAGTAACATAGATACTATCCCCATGAATATTAACCCTAGGTAGGATGGACTTCTCAAGAGGTAGTTTGCGGGTCATTCACGCTATTGACACACACACAAACAAACATTAAATCATATATTTTTACACACAAACACCCATACCCACACCCACACCCACACCCACATTTTCATGGCTAGGACCATATGGGTATTTGGAGCATTAGTTTGTGTTCCACACTCATTTATCAATCAATCACATATGTGTATTTGGAGTATCTGTTCATGTCCCACACTCATATATCAATCAATCACATATATCTCATGCACCACAATATCACATTAATTATTTCAACAGTTAATCAATCCAATTTAGAAATTATATAATTACATCACCCCATTAATTAATTCAACAATTAATTAATCACTTCAATCCCTACAATCAATTCCGAAATTAATTGGTCACAACAAATCCATTAATTAATTTAATAAACAATTAAACAAATTCTACAATCCTTATATCGTCATAAATAATTCCACAATTAATTATATCAAATCAATCAATTGAAATGTTCCATTAATTAAACCAGAGATTAAATAATTTGATAAATAATTTTATAATTAATTATTTCAATTAAAAAATATAAACCCCATTAACTAGTTAAATAATTAATTGAACTAATTTAATAATTTTTTAATTTCACAAACTCAATAATTTAGCAATTTAATTTACCCTAAATTATTTAACCCACAAATTAAATAATTAAATTTAATAAAAAACAATTGATAAATGTTCAATATCTATTATACAATTACATACATTTAATTGAAATCAATATTATGGGATTTTAAATTTAAACCAACTACCTCATGATTTCCAATAAACAAACACCAAGGGAAATACCCAATTTGAGTAGAACAAAGAAAAATAATGAGAAATAGAACGAGAACCTAAATCAAAAAAAAAGAATAAAAATCCTGAAATTCTAGTTCTAGATCCAAAAAGCCTAGATCTATATCCTAAAAAACTAGATATATATCCAATAAAATAGAGGATATATTCTCTCAAAATATGACAAAGAGAAGAGAGATAAAAACGAAACTACATGGGATTAGGATCTCTTACTCTGAGTGGTAAAAATCATCAATCCACACTTTGAATCATGAAAAATGAAAGTTGGGATCCCTAGGAATTCATAAATGAGCTTCAAAATATGATAGTAATTTATTAGGGATAAGTTGGGGTGGATTAGGTGTTAAAATGGGGGGTTAAAGAGTTTTAAAACATATTTTACTAGTAATTAAAAACTTTCACACAATTTCCTGGGTAGGGCGCATGGTTTTCTAAACCGTGCACCTAAAACCTACACCGCTTATAGGGCAGTGGGGTTGGGGGGGTGGGGGGTACACAATTTCTCATAAGGGGGAACATGGTTTGAAAAAACATGCTCCATCCGTGTAATCCCTATCAGCCAAGGGTTACACAGTTTGGGAAATATGAGAACCAAATGAATAATTCTAATCTCCTCTATAAAATTCTCAAAATTACATCAAAAAACTCCCCATGTAATTTCCCCTCAAGCCCGAGACATCTCCTAAAATGGTTGGGATCTTACAATCTCAAAACATTATAACATCTCATCCTCATGTCGTTGTCCCAAGCATCTCTAAGATTCTGATGTGAAAATATTGGGAAACAAATCCCTCATATCTTCTACTCTCTACGATGTTTCATACTGAACATGCCCATGTTTTGACAATACAAAAAATATCAACATGAAAATTTCATGAAACACTTTCTCACTGTGATCAAACACACATATTGGATTATCCTAAAAGAAAAAATCTATATCAAGATCAACATCATCCACATCAATCACATGAGAAGTGTTGGGGTTACACCCCCAATACTGTGACTCATGGAACACATCATGCATCACATTTAATCTCAATGGTAGCGACAATTGGTATTCCACTGACTTAATTCAATCTATAACCTCAAATGGACTAACAAAATTGGGCACTAGCTTGCCGTGTCTCCATATCTTGCAGTGAACTAACCAATGCGACACTCGAAGGAATATATGATCACCCTTGGTAAACTATAGGGGTCTTCAGAATCTACCACCATATTACTTTTTCCAACTCTGAGCTATCACCATACACTTTTGAATCAACTAAACCTGATCTGATGTCTCCTACATAAGAATCGATCCCAACAGTTCTAACTCACATGCCTCTATCCATCATAGAGGTGGTATTCATGTCATACCATAAAGTTCCCTATATTGAGCCATCTAAATAGTTTCCTAATCACTTTTCTTATAAGAGAACTCTAGAAAATCTAGGTGCTTATCCCAAGACCCACCAAAGTATAAGACACATGCTTATAGCATATCCTCAAGGGCCTGAATAATATATTCTAACATCCCTTCTATCTAATGGTGGAATGCTGTACTGAATAAAACCTATGTATGAGGTTCCTTCTCTAAGACCTACCAGAAGCATAAAGTAAATCATGAGTCATGGATTGAAACTATAGTATGTTTCACCCCATTTAGATGGACTATCTTCCTACCATATAATTCTCCCTACTAATCCACTGAGAACGTCTCCCACACTGGTAAGAAATGTTATACATTTTTCAAATGGTCTAAAATCACCCAAATATCATCATTCTTCCAAGGTTTCCTCAGGATACCCACCACAAAGTCCATATTCATGTCATCCCACTTCCATTCTAGAATAATAAATATCTGTAATAAACCACCAGGTCATTGACGGTCAGCCTTCACCTGTTTACAAGTATAGCATCGTTTCACAAACCCTACTATCTTATTTTTCATTCCAACCCACCAAAATTGTCATCATAGGTCACAATACATTTTGGTCACACCTGGATGTAACACCCAATTCAAGGCATGAAATTCACACATCATATCCTCCTGTATGCTCATAGGCACAAAAAATGATTCCTGACATAAATGATCTCATCCTCATCTATAGTCATATATGATGGAGACTCCCAACCTTCAAGGATTTACCTCTTGGTAAAACTTTTAGGATCCTTATAATATCTATCATTAATCTATCTAGAAAGTGTAGACTCAACTAAAAATAATACAAGAGTCATCTGCTCTCGACTCTCCTAAACCACATAATGCATCTCAGCCAGTGAATCCAACATATTCCACTCAACACTAGACTCCTGAACTTCTTGAGTCTGATTTTTTTATCTCAAGGTATCAACCACACTGTTTCCTTTACCATAACTATATGCTAGCTCAAAATTGAATGAATATATATACTCAACCCACCTCCTCTTCTGGATATTCATATCTCACGATGAAGAGATATACTTAATGGTCTTGTGATCTGTATACATATATATCTTTTCACCCAACAGATAATGCCACAAACACTTCAAATACTAAGACCATATAGAGAACTTAAGATCGTTCATAGGTTAATTCTATTCATATAGCCTAAACTGCCGAGAACCATATTCCACAACAAGATCTCCCTACATCAACACTGATCCCAAAACTATTCTAGAAGCGTTACAAAACAATGCATACTCCTAACCTAGCTCAGGTAGGAACGAGACTGGTACTGATGTAAATCACTTCTTCAACTCCTAGAAAACATTATCATGTTATTCTATCCATTAAAACATTATCGACTTCTTGTTAAATCTTGAAAGTTAAGCTGCCAAATGAAAAAAAGTCTTTGAGGAAGCTATGGTAATATTCAGCTAAACCTAAAAATGTACACACACAAAAAAAATTATTGGGCTACTCCCAAGACACAACTACCTACACCTTCTCTAGGTCCACCAACAGACCTTCCTCTGAGATTATGTGACCTATGAAGTGTACCTGGTCAATCCAAAAATGACACTTAGATAGTTTGGAATTTAGATGATTCTCTCTAAGTGTAATTAGGATGATTTAAAGATGTTGTAAATGATCATTATAAGTCTTGGAGTACACCAAGATGTCATCCATTAAAAAACCAAAAACTAATCTTAGTATGGATGGAAGATTTTGTTCATCAAGGCCATACTAATTTTCAGTGCATTCATTAACCCAAATGGAATTATGATGAACTAATATAGGAAATTTCTACTTCTAAAATTATTCCTTGGTATATCAGAAGGTGAACTCACAACTGATGATACCCTGATATCAATTCAATTTTTACAGACACAATATCCACTCAATTGTTCAAAAAGATCCTAAAAGGAGGATACTAGTACTTCACAGTCCCATAGTTCAACTTTTGGTAATTTACAAATTAGAATAGAGTTCCATTCGACTTCTTAAAAAATAAGGCTCAAGAACCCCAAGGTGATGTACTCGAATGGATAAACCCCTTATCAATAAACACATCCAACTGAGTCTTTATGTCTTTAATCTCAATCAGTTCCATCCTGTATGTTCTAATAGAAACTGGATCAGCTCTATGCATGATGTCAATAGAAAATTCCATGTTTGTCTTAGGTGGAAACCTTACGAAGTCTTTAGGAATCAAATACAAAAACCTTTCACCAACATGTTGAAAGACATAATGCTTCCCACCCCCATCATCTAGGAACAGGCTTGCTACCGAGATGGTAGGCTCCCCCAGTTGTTAGTGAACTAACACTGAACATCCCTCCTTGGTATCCCATTTCCATGGTGATCATAATTTTCACCCTCAGGAGATGTAGAAGTCACTACACTATGGTAACATTCGATATAGGATCAGTATGCTACTAGAAAGTCCATACCCATAATTAGTTTAAAGATTTTCATGTCAAGGATGTAAATATACCAATTGAAATGATACTCAAAAACCTTGATAGAACACCCTTTACATAAATAGTTTTCTCTTGACAATGCTCTCAATGGTGTATCTGTCACTATAAAACCACTCATAAAAATCCACCTCTAGGATCAAAACATTCAAAATTTGTGAAAAAATAAAGGAATGATAGGTAAATATATCAAATAAGGAACTAGAAAATGTAAAAGATACAAGAATAGTACATCTCATTGTTGACAGTACAACCTCGCTATCCTCTAGTGTAGGCTAAACAACATGCCACTATCCTACCCATCTCCCCTATTATGGAGTCTAAGATCCTTGAATTTGACCATTCCATTGATATGAGAACTCTATTATAGAAGTTCCATGTCCACTTCCTCTACTGCTATGGCCAACATAACACCATTTACCAGATTGTTACATCGTACATGATCCCTTCCCATACTCTGGTTCTTCCTGACTACTCCATCACTACTCATCTATCATGGGCTCATGTAGAACCTCTATGGATGACTTATCCTGCCACATTATCGAATCTTTTCTGGTGATCGAGTATAATGATTAAGAAAGTGGAATTGCCTACCGCAATGGTGATAGATCACTTGATTAAGATCCCAATCAAATAATCCATCTGTATAGGTACTCTACATTCCATTTCTCTAGATAATGTTGTCATAATGACACATCATACTCTCAAAAGATGTACCTCCTGACTATCCAGATGGAACCACTTTACCTCCACTAGAATCCTCCTTTAGATTCCTCTATGATATGAGAGCCTGATTTAACACTACTGAAAACTTATTCATCATGAAGATATTAAACATGGACTTAATTTCACATTTAATACCATTCTGAATCCTCTTTTCTGCACTAACCTCATCCCCCACCAATGATGGAATAAAGCACTGCAAATATATAAAGAATCCAACATAGTCCATCAAATACATACTCACCTAAATCAATCTCATGAACTCATCTGCTCACTCTTACCCGAATGTATCTGGATAAAATAACTCCATATCCCTCTCCCAAATGTCCTTCCAATCAATAATATATAGCTGTTTATTCCAAGCCGGGATGTCCCACTAATTCTTAGCTTGAACATGTATCATATAAGTAGCTAATTTGACTCTCTTCTCAGTAAGATCCTCTAAGTGGTTAAGTATGGTCAGGATAGACTCAATACATAAATTTGTTGCCTCAGGTACAATCTATCCTATGAAAGTAATATCCTACTATAATTGGAACACCCTCGTTAGATCTAAAATGATTTTCACAGCCTACCCTAGGTCTCATTTCATTAGTTTCATAAACTGAGAAAATTTCTCTTAGAACATCTCTCCATCTTCCTCACCCAAAACTATGGGTGCCTCAGGTTCCACTACTTAAGGATTATTTCTAGCTATATCCTACTACAATTCTCTAAAAATAATATTTGGGCATACATATCAATACAATTATAAAAACACACCTTAGGAAACATAACATAACTTTAACACATTCCACAAGAGTTTTTTCAAATTATTATATAACAATTCATTCCCCAAACCTCACAACATGGTCAAAACCGAGGTGATATCACTACCCTTAACCATCCTAGGTCTAGGTCCTGGATATAAAAGTTTAAACTAATTCTCAAAATCATGTTCCTCATTATACACCCATTTATTCAAAATTTTCATCATTTTTAAATTTCATTATAGTAACCATTTTCAATTTCACATTAGGTACAATTTTTTTATTAAAATTTACTAAAGAAAGGAAAAATAGTTAAATCTCAAAAACATACCCAGAAATCATTTTCTGTTTGTGCCAAAAATGATGCCTGTCACAAAATAATCACAAGTGTCTAGAATTATGCATTCATACTCAAATCTCATGTCTTACTAGGACATGAGTCAAATCTATTAAAATATTTGAAACAATAATCACATCACACAAAAATTTCACCCCCAAGGTGAAATAATATTCATCTGTAACGAAAAACAATAATAACCAAAATCCCAGCCAAGGTACTTGGGTTCCCCCCATTCATGGGTTAGCTACTCCCATGCATGATATCATAACCAAGGAACGACCGTACGAGTATCTTGCCTACCTTTTTCAAATATTATGACAAAACAGATAAAAATAAAACTGGGCTCTCATACAACTTTCTAACATCCTGACCAGGGTGCCACACCCCGGTTCCATGATCTGGTTGGTTACATGACCTCAAGATCATCTCCTCATATGCTAGAGGCTACCTAATAGTAGTGAGAGTGCAATATGAATCACGAGAAGACTATACCATCTTTATTAGAGTAATACCACATTAGAAAATAAATAGAAAATCACAATAGGATGACAATAACGAAATGATATAATAACCAGAAGAATACCAGTATCACTAGATGAATAAAACTAAAAATATAATTTCCATAAATAATTTAGAAAAATATGTCTTTCCATGTACATGTCAAGTTTGAAAATGAAAAACTAAAATTAAAGACACTGAAAACTTACTTGCGTGCCCCGATACCAATTCCAGTTCCCTCATCCATGATCCATCACAACTCACTTATCAAACACATGAACTTTCCCATTATCCTGTCCTACAAACATGTAGTCTATTTAGGTTCCAATCAGACACACCGAGTAGGGTGTGAGTAAAACATAGTATTCCACACCAACAACATATAATAAAAATCTAGTCAATAGTAGTGTATGCATTTTTATAAATAACAAATTTCAATCACTAAAACCAAAAGGTTTATATTTATTCAATTATCCTTTATTTAATAGCATAAAACACCAAATTCTCATAGACACCCAAACCATAATACCTTCTTTATCCCATGGTAGATTTTGAACCATATCATATATTTAATTCATAATTCATTATAACAAAAGTTTTATCATCATCTATTTAATTTTAGTTTATATTATGGCTAATTGGAACTGTATTCCAATGATAATATTTTGTGTGTAGATATTAATGTCTATAACCCCATGATTATTTAGAGTATCATTCCATACCTCACACCTCATGGGTATTTGGAGCAATAGTCCCTGTCCCATACAATTATATTTTCATACATGCCTTGGGTCCTAGAACATCATGGCTAGGACCCCGTGGGTATTAGAAGTGTTAGTATGTTTCCCACACTTGTTTATCAATCAATCACATATAGGTATTTGGATGATTAGTTCTTGTAACATAATAATATATCAATCAGTCACATACATCACATGTAAAAAAATATCACATCAATTCATTCAAAAATTAATTAGTCCAATTTAGCAATTGCATAATCATATCACTCCATTAATTAATTCAACAGTTAATTAATCACATCATTATCTACAATTAATTCACAAATTAATTACTCATGTGAAAACCATTAATTAATTCAACAAACAATTAATAATATTCTACAATCCCAACATCCCCATAATTAATTCAAAAATTAATTATTCCAAATCATATATTCTCGTGTTCCATTAATTAATACACCAATCAATTAATTTGATAATTAATTCGAAAGTTAATTATTTCAATTAACCAATCCCAACCCCATTAATTAATTCAAAAATTAATTAATCTAATTCAAAAATGGTAAAATTTCCAAAACATAATAATTTACCATTTTCATAAACCCTAAATTAATTAATTCACCAATTGAATAAATTTAATTTAAGAAAAATAATTTGTTAAAGGTTCAATAGAAATTAGTAATTTAAATACATGTAATTTAAATAAATACTATTAGATTTGAAATTTAATGCACCTACCTCAAGATTGGTGATAAACACTCACCAACAGAAATCCCCCATGTGAGCAGAACAACAATAAAGAATGAGATCTAGAACGAGAACCTGAATACAAAATCAAAAGAATCAAGATACAACAATTATAGTTTTAGATCCAAAAAGCTTAAATAAATATCATACAAAATGATATATAGGTCCAAAAACTAGAGGGTAATTTCCCTCAACATATGAGGGAGATACGTGAGAGAAATACAATACAACACGTGATTAGGACCTCTCATCAAAAGGGGTACAAATCATCGATCTAGACTTTAAATCATGAATAATGGAGGTTATGAGCACTGATAATTCATATAAGAGCCTCAAAAAAATATAGAAATTAATAAGTGATGAGTTGGGGTTTATTAGGAGATGAAATGGGGGGGGGGTCAGGAATTTTAAAACAAATTTTTTGGGCAATTAAAAACCTCTACATAGTATCCTGGGAAAGTGTACACGATTTTCCAAACCATGCACCAAAACAATGATCATCTTCTTGGGGGGGGGGGGTGAACAGTTTGAAAAACCACGATCCTAATGTGTAATACCTCTCTGCCAAGGTATGCAATGGGTTTTGGCCTAGGGTGCATGGTTTGGGAAAATAATGCACCAACCGTGCACTACCCATCTCCTCTTCAAAATTTTCAAATTTCACCTTAAAACTCCCCAAGTAAAATACAATCAAAATTTAACTAAAAAAGGAAAAAGGGAACCTATAAACAAGCTTCAGAAATCTTCAGAAATGTTCAGGATCTTAAGATTATACTACACTCGATCCGTAGGTGATCCCAAGAAGGGGTATACCATATATGATATTTATGCATGAATTGAGATTATTTTTTTAAAATTCCATTTTCAACACTTCTACAAAGCTCCATGTTCCATCAATTGGTTTCAAAGATGTTATACAATAATTAAGTCAATGTTTTGATCAAATTTTATAGAATTTAGGTAGGTGGTTTCAATACAGTCCCAAATTTACTGTATGTGCTAAAATCTAAGGTCATATGGAAGTGTTATGGCCATCCAATAATCAATGAAACAATTTTATAGTTTAATAAAAAATTATTAAATCAAAATGTCTATTCATGTGAATAGTGACATAGATAATATGTCCAATGAATAGTAACCCTTGGGGATGGAATTTTTAAGAGGTAGATGGAGGGACTTTGATGCTATTGACACACACACACAAACACACATTAAAACAAATATTTGTATACACACATACACACACACCCACACACACCCACATTTCCATGTTAATAGAACCCATAGGTGAACAATAAGAAAATGGTGAATAATATCCATGAGAGAATAATAACCCATGAGTTATTAATACCCATGAGTAGTATAGGAATCCCCCTGGCGGTTTTAAATACTTGGGAAACCTAATATATTCACAAAAAATTCTAGAAAATATTTAAAAAAATTGAAATTTAAATAAAATATTTTAGGTGTCATGGAATGTATCCATAATTAATTAAAATTATTTTAATTTTATTTTAATGAATTAAAATTACCCTCATGTTTAATTTTATCTTATTTTATTTTTATAGTCCAATATTATTTCACTCTGACTAATCATGAGCTAAGACTGAACCGTGCTTATTTGTTATATTTAATTTTTTTTAATTTTAATGGTTACAATGATGCTATTTTTATAAAAATTATTTATTATATATTTTTTTTGATAGTTTACACACTATACCTCTATATTTAATTGTATAATGGCCTACATTTCATCATTTTGAGTGAATAAAATGTAATTCCACATCTCCAATACCCATCACCTATACGTGAGAATGAACTATAAAAATGGAGGAGTTCACATTGATGTGGTTCTAGTTGAGAGCCGATGTGGAAACAAATAATAAGAATACAAGGGAGTTTAATGGGTGATAAAACTTTTTTTAGAGAATAGATCACGGAGTTCCCTTAGGGTCTCAGTTGATCCTCCAACCACTTGATGGATCAACCTGTAGGAAAACTTCTCATAATCACATTATCATTTTTTTATTATGCGAGGTTAATTTTTTGTGACTGTGTGGGTGGAAAAAATCACTTAGAATAGATAATGAGCATACATAGATAAAATTAATGAACAAGTGTGATGAATGTATTCAATTTATACTTTGTTAATTTTGTGAGTGTGATCACATAGAAAAATAAAGATAATTAGATTCAAATTTCAGTTGCAAATAAAACAAAAAATTTAAAATCCATAAAAATAATTATCACATCATTTAACTCCTTTCATTGATTGAGTTTGAAAAAAACCATATGTTAGAGGTTCTCTCCAGCCCTAGTTTAGGGTTCCACTTAATACTTGGGAATTATTATGATAGTGGTTGGTCGACTAAACTAAATTTATGAATAAATAAATATCTATGGAAATATCGTTTCAAATTTATATGTAAAAACTTTAGTAATGAACAGTAACACTTTATGGGAGATGAGACTCCACTCAACGAAAAATGGTGTTTTGAGTTTGTGCAATTGGCTAGCCAGAATCTCACCTTGAAAGTATCTAAGTAGCATCATATTCATAAATTATACTAAGAGAATATTTTTAAGGGTCATTTCTACTAGAATAATGATGAAACCAAGTCTTGAAAATCTTCTAGTTGAAGGATACTATAATTTCATAAAATAGAGGGATACATTTAAGATTAAGAAATCTGTAATTTATAATAATCGGTAATCAATATAAAATTACTATTCAAAGTATGTTTTTTTTGTAGAAAATGGAATATAATACCATAGAAACACCATAATTAATAATTTACAATGAACACACCCTAAATAACACAAATATCCAAGATTTTTATAAGTTCTTGCACATAGTAATGAAATATAAAAGGAAATTGCATGTTCTAAAGTCTCCACTACCTGTTAATATACCTTGTAAAGAAAGTGAGGGTGTAAAGGGATCTTACAGGAGACACATGGATAATGTATATGATTTTTACATCATAATACAATTATTAATTTATAATCAGTTGTGAAAGAAACATCAGGACATATATGGTTATATCATTTTGTTTCATCTATGATAATTTTATGAGGAGAAAGTGAAAAAATAAATAAATTACAATATTAATACACTAACAAATGTGAATTAAAATATGGATTCATATTGAATCATGATCATATAATAAATCTAATTATTTCACAATTTTTACTCAATTACTCCAAATTCATCACTACTAAAATATCTTTCAGGTATGGTACTCCAAGAATATGAGAAAATAAAGAAAGATAAATATTTATTTTTATCGTTAATGATAAGAAATAAAAGTTGAAAATTCCATCATAAAGTGAAACACCAAAGGAACCCAAAAAATTTCCTTCCAATAAACCAAATATAAAGAGGGAGATAAAAAATATGAGTATTTTTTCTTCACATATGGCTAAAAAGGTAATTGAAAGATAGGTTACCATGAATTAAAGAAGAATCAAGCATATGCTTATACTTCAATAATAGTCATCATTGAATGTAATATTTTTATTCTATTTATTGGGTATTAGATAAAATATATGAATCACATAACTATATCCAAATACATGATCCAAATATTTTTAAAAACATCAAAATAGTGAAGTGGATCTTCATGTTACTGATGGAGATAGACTCCAAAATTAGATATAGAAGATCATTACATCATAATGAATTGTGGATTAATTCATGTATTTGAAAACCGTTACTATGTAATCCATATTACCCAGAACATTATCAAGTATTGTGTTTATACTCAGTGAGATTTTATTTCAATTTTGAAATAAATTTGTTTTTGAAAACAATGATTGATTAATAGTTTAATTATAAAAGAAGCATAAATTTTCTATATTAGTAATTGATGATGAACATTACTTATAAAAAAAAGATTCATAGTTTTAGAAAAATAATTATTTTTAAGTAAAACTAAAAGTAGTTATCAAAAATATAATTATCATCATATTTAGACTCTGTTGAGATAAAAACCTTAATTATTATCAACGCACATACATATGAAGATTTATAAAAATTGACATTTTAAAATTAAGGTGAAACAAAAATCTTTAATAGATAATTTGGATTGACTGCATGAAATTTTCAATGGATAATCTAGAAGTAAGTTTAAATACTTTATAAGATTCCATTTAAGATTTAAGGAATTTAAAATTGAATTAAAAAACACAAATGGTTTTAAGACATGATTTTTCTCATCCTTGTAATCCGAAGAATATATTAACCAAGCATTCATCAATCATTACAATGTATATTGTATTTATTCCTAGAAAAATATCTTTAAACACATCAGAACCTTGACTTTATAAAATAAGGATTTATGATGAGTCCTACATGCATACATTGACCATTAAAATTTAAAGTGGATTAAATTCTTAACTAAAATAAAATTATACACACTAGAGTTATGATGTAAGTATAAAGAGGATTATTGTTGAGACTTATAATTCATGCAAAGTCTTTCATTATCTATTTGAGATAAGCTTTGAAAATAGTGGCATCAACCCAAAACCATATTCCATCTATAATGGGAAATGGATATAATATAGGTGATAATATGAAATTAATCCATCATATAATAAATAAAATGTTTAGATACAAATTTTTTGTTAAGGACATGTCAAGAAAAAACTCAAATTTAGGGAAAAAAGAACATCTCAGGTTATTATCCTAAAAGATATTACATTTATCTCTATGAATGAAATGATATCATCAAGTTATAGAATATATTCCTTTAAAATGTTGAAAATTTATTTTTTATATATTTATAGAGTTATTGACTTAGATAAACTCATATCTTGAGATTCATAACTAGTTAGCATAAGAAAAATTTCCACAAGAGATCATGGAGGAGGAGTTGTTCTGAAGACATGTACTATGTACGGATGAAAAAAAACAAAAGTTCAGTTTTATATTGATATTGGTATGTGATATTTTTTTAGGAATACTGAATATTTCAAGGAATCATTTTAATGAAAAAACACCCAAGCTCAATGAATTTTTTTCCCTTATATAACATAGCTGTGAGGATAAAAAACCGAAATAGAGGACCAAAGACTATAACTTTTTTGCATTGAAGAACAACACTATAAATTAGGGGGGTCATTCTATGTCATTAATTTGTGTGTAATACTGGAATAATGAACTCTATAATATAGGATCATACTATGCATAGTCTTAAGTGACATAAATGGAAATTAAAATTACATGTGTCATTCTATGGAGAATCATAGATTATTGTGGGTGCATCAGATAAAAGAATACTAAACTATAATTATAATTTATAAAGGATACCTATTTTATAACAACCGAGATTTTATGAGAATTATTCTTTTTAATTTCATTTAGGTCTTGTGTTGTACGCTACACCAAAATTATCTTGTGCTATACGCAACACCGTATTAGCTTGCAGTATACACAACACTATTCTTGGCTCGTGTTACACACAACTTCAAGTTTATTTTGTAGAAAATTATTCTATACAACATTAAGTATAGATTTTATTTAATGTATAAATGAAATATGTTTTGATTATGTTATAAACAACACCAAAGGGAGCTTGCACTACACGCTGCCCTGACTTGGCTTGCATTACACGCAATTGCGACCTTCCTTGGGAGCGTGTGTAGTATGTGATACCGGGTTTCACAAAACAACGATATATTGTTATAATATTATTATGAACTAGATGTTATGAATATTAGTATCTAACATTTTAATTTTATGACATTATAACTCATCTTACACATTTTCTATAACATGGTATGAGAACAAAATAATTTTTTTGGGTAAAATAAGTATTTTTCAAAAAATGCAGTTTTGCCACCTTTTGATGGTGCCCCGCATTAAATTTAGTTTTTGACATCTTTATAAGTTCAATTTGAAAAAATAAAATTATTATTTGGAATCAGGATATAAAAATTTACTTTGGATAAAATTTTCATATTATTCTGATAACTTTCATATTTTAATGAATAGTAAAAACACGCTATATTTTAATTAAAAACAAATTTTTTCATCACAATAATTTATATGGTTAAATTATAATATTGAATGGTTTTAAAGTATAAATATAATATATTTTTACCATTTAAAATAATTTATGTCATTACCATTAATTTTACATTGAATTCATAGGTAAAAATATTTCAATCTTTGGCAATGTTTTAACTTCTAAAACCTATTTTCTTAACAACGGGATTAATTTTAAATTAATTACTGCAACTTCTATGTCTTGAATTTTGAATAATGGATTCCATATTTGAATTTATTGGGTCTAAATTATGTTAATAGGTTACTTTTATGAATAGAAACTACTGTAATTTTTATTTACTGCAGTTAGAGGTAAATCAGGTACTTAAGTGTAAAAATAATACTATAAAATTACCTTAACAGCTGCAAAAATTCTTTTGGATTACTAAAAGTAGACCCATATCACCTAATGGTCGGAATAGATTTATTTTATGGAATTTTGACCATGAAATTAATTTAATTATTATTAAAACGAAAGAAAGTGACAACATGTCACTCTCTGAAATCCTATAAGTATAATAATTTTAATTTAGTGATAAACTTCATGAAACATTGAACATGAATAGTCTCCAGAAATATAATAAAATTATATACATCATGTAAATTTATTTATCATTTTTAGGGATTAAATGAATATCATTAAAGGTGACACAATAGTGATGTTGAAATTATTTTGTTGATTGAAATATCAAATAAATGGTTTCAAAGATATTAAAATAAATATTATATGAACAATTTAATGTTCTCCACTAATTTTCTAGAAATATATGACATGTTATGAATCTATTAAAGCTTTTAGTTTGAAAATATCTTCTATTTGGAGTTTATTTAAATTCAAATAAATGAATAGTGTCAAAATTGACACAATTGTTATTTTATGAAAATAACATAATATAAAATTGTTTAAAAATCACTAAAATATTTAAAAATTATAAATTAAAATTTATACCGTCTAAAATTTCATATATTATCCAATTATTGAAAATTCACAACACTTAAGTAATTGTTTATAACAATTTAAAAATTAGAATTTTATTACAACAAATAAAATTAAAAAGATTAAATAATGATAAATCAAGTTGATAATGTGTAAAATAAATTCCCAACATTTCTAAATTTTATTTTATGATGATATTACAACCATATATCATTTAATATTTTGATTTGAGTCATTTTTGGTGGTTTTTAAGTGAGGTTGAATTTATTATAAATTACTATTTCTTATGTTACCAAAGGTGCCCCTCTCCTCCCTTATAAAAAGGGCACCCTTCCCTCTTCTCTTCACACCCTTTTGAGAATTGAAGCTCAAGAAACCCCTGAAAATTACTATTCTCAACCTCTCTAGTTATATCATAGAGGTTCTGGTCTTCTCAAAAGACCAGCTCTAGTGCCCTAAGAAGAATTTTAAAGGAGGTGCGTTGAGGAAGAGGTAATCTCTTCTACCGACTCTTTCAAGTTTCTTTCTTCTTAAACTTCTTCTTATTTAGTTGTTTAATGATAAAGTAATAACATCACTATCACTAATATTCTGATATGTTATTATAAATATTAAACAACCCCGTTTCACCTTTTATCCATCCTAGGAAAAACAAAATCACCGCACATGCATACATAAGGAATACCGTCTCCACGCCGTGGTGTAATCAATTTTCCCACCACAACCTTACTTGGATGGGTATAATGGCTTAAAGAATAACTATATATAGTTATTATAACATCATAATGATTCTGATATATTATATCATCTACTCCAATTGAATTCAATAATTATGGGAATGATATCATCGCTCGTGCGTACATACGGATTACCGTCTCCACGAACGCGATGAGATTCATTTTCCATGATTTCCCATTAAAGTATGATTATAAAGTATATATAATAAACAATCATGAAATATATTACATAATAATGATACTGTATTTATGTACATATGTGTTCCATTTACTTAATTCCATTTAATTCAATAAGGAAATGAAAATAGCATTCATGCGCACGTACGGCCTACCGTCTCCATGAACGGTGTATTTCATTCCATTTATCGATCTATAAAATATATTTATATTCTAAATATATATTAAATATAAATCATTTTTCACATTCTGGAATTATGTAAATTAGGATATAAGTAAAAATATCATGAACAACAAGTCGAAACATGTACGATAAATGAAACGATTTTACACAAAACACTGCTTTAACATGGAATTTACAAAAGAACAGATAATATAAAGTCATAAGTGAACCATATATGATATCATAATAATGAATATGATTCTGTAATATGTCAATGAAATTATTTAAATTATTATACAGGAGTTTTGGATATATAAGAAGCATATAAGACATAAGTTAAGGGATAACTTTTCCAATCTCGTTTTTGTCCGAGATTGTTTATTCATAAGTATTTACTAGGGTTATATTTATCATCCATGTCCCTGTTTTCTAAAAATGGTTTCATGTATGTTTAAAGTCCTTTTTACCTATTTTTTACTATTACTACATGGTATGTAAAAAATCGTTCTTTTTATTACCATACAAGGTACTTTTTGACTTTTCTGGAAAAAGTATGAGAAGAATGTTTTTTAATTTATACGTCATGAACAAATTTTTATGGTTTCATAACACCTTATTTTCATGAAGCTTACTCTATAATATTTCATGACTATTTTCTACAAAATCTGTTTCTTTTAAAATTTCATGGAATTTTTTGAAAAGAAAATTATTTTGACGAAGAAAGGATATTTTCCTCAAGAATTCATTTCAAGTGTTTCATCAAAACCATTTTCCATCTAAGATGATATTATTTCATATGTGTATGTTTAAAGTGGAATATCCTTACGATTTACATGTTTTAACTTCTCTTATGATGAAATGATATCCATTTGTTTTATATGGATTATGTTATGTTGGGATGATGTTTATGAAACCCATTTTATTCTTTGGGTTATGATGAATGATTTATGTTTATTTTTTGCCACACGAATGAATGGTTTCATTATGATATGGGTGGGACCTATATCTCCCTCCAATGCATTGGGTAAAGATTTATATCTCATGAGATAGACATGGTTGGAATGGCAAGTTAATCCGGTTCAGTGATACAGGACTGGAACAAGGAGTGAACTCGATTTAGTAAGGGACTTTGTCCACTAAGATGGTCTTAGCAGCAATTCCTTGACTACTATGGAAATCATATCAACTGCTTAATGTTTTCCCACAATTACTTGTTTTATTTCCATGCTATTTTATCATGATTGATGTTCCATTATGATCTATGCCTTACATACTGCCATGTTTTATTTCATTGTACATGATTTTGAAGTTTAAACATTATGTTCAGGTTTTTATGTTCAAATGTATATGGTTGGTTTTATTTTCTCCATGCTTACCATTACTGAGAATTTGAGATCACCCTTTATATGTTTTCTTTTACCCATGATATAAAGAAAGGTTTTAGGTAAGAAAACAAAAAGGGGAAGATCTTTATGGGAGATGTTGAAGATCTTTCACCATGATTATAAAATTATGTTCCGAGTTTCCAAAGACACTAAACTATTACGGTCCTTGAGTGTTGTTTTTTGTTATGTATAAAGTATTCCGCAAAAGTAATGTAATGTACATGTATGTCACGCTTTGGGTCTATACATATTTCAAGGTAAAAAAAATATATATTGGGATAAAACACTCATCAAGTATCTATGAATCGGAATACCGTGCCAGTGTTATGGTATCATTGAGAGGGGGTTCACAAAAATTATATCACTAAAAATACTAAAACCATTAAGGATCTCTCATCAGACCATTCAAAGAGATATTTCTAGAAGAATTATCCTAGAAAATAATCTCCAACCCACACCATCCATGAGAATATATGATTTATTCATCAAAATTGTTTCCTCCACAAAGAAAATACAAGAACCAGTAAACAATTTATACAATTAATCAATAAGACAATACACCATTACTCATATAATATTAGAAGAAATGTGTAAAGACCCGCAAATTTCAAGGAAATTTTTTTCTTAATTTTCTTTGGAATTTTACAAGAGCGCAGCTTCAGACGACACCTGATTCCGAGGCCCGGTGTGCCCGGAATCAATTTCCGAAGTTTGGCTCGGGTACGTTCAGTGAACAGACGAGCGGGTTTTTCTATCTTTTGAACCGGTGCCCGGAATCGAATTCTGAGGGCACCGATGAAATCGCAGCGCCGGTATTTGCTTAGAAACGCCTCTTCCGGAGTTGGGTTTTCTCAGACGTGGTTTTTAAATTTTGGGGCTTTAAGACAGAAATAAAATAAAATTTGTGCGACAAATTTATTTTATTTCACTTAAGCTGCTTGGAAGTCACTTGGAAGCCACTTGAACTGAGTTAAAGCGGATAGGGTGCTATCCGGAAATATCCTACCCTCTTGGTAGGATATTTGTGAGGCAGGGCCCGCACGAGCCCCGCCGTTTCTTTCGCTAAGTAACGCACCCGCGAAAACCCGTCAAAGTAACTGAAAAGTCAACCGACGCGTTTTCTTTATTTCTTAACAGACCATTTAATTGGGCGGTTTATTTCGTGAATTAAATGGGCTGTTTCATTCGTTGAATTAATTCAACGAATTTAATGGGTCGTTACTTACGCGTTTTGCGTTTGTTGGCAAAATAATAAAATAGACAAACTTGTCTATTTTGGAGGATCCTCCTGTTGTGCGAGATCCTCTAAACCTACACCCTCCCCGCGAAGAACGCGAAGAACGTGAAGAACGCGAAGAACGCCAGAACCGGAATTCGACGACGCACGATCCGCGACGTCAACAAACTTTTCCGCGACCTTCTCCTTCTTCTTCTACGGCGCCTCTTCTTCCGCGGCGGACCTACGAACAGCGGTTAAAGGTGAGAATCGAATCTTCTAATTCTCCCCTTTTTATAATTCGATATCAACGGATTTAAATTAATTAAATCCGTTTGATCTTGATCCGGAGATCGTCGGCGCGACGTTTTTCCCGCAGTGCGACGAACGTCTCCTCCACAACGACGCGACGATCCCCTCCTTCCGCGACGAGCGATTCCGCGACGACCTCACGTCCGACGACAACAAGTAAGGGTTGTTGGAGTATTTTATTTCCCCGTGTTTATTCTTTTAAAATAAAGAACCTGATCTCCGAACAATTTGAATTTAATTAAAATTGTTGTTGATTATTTTCTTTTCCTCCCGTTGTTTATGACTAACGCGGAGGGTGCGGATCTAACGAACAAGACCCGGCAACCCTCCGCCGATCTTTTGTTGTGCGGATTTGGCGGACGACGACGAACCATGCGTCAAGGGAGATCCATTGATTCCGCAGTGAAGATCGGCCCCCGGGAGGAGCAACGGCGCAGACGGGAGGAAAAACGGGCCACCGGAGCAACTCCGGCGGCCCGCGGAAGGCGGCGGCGGCGCGGGCCGCCGGCGCGGCGGCGCCGGCGGCCGGGGGCGGCGGCGCCCGGCGGCCGGTGGCGGCGGCGCCCGGCGGCCGGCGGCGGCGGCGCCCGGCGGCCGGCGGCGGCGGCGCCCGGCGGCCGGTGGCGGCGGCGCCCGGCGCGCCGCCGTGGAGGAGATCCGCCGCGGCCGAAGCCACGGCGGCGGCGGCCGGTTCCGCGGCCGCGCGGAAAAGGGGAGGGACGCGGCGGCCCGGCCGCGTCCGCGTGACAGGCGGCCCCCCGCGGGGCCGCGTTCCACCTAAGCCGCGGGTCAAACCCGCGGCGCCCCCTTCGGCCGCTCGGCCGAAGCCGAGCCGGCCGGTCCGGTCGGCCGGGCAGCGCCCAGGCCGGACCGGACCCGGCCTAGCCGGGTCGGGCCGACCCGGTTCGGGTCGACCCGGTTCGACCGACCCAGGGGTGGTTCGGGTCGGGTCGCCCCGGGCCCAGAACCCCCGTTTTCGGGCCTCCTTCGGTCTTTTGCCCATATTTTGGGCCTGAGACCTCCGTTTGACGAACCGTCAGCGGCTACGCGATCCTTGGATCGATGCGGTCGTTTCAGTATATTAAACTCAAGGTTTCGGAAGACTTTGGGTTCGGCCGGGTTGGTTCGTACACGAAACCAACCGGGCCCTCGGAGCGGAAACGCTCATAACTTGAGCTACGGACGTCCGATCGACGTACCGTCAGCTGTGGTGGTTACCTCTAAGTGAGACAAAACTTTTGGCATACTCCGCCCGAGGATCGGATACAGGAGGAGTACGGTCGGGTTGGTTTTGCCCTAAAAACCAACCGGGCCCCTGGGACGAAAATGCCAATAACTCTCAGACCGGGCGTCCGATTGACGCGCCGTCTGTTGCGTTGAGATCCTGTTGTCGATACGGAACTTTTGGATACATCAACTTCGGACTACGTGTCAGTTGATGTATCAGCCTCTCGGCTCGTGGAGCGGACCCTCCTAAACGAGCTCGCTATGTGCGGGAACCCTAGCGCTGGCTATGACTTCGACGACAGAGCAGAGATCCTCCGTGGACTGCGACGACGGCAGAGCAGAGATCCTCAGTGGACTGCGACGACGGCAGAGCAGAGATCCTTCGTGGACTGCAGCGACGACTGTGCAGAGATCCTCAGTGGACTGCGTCGACTACTGCACTCAGCGATCCTACGTGGATCAGTGCTACAGGTTCTGTGTGAGCCCGATCCTATGTGGGTCCTTACTACCGGTTCTGTGTGAGCAACTGCCTACAGGTTCTGTGTGAGCCCGATCCTGTGTGGGTCTTTTGCGGGGGTTAGTACCTATCGATCCTTCGTGGGTCCGACGACTTAGATGGATCAGTGATCATCTTTGACGTCATCTGAAAAAGTATACCTGGTTGAGCTGAATCTTATGTTACTCTCCTTTGTGGTTTGTGTTGAACTATCCTTTGTGGATTTACTGTTTAGTCTCCTTGTGGATTTGAGTCTTGCTTTCCTGCGTGGATTGAGTTGTTCTTGAGCTCGTGAGCAGAGCTAGAATTGGGGACTTAGGTATATGTATGGGCATATACCTAAGCCGAGTCAGATGTTACTTCGTGATTGCATCTTTCTTTTGTGCTATATCCTTTGTGGATTTCGGGAGACCTTCGGGGGTCTCGGGGTCCTTACTGAGTAGATTATACTCACCCCTGCACGGGCTATGCCCGCACCTTGTTGTGTTGGATGCAGACGACGGACAACGCTGATCTCGGTTGGGGCGTGGAGTAGGACGGTACCTGGAGGTGGACCACTGGGCGGGACGTGCTCGGAGCGGACGTGGGACCCGAGGAGCCTGGAGGCTATCTATACCCACCCTTCAGGTGGGATTGCCAGTGGACGACACGAGGCCGCCGTCTTTTCTTCAGTTGCTGTTCTTTACTTTTTCAGTTGTACTTTCAGTTGGGCTTGTATTCCGGCCCCCTTTACCTTTCTGCACTTGTAGTTACTTTCCGCTTGCTGACTCTGTGGTGGTTGTTACTTATAAAGGCAATGCCTTCCCTGTTTACCGGGATTTTACGCCTTGGTGCTAGTCGCCAGCCCCTGGCCTATGGAAGGCGAGCTTGGGGTAGTCACGGCACGGGCCCCGAGGTCGGGTCGTGAAAAATTGGTATCAGAGGTGGTCGGTTCTACCGCAGACTCTGATCGTCTTTTCTTTCTATATGAAGCAATAGTGTTTAGTGTATTGAGTGTGGTTATCAGTTCAGGGAGCCCAGTGTTGGTGCGGCGGCCAACGTATCCGTACACCAGGACCCTGACTCCTGATTTCCGACTTAATGCATGAAAACATTGATTGCGTGTGTGTTTCAAGTTTTCTTCGTGATTACTTGTGTCAGCTCACCGGGTATACTGATCTGCTTTATGAAAGTCTCAAGTTTTCCTTGTGATTACTTGTGCCAGCTCACCAGGTATACTGTTCTGACTGTGGTGCTCTTGTTCTCCTTTTCAGGATGGCCCCGCGACGACAGCCAGCTAGGGTTCCGAGTGTAGGGCGCGACGGCAGCCCACCGAGCGACGAGGCCTCGGTGCAGGGCCCTTTGCCAGCAGTGGCACCAGCGGTAGCATTACCCGCCGAGCCACCGATGCTACCAGTACCAGACGCTGACGATGCACGTCGCCTCAGGGCACTGCATGAGTTTCAGATCCAGCGACCGCCCAGGTTTCGCGGTGAGGCGGACCCCCAGGCCGCCGAGGACTGGCTAGAGGCGGTGTTACGGATCTTTAGGCTGGTGAGGACACCAGCGGATCTCATGGTGATTCTCGCGGCGAGCCTCCTGCAGGCGGCGGCAGGACGATGGTGGAGCTTGATGCTCCAGGTTCACGATGAGGCATCCTTGCTCTGGACGGACTTCGAGAGCCTCTTCCGCTCTGAGTTCGTCCCGGCCACCCTCCGAGCGGTGTGCATCCAGGAGCTTCTCCAGCTGCGCCAGGGCAGCATGACGGTCGCTCAGTACGCGGCGAGGTTCACTGACCTATCTCGCTACTCGACCGACATGGTACGGGACCCCTTCTTCCGGGCCCGGACCTTCGAGCAGGGCTTGCGACAGGAGATTCGGGCGTCGCTGATCTCCCTCAGCATTCCGACCCAGGCGGCAGTGATGGAGTGAGCCCTCCTGATCGAGAGCTTCCTGGCAGAGCCTTCTTCAGCGGCGAGACCTAGCGCAGGGCGGCAGGTAGCTGAGTCTTCAGCAGCAGGTAGCCGACGGATGACTCTCGGGTCCAGGCAGACCAGACCCCCACGCAGACGGCCTCAGGACACCGGCTCAGCAGTGCGGGGCACACAGCGGAGTGCCAGCCTTCCGAGAGGCAGGCTCTGCTACTCCTGCGGCGGGCAGGGTCACATGGCTCGTGACTGCCCGACTCGCCGATCAGAGGAGCAGCAGACGGTGGAGGGACCACCCAGGCAGAGGCAGGGGGTCGACTGTGGCGGTCCGCAGGGAGGAGGCGGACGAGGCAGAGGAGCTGGCCGAGCAGCGGGTGGTGGGCGACGCTTCCAGGCTCTACCCCCACCACCACTAGGAGGGCCACCTCGACCACAGGGAGCTGGCGGGCAGGGGCAGGCCCAGCTCCAGGCAGTGGAGGCCTACGACCCCGACATGCCCGAGATGATTCGAGGTACGATCTGTGTCTATTCCACCCTTGCTGCCGTACTTATAGACACAGGAGCGAGTCACTCTTTCATAGCCTCTGCCCTTGTTCGGAGCTCGGAGATTCCGACTGAGCTGTTGGCTCGATCCTTACGGCTAGAGACTCCTACGGGAGCAGACTCGACGATTACGCACTGGTGCCGGCAGTGTGAGCTTACTCTAGGAGGCGAGAGCTTCGGCTGGGATCTCCTTGTAGCGGCGTCGAGGCCTTACGAAGTCATCTTGGGCATGGATTGGCTATCCACGTTTCATGCCCAGATCGACTGTTTTAGGCGTAAGGTGCGATGTGTTCGCACCGACGGGAGCAGTTTTACCTTCACCGGCGAGAAGGGAACCTTTGTAGCACATGATGGACTTCCGCGGAGGAGAGTGCAGCCCATCTCTCATCAGTTGGCTAGCCTCATCCTAGGAGCAGTGGACGTGCGGAGTCCAGCTTTTCCTGCAGTGGTGGACCAGTACGTGGACGTCTTTCCCAACGACGTTCCAGGGCTACCTCCTCGTAGAGAGGTAGACTTTTACATCGACTTGTACCCCGGGACAGCCCCGATATCTACTCCAGCATATCGGATGGCCCCCGCCGAGCTTCGGGAGCTGCGGGTACAGTTGGAGGACTTGCAGAGCAAGGGGTTTATCCGACCCAGTGTTTCACCCTGGGCTTCCCCGATTTTGTTCGCCAAGAAGGCGGACGGGAGCTTGCGACTGTGTGTCGACTATCGTCGCCTGAACCAGGTGACAGTGAGGAACAAGTATCCGCTGCCACGGATTGATGACCTCTTCGATCAGCTCAAGGGAGCGCGGTGGTTCTCGAAGATAGACCTCCGATCAGGCTATCATCAGCTCAGAGTTCGAGACGAGGACGTGCAGAAGACGACCTTCAGGTGTCGGTATGGCCATTATGAGTTCTTGGTTATTCCGTTCGGCGTAACCAATGCTCCAGTAGTGTTCATGAGCCTCATGAACAGGATCTTCCAGCCATACCTCGACCGATTTGTCGTGGTCTTCATTGACGACATTTTGGTATACTCGACGACTGAGGAGGAGCATGCCTACCACCTGCGAGTTGTGCTAGACACGCTCCGAGAGCACCAGCTTTATGGAAAGCTCTCAAAGTGCCAGTTCTGGTTACGTGAGGTCCACTTCTTGGGGCATGTCATCTCTGAGGCGGGAGTTGCAGTGGATCCCGCGAAGATCGAGGCAGTGCTAGCTTGGGAGCCACCCAGGAGCGTGACGGAGGTGCGGAGCTTCTTGGGCCTAGCCGGATACTATCGGAGATTCGTGCCAGACTTCTCCAGAGTTGAGGCACCACTCTCAGCGTTGACGAAGAAGGGTAAACCCTTCGTGTGGTCAGACAGATGTCAGCAGAGCTTCCAAGAGCTGAGGCAGAGGTTGACCAGCGCACCTATCTTGAGGTTTCTTGAGGAGGGAGTTGGATACGTAGTTTACTGCGATGCGTCAGGGACTGGACTCGGGTGTGTCCTGATGCAGGAGCGGGCCGTGATCGCCTACGGATCACGTCAGGTGAGGCCGCATGAGCAGAACTACGCCACTCATGACCTGGAGTTAGCAGCAGTGGTCTTCGCTCTGAAGACTTGGCGGCACTATCTGATGGGCGAGCGCTTCACAGTCTTTTCTGACCACCAGAGTCTCAGGTATATCTTTTCTCAGAAGGACCTGAACCTGAGACAGCGGAGATGGCTTGAGTTCCTCCAGGACTATGACTTTGAGATAGTCTATACTCCTGGGAAGGGGAACGTGGTAGCCGATGCCCTCAGCAGGAGGACGGGCATTCAGCTACTTGAGGAGGCGACGGAGCAGCTAGCCTCCTTGCAGATATCCTTCGTGGATAGAGACGGAGCAGCCTTTATCCAGTCTCTCACAGTCTCTCCTCCACTTCTACAACGGGTCAGAGAGGCTCAGCGTGGGGACGCTGACTGTGAGACCCGGCGTGCACTGATATCCTCAGGTCAAGCGCCTGATGGCTTCTCCCTTGGAGCAGAGCACAACATCCTTTTCAGAGGACGTACCTTCGTACCAGTCGCTTTACGGGAGGAGGTGCTGAGAGAGTTTCACACTTCTCCCTTGGCGGTACATCCCGGAGTGGCGAAGATGTACCGGGATCTCAGACGACAGCACTGGTGGCCGGGTATGAAGAAAGCTGTGGCAGAGTTCGTTTCACGATGCCTCACCTGCCAGCAGGTGAAGGCAGAGCATCAGGTACCAGCAGGCTTGGTACAGCCCTTGGAGGTCCCGGAGTGGAAGTGGGACGGCATATCTATGGACTTCGTGACTGGACTTCCACGCACTTCCAAAGGCCACGACTCCATTTGGGTGATTGTCGACCGACTCACCAAGTCGGCACACTTCTTACCCATCAGAGAGCAGGGCTCAGTGGAGAGCTTGGGACGTCTTTACGTCCAGGAGATCGTATGGCTTCACAGTGTGCCATCGTCTATCGTCTCCGATCGAGATGCTCGTTTCACTTCCCGGCTTTGGAAGGGGTTGCAGGAGGCGTTCGGGACGCGGCTCCATCTGAGCACAGCCTTCCACCCTCAGACGGATGGTCAGACGGAGAGGACCATACAGACACTCGAGGACATGCTCCGTGCATGTGTTCTCGACTTTGGTCGCAGCTGGGAGGACCACCTACCCTTGGTGGAGTTCGCGTACAACAACAGCTACCACTCCACCATCGGGATGGCACCATACGAGGCATTGTACGGCAGACCCTGCAGATCACCGTTGTGCTGGACAGACCCTGGGGAGTCAGCACTCGTGGGACCAGAGATGGTCCGAGCCACGACAGAGAAGGTCCAGATCATCCAGGAGAGGATGAGGACAGATCAAAGCCGGCAGAAGTCATATGCTGACAGGAGGCGGAGGCCACTAGAGTTCGAGGATGGCGACCACGTCTTTTTGCGTGTCTCACCTCGACGTGGTTTACGGAGATTTGGCCGAGGCGGCAAGTTGTCTCCACGCTTCATCGGGCCTTTCCAGGTCCTCAGCAGGATAGGAGAGGTGGCTTATCGCCTGGCTCTACCACCTCAGTTGCACCGGGTGCACGACGTCTTTCACGTGTCTCAGCTGAGGAGATACGTGCACGACCCGACGCACATCATCGACTTTGGGGAGCTGGACGTGGACGATGGGGCGAATTTTGCGGAGGTCCCAGTGGGGATCGAGGATCGACAGGAGCGGGTCCTACGTGGGCGGTCGATTCCTCTTGTGCGCGTCAGATGGCAGCACGGGAACCTCCAGGAGAGCACTTGGGAGCGGGAGGCTCAGATGCGTGCTCAGTACCCCCATTTGTTCCCCTAGTTTTTGATGTATCTTTACGGGGACGTAAAGCCCTGAGGTGGGAGTAATGTAAAGACCCGCAAATTTCAAGGAAATTTTTTTCTTAATTTTCTTTGGAATTTTACAAGAGCGTAGCTTCAGACGGCACCTGATTCCGAGGCCCGGTGTGCCCGGAATCAATTTCCGAAGTTTGGCTCGGGTACGTTCAGTGAACGGACGAGCGGGTTTTTCTATCTTTTGAACCGGTGCCCGGAATCGAATTCTGAGGGCACCGATGAAATCGCAGCGCCGGTATTTTCTTAGAAACGCCTCTTCCGGAGTTGCGTTTGCTCAGACGTGGTTTTTAAATTTTGGGGCTTTAAGACAGAAATAAAATAAAATTTGTGCGACAACTTTATTTTATTTCACTTAAGCTGCTTGGAAGTCACTTGGAAGCCACTTGAACTGAGTTAAAGTGGAGAGGGTGCTATACAGAAATATCCTACCCTCTTGGTAGGATATTTGTGAGGCAGGGCCCGCACGAGCCCCGCCGTTTCTTTCGCTAAGTAACGCACCCGCGAAAACCCGTCAAAGTAACTGAAAAGTCAACCGACGCGTTTTCTTTATTTCTTAACAGACCATTTAATAGGGCGGTTTATTTCGTGAATTAAATGGGCTGTTTCATTCGTTGAATTAATTCAACGAATTTAATGGGTCGTTACTTACGCGTTTTGCGTTTGTTGGCAAAATAATAAAATAGACAAACTTGTCTATTTTGGAGGATCCTCCTGTTGTACGAGATCCTCTAAACCTCCACCCTCCCCGCGAAGAACGCGAAGAACGCGAAGAACGCGAAGAACGCCGGAACCGGAATTCGACGACGCACGATCCGTGACGTCAACAAAATTTTCCGCGACCTTCTCCTTCTTCTCCTATGGCGCCTCTTCTTCCGCGGCTGACCTACGAACAGCGGTTAAAGGTGAGAATCAAATCTTCTAATTCTCCCCTTTTTATAATTCGATATCAACGGATTTAAATTAATTAAATCCGTTTGATCTTGATCCGGAGATCGTCGGCGCGACGTTTTTCCTGCGGTGCGACGAACGTCTCCTCCGCAACGACGTGACGATCCCCTCCTTCCGCGACGAGCGATTCCGCGACGACCTCACGTCCGACGACGACAAGTAAGGGTTGTTGGAGTATTTTATTTCCCCGTGTTTATTCTTTTAAAATAAAGAACCTGATCTCCGAACAATTTGAATTTAATTAAAATTGTTGTTGATTATTTTCTTTTCCTCCCGTTGTTTATGACTAACAAGGAGGGTGCGGATCTAACGAACAAGACCCGGCAACCCTCCGCCGATCTTTTGTTGTGCGGATTTGGCGGACGACGACGAACCGTGCGGCAAGGGCGATCCATTGATCCCGCAGTGAAGATCGGCCCCCGGGAGGAGCAACGGCGCAGACGGGAGGCAAAACTGGCCACCGAAGCAACTCCGGCGGCCCGCGGAAGGCGGCGGCGGCGGCGGCCGGTTCCGCGGCCGCGCGGAACTGGGGAGGGACGCGGCGGCCCGGCCGCGTCCGCGTGACAGGCGACCCCCCGCGGGGCCGCGTTCCACCTAAGCCGCGGGTCAAACCCGCGGCGCCCCCTTCGGCCGCTCGGCCGGTCCGGTCGGCCGGGCCGCGCCCAGGCCGGACCGGACCCGGCCTAGACGGGTCGGGCCGGGTCGGGCCGACCCGGTTCGGGTCGACCCGGTTCGGCCGACCCAGGGGTGGTTCGGGCCGGGTCGCCCCGGGCCCAGAACCCCCGTTTTCGGGCCTCCTTCGGTCTTTTGCCCATATCTTGGGCCTGAGACCTCCGTTTGACGAACCGTCAGCGGCTACGCGATCCTTGGATCGATACGGTCGTTTCGGTATATTAAACTCAAGGTTTCGGAAGACTTTGGGTTCGGCAGGGTTGGTTCGTACACGAAACCAACCGGGCCCTCGGAGCGGAAACGCTCATAACTTGAGCTACGGACGTCCGATCGACGTACCGTCAGCTGTGGTGGTTACCTCTAAGTGAGACAGAACTTTTGGCATACTCCGCCCGAGGATCGGATACAGGCGGAGTACGGTCGGGTTGGTTTTGCCCTAAAAACCAACCGGGCCCCTGGGACGAAAATGCCAATAACTCTCAGACCGGGCGTCCGATTGATGCACTGTCTGTTGCGTTGAGATCCTGTTGTCGATACGGAACTTTTGGATACATCAACTTCGGACTACGTGTCAGTTGATGTATCAGCCTCTCGGCTCGTGGAGCGGACCCTCCTAAACGAGCTCGCTATGTGCGGGAACCCTAGCGCTGGCTGTGACTTCGACGACAGAGCAGAGATCCTCCGTGGACTGCGACGACGGCAGAGCAGAGATCCTCAGTGGACTGCGACGACGGCAGAGCAGAGATCCTTCGTGGACTGCGGCGACGACTGTGCAGAGATCCTCAGTGGACTGCGTCGACTACTGCACTCAGCGATCCTACGTGGATCAGTGCTACAGGTCTGTGTGAGCCCGATCTTATGTGGGTCCTTACTACCGGTTCTGTGTGAGCCACTGCCTACAGGTTCTGTGTGAGCCCGATCCTGTGTGGGTCTTTTGCGGGGGTTAGTACCTATCGATCCTTCGTGGGTCCGACGACTTAGATGGATCAGTGATCATCTTTGACGTCATCTGAAAAAGTATACCTGGTTGAGCTGAATCTTATGTTACTCTCCTTTGTGGTTTGTGTTGAACTATCCTTTTTGGATTTACTGTTTACTCTCCTTGTGGATTTGAGTCTTGCTTTCCTGCGTGGATTGAGTTGTTCTTGAGCTCGTGAGCAGAGCTAGAATTGGGGACTTAGGTATATGTATGGGCATATACCTAAGCCGAGTGAGATGTTACTTCGTGATTGCATCTTTCTTTTGTGCTATATCCTTTGTGGATTTCGGGAGACCTTCGGGGGTCTCGGGGTCCTTACTGAGTAGCTTATACTCACCCCTGCACGGGCTATGCCCGCACCTTGTTGTGTTGGATGCAGACGACGGACATCGCTGATCTCGGTTGGGGCGTGGAGCAGGACGGTACCTGGAGGTGGACCACTGGGCGGGACGTGCTCGGAGCGGACGTGGGACCCGAGGAGCCTGGAGGCTATATGTACCCACCCTTCAGGTGGGATTGCCAGTGGACGACACGAGGCCGCCATCTTTTCTTCAGTTGCTGTTCTTTACTTTTTCAGTTGTACTTTCAGTTGGGCTTGTATTCCGGCCCCCTTTACTTTTCTGCACTTGTAGTTACTTTCCTGTTGCTGACTCTGTGGTGGTTGTTACTTATAAAGGCAATGCCTTCCCTGTTTACCGGGATTTTACGCCTTGGTGCTAGTCGCCAGCCCCTGGCCTATGGAAGGCGGGCTTGGGGTAGTCACGACACGGGCCCCGAGGTCGGGTCGTGACAAAATGGTTCAATTATTTATCTCACATGGTCAATAATTTTAGTTAATAGAATGAGACATTAATTTCTATCATTTCAAATTTAGATATCCCAAAATGATAGAAAAATGACTATATAATAACTCCCACTACTTTTAACAATGATCCATGACACACTATCCACATATAGTAGAGAATATTGAAGGTTAAGAGAATAATATCATGGAATACTAAAATCAAAACACATCGTCAATCCAAGAACTTAAAAAAGATAATTCTCCAAATTATCAAAATCTATAAGTGTCCTAGATTTTTGATTCGATGTTTTACATTTCACTCATTGATTGTATTGAAAAAATTGGTGTGGGATGTGAGGGTACCTTTTTTCTTTAACTCTTCCTGATGAAATGATTCCTCTTCTTTAGAGAGAAAAATGTAAAATACCATCCATTAGAACGAGGTAATTTTTATTTTTACTTTATTATAGAGGATTTTTCTATGTACAGTTCCCATTTTTGTAAAAAAAATCCATGAATAGAATTATTAAAACCTTATGTAATGATAAATCACAGATACATAAGATTATTCATTGTTATTTTCATGATCATGGGGCTAACTAATAGATCCATATATTTTTTTTCATTGAAAATGTCAATGAAATATAAAAAATAATGTCTATATCTATGATATTTTTTAGAAAAACTGACATCTTTGAAGATATAAATGACCTAAAGGACAGAAAAACTGGTCTATACTTGATAAACTGAACTACAATATAGTCTCACAATTTTCTCAAGTCAATTAATCACTAAATTTTACACCTGCTTATTTAAAATTACAAAAACTCTTTAAATGATCTCATTTGGAATTATTGACCACACAATTCCATTTTATAAAACTAAAAAATAAAATATACCATAAATAAATCCAAAACATTCATAAGAGTTTTCATTGTGATAAATTAATCTAATTGGTAGAAAGAAATTTTTGGGAACATGGGATTTTCCATGCATCAATCAAGGGGGTGGTTTTAAAACATATCCACATAGTGTGCATGTCTATAAATTCTAGGATTACAAATCATGAGTTCCCTAGCCTAGTATTTTTCATAAATCTAAACCAATCCCCTAAGACAAAACTGACTCCACATTGTTGTGTTGTCTTTCTTGATAGTCATTCCCTAGGATCCCCATTCTATACTAACACACACTACATCACATTTTCCATGTGGACTCGACATGTGTATCACCACTCGAAGATGATTCAAAGAGGGTAACCAAATATATTTTTTCATATTTTATCCATATTATAATCTATTTTATTTGAATAAATACAAAAAATGACATAAAATTTCAATTTTATATTTTTTAAAAATAAAATAAAATATAAAATCAGCCCTCTTTAAATTATCCCCACCTCTATAACCCTATCATACATGGTTGTCATGCCATTTCACATCAAGTTCCCATGACCATCACCCTCTTCCTTTGTGACCTCATTACTGCAATCCCATAATGATCCAACCATCATTATTGTGAGATCCCAATATGTATTTTTAAGTTGAAAGATTTAATTATTCTTTTATAAGAGCTCACCCCTCCCCTTTTCATAGATTATTTCCACACTTATGGTGTTGGGATTACCCTTTATGGTCTAATGTATGCCAGCATATATAAATTGAATAGATATAGCTGGGGTGTTTTCACCACCATGTGAAGGGACAAGAGTAGAAAGGTCATCAAAAACCCATCGAGCACCATTAATTGAGTACAATTATAACCATAATTACTATGAATTCGAAAAAGATGAACGAGGATCAATAACTAAACCTCATGGGGACCACTACCTCATTATCCACCATTGTAATCTACACTGCCTCAAATAATGTGATAAAATTGTATTTAGAGGAAGACTAACCATCTATTTACACAAAAAATGAGCTATTTATGGGATCACAGACAATAAATAATTAATTTAATTAATAAATTATACAAACTATATTGATTAATGCTACTTCAATAAATTTTTTATCCAAATATCTAATTGTAAGATATTTAAATTTCTCTACTGAGGGACGTTGTTTGAAAAAATTCCAATTTTTATATTTTCATTTAAAATTTATATTGGTACCCAATTAAAGTATAAAAAATAATTATTAAATGAATAAGGGAACAAAAAAATATTATAGAATCGAAATAGGTATGAAATTATGAGTTGATATAAAAATCATTTTTGAGTTAAACCTGGAATGTCACATTCTCTCCGACCATTAAAATATTTGATCTAAAAAAAGAACAATCATAGGAAAATTTAATTAATACAGTTCTTGATTTAATACTTTATATTGTTATTAAATATCATCATACCAATAAGGATATCGCATGAGATAAATCATGAAAATATGATAAGTCCTCCATATTTAAATTCTAACATTCTAACCCAAATAATTCTTTATAACATCCCCAACTTGAGACCACTCATCAGTGTGACAATTAGTCAAGATATTAAGACCTCATATGCATCCCCTATATGCTAGAGGCTATCAACTAGTAGTAGAGGTCTACAATGTTTCCATTGGGAGACTATAATTCCTTATCAATATGTATAAAAATAGGAAAAAATATACCAAGAGTCATCCATAAATACTTTTCAGAGTATTTAAAATAAAAATATATCCATCAATAATACATAAAAAATGAATAAATCAGTCATATAAAATAATAGTCATTACAATGCACAATGATAAATCATCCTTCGAGATGATCAGTGATACAATATTTTAAAAGAATAAAAAGGCCTTAGGGATATACTATCATCCCTTACCCATACCTTTTCCATCTCCAATCCATCCAAGATGTCCTGATAGATCATGAAAAACAAACCTATTCCCAAACTAAACCTATGATCAGTGTTGTTTTCTTGTGTACCCAAGTGCCATGGTCACCTGAGTAGGTTATGAGTATAACTTATTAAGGAACCAGCAATGTGGTCCCAAACATAACAAGTAAATGTAGCATATAAACTTGTAAAATTATTACCTAAGAAACTAATAAAGTTTAAAATCATAATAAAGTAACCACAATCAATCCTTGGTTTATATAGTGACACCCAAGACTGGCCATACATGCTTTATCTAGTGTTGGGGTGTCTCTGATCTTGTATCCTCATCAAGAAGCTGAGGGAAAATGATCCCTACCCAAGAAACGTCCTTTGGAAACTCTGGGGTATATCCAAACCCTTCAAGGAAATCAATTAATCTAATAACTATGTGGAGTAATTACACCCTGATGGGAAATAAAGTCATCCAAAAACTTAGGGGAGTGCCCTGATGAGAAACCAATCCATTCGATAATTACTGGAGTGACCTTCCAAGAAATAATGTCATCTGGTAAGTTAGGGTTGTTCCCTAATGGGAAAGAAAGTCATCCAATAACTCAGGGAGTACCCTACTTGGAGAAAAGTAATTCAGTAACTCAGGGGTATATCTGTACCCTGTCAGAAAATAAAATCACATAGTATTAGGCACAGAGGCATTATATAGTGATATAATTAAAGGAATTCCATGCATCTCAATAAATTTTTGTGGGTAGTCCATCCCACCCAAATCATTTTATTTAACACATCTCGATAGGGTCATCCATATTCCATAACTTGTCCCATAACGTAGATTAAATCTCTCTAGTATAAGAACTATCACTATAAAAAACATAACATTTTCACATTATCGATTCCGATTATAAGGTGACACCCAAAATCATCACTACCCATTCATTTACACACCTTATCTATGTTCAATATATCATTGGGGCATCTATTGATCCCCCTAAGTCACATATCATCCCAGACACCCTTTTCGGGGTCCTCTATCACTTTTACATAACTAATGTCCAATCCCATCCTACATCCCAAGTCATCACAAGGTCAATCTTCGCACACCCAACCCATCCAAATATTACCCATGCAATACCTACCTGGGTTCTCACATATCAAGGGGGAAGAAACACTCACCTCATTCTCACTGTACTCATTTAATGGCTGTAAGGCATATAAAGTCTGCTAATGCCTAATGGGGCCATTCATTCTTATCTCACCGCATGTCTCCTCTTATGGGGTCCATGGAAAACTATCTAGGTTCTCTATAACCACTAAGTTCATTTAAATATCACTCATCAGGGTCTAAGTATCACAAGTCACATCATCATAATCAAGGCCTAGACCATTAGTGGCTGAGGCATGAAGCCATTACACAAGAGTCCATTGTGGACCTTGGAGCTTTATTTAGCCATGGTTCCTTTATTGAAATTAATAAATTTATTTAATCAAAATGGTTTATCACCCATAGTGGTGAGACCACACATTTAAAATTCCATATATTTTTAGAAAATGACCATACCAAAGTGGTATGCTCAATGACCACCTACCTCATTTGTGAAGCCAATCCCCCTTAGAATCATTCTTTTCCATCCCCGTTGATACTTTTCCACGATAAATAACCCGTTTTACTACCATATAAGGAACTAACTCATTCCATAATATCATTTAAAATAATTATAACAACTTATAATCCATTAAAAAAATTTAAAATTAGTCAATAAATTTAATTTAAGTGGGTATAATGCCAAATTAGTCACTGAGTGGCCTCATCATGCTTGAACCGAAAGCAACAGGGTGTGGTCTACTCTCAACATACACATGAATCTAATACATTTAAAATGTCCATTTTTCACCTAAAATTTTTTTATCCAAAATTTAGAGAAAACCCTTTACAAATCCATACTTTGACATACCTCTATCATAACGATGTGCATCGAGATGAAAATACTATCTAAGGATGCACTATAGACAATCCAAATGAAATACTCATCATATAGGGATCAATCCACCATGATATGGTGGAATCATCACTCAAATACCCAATTGGGTAACCAAATTAGAGAGAGATAAATGGAAATCGATCATGGGGTCAAAAAAAAGGAGAGAATCACCATGGATCACAAAAAATCACACCTAGAGAATCTAAAATATGTGGGGGGGGGACTGATAGAGTAATATAGGGAGTTAGTTTGAGGATGCGCACATGGGGGTGAAGGAAAAGATGACTCTCTTTTACAAATGTGTTATATAAAAATGATTGTTTTTCATATTTTAATAATTTGTATAGTTTTGATGCATGATTAGACAAATAACGGACCAACCGTGAAACTTTCATTGTTTAATACAAATACCCTTGCATAGTTGGGCCACAAAATTATCTAAAATGTGCACCATCAATTCATCCCAGTCTGCAACATCCTATATTGTTTTTTTGTAACCATTCAATGACCATGAAACTCATAACCAAGCTAATATAACCTATAAAATTTATTCTAAAATACACATGGTTATTTCTTATCCATGTTATAACCATGAAAAAGGACCTTATTCATCAAAAAATGTATTGAAAACCACTGCACACTTGGGGTCGTATACAGCTTCCCCTAAATAATGAACATTAATCCTTGCACTAGGGAAGAATCCTTCTAAAAACATTCAAAACAAAACCAAAATATCCCAAGGCTCATATGGGAACCTAAGGAACCTCTCAAGATTAAATACATATCAAAAATTATAAATTTAGGGCATTCCAACTCTCATAATTCTGATCTAAATTACAATTTTCAAAATAACCCATCCTCTAAAATTTTAAAAATTCAAATTTTTCTTTGAAAATATAAACTCATAAAGGGTTAGGGTTTTACAACCTCCCCACCATAGAACATATCATCCCTATTAATTCTTGGTGGTATTTAACAATTAATCCCAACCTATTTTTAATGCCTATTCATGATTAATTCTATACTTTCAATCTCAAAACACCAAATGATTTACCACTATGTAACTTCTAATAAGAGGGATACTATCAATCAAAAGATAAGCTACCTCTATCCCCCATAAATTAAATACTATGATTATTTTTATCCACTCCCATTTATCATAATACACCATGGTGTAATTAAACAATTAATCTCCATGCTTATAGATCTCCCAAACATAAGACTGAACTCATACGAGATGATTCCAAGACATGGTGCTCTCCACCATCAAAATAGCCTTCTAAAACATAATTGTCAATGGTTCAATAACCCAATCATTACAGTTTCCATCTCACCACATAAAATTACATATTATAACACTATTCATACCTCCTGTATTTAAATATTTTTAAAACCACTCAGTCTAACCCCCATACATTCCATATCAACATTTGATCATGATGTCTTAATTCCCAATAGCATCATAGGGAAATTCAAACACCCACACTGAAGTATGAACATAAAAACTAAATGTAATTCCATAGTTGGATCACAAAAACCTCACATAATCAATGAAGATGTCACCAAGACCACTGACACACCTCTAACTTGACTCACACTTAGATCACCTCAAATTACCAATCCTGTTATCACACATGAATTATGTTTAACACCACACTTAAATTCTAAATGTAGTATTCACCAAGGAACCAGATAAAATTAGGATCATATTCTCACCAGAATACAAATTCAACCTAAAATATCAAATGACCAGTATTGTCACACCCACAACCCTACCTACATGGGTCGTTTCTATACCACCCACACTCTGTCCATTTCCACACGTAATGACTAGATGTTACCACCACACTTGTAACCGAGTTCCAACATGAAGAACATAAAAATGAATGTTCCTATATAATCATGAATTTCGTCCCTGACACTCACCAAATTTCATCTATAATGAGTTTCCCAGTTTACAATAGACTATGGTGAGCTCCCCACCATATTTATCATCTTACACCGACCAATTATCATAACCTCAACATGTTCCATCATTGAATATGTGTCCCCTCCAGATCCATGTTCACTTATCCAGTCAATACTTCCACCATCCATCAATCATGGTTCCCTCACATCATGGAAGAGACACTCCCCATTATCATCAAAACACTAGGTATATATTCCCATAATCATTTCACCAAACCAACGATCCTAATTCCACATTCAACCACTCCCTAATCCATCTCAATTTCATATGAATCCAATGAGTTTATTCTCTAGTATGACCCCATTTACAAGAAATGACCCATGATTCATGAGTCTCGCATCATAAAAATATTGGATCACATGAGTAATTCACTGACCACACTTATTTTCATTTCAGTATCATATATCTAGAATCCCCTTTGTTGAGACTCTTCAAAAATAGGCATTTATCTTATTCCATAGTCTACCACATGTCCACTTGTCGACCTGGGTTTCATTACAAAATCATCTAAGACTACCAATGATTTATTTTTTATTTAAAAATTACATCTAGAATCAGCATGTTAAGGAATTAAACCAGTCATATCCATTGAAATTGAGAATAAATACTAAAACACTGTTATTATTTATGTCACAAAATCCTCTAACATCTCTTAGGACTATGACTTATATCTGATAGAACCTCCCATGCACTGATCACATCTCAAAGAATCCATCCGTTATTATTTTATCTATGGGTTCTCACAAACCTAGTATAACACCTATCACGGGTTACCCTTGTACAATATAGCTCATATAGAGTATAATACCCAACTCAAAAATATACCAAGCTATATCTAATATCACTATTGTCTCAAACATAACCCATAGGTTATATATCACATAGGCCATAGATCATGGGAAACACTATATTGTCCCACATCAAACATCCCATGTAAACTAATCTTCCAAAAAACCACTCCAGGGTTCTTATTTACATACACATGTTACACATTATATACCAAGTCATAATCCTACTAGGGTACAGATCCTTACTGGGAATCTTCATATGAGACTACCCCCTCAAGGACCATAATATCATTTTAGAGTCCATATATGTAACAAAATCATACCGATATGATATATTCTGAATACACTATAATCACATGGTTTGATTAAGAATAATTCACCAAAAATATATAAGGGAAAAACCATATAGGTTTTTGATACTTTAAATAACCAAACATATTTTCCAATCACCAACTATAGGTCTATCACTATGGAATCAAATGCATATACCAACATACTATGGTCATCATAACTTACTTGAACTAAGGGACTATATATTATTCTTCTAGAAGAATCCTTCCATAAGAACCACATGGATTTTCATCAAAAAGAAAATATATCATGGTTAAATAAGGTATTATTACACCACGAACTTATATGGAAAAATTCAATGTAAGTAGTTTATAACAATTTAGACCACTAAAACCTCTTTCATCAGTGATATATTCCATATGAAATCACATGTATATCATGGAAAACATATATTCAAAATCTGATGTATGTACACCAGCCTCATTTCAGCAGTCTAAGATTCAAAAATCTAATAAATTAGAAATTAAAAAATACTCATGTTCATCACATGAGGTGAAATAATACTATCATAAAAGTGAAATACAAGAATAATAACACATTCCTCAGGTAATATGGACTTCCCATATGAATATGTATTAATGAAACATCAGTCCAATGTCTATCATAATCCTTTACACATTTCTAAAGCACTTGCCTACCATATCCCCTAATAGTAAGGTAAAAATGATGATAAACTTTATGATATCATCACATAGGCTATAATACAACTTGGTAACATTCCTAGAATGAGACCACTTATTAGTGTCTAGTCCGATGATGCTACCGATCCCTTAGGCGAACCTCTTAAATGATAGAGGATATAGACTAGTAGGGGGTATGACATGCTATTTTATAGAGACTGTATCCCTTCTTAGAGTACACATGAATATAAAAAAATAAATGAATAATCATTCATAAAAATCCATCAGATTAAATGAAATAAAAAAACATATCCATCAATTATACATGAATATAGAGGCAAGAACCGATAAATAATTTTAGTCTTGCTAGCACAAAATAACTGATAAATCACTAGGCTAATCACATATACAAGAAAATTTAATGAATAAAAAGAAATTGAAGAAATAATATCATCATTGATCTATTCCTCATTCATCTTAAATCCATATGACCTATCCCACCCGATCATGCAACTTCAAGACTCTACCCTACCCAAGCCTGTGATCCATGAAGTATGCCCTGGTACACAAGTTCTATGAAAGCCTGATTAGGGTGTGAGTATAACTCAGTAGGGAAACACCAATATAGTATCTTATATAACTAGTAAATGAAATCTGTATACATGTTAAATGCTTATATGAATAAGTAAATATAGTTTTTATGCATAATAAAATAACCACTATCCAACATCATGTTCAAATGTGACACCAAAGATCAACCATACCGGCTTCATCCAGTTTTGGGGTGTCTATAAACATAAATACTCATTTGTAACCTGAGATAAAATGTTCTCCACCTAATAAACACATCATCCACGAACTCTGGTACATATCTTCACCTTTCAAGGAGTTTAAGTTATCAAGTAACTCAATGGAATATGCACATACTTTCAGGAAAGAGCGCCAACCGATATCTAAAGGGAGTTCCCTAATGAGAAATAAATCCATATAATAACTTAGGGGAGTTACCAACTTGGAAATCCAGTCATCTGGTAACTTAGGGAAGTATCCTACTATGAAATAAATTCATTTAGTAACCTAGGTGATTCCATTTTGGGATATAAAGTCATAAAATAACTAAAGGGAGCATCTTTTCAGGAAGTAAGTCATCCAATAACATATGGGTGTATCTATGACATACCAAGAAAGAAAACCAGATAGTACCAGGAACAATGGATAGATCTGTGGATCATGCCAAATAAATCCCACATATCCTGATATATCATGGTATGTAGTGATTTCCACCTGAATCATTCTATATAATTTATCTTAATGGGGAAGACCATCTACATAAACCTGTCTCAAAATCCAGTCTCATCACTTAGGTCCATGAGCTATCTATTTTATAGCCATATAAATTTCACATCACTGATTCATGTTATATAGTGACATCCATAATCAATAACACATATTCTTGCATGGACCTTATCTAGGGTCAACATATCCTTGAGGTACCCTCTGAGGTCCCCTAGGTCACATATCTACCAAGACATCCTTTCCAGGTTCCCTATCCCTTTTCCATTACTCAAGTCCAAGACTTTAACCCAACCCAAGTCATCACTAGTCTAGTAATTATACTCCCAAGCCTTACAAAGCTTTCCCAATTCATACACATATAGGTGTTTACATTTAAAGGGAGAAGAAACACTCACCACATTCTCATTAAACAATCCCAACAGCTCTATGGAATCTCAAGTCCACTAAGGCCAACTAGGGCCAATCTTTATCATCTCAAAACATGTACTTACTCAGGGGGTATAAGGGAACCTATCTAGTTTCTCACTAATCACCATCTTTAGTGTACCCATTCAAGGGGTATAAGGGAACCTATCTTGTTTATCAATAATCACTATTTTTATATAAATATCACCCTCAAGTTTGGAGTATCCCAATACATAACATCATAATCAATGACTTGGATAACGGTGGTCGAGGTATTAAGCAAGCACACAAGGGACCGTTATATCCCTTGGTAGTTTTTTTAAATCTACATCTACTTATTTAAATAAATATTTTTAATTAATACAAAATATTGATCACCCATCATAGAGATACCAAACATATCACTCTCCAGATTTATGGATAAATTTAAACACCAATGTGGTTTTCTCAAAGACCACCTACCTCATTTATGAATCCAATCACCTTTTGAAGTATCCTCAATGATACTTACTGAGACTGAACCAAGCTCAAATATCTATCTGCATTCCACATGAGGCCGTAAATTTTAAAAACAAAATTCAATTTAATTAATTATAACTACATGTAATTATTTAATCAATTTACAATTAATGAAATATTTTAATTCAAATAGAAATAATACCTACATACTCATTGAGTGACATTGTCATGCAAAAACTGTGAGAAATGAGGTTTGGTACACTCTTTACTAAAACCTAAAACTAACCATATAGAATAATTATCCCAATACAAAATGTAATCAATAAAATTTTATCTAAATTAGATAAAACCCATAGAAAAATCAATATGATGACTTACCTATATCAAAATGACATATGATGGTGTGAAAATACCATCTCGGATTGTCCTCTAACCACGCCATAAATAATTCCTCTCATACCAGGATGATTCCTCCTTGTTCTGGTGGAATAATATCCAAAATCACTAACTAATTCACTCCAATTATATTGAAAGAAATAGAAACCTAGAATAAATTTAAAATGAAGGATAGAAACACCAAGAATCATTTAAAATTTCACAAATAATCCGTCAAATAAATCGGTGATTGAAAGAGTAATATGGGAGGAGGAAAAAAGGCTACCCTATTAAAAATTTAAGAGGGTAAAAAAATCATTTTACCCTTTTTAATGGGTCACACGTTTTGGACCCATGGTTATAAATTTTTTTAACAAACCATTAAACCTTCATTTCCCAGTCCTAACACTATCAAATGGTTAGGATGAATAGTTATCCAAATAATGAACCAATAAGAAAACAATGTCCTCAATATCCCAAATAATTAATCTGAAATCATGCATTGACCATGTGCCTCACCCCAAGCCAATTCAATCCACACATTTTCCCCTAAAATGTTTAGGGTTAAACCTTAACCATGCATTAACCATGAAAAGAACACCGTTCTTTAGAAATTTAATTGAAAACCACATCACTCATAGGGTGTTATATAGTATCCCCTAAACCATGTACACCAAACCATGAAATAATGTTAAATACTTTCAAAAAAATTTCAAATTTATCCTAAAACTACCAAGACTCACCGAAGCTCCCGAGGCATCTCGCAAGACTCAATATATATCAAAAAACATAAAATCAAGATACTACAAATCATATAATTCAAATCCAAATATATTTTCTTCAAAATGAACCCTTCTAAAAAATTATATAATTTAAATTCTCCTTGAAAACAATAACTCAAAAAAATGTAGGGTTTGACACCCTCTTTACATGACCAATTTTGTATTCCAAAAATCCTAAATTTTATTTAAAATTATCCATAAGAAAATAAATTTTATAGGGATATAATAATATTATATGGGAAATAATTTATCCTATTTAATTGTTAATATAATTTAATAAATAAATATTTCAACAAAAAATCCATCATAATGGATCTATATATTAAATATTCACCACAACTATATGAAAATAAGTTTTTAAAAAAAATATAGAAATCATTTAATAATAATATTAACTCAAAAACAAATTTCACAGTGTTTCAATTATAATAATAACATTCTAATAAAGTATATAATATTATCCATAAATATAAATTAACTTAAATTTATGAATCTAAAATGAATAAATACAAAAGGGTGGCCTATATAATAATTAAATATATCCTAATTCGAGATTGAAAAGAAAAATAAATAACCATATATATAAGATAAATGGTTCTTATGAGTATGCTACCACCACCATAGTGGCACAATCAAACCTATAGTCCATATTTTAGAAAATGGGATGTTTTACCACACCAAAAATCATGGATAATAAAATCTACACGCACACCATTTGTGTATATCTATTGAGTGAATACATAACTTGGTAGGATACCTCTAATTGGTTATATTATTATTATACACACATATAAAACATCATGCCAGTTTTGAAAACCATAAATTGGGGAACTTTTTTTTGAATAAAATAATGCATTGAAATAAGTGAAATAGGTTTCAAAATAATTAAAAAACAAAAAATCTACAAAATTAATAATATTTTTTTAATGGTCAGAGAAACACACATTTTCAAAGTAAATAAAAGTTTATATTTTTTCTTTATACTCTTTGTTTAATTAATTAACTAAAAAACTACAAATAGATACATACCACTTGTGATAACGATTATCCTATGAATCATAACTTTAATGATATAGGCCTGATTAAATACCCCAACCAACTCACAACAATCTAGGTTTAGTCAATAGGTTCACTCTTTTATAGTGTTCCAAAATAGAATCATAAGTGTATCTAGGAATTTATAAATGTAAAACAACTTAAATAAAGTATTAAAATTATTCCATAAGTTTTATTCTATCAAAACAACTCTAAATAGAGAATAAATCAGACATTTTACTATCAATTTAATACCACTAATATGATCATTCAAATCAATATATCAAGGAAGGAATACATTGTAATATTAGTCCAAATCAACATATTTCTCACCGAAACAAGGATTTATCACTTTAAAAAAGGTTTCATTTCACATTTAAAATCAATTTAAATTCAATTCAAACAAGTAATAAAATTATCGAAAAACTATATTTGTTCATATTGATATTAATTTAAAAATATGTAAAAAAGTATTTAAACCTTAAAAAATATTTTTCCCATAAAAATAATTTTTAGAACATATTGAAATAATGATTGAAATCATAGAGAAACTATATTATTTTTTCATTGAAAATGAATTTAAAAATAAAAAGAAATAAGTATTTAAATCAAAGGAAAATTTCATTTTATTCATTTAAAATAAATTTAAAACATTTATGATCAAGGATTTAAATAATATAGAAGATATTTTTTTATTTAAAATAAATTTAAAAATAAATATATATGTATTTAAATTATATAAAACAACAAATTTTCTTTTGAAATAAATTTTTAAAAAAATCCATACCTGAATTTGGATCATTGAAAAGATGAATCCTTTTTTTCATTGAAATAATTTTAAAATAAATATAAACAAAGATTTAAATCATATAAAACTATGTTCTTTTTATTATAAAAACTTTTAAAAATAAATTAATCATCTGTTTTAGTAAACCAATAATAGTTTTCAATAGAATTTTAAAATCTCCAATTTGATTCCTAATTTATTCCATTCATGTTAACTTATCTAAGATAAAACACATTAAAGCATTAAATAAAATTCTCTAATTTTTAGAACCAAAAAAAGTATTATAGAATAAATAAATTTATATAATCTTTAAAAATAAATTTAAAATCATAATTGAATCATCTATGTCATGACCCATCCCTATTGAGAACCCCTTCTGGGATTATAGTGATGATGAGAGTGACACTCAAGGCCCACCTTCAACCGGCCCTAGATTGGAGACTATCACCAAGGGTAAAAAAGATAAAAATGAGGGGAATTACCTCATAAAACCCATGAATATATAATAAATCACGAAATAAACACCATAATATAAATAACCAAGATCCATAATAATCTCACAAAGCATGGATAATCCAGAAAAATAAAAAATTCAAATAAAATATCAATACAAATCTAATACTGTGAGTCTATGGTAAAACCCATGATCTAAGATTATACTATATTTTATAGTCACCAATATTTCCCTAGAAACATAAAAAACAATTTAGATATACAGGGGTGAGAATAATGATAATACTTAGTATAATCACACCCTTGACCTCTCATGAAAATGTGGAAAGAGAATACCAATGTATTAGTGAACAAATAGTAAAAAGTTTAATAACATATCAAGTTAATTACCACCCATCCTTACTAAGGCTCACTCATTAGATATCATATCCAGGTATAATAAAATAGAATCGATGAATATTATAAGTGGGAACCCTAAAACCACATCCCCACTAGTTTATCATTATCATGACCCAACATTAAACATCCTATGATCTTAATCCCTTCTATATCTATTAAAAATTACACCATGTATCATCTACACATCTCATATACAGTATAGTATAATATCATTAATTTGAATGACATAACCATTGTTTCTTCCTAAATCCATGAATGAACCCCATCATATGATATCATCACATCCAATACCTCATAGGGAATTTTAGTGTACTTAAAATATATCCTCATATTAATACCATGATGGTTTTTGAAGTGCACCTATACCTCCACATCTATAACCAATAGGGTCTTACAAAAACTCATACCCCATTATTCCCTTCAGTTTGAGTAACTTCACCATTTTATTATGCATTTTCAAGTTATATTATTATTGGGTTGAGTTTCAAGTGTTTCTAGATTTTTCGTATGTTTTTAAGTGTTATAGGGGTGTATAGTTTGATCATGGTTTGAGAAGACTAAGAATATTCTATATGAAATTGTGTAAGTTTTTATGGGAGTTATTGGGAAATCATATGGTTGGAACATGTGTTTTCCAAATCATGAAACAAATTATAATAACATGTTATTTTTAAAAAATATGAATTTTTCATGGTTTTTTCAAACCATATGACACCACTATTAGACTATATAGGTGTTTTTGAGAAGTATACACATGGTTAGAACATTTTTTATTAAACCATATAAGAAAACCATGTGACATGAATTAATAACATCCATAATTTTTATTTTTATTCCATTTCATGCCCGAAAAGTCTTATTATTTTTTTGTTGACCATGTATCTTCAACAAGATGTCTCTAGGAATTTTTGGATACTAAACTCTATTTGAAACCTGATTTCAAATGATCTAAGTGTGTTGGATCTTATATATTGATAGAAAGATCCATTTTTTCTCTCCTCATTTTTATCTTTTGTATATATCCACTTGTTTTAATTTTTACGAAACCTTTGACTAGGTTTTTTGTTCCTAGATATATTGGATTGGATATTCTTTGATAATTAATTTTTGGTATTTATTAATGTAATGAAAAAGGGAGGACAGATCTATAGGTTTCACTGTGTAGTTCATTATTTTCTTCATCTCTTATGAGGTCGATGAATTCTCTCTTTTATCCACTTGTTCTAGAAATTGAAGTCTTTGTTTTTATTAAATATTTTTTTATATTAGAAAATTAATAATGGGAAGATTTATTTAAGAGACATAATTCTGTTTTTGATCTGGTAAACATTGGAATTTTTATATTTTTTTAGAAAGAACTTTAAATTTATTTTTTCAAATTATCATTTTATTTTAATGTCAGAAATACATTTGAATAATTTTTTTAATGGAAAAAATTGGTCTATTTAAAAAAACAATAACTGATAACTTTGAATATGTGGATTGATGTGTGTTCATTTTCATTATACAGGGACATTAAATGGAATGTGGTGGAAAATTAGAGGTACCTAGAGAATTGTAACCTAGTGATGAAATGGTGGATCAATGTGTTTCTGCTCATGATTATGTGACTATCACCTACCATGAATACATAATTGAGTAAGAGGACATGGTTTGGGTATTCTAAGTGGAATTAAGGGATAAGTTTGTTTTTGATTCTGATATTAATGATGATAAATTTATAATCTAATTTTATGTTCCTCTATTTTGTTTTAAATAATTTTTTTTACTTTTATCTAACATGTTCTTTTCCTAGTGCTGTGAGTAGGGAATTATATTGGGGAAATTCTATTGATTTTGATTACTCACCCCCAATATATGTTCTTTTTTGCATATATAGGCATTTTTCTTCATGTAACATGTAATGGAAAAGTGAATTCTATCTCTAGTGGAGCATCATTATGCTATATCATCAGGATGGCAGTTGGAGTTGGGAGCTTCTATTTTAAAGTGGTTGGAGTGATTCCATATCAATATTACCTTGTCAGGATGTATTTTAATTTTTGGCTGGATATCTTTTGAAAATTTGGGCTCTAATGATGTAATTGAAAAATTAAATTTTACTACCATTGTGGGTCATTATTTCGATGTATTTTCGGAAACTTTCACAGTCTTTCTACCTGAGTGGGAAGTGAAATGTTGGAAAGATATTTTTTTTTTCTCGAAAAATTCTATTCCAATACCATCATATAAAATGTCACCAAGAGAAATGAAGGAATTTAATGACCAATTAGAATAATTGGTATGTAAAGTGTTCGTAATACCTATTATATCACCTTTGGAAACCCATATTATTTTTTTTCAGGAATAAATATGTTACCTTATGAATATGTATCGATTATCATGAAATGATCACATTATTATAAATAATAAATATATTATTCTTTGAATTGATTATATTTTTGATCTATTGAAAGGAGACCAATAGTTATGTAAATTTTATATATAGTCTGAGCATAAAAACACTGAGTTAGGAAATATAATATTCAAAATAGAGATTTTAGGAATCATTATAGTATTTATGAATATTTGGGTATTCCCTTTGGTTATAAAAATCCACAAATTTGTGTCTTGGAATTTATAAATTATGTATTTCAATGATACCTTGACATATTCTTTGTGGTTTTTGATGATGAAATTATTGTGCATTTTAAGAATGAAGATGAACATTAAGAAAATTTTTAGATCATGTTGAACTCCTTGAGAGATAAAAAATTATCTAAATGAGACTTTTTTGATACAAGAAGTTTTATTCTTTAGCTATTTCATTTATGAGATAGGTGTATTAGTAGATCCGAAAAATATAGAATCTATCCCCTCCTGGATACCATCGAAGAAATATTTTGAGATATGTAACTTTCTAGGAATTGTATGATACTATCACCACTTATTTTGGAGATAATCACATATTACATATCCAATAATTTCACTCATGAGAAAGGGAACTCCATTCCACTTGATTTATTATTATCATCAATCCTTTTGGGATCTTAAGACAAGGCTCAGTTTGAAACCAAATCTTGTCTTTCTAGATCTATGACAATGTTATGTGTTTTTTTGACACATTTGGACCTAAATATTGATGTGTTATCATGGAAGGAGATATTTTCATAGATTATATTTCACAATATTTTTGAATTCCTGAAATGAATTATCTAATCCAAGATAAGGAATTGGATATGTTGGTTAATTATTTGAGAACATGCCTTCATTATCTCTTTGTAGAGAAGTTCACTATATTCAAATACCATAAAATATTAAAAAATATATGTTAGAAAATATATTTGAACATGAGATAATTATAATATAGAAAATATCTTTTGATGTTCACCTTTGAAGTGGTTTGTACACCAGGAAAAAATGATTCCATGAATGATTCTTTGAGATGAAATTTATATAATAAATTAGAAAGAGAAGATTTTAATTAGTATTAATAGATGAGTATGACTGAAAATATGTATTGTTATTGCACAGAGTAGAAAAAGTCACAATATGTTTTCTAGTGACCCTTATTCCTAATTTGGTTAAGTAAGTTAAGGATGCTAAAATATTGGATTATTATTATATTACCATTACATCAAATGTTAATGGTTGGGTGACCATTAATGAATAAAAACAACAAGTGAACTCCATGTTTCTTTTTAGTGTTCATAAAATCATTCCTACCTATTCACAAGGAAAATTTCTTCTAATTTTCACTATTCTATGTGGGATGTTCATCTAAAAATCAAAAATATATACAAGGATCTAAGGACCATTTTGGTGGTTAGGTATGAGCTGAAATGTGGTCGATTATGTTACAAAATGACTAATCTATTATAAGGATAAGTATGATCATCAAGGACCAGATATAATGTAATAATATTTACCTACACATATCTATAAATTGAAGAATATAGATATTTAATTTTTCATGGGTTTTACATGATTATTTAGAATCATGAACCATTATGGTTGATTTTAGAACGACTTACAAAGCCAACCCACTTCATTCTGATTCATGAATCCAATAAAATAGATAAATTAGAAAAGATATAAATTTGGGAATTGGAAAAATTACAAAAAAACCTATTTCAATTATCTCTAAACAATATCCTTATTTTTCTTTTATGATTTATAAATCACTTCAATAAGATTTGGGTGACTAGATGGCCATGATCATAATGTATCGTCCTCAAATAGATGGGATGTCAAAATGATTGATCTAGAAACCAAAAAACATGATCTGATTTTTTGTTATTGATTTTAGTAGATCACGAGGGGATAATTTTTCATTAAGGTAATTTTTATATAAATACAGTTATCAGTCCATGATATAGATGGATTTTCTGAAGGAATTGTATAACCATCCATTCCTCTCTCTACTTTTTTTTTTGTTATAGAACAAATTTTTTTTACTAAAGGTAATTAGTTTTTTTAATGAGATACCTAAAACAATTAATATGATTAGAGAAAATATGGTTTTAAACCAAATGTTTCATAAATATTATGCAGATAATCACCGTCTACCCTTATCCTTTGAAAAATGAGATAATGTGTTCTTAAAAGGTCTCTCAAATATTGGAACATCAACAATTGGGTTTGTAATGAAAGTAGTCTCCTGGGTATTTCAGACAATTTTAGATACTTGATTGAATCAGTGATATTTCTTGTTAATATATCTTCACCACCATAGTTTAGTTTGGTTTATAATTTCTTTCATGTATCTCAATTTAAGAAATATCAGCCTGATCCGAGCCATGAGATTCAATGGTATCATTTTAACCATGAACTAGATGATAAATTTACTAATGTGATGATATGTATCTTGTAAAGATAAGATAAATAATTCCATGGAAAACATATTACATAGGTTATAGTATTATATTAACATGGTGAAATTCAAGAGTACACATGGGAAGGCAAGAAAGTTGTGTTGGAATAATTGGCGATTTTTTTCAAAGAACCAACAATATTTAGCTTTAATGGGAAAGAAATTCCAGTGGAGGTGAGAATGAAACATTATTAGTTTGTGGTAATTAACCCTTTTATTATTTATTTTGAAGTCACATATTTATTATGATTTAGTTTGATGTGATTTTGGATGATTTTAGTGTGTTTTGAAAGTGTTTCTGAGGGTGTAAATTTTGATAAATGTTTGGATAAATCACATAGCTTCTCCAGGAAATCGTGCAAGAGTTTATGGGGGTTATTGGAGATGAACATGGTCAACACATAGTTTTTTCATACCATGAAAAAAACCATGCAATATTATGATTTTTGTGGTATATTAATTTTTCATGGTTGTTGCAATATTTTTCAAACTATGCGACACAACCATGCTTCCACCCGGGTGCTGTCTAGCTTCACTTACACATTTTGTAAATGGTTTGTTAAAATGTGTGTCCTACCTATTTTATATAGATTAATAACTTTGAAAAATTGTATTTTTATTCAATTTCACACTCAAAAATTCTCATTATATATCCATTGAACTAGGCTCTAAAACTATAGGAATTATTTTAGAATTTTTGGCATATCTACTCCTTCCAAAACCTAATTTCAATAGATTAATGTTCGGTGGATATAGAATATTGAAGGTAAAATCCCTATTCTATCCTTATTTTTATCCTTCTTCTTAGATCCATCCATTTTCCATTGAACAAAATATTATATTGGGATTAATAAACCTAAATATATTATATCAATAATGTTTTGAAAATTAGTTTTTGGAAATTATTAGACGAATGAGAAAGAAACCATAAATCTAGAGGTTTATTTATTTTTTTCATCATTTTCATCACCCATTGGAAGGTAGGTGGCTTCTATATTCCCTAAAATTATTCTAGTACAAGAAGGATTAGTTTGTATTAAATGTTTCTTGGGATTTTCAGAAAAATCTATGATGATTTATTTAAGGGAAGTCTTAATTTATTTATTGGGAAACTATTATTTATGTAATGGGATTTTTTACAAAAAAACCCATTTTATTTATGGTTTTAAATTATTTTATTGGTTTCATGTAAGAAATATATTTTATTAAATGTTTTAAAGGGAATAATATATCTATGTGTAACAAATGTAATTGAGAACATGGAATATATTGAATGGCGTGTGTTCATTTTCATAGGATGTGGCCTTTAATGACCCATCCTCGGGGCCCGTTCTGTGACTACCCCAAGCCCACCTTCCATAGGCCAGGGGTTGGCGACTAGCACCAAAGGTGTAAATCCCAATAAAAAGGGAAGTAATTTCCTTTACGAAACGAAAGCACACACAAACAGAGTATAAGAAGAATCTACAATAAGTAAACCAGTATAACAAACGTGATGAAAGTACGAGGGGCCGGAAATACAAGCCCAAAAGAATGATATAGCTACAACTAAAAGTAATGTACAACTCAAAGGAAAATAGCTAAAAGGTGACAAGCAGCTCCTAAATCGTCCTTCGGGTTCCTACCTGAAGGGTAGGTACAAATATCCTCCTCGACACTCCATGTCTACCTGTCTCCTCCTGGTACCGACTCGTCGTGAGATCCACCTCCGGGTACTGGCTCGTTGTGAGATCGAACTTCGGGTACCGTCCAGATCTACAAGCCTCAAGAACAATTAGTGATGTCCTTTATCTGTAACCAACACAATGAGGTGCGGGAAAAGCTCGTGCAGGGGTGAGTATACGATACTCAGTAGGGACCCCGAGACCCTCAAGGTCTCACAAAATCCAACAAGGATAATCACTAAGAAAGTTCGTGTGGTCTAACCCCCTCCCGTTAATTTGATAACAAGCGGCTAAATAATTTATCATTGGATGGAAAAGAATATTCATGAACAACAAAACCAAACCCTGACATTTTTCCCCACAATCAAATATTACCAACCCGCAAACATATTCTTTTGCAGATCAACTTAATATTGAGTTGATCCACGTTCTTTGTTTTAAAATGAAACATCCATTGGAAAAGATATCATTCTCAAATTAATTCCCTACCTTGAAGAAGGCATTCTTCAGTTTCATGGTAGACGGCGTCGCGGTTGACGGGCGTCTTTCCGTCAATGTCGGGAAGGATAAAGCTGAGGGTGGCGTCAGCGTTCTTCGTTCTTCTTTGGAGGAAGAGGAAAACGCTTCAAGTGTTGGGCGCCGTGCTGTGCTGCTAGCATTTCACCGCTTTAAGAAGTCATCCAGAACTCCTCCCCCTGTACTCCTTTAAATAGGAGTGTTGGGTTCGTTGTTGGCACACAAGTCATAAATGGGGGATTTATGAAATAGGGCCCCACTCAATTAATCCACTGCGGTGGAACATTAAAAATGGAGGAAGGATCCTCATTAATTAAACACGTTGGCATTTAATTAAATAGAGGGAGGGAAGCTTCCTCATAAACATGAGGGGTTGACATGTATTAAAGAGGGAGAGGGTGTTTAATGGGTTGTTAGGAAATTTAAGGAGGCGGGGGATCATGTAGGCCCCACCCACTTCCTCGCAACTTCCTTTCCCATAACTCATAAACCACTAACATGGTTCCAAACTAGAGTATTATAGAGAATGGTCACCTAGTAAAAACATGGTGAATTAATGAGTAACCACTCATAAATATGGGGAATGTCACCTTGCATTACTTTGTTCATGAGTAGGAAGATTTATTTTACAGAGTGGAATGAATGGATAAATTATTTCTCCTTTTAATTTAAATTGTTTTAAATTGATAATATGATTTAATGTTCACATGTTTTGAATTAAATTACATTTTTAACTATGATATAATGCATTATTTTCTTATTGGAATGCGTTGGGAAGTATCTTGGGGAATAATCATTGTGTATTATTACTCACCTTACAAAACAATTTGGTTCATATATATATATTGTTCATTGAAAAATTGAAAAAAAAATGACTCTTATTTATTTAGTGGGACATTATCATGCTACATCCTTAGGACTGTGTTTGGGGCTGAGAGTTTCACTTTTTTAGTGGTTGGAGGGATTCCAAATCAGTGATACTATGTGATGATGTATTTATGTTTTTGTTAGGATATATTGTGACACTTTTTGATGATACAATGATATTATTGGTTTCTTGTATTTCCTTTGATATGTATTATTTTTACTTCATGACCCATATAGTTTGGTTTGATTATTTTTATTTTTATAGAAAGGTTGTGGTTATTTAAAGGGGGAATCATCCCCTATTTTTTTAGTGATATCTTAGTATTTATTTCCAACCTTCAGTGCCTTCGAGATGTCACCTAAGGTTAGTGGACCCTTGTCTCTTTCCAAGACAATAGTTATGGCCGGGATGTTACATGTACCAATAATCACACTAGTACCCCATATGTTCTTCAGTACACCACATACTATGTTATTATGATCATACTAATATTGATCCATCACAAATAATACTATACCTTAAATACAGAGTGGGGAAGAGGGAGAAATCAAACACCCATTCCCTTACCAACCTAGCAGAAATTATAAAACACTGGGGGCCCAAAGTTTTCTAGAATCATTAAGGGTATACAACTTGGGTGGGGTATATATATAAATCATAGGTAAATATGTCACACACACACACACACACCACACCACAAAGATGCCCAACCTAAGGGAGTTCATATTAACCGACACAACCACATCTCAAAAATTTAAGCACACTATGAACAACCCCAACAACCATTGATATTGAGTATAACATCAAAAAAATACCCACATCTCATGAAAATTTACAAACAAAACATGTGAAATATCTAGTTAATTATTTTATTATCATATTTTCAAATTTACAATTTACTAACCAATTTATATTTATTAAACCATTCAATTTCACATTTAATGAAAAACCACTCAAGAAATAACCCACATTAATCCCAACCAATAATTATCCATTTAAAAAATAAATTTTTAATTTTTATACATTGAGTTTTTAAATTACAACCAACCCCATTTTAGGTTCATTATTACCAACTATATTTCAGACCACCTGACCATTATCAGATGATCTGACACTTACCATCCAAGCCATCAACCATAATAACCAACTCATATCTATTACTAAATCCGATGAGAATAATTACACTTCATTTCAAAAACCTTGACCTCAACTGTATCCCACTATGATTCCCATAGAATATTCCTTGGAACTACTTTCAAAAACCACTATCTCAAAATCATCACCCCTATTCCACCCGTGCTGTGATGTCGCAAACTTGGTTCACTCAAAACTAACTAAACCCGATTGTCTACATGGCCTCAAGAGCATCTCCTAGTACACTAGAGGATTCCAAATATCATTGATGGTATTCAGTGGTATGATGGAGATACTATTCCCTTATAATCAGTGTAAAGACAAACAATATATGTAAAATATAAAATAGTGGAAACATAGATATTACAACAATGAAAGCATAATGATAAAAAGTGTATCTCAATTAAATCATCAAAATAAATAAAAATAGGAAAACAATATCTAGTTTTATATATAATATTATCATATGATAATTCTCTACAAAAATAGGAAATAAAAAGTGAACATGATAGTATGCATATATATTATATATTATACAAAATAAACAAAAAGGGAAAAATATATCTCAAATAGAATCATGAGAAGAAGCTCCATCCTTTTCTTATGTACTATATCCTAGTATAGAAAATCAAGAATACATAATAGGGTTATTCCCCTTATCTCTACATAAATCCATCAAGTCTCTATGGGTAATAATCAGTGACCCAAAAAGCATGTCAGTAAATCTCAGCACACCAAAACTAATGATGTCTAACCATATCCTTCATTGAATATAAAATGGATAGTGTGAAGTTAATAAGTACGGAAGTAAAATAAATTGACCAAGTTGGATCATATTCCTTGAGGACACCTGTTTGACCATAATTCGTTTAGTTGATGACAAAATCTCTCTGAATAAGAGACAATGTGATATTAATAATAATAAAGGACCCAAGGTATTCCCAAGGCATCATAGACCATATAAGGTCATGAAAACTCATAGTAATAACTAATTTGTTCTTGATATTGTGGTGTGGGAGTAATCTAGGGATGAACCATTGATAATGCACTCCTATAATGATAACAGTTCCGATCCCTGGGAAGAAGTCACAGGTAGCCTTTATCTAGACCTTATTGGAGCCCAAGGAAATAATATGATGTGGTACATGTTATAAAACATCAATATGAATCATAGGAGATAATATAAAGAAGTATAATAATCAAATAAATGTAAAGGATGAGTGCACATAATTATGATCGATTAGTCATCAAGGTAAGATAATGATTGAGTCAAAGAGGGGTATCAACTATTGGAAAATGCTTCCAAGAATCAAGTGGCATCCTTTGGGTAGTCAAGGAAGAAAAAGGGGGGAATCCAAGACATTTAAAAAAATTGAAACCTATCACTGTATATTATGGTCATAATAAGAGTAAATTGTAGTATAATCAATTTCAGATTTCATTTAATCTCATTTAGTTATGTGTATAATTCAACATTTAATAAGTACTATGTAATAAATATGTACCATTTATTCTTCCCATACAATCACATTTAGTGATGGATATTATCCAAATTTAATATGGTCAAGTGACATGGAATTTACAGTCATGATTCATATTTCATAATTTAACATTTCAATTAAATATATTAACTCACTGGATCATAAATTTCTAGCCAAACCCACCTCAAAATGAGGCTTGGTCACCATTCAAGTTAAGAGTGATAATGTTAAATAACTAAGACCCCCAAGGGGTGATTGTGTTAAGATATCCAACCTCTAAAAATTATCGATTGGTCTTATGGAGTATCTCATTAGGTCATAATATATAATTTAAATAAAATAATATATATTTTTAGAACTGAGGCATGGAAAATCTAGATCATAGAATCACAACACACTTTATATACATCATAACTTTTAGGTAAAACCATTAGAACACCAACCTTATACAGATATATGAATTCTCATTGGATATCATATTTAGATTTAGGATAGAATAAGAAGAATAAACAATACTATATAGATTCCCTAAATGTAGGTCATGTAATCTCACACAAATTTATCATATTATACAATATGGTAAACGAAGAAAAGAATCAAGAGGATTCAAAGACTTATCAAGAGGGATCTATCAAGATGAACAATGAATAAATCGTATGTCAGATAGAGGAGATCCAACAATTCTAAAGAAGAGATTATAGGGGACCTCTCATGGGAAAAAGTTATTGGAGAATGTAGGAAAATAATAATAGATTTATTTTAAAGGAGAAATGGGGAAAATATATATTTCACCCATCTAAAAAGGGTCACATGGTATGGCCACACTGTTGGAAAAACCATGCACCAAGAATGTGGAATCACTAGTATGGGAGGACACCCCCATATGACCAAATTGAATAGTTAGAAAATCCATGCACTAGACCTATATTCCCACTATACAAGGGCACACCCAATGGCATGGTTGTCACATTGTTTGAAAAACCATGCAAACACTATGGAATCACCTCTAAAAAATGTTGGTACTATTTCTCATGGATATGAAAACTTTCTTTCATGGTTACCCAAACCAGACTCCTCTCTATATTCATTACATGGTCGAGCTTCATAGTTAGAACTATCCATGTTCCAATTGTGCACCTCATGACGTTCCTCTAAAAACCAAACCTCTAGGATTTGAATAAGCACCAGAAACATCATAAACACTTCATTAAATCTTTAAGAAAAATTACATGAACAAATTGAAATATTTAATCAAAAAATAAAAGGAATCAAACCTAAATATACTTTTGGGATCTTAAACATGGAATTTATTTTGGATACCACCACCCTTATTCATGATCAACCCCCAAAAAATTACACAAAAATTTCCAAAAAATAAAACATTATCATAGCATGCAACAACAATTTCAATATTAAGCATGAACAAATTCTTCAATATAGAAAAAATGGTTTCAAAGAAATTTCATTTTCAACAAAACTATTTTATTATTTTATTCAAGTGATTAACCTTTTATGAAAGGAAAATCAACAATTCAAAAACAAAACACCATAAAAGTGTCAACAATATGAATGATTTTCAGAAATATCAGTGAAAAGGAACAATGTTCTTGTGATATATCATGAAAGTATATAGAAACATGTGAAACACCTCTATCCCATTATATTTTGTAGTTCTGTTCCTTATATTTATTTTTTAAATTTTTTATTACTTTACCCAAACTAATTAAAAACATTCTAACCCTAAAATTTCCATAGAAATTGTTGAGCTATAAAATCTACCACCTCAAATAGATCTTCATAATTCTCTATAGAAAGACTAGGGAAGGAAGAGAGGATCCCCATATCGAGATCATACCATGGAAAATATTAGAATACTAAAGAAAAATATCCTTTTGGAAAAAAATTATCATCATCACACATTTCTAGGAGAAAGAGGGAAGAATTCATCAACCACTTACCTCAGCCATGAACTTCTATAGATGATGAACACTGAGAAAAAAAAAGAATAAATGGGAAAGAACTCACCTTAGATCAAATATACTTGATCTCATGAATCCAAGGATAAAATCTATGTTAAAAGGGTTAAAAGGAAAAATAAAACTACATTATATTCACCCATGAGTCAGGGGATAGAGAAGTGAAAGAATTAAATTTGAGGGTGCATCCAAATTTTTACCCAGGTTAAACAATGGAAGACTATGGTTCCAGATTAAAAACCACAACACAATCATATGTTTTTTCCCACAAAATCACAAAACTGGTTGTATCTCTATGCTGCAAAGGTCCTCATCGTAACTCCTCATAGAAAACATGTTATAAATATCTCATAGATCTTATACACCTAGTTTATCTCTAAAAAACAATCAATATACCACATCACAATAACCATTTAGATATAAGTGAAACAAAAATTAGATACCTTGATCACCATAGTGCAATGGATAACTCTAGGATAAAAATACAGACTCCAAACTCCTATACAGTTCAAACATATCTCATGATATAAAATCCCTAGAACCACTAAAACCAGCCAATCCAAGCTCTATGATGAAACCATGAGGACCACAACAAAATCTTATAACTTCCCATTTTCTCATAGACCATTAGAACCAAATTTATTTAAACTTACATACATTCTATATGTGTAACTGAGATATCAAGGCCATCAAAATTTGACACCTGGGTACATATGAAACGTCCATTAGAACATTGCTACAACCATTCCTCTAACTATCCTCTCATAATGAATCATGCAAATCTACATCGCATAATACTTCCAAAACATAAAAATCAACTCAATTCAACTATTCTATCCTAAAACCTCATCATAACACCGTCAAATTCAAAAAATGACAATGTAATATGAAGGGAATGTACTGATCATTATATTAGATCCCAATAAAAAAATTATCATACTTGAGAATCAAGACTGAACCCATAAGGAAAACACCTTAAACCACCAAACAAGAAATCCCCATGAGATACTTCTCAAATGATGTAACCCCATTACTCAGATATGAAATGGAATTTAGAAAATATTCTCATGAAAAAAAACATAAACACTTCATTCAACCTAATGAAAAATAAATCAGATCATCAGTAAGAAAAATAATAGAATCAAAACATATTGGGATACTGAGCATACATTCACAGATCATATTCACATGTACTGTATTTTACACCGCCATACCCCCCAAATCAATCCAATGGGATGAATCACTCCTGTATAACCTTCTCCTAATGACATATTTCTCAACTAGCCACTCTATGAATGTCACATTATCCTCAATATCTAGATTCCCCCAATCAATAAAATGAGCATCATCATGAAGATATCACTAGGGCTAAGAGACATGGGAAATTTAAAATATCTGATCTATCTATACTGGAAGTGACAACCAATACTCCACCTTACTAGAAAACTACAACACAATGAAAGGAATGATGAAACGAGGAGAAAAAATAATCCTTTGGATAAACCTCCACCTCCTTTTATTAGGTGAAACCCTTAAAAAAATTTGGTAACCAAACTGAAACTCAAATAGGTCCACCGTCCAATTATAATAAGACTTTTAATAGTACTGTGTTTCCTTCATACACACATAAACTATTTGAATATTCTCTATCATGATCTGCAAGGCATTTAGAATAAAGAATATTAACTCCCCAACCTTAGTGTTTAAAAATAGAGAAATATATAGAATTACTTAAAACTTCTTTAATGGAGCCATTATAATGGATGATTGGAAGTTATTGTCATAATAAAACTCAACCAAGGTAAAATTCGTCACCCATGATCCACTAAAGTCTAAGATGTAATCGAAAAATATATCCTCTGGGGTCTAGATGGTCTAATATATCTTCCCATATTTATGAGGATAGAAAGTAGTGTTAAGGAAAAAATAAGATCCCAAAATATGATGTAATATCTCTAAACTCACAAGATGAAATTATGATACAGATCAGAGATGATAGTTCTTAGTACCTAGTGAACCCACGTAGCCTCATCGACATACAAAATCACCAATACCTCTATATCGCCTGATTCCTTAAACCCTTAGAAGTTAGATAATTTTACAATATATCCATGATCATCCAATTAATGTCAAATCATACAAAGTTTCATAGTATAAGATTGAAAAAAATCCATTGATATTTTCTGTAATTTCCAATCATGAACATCCATTGGTTATGAAAAACTTCATAGAAGATGATGCCAGGAATTTACATGATGACTAATCAAGAACTATGATATGAACTTTTCCAATGAAGTCTTCATCTTGGGATACCATATCTAACCTACTAAGTCATGATTAAAATTAGACACACCAGGATGAACTATTATCACCGAGTTTTAGAACTCATGAATAACCCCCTAATGCACTACTAATGGAATTAAAACCTCCCCTAAAATATAATACAATGTTGTTTATCCATGGAAAATCCATCAAAAGCATCACCATGGATTATATATTCCTATATAACCTCTACCTTTGAGTCTCCCAACAAAAACTCCTATACCCACTACATCATGGAGGATTACATCATTATAAAATATTGGAAACATCTTCTATCATCCTCATTTGTATCAAGATGAATCAGTGTAATCTATTAAATTCCACTCAAGAAATCTCTAGAATTCAAATCAAAATCTCGCCAAAACATCTTACTCATTACATCCGTAAATATATTCCCCTTTCTTGGTGTATAGAAAATATCAAAATAATAATCCTGGTAATACATTATCCACCACTTCTATCATTGATTTAGATCCCTTAGATTTAAAAATATTACTTAGGATCCTACGGTTTATAAATAATACAAAGAACATACCAAAGAGTTAAAGTCTCTAAAAAATTAGAGAACATTCTTCCACCATTAATTCAAGATCATGGGTGGCATAGTTATTCCCATGGGGACACAAATTAGAAGACCCATATGATATCACTGTACTCTATTTCTTCATAAGAAAACCCAAAACAAGATGGAATGAATCATATAGAACCTAAAAAATCACTACATTTTATGGAAGATGAAATATGGGAGAACAAACAACCATTTCCTTCAGGTAGTCAAAAGTTGAAGGAAACCGATGCATATATAAAGAAGGTAAGATGCTTCTATGTCAAGGATATCAATGGGATCATGAAATGAGGGAATTAAAAAAAACCTATTATAATATCCCATGAGACTAAGAAAATTATAGACCTCTGTAACATTCTTGGGTGTTTCCCAAGAAAAAACATCCTCAATCTTTGATAGATCCACTACCACTCCTTATTGAGAGACTACATGTTTGTGGAAGTGAACCTACAATGACCAAAAAATATACTTAGACATCATTCCATAAAGTTAATTGTATTGAAGGGCCTGTAGAATGTACCTAATGTACACAACATGATCCTCAGATGATCTATATTATACATGGATATCATTGATGAAAACAACAAAAAAAAATCTAGGAACTCATAAAATATGGAGTTCACAATTAACAATAATACCTTTTGGGAGATTAAGATATTTTGTGAAATGAACATGAACTTAATGTCCCCATACTGACACCTAAAATAATCCTTTTGTAATTTCCCCCTCGTTGAATCACATATAGTGATAGAAAGACTATCGATTAGCCTTGTTAAACAAGGTATCTCCATTTAAATGATCTAATAATTCATGAATCCTTAAAAGATGTCTATGGTTCTTGATATCCATATGATTCAATAGTTGGAAGTATATAAAAACTATATAAACCATCATCCTCATTGGAGAATAACATTGGGGGATCCCCATGATGACAAATTAGGATAGATAAATCCTTTATAAATTAGGCCGTGAACCTAAACTATCAAATTCCATATATAGGAAGGTGTCATCCAAAAAGGATCCATCAAAATAAGTGAGGCACTAAGCAGTAAACTAAATCCAAATCTCAAAATCACACTGAGGGAGTAAAGGGAAAAAATCCTTAGGAAAAATAGTAGTAAAATTTTCAATGAATCTAGAATTGACCATTACAATAAACTCCACTAAAACCAATTAAAAACCAGATAGCTAAGACTATAAAAAATACAATCATCCATGGACCATCCAATGATACCGATGACCAATGAACACTACATTCTAGACCTCCTCATCACAGCACATGACCCTCCTCTATAAGCAATCAATAAACCTAAAAATAAAATATATCTAGTTGATTAAAACAAATGATATTTTAGGGGTGTAACTATAGAAAAAATTGATCCATGAATTACTATTTATTCTACACCATTATCTCAAAACACATCACACATAAATTAGAATCATATTACCTCTAACTAGTGTATTCAACAATAGAAGCACTGAATACCCCCACCTTGTGTCCCTTGGGATGGAATAAGGTATGTGAAACAAAATAATGTGATGATACAAATTCAAATAACGAAGAAAAAATGTATGTGATTAGAAAATTGCACCTTAGATGATCTCTAGTCTCTATGGAATAGACACATACATAACATGATGCTTCCTACAACCAAATCCACTGACTCTCTATAGTCGATCACCTACAAAGATGTGCTCATAATTATATCTAGTATTGAAATTGATATCATGGGAATATTATGTACTACATTCATATCCTCATGTTGAAACATAAGACCATTTCACCTTCTGCTAATATGGTCTATGTGACAACTACTGCTTCTGTAGATGATAATGAACCAGATCTCACACACTATGTTGATCCCTAAAGATGGATAATAACTGAAAAACAATGTGTATACATCAAAAAAATAATATAATATGGGTTAGAGACCATGGTTGTAATAATATAGATACTGAAACTATATAAATTGGTGAATGAAAATTATTAATTCCAATTACCAGCTCACCGAAAACCTTGGCTTCCCCCACACCCATGATCCACTACCAAAAACCTACTCATAAAGGAACCATGATGTATCCCCTATGAATATGATCCAAACTAAAAATGAATCCTCTCAATCACATAAACCTTCATCTACACCTCTATGTATGTAGGCTATATAAATGGGGTAACTACTTATTAGGTAATGGGATGCAACACCTACTCCATGTACTGATGTCTAGACTCCTCATTTAGAAACAAATTAGGGATAAAGAAAAGGAGGGACTTAAACCTGATCTTGAGCTCCCATACACTCATACCCTCCTGCTAAATAAGGAGAAAATTATATATCTTTGGCAACCTCATCATCAATAATAGAAACTCAGTGAAAAATGGTCGTTGAATATCATACCAAGAAACAACAGCCTCCTTATACTCTTACAGATATAAGATCCACCATTATCACACTACTCCCAAAATCTTACTAATGACCAGAAGAACCTAATAATAAATTCATATTCAGATCAAATTGAAAGTGATATAAATATCTTCAATCTATTTCTTTTTCTCTAGATTAGATATACTCTCCTTATTGATAGCTATACCATGATACTAAAACACTCAAAATATTCCTATATACCACATCCTTCTCAACTGGGTCAACCCTCCTATAGTTCACTTGGTCATCTTATTGAGCCTCACCAACTCAAACCATATGTGTATGATAATGAGCCAATATATTTTCAAATGTGGAACCAAAATCCTATAACTTCTAGCGCATAATATATTTAGTTCAAATTTATTTAATTAGTATCATTTATTTGATAAAATCAACGCATTTCAACTATAACTCCGACCAATCAAGATGCATGAAACTATCATAGGTCTCTACCCTATAATCAAAACAACTTTACTTGGTCATTAGGCAATATTACGATCCTTATATTGGATCATGGGCTCCCTTAAAATTTATTTCCGTGCTAATCTCCCTAGGCTACATCACACAACAAGAATAAGTAGTGTTATTTCCCTACACCCCAAGATATCTTCACCAGTTACTAACTCCAATATCCATCCTATATCTCATCCAAAATCCTTGATACCAATTTCCTATGAAATTATCCCACATTGAACCATTCTTAGGCTTACAGTGAAGATATGAATGATTGTTGAGGCTATCCTCCAACTAGACCTCAGTTGGAGAGTAGCGTTGTGGTTATATAAAAAAATGAGAGGAATTATCTTCATATATACCAGGACTAAAAAACAATATATAGATCAACAATGTTATATAAATAACTTATATCAATAACAATCCCTCTATTGATGGATAAGTCTATAAAAATATAAAAACTAAATAAAATTCTAATAAACTTCCAAGATAATGAATATTCTATAAAACCAACATTCCAAGCTTGTACTATCCAAAATGATCACCAATATTTCCATATAATCCTAAAAAAATAGTTTATATATATAGGGGTGATAAGAATTAGTATTCTCAATAGGATTATACCAAGAAATCACATGAAAATGTAGAAAGAGAATAATAATTTATTAGTAAACAAACATATGAAAAAACAAGATCCTATCATGTTAACTACCATCCAACATCACTAAGGTTTACACCCTAAAAATCACATCCATAAATTTTAAAATAATATCATTGAATATAACAAGAGGGTACCCTGTAACCATTTCTTCATTAGTTTTTCTCTCTCACACCCCAACAATAAATGTTCTGTTCTCCCAATCCCTTCCACAACCTTACCGTAATTCACCATGTCTCATTTAAACACCTCATTTCCATTATAGTATGGTATTGTGAACATGAATTATGTTATAATCAACCACTCTTCCTACCATGCATGACCTCCCACTACATGATGTCATCTCATCCAATACCCATTGGATTTTATAGTACACCTATCACATATCTTCATTTGAAAACCTCATAAAGTTTTCTGATGAACCTATACCTCCTCATCCATACTCAGTAATGCCTACTAGTACATCATGTACCCATCATCACACAAATACCCCATAGGATCTTTTATTAAACTAAATACTATGTTAGTATGATCACACCTACTTAGATCCATCACAACTGATACTGTAACCAGAAGGGTGTGTATGGAAGAGAGAGAAGTAGGTAATTAATTCTCTCTCTAATATAGATGTAAGAGAAAAAACCTAGTATTAAATGTAGTACATGAATAAAAAATGGTATTTTATTTGGGTGGGGTGAATATAGAAATCACAAAGAAATGCATCACACACACACACACACCACACAAAAGTATAAACTAAAGGGGTTCCTACCAACCAACACTACCATATCCCAAAATGTTACCATACTACCATAATCTCCTCATATAATTACTATCAACTATAAAATCACTACAATCCACACATCTCATGCAATGAGCCACACAAAGCATGTGTGATAGCCAGTTGATCCTACCAATATCTCATTTCTAGATATACCATTTACCAAAAAATTACTTTCATAAATCCATGTTATTGAATATTTATTTATAAATAACTCAATACATCACCCAAATTAATATCAACCATTAATAATCCACTTCAAACATTAATGTTTCATTTTCAATGATTAATTTATTCAAATATAGCTAAACCCATTTCATGTAAGGCCCCGACCCCAGTTACCCAAAGTCGGTGCATTATTACATAACATTGACATGATCACAAGAAAGATCAAATATCAAAAGACCGATTAGTTTAGTAGCATTGGAAACACTAGATACATTCATAAAGTTTTACGTCACATCATAAAATGAAAACAACAACAATATAGTCTCCATAGTCCACACTCTTATCCCATCATACTATCCCTGCAGGTCATTCATTAATTACTTCTTCACATCCTGGAAAAAATAAAACATAGAAAAGGGGTGAGCTCAAATTCCAAGTAAGGATAGCAATATAGCAGACACTTTCATAAATAATAATAAACATTTAAGGCAATGTATAACTAAAAAAAGCCTTTTAAACTTGAACTTCAACATCGTATGGAAAAAATAAAATGAAATAATTCCATTTACTTATTCACATGGATATTCTACTAATCGAATAATCACATGCAATATCAATAACCACTTTCATAATGATGTAATGCATAATGCCAGACTATCATAACCACATAGCCAAGGCCTCGTGCCAAGAATACAAATACGATTTTTCCAAGGCCTTGTTCCAAGACACTAGTTTGTCTAATGAGACCTACCAATGCATCGAGGAGCTATAGTGCGCTCCACCCGTCATATATTAAGTCCAATGCATTCCCATATGAAAAGTTTTAAACATAACATAAACATTTGTATTAAAAATAGCAAAGGAAATGTAAATACTTCATCCATAAAACAAAAATGGTATAAAAATAGCACATCCACAGTCAAACATATCAAAAAACCTTCAATACAATATTGAAGTTTTGTTTCATAATAAATCAACTTCAAATAAGCTTAAAATCCATCAAAGGATGTTGACATAGATGAAATCGAAACACTTTTTAGAAAAATATCTCTTTCTATTTTGAAATCATTTAAGTGTCATATATTTATAAAATAAAACATTTTCATTGAAAATATTCTTATAAGCTTGTAAGGGAAGCTTTGACGATTTTATAACGGCATAAAATAGCCGCACCTGCCGTATAAGATAAAAAAACATTCTTACCTTAATTCTGTCGAAATGGTTAAAATGACTTTGTTTGGAAAATGATGGAAAGATTCCTTTATAAACCTCATATAAAAGTCAAAAATGGTATAAATTTCTTTAACCCATATTCTAGTAAACAATAAAAATGTTTTGAAATAAATTTTTAAGAAACATGGATGTGGATGATAAAGAATTCCTAATAGATTATTACGTATAAACAACCTCGGATAATGAAGAGATTGCGAAATAAAACCTTACCTTGTACTTTTCCTTGGTTGGGGTAGGTTAACCTCATGTATAATGGTGAAATAATTGTTATTAAATTATACAAGAATCATATACATTAATATGATATCATATATGATCTTTTAACATTGATTTGTTAATAATATATTAGTATTATCGTTGTTCCATGTGTTAACTTACTCATTTTATTTTATATGTTTTGTTACGTAAGCCATGTTTTTCATAGATAAGTTGTATCTTATTCATATCCAGAATGATATCAAGTCATTAAACATTATTTTTAATCATCAAATTAGAATTATATTTGAATGGATACGATGGAGAATGAATCTCAACGCGTTCGTGGAGACGGTAGTCCGTACGTACGCACGAGCGACAATATCATTATTTTGATATTAAAATAATATATAATTGGATGGTATATCATATATACAGAATAATTATCTTGTTATATTTATTATTTACATTATTGAAAAATCTTTATTATACCCATTCAAATAATAATATATTGAAAAACAATTACACCACGATGTGGATACGGTAAGCCGTACGTACGAACGTATGGTGACATGCCATTAAAATGATGGATAGAATAATTAATCTAGTTGTACCATATTTATAATAATATTACAGTATATAAGAGGTACTGGATTAATTATTTTATAATGGGAATAACAATGAAAGAAGAAGTTGAAGAAGAAATGAATTTGAAAAAGGGTGGTGAAAACATTACCTCTTCTTCAGGTTCTTCCTTTTGATTTGATCAAAAGGGCTCCATAGGTTGGATTTATGATCAAACCAAGGTCTCTAGGTTGTATTGAGGAAAGTTTAGAGAGTATTTGGGCAGGGGTTGGCTGATACAAAATGCTTTTAAGGTGTGAATTAATTAGAAGGGGGAGTGCCTTTTTATAAGAGGGGTGAGGGGCACCTTTGGAAAAGCTAGAAATATTATTTTATAATAAATTCATATTCTGTTTGTAATGGCTCCAAAGTGGATTATTTAATGTTTAAGGTGGGGATGGGTCCAAAACCACTCAACCAATAGAATTTAGACAGGTTTGGGTCATTATATTAACCTTATCTTTTAGTTTTAACTCTTAGTTAATTAGTTTGACACTTACCATGTCACTTTGTATTTTTATATTATAAAGTTAATAAACTTACTATATACCTCCAAGAGACCCCCAAGTGGTCCATTAAGGATACACCAATCATGATATAAGTCTCTTGGCAGAACATTAGATTTTTAGGAATTGAATATAAATTAATAATATAATATTTGTTTTAAAAACTCTTTTATGTCAATTTTGACACTATTTGGAAAATTGATTTTTGTGAAAATCATAAAAGAATTATTACTTCTAATAAAGTTAATTAAATCAATAATAACATGTCATATTAACCTAGAAAATTAGTTTAATTCACAAAAAGTCTCAAATTATATTTATTTGTGTATTTATAATATCAATTATTTTAAGCTTCCACTATTATGGTAATTACTGCATCATCATTGTGTCATAAATAAAATAAATATTTAATGTCTAAAAATTATTAGTAAACTATCATTATTTAGGAAATATTTTTATCTTTCTATGGAATATTTATAATCGAATTTGTCTTATGTGAAACCCTATATTAAAAATGTTTTAGTAAATAAACTTTGATTTTAACTCTATTAACTCTTCTTTGAATTAAATAATAACAAATGTCCTAATCTAATCCAAGTGGACCTAAATGATAATATTTTTTTTCCTAAGGTTGTTTTTGGTCGAGATAAACTTGTCCAATAGAATTAGGACATGTCTTAGAGTAATATTAATATCATTTTTACCCTTAATTACCCTATTTACTTTTAACGGTGGTAAATAAAAGTAAAAAGTAACTATTCACCAAAAATTATTTTCATCTCATTGAACCAAATTTTACTCTTTGATATTAACCATGTCTCTTGGATTTTTGAAATTCCACTCATAGAAGAGGTAAAATTATGTTTTATGAAAAATTCAGTTTTTTCACTACCACTTAGTGGTTTCACTATTCATCAAAAAATGATGTTTCCAGAAAAATACCAAAAATTCACCCTATGCTAATTTCGATATTCTGAATCAAAAAATGAAGTCCATTTTGAAAATTAAAATTTATAAATTTAAAAAAGTGTGTATTACTGTTCATAAGAGATAGTTTGATTGGTTGTGGTGTGTGTTAGAACTCGAAGTTGCATACAACACATGCTACTGTATTATTCAATGGAAAGCGTACCGTGGAAGCTTGGGACGTTTCATTGTAAATTTTTGATGTCCCCATTCTAAAAAGTAAATTTATTTATTCAAATTGAATATATAAAAGGTTAAAATATTGGATTTAAAAAGGGTTCACTATTAAAAGTTGGTAAAAGTGCAATACTGAAAATGAATTTGTTCTTACATTATGTCTAAGAAACTCATAATATGGATTCTAAAATTATAAGGATTATATAAAGTTTAAAATTTAGTTAATACTATTCATAAAAACTTTTGAACGGCTTGTTTGGTAAGTCATGGTGTGCTTGAACTCGGTGTTGCATGTAGTGCAAGTTATTGAATTATTTTGAAGAAATAACACACTATGAAATCTTGGGGTTTTGCATTCTCCCCTCCTTCAAAAAATTGCATCCTCACAATTTGAAATTGTTCTTCGAAAATAAAAGGTTGAATATCGAAAATATCTTTGTGGGAAAACCCACATCAGAAATTGGGATAATAAAATTTAGTCTTAATAAGAGGAAAATAGAAATGAAAGGGTCACCAAAAAATTATGATCTCTATTTGGAGAACATTGGTGGAAATTATAGACATATAATTGGATGAAAAACGTAAATATTTATAGGTAGTGATTGAGGTCATAAATCAGAAACAAGTGTAAAATTAAGGGCCTTAAATTCATCAATATATGATGATTTAAAATACCATCGGTTCAGCAAAACATATGGTATTAGGATAACACATTTTTTGTTTTAAGATCCCTTCCCTATAGTATAAGAATTAATTTTTTCATTGAATAAGAGAAGAAGAAAAATATATACTTGAAAATTAGAGTCTCATCCATTAACTAAGTTCTACCACAAACTCATCTTTCACTCTTAAAGATAATAGAACTTAAAAATAATATTCTATTTATCCCATTTGTATAGGGTTAAAAAAATGAATTTATAATCCATCCAACAGAACCAAAAAACGACATTATTCAATCCAGGACATCACGTGGGTCAGTGGTAGGTGATACACCCTTGTCTCCCTTCGGTTGTGGGTTCAAGTCTTGCGGCCTTGCCGGACGTGATGGGTTGCCGCCCGACCTCAGGGTTGTCCTTTTATGGAAATCCAAAATAATCCAAACTAGAAAAATCCAAGATACTTCAGTCCAAAATCTATAAGGAAGTTAAACACAATGAAGATCCTTTTTTCCACGTAATAACATGTGAACACCTTCATAATGTATTCTTTTAAAACACTACAACATCCTGAATTACCATAAAACTTTATTGATTACATTCATGATCCCTTTATAATTAAAGAATAATAGATATACTCCTTCAATCCAGAAATTTTTTAAACACGAACAATGATGGAATATACAAATCATTAATCAGATTCAAGGTAGTCAAGAATATCCAATATAATTTATCCAAATCAATAATGTATTATTCTAAAATCACTACCTCGGTATTGATACCATATCATGGTGTATCTTTCTATCAACCATATATTTTACAAAAATTTAACATGCTATTGAGTCACTTTTCTTTGTTCCAAACAATCTCAAGTCCTTAATGAAATAGTACTGAAGTACAATCCTTATATACTCCATAATTATTATAACAAGTACATTGTTTATACAACACTCAAATGACATAAGCAACATAAGAACTCTAATCATTCCTCTTCATCTGTAGTAGTATCATAACTTGATTATTATCCAATACCATCATTTGTGGCATAGTCTGATGACTGGGACATAGGTTCGCGTAGTGTCCAAAATCCTTACAAATGAATGATTGTACATTTGAAACCATTTTCTTACCCTTGCAGTCACGTACTTTGTTCCTTTTTCCTCCACAATTATAACAAACTCCCATTCCTTTCAGGCAAGTTCCATGGTGTTTCTTCCCACACTTATCACATATGTGAAAATTCTTCTTTTCCCTCTTCCCTTTATCCATCTTTCTATCTTCCATCATTTTCTTCTCTTGCTTCCCTTCAAATCCATAGGGATTAGTAAATTCTTTACTTATCTTATCAACACATGATATTATTTCATCATATGATGATAATACATGGGAGACTATTTCTATTATAAATTTTGGCTTAAGACCATGAATGATATGACCCTTCTTTCTCTTTGGATCATGTGCATTGCTGGAGTTATCATTACTTCTACTGGGCGCCATTTTTAAAAAATGGCATACACTAGATTTGTTTATGAATAACAATACCTAATCCCAAACTTGTAAAACACATAACATATGTTAAATAGTTTATATATAAAATACATAATCATAAAAATGTATCCTTTGGGGAAGTATATACTCATAAACCATTTATAATGGTTTGTAAAGAAATTGAGAATTATCCTAAGCATATCACCCGGGAGTGTCGTAACCAAGAGTGCAGCAAGGCCCGTTATCGTGCACGAATTCCCATTCGAGTCTATCTCAAAGTGGTGTTTTTGGGTGTTACCCCTAGGTACATCTGTGCCAGAGCCGCCTCTACCTGCTCGTATCCAGATAGGGATGTATTTCTCGGAAAACTCACAAAATTTATACAATACCAAAATTCTAGGAAGTTCTTCTATACTAATCCTCAAAGTCCATCTTAGATCTATGTGCTCTATTCAGAGTTTATCTAAATCTATCTTCCATGGTTTGTACTAAACTTCCTATAATACCAACTGTAACTCCCCAACCCCAGTTACCCAGAGTCGGTGCAATATTACATAACATTGGAATTATCACAAGAAAGATCAAATCTCGAAGGACCGATTAGTTTAGTAGCCTTGGAAACACTAGATACATTCATAATGTTTTACATTACATCATAAAATAAAGACTAAAACAATATATTCTCCATAGTCCACACTCTTATCCCCTCATACTATCCCTGAAGTTTATTCATAAATTACTTCTTCACATCCTAGGAAAAATAAAACATAGAAAAGGGGTGAGCTCAAATGCCCAGTAAGGATAAAAATATAGCGAAAACTTTCATAAATCAGAATAAACATTTATGGCAATGTATAACTAAAACAAAAGCCTTTTAAACAAGAAATTCAACATAGTATGGAAAAAATAAGATGAAATAATTCAATTTACTTATTCACATGGATATTCTACTAATCGAATAATCACATGCAATATCAATAACCACTTTCATAATGATGGAATGCATAATGCTAGACTATAATAACCACATAGCCAAGGCCTCGTGCCAAGACTACAAATACGATTTTGCCAAGGCCTTGTGCCAAGACACTAGTTTGTCTCATGAGACCTACCGATGCATCGAGGAGCTATAGCGGGCTCCACCCGTCACATATTAAGTCCAATGCATTTCCATATGAAAAGGTTTAAACATAACATAAAAATTCATATTAAAACTAACATACAAAATGTAAATACTTCATCCATAAACCAAAAATGGTATAAAAATAACACATCCACAGTCAAAAATATCACAAAACCTTCAATACAATATGGAAGTTTTGTTTCATAATAAATCAACTTCAAATAAGCTTAAAATCCATCAATTGATGTTGACATAGATGAAATCAAAACTCTTTTTAGAGAAATATCTCTTTCTATTTTGAAATAATTTAAGAGTCATATATTTATAAAATAAAACATTTTATTTGAAAATATTCTTATAATCTTGTAAGGGAAGCTTCGAAGATTTTATAACGTCGGAAAATGGCCACACCCGCCGTATAAGTTAAAAAACTTTCTTATCTTAATCTTGTCGAAAAGGTTAAAAGGACCTTGTTTGGAAGACGACAGAAAGATTCATTTATAAACCACTTACAAAAGTCAACAAGGGTATAAATGACTTTAACCCTTATTATAGTAAATAGTATAAATGTTTTGAAATACATTTTTAAGAAACATGGATGTGGATGATAAAGAAGTCCCAGTAGATTATTACGTATAAACAACTTCAGATAATGAAGAGATTGTGAAATAAACCCTTACCTTGTACTTTTCCTTGGTTGGGGTAGGTTAACCTCCTATATAATGGTGAAATAATTGTTATTAAATTATACAAGAATCATATAAATTAATATGATATCATATATGATCTTTTAACAATGATTTGTTAATAATATCTTAGTATTATCGTTGTTTCAGGCGTTAACTTACTCATTTTATTTTATATGTTTTGTTACATAAGACATGATTGGAATGGATAGGTTGTATATTATTCATATCCATAATGATATCAGGTCCTTAAAAATTATTTTTAATCATAAAATAAGAATTATAATTGAATGGATACGATGGAGAATGAATCTCATCGCATTCGTGGAGACGGTAGTCCGTACGTATGCACGAGCGAAAATATCATTATTTTGAAATTAAAATAATATATAATATTATGTTATATGATATATACAGAATCATTATCATGTTATATTTATTATTTACATGAATTACAAATCATTGTTATACCCATCCAAATAATAATATATTGAATAACAATTACACCACGACGTGGAGACGGTAAGTCGTACGTACGCACATATGGTGACATGTCATTCAAAGGATGGATAGAATAATGAATATGGTTGTACCATATTTACAATAATATTACAGTATATAGGAGATACTGGATTCATTATTTTAGAATGGGAATAACAAATAAAGAAGAAGTTGAAGAAGAAATGAATTTGAAAAAGGGTGGTGAAAACATTAACTCTTCTTCGGGTTCTTCCTTTTGATTTGATCAAAAGGGATCCATAGGTTGTCTTTCTGATCAAAATAAGGCCTTTAGTTTGTATTGAGGGAAGTTGAGATAGTATTTGGGCAGGGGTTGGACGAACCAAAAGTCTTTGAAGGTGTGAATTAATGAGAAGGTGGAGGGCCTTTTTATAAGAGGGGTGGGGGGCACCTTGGGAAAAGCTAGAAATATTATTTTATAATAAATTCATATTCGGTTTCTAATGGCTCCAAAGTGGATTATTTAAAGTTTAAGGTGGTTATGGGTCGAAAACCACTCAACCAATATAATTTATACAGGTTTGGGTCATTATATTAACATTATCTTTTAGTTTTAACTCTTAGTTAATTAGTTTGACACTTACCATGTCACTTTGTATTTTTATATTATATAGTTAATAGACATACTATATACCTCCAAGAGACCCCCAAGTGGTCCATTAACGATAAAAAAATCATGATATAAGTCTATTGGAAGAAACTTATATTTTTAGGAATTTAATATCAATTAATAATATAATATTTGTTTTAAAAACTCTTTTATGTCAATTTTGAGACTATTTGGAAAATTGATTTTTGTGAAAATCATAATAGAACGATTACTTTGAAGAAAGTTAATTAACTCAATACTAACATGTCTTATAAACCTATAAAATTACATTAATTCCAAAAATGTCTCAAATTATATTTATTTGTGTATTTATAATATCAATTATTTTAATTTTCCACTATTATGGTAATTACTGCATCATCATTGTGTCATAAATAAATTAAATTATTTAATGTCTAAATGTTTTAAATAAAATATAATTATCTATAAAATATTTGTATCTTTATAATTAATATTTATAATAGAATTTATCTTACGTGGAACCCTATATTAAAAATGTTTTAGTAAATAAACATTGATTTTAACTCTTTTAAATCTTCTTTGAATTAAATAATATTAAATGTCCTAATCTAATCTAAGTGGACCTAAATGATAATATTTTATTCCTAAGGTTGTCTTGGGTCGAGATAAACTTGTCCAATATAATTAGGACATGTGTTAGGGTAATATTAATATCATTTTTACCCTTAATTACACAATTTACTTTTAACTCTGGTAAATAAAAGTAAAAAGATACTATTCACCAAAAATTATTTTCATCTTAATGAACCACATTTAACTCCTTGATATTAACAGTGTTTCTCAGATTTTTGAAATTCCACTCACAGAAGCGGTAAAATTATGTTTTATGAAAAATTTATTTTTTTAACTACCACTTAGTGGTTTCACTATTCATCAAAAAATAAAGTTTTTCAGAAAAATACCAAAAATTCACCCTAGGATAATTTCGATATTCCGAATCCAAAAATGAAGTCCATTTAAAAAAATAAAATTTCTAAATTTTAAAAAGTGGGTATTACTATTCATAACGGCTAGTTTGATTTGTTGTGGTGCGTGTTAGAACTCGAAGTTGCGTATAACACACGCTACTGTATTATTCAAAGGAAAGCGTACCGTTGAATCTTGGGACGTTTCATTGTAAATTTTTGATGTCCCCATTCTAAAAAGTATATTTATTTAGTCAAATTGAATATATATAAGTATAAAATATTGTATTTAAAAACGGTTCACTATTAAAAGTTAGTAAAAGTGAAATACTGAAAATGAATTTGTTCTTACATTATGTCTAAGAAACTCATAATATGGATTCTAAATTTATAAGGATTATATAAAGTTTAAAATTTAGTTAAAACGATTCATAACCTCTTTTGAATGGCTTGTTTGGTAAGTCATGGTGCACTTGAACTCGGTGTTGCGTGTAGTGCAAGTTATTGAATTATATTGAAGAAATAACACACTATGAAATCTTGGGGTGTTACATTTCAAATTCATTATTACTAACTATATTCCGTACTATCAGGGAACTATCATATGATCCCACACCAACTAGACAAGCCCTAATCCACAACATACCTCCCATTCCTCATTCAAACTATGTAATAGAAGGAACATCCCCATTGTACAAACCATGACCTCAACCCTATCCCATTATGACACCCATGGAATTTTACACATTATATATTGCATAAACAATTTTATCAATTTTATCACCCCTAAAAAATCCAAAGAGTATTACACAAAACCCACTACCTGACCTCAAGATCAATCCCTCAACACTCACACAAACAAATCCATAATAAAAAACATTATAATTATTCACAAAAAAAATCTCACCATTAATCACTACAACATTATCGTATATATAAAACTTGTTTTCACACCAATTCCATTTTATTAATAATTAAATTATTACAATTTTAAGCGATTATAATTCTATAAAAGGTAAATCTAGAACACAATCACAATAGAAACACACAATTTTCAATAAAATAGATGATTTCTAGTAATACTAGTTAATAAGCACCAAGTGAAAGATAAATATACTATAAAAAGGCAAACACATGTGAAACACCCATTTCTACTAAATTTCTTGGGTTTTGTTCATTATATTTATCTGTTTAATCAATACTACATCCCAAAAAAATAAAAAATCATGTTAATCCAATAATTTACATAGAGAAATGATAGTTCATGAATACCCTACCTTAATCAGAGGTTCATAACCTATAACACAAAGATAATGAATGTAAGATTTGATACCTATATTGAGATGAAACCTAGGAAACCTTTATAAACCTAAATAACAAAATTAATCATCAAACACTAACCATATCCTCACACATTCTAACCATATCCCTCTACTATAACTATCTCTGGAATATTAATGATGAGAAAATAAAGAAAAAAGTGGAAGAACTAACCTTATATCACATATAAATTACCTCCAAAATTCAAGGATAAAATCCTAGGTAGAGGGGATGAAATATCTCATAAAACCACCTTGTAGTTTCCTAAGAGTTTAGGGAAAGTGATATGAAAGAATGAAATTTGGGGGAGCCACTAAATTAATACCTAGGTTGTAAAATAAAAGACCAGGACATGTGGATAAATTCCATGAAACAATCCCCACTTTTCAACAAAACCTTGGGTCACTATATATCAAAATTCTATAAAAGGCCTAATCCCAACTCCCCCAGCAAAACAAACTAAAGATCACTTATAGATTCTATACACCTATGGTAGAAACATATCATAGTCAAGACATCATGCCACAATGATCCCTCATAATACAGAGACACCCAAAAAAAGATCAATTAAGATCTATAAAGAAATGGATATATCTATGATACATAATCCATTCTCAAAATCCCTCTATAATACAACCAAATCTCACAAGGAAACCACCCTAGAACCATTGAACCCAAACACATTGAGCACCATGATTTATCGATGAGGACCAAACATGGATTATTATTTCTTAATATATTCTTTGACAATAAATATAATACAACCAAAAAACATAACATAAGGAAACTTGGGATGGAAGAGAAACTGAAATTTAAACCCCCCTGAGTCCTTATGCCGCATATACCAACACCATGCCACATCCAGGCTTCTCATTAGCCTCTCAGGACACAACATACACCTCTATTCCATATAATCATTCCCCAATTATAAATTCAGCTCAACTCCATAATTCTCTCATCAAACCTCATCCTGACACCTTAAAATCCCAAAACATGCAAAGTATCCATTTAAGAGGGTTTGGATCATTATATTATAAATGTTTAAAACAGAAAAACATGAATTTTATAATTTAAAATGACTATTATTCAAATGAATCCCATAATAAAATTCAATGAAAATAATTCATTAAAATCACATAATTAATAATCTTTTAAATAAAACATATATTATCTAATAAACCCTTAATATTTCATTTAAAATGATTAAAAATTATTATAATAGAACTAAATGACATGGAAATGAGTTTAGAAAACACAAAATAATATGGTCTATGTACCACCCCAAGACCAGTATACTAATGTTAGTGTCTACACTATTACATTGGTATAAGACACAAAGAATCACATCCAGAAGGACCAAATAGTATAGTAGTCTTGGTAAACTAGATACATACTTGAAATTTTTATTAAAATTGAAAACATAAAATAAAAAAAATTATTTTCTTTTATAATTCCATTTTCCCCGTATTGTATCCCTACATATAAATCACAAAGCACTTCTTAGTTTCTTAGGGAAAAGAAAATATAATAAAGAGGTGGTATAAAATTCTCTATAAGGGTAAGAATACAACAAAAGCAATGAATAAATAAGGAATAATCAATATATAAAGGTAAATAACTAAAAAACATTCTATTTAATTAATAAATCATGCACAATATCGAATAAATAAATGATTATCAAATAGTTCCATCCAAATACTCATATAAGCTTGAAATTTTATAATGTATTTTTTAAATAGTCAAATAATCACATGGGATACAAACAACTGAATTCAAAATTATATAATTCATAATACTAGACATATAAAATATACCATCAAGGTTTTGTTACAAGAAATATAACACCATAAATTCCTTACTCCATGACATCTATATAAATTGGTACAACATCAACGAAAACCCAATATAGTTTGCATCGTGAGACCTACCTATGAATTTGGGGTCTAGAGCGACCTCACCCATCACTAACAAAGTCTAAAACATTCCTCATTTGAAAAGGGTGAAATATAATGCACATAAATATTCTTATTTACACTAGAATATGAAATTTAAATACTTTCAACAATAAATAATAAAAAATCCTCCAGAGTAAAATGAATGCTATCATTATAGTATATCCCCAGTAAAAATGATCATAAACTATCTGAAAAAATAATAAGGATGATATTATTGGATTATATCCACATTAATGTATAAGTAATATAAAATAATTTCTACATATATGGGAAATTAATTTTAAATATGACTTGGTGAATTTCTTGATAAAAACAACCTTTCTTGGAAAAAATCATTTTTATTTTTAAACAAGAAAATTCATAAAATTTTATCAAAATCATTTTCATTAAAAATTAATATTTTAAAAAATAATAATAAAATAATATTATGAAAAGAATTTCCTTAAACTAACCTTGTAAAATTGAAAAGAGAGTTTAAAATAAATGATGTTCATGAAGGTAAATAATTCTATACATGTTGTATATATTAAAAAGAAAATTCCTTCTACACTATATAAAGGCTTGAAAAGTGCCTTGTTCTGAAAATGAAAAGATGATTCCATTCAAAACAATAAAAACAAATCAGAATGATGAAAAATTTATTTAATAAATCATTTTTAAAATTTTAAAAACATTTTTTAAAACATTTTTAAAAAACTTGTTATTTGATGAAAAAGGTTTTCTGACCGAAGAGAGAAATATACTCAGATTATCTTAAAAACATTTTATCTGCCATTTTATGTAATAAAGAGTGGAAAAACGGAAATATTGATTCAAAAGTTCATTAATAACTATAATATAACAAAATATATTTATTTCAAGATAGAAATTTCAAATAATTCCTCCAAGGGAGACAGAAATAAAAAAATCCCGAATAATGATAATATTGTCAAATAAATCCTTACAAATTTGGTAACTTTTGAATCATAAGACCCATGAAATAAATAAATTCGAATGAATCTTTAAATTTAATTAATGATATAATATAAAAAGGTAAGTATATAAACCATAAAAATGAAATAATTAGTGAATATGGTGTATGGCACATTGAAGTAAATGTGAGAGGAGAAACTGTTACCCTATATCTGACACGTCATGAACATTATTTTATTTATGAATAATAAAATTATGTTAATTATTTAAAATTTTGAGCACTGTTCTCATGTTTTTATTCTTTTTAATTAACTTATTACCATTTTATATATGATTATTTAATTAATTAATTTTACACGATAAATTTTGATGATATTTTGCTTATGTGTCAAAAATGACGTTGGTAGTTTTCTTTTGGTGAAGAAGTTAATTATTTAAACATATATAGAATAATAATAATGAAATAATTATCATATTTATATATAAATTATACTTTTAAATCCAATCATGAAATATTATAATGAAAAATAAAATACGTTACAATCATGGAGATGGTAGTCCATACGTATGAATGAGTAACATTTCCATTTTTCAATGGTCATTATGGGAAGAAGGTAAGTAATATATTATTATTAATGAAATATAATAATATATTTTATAAAATATTATTTCTTTAAATAAATTTATATGTATCATCAATGCTGTGTGGTGATGAAGAGAGAGTTACATCACTCCATAAAGGCAGTAATCCATACATACACGAATGGAATTATCATTTTTCAATGTAAAAAGAAAAATGATATATATTATAAGTTTATAGTAAAAAATATGTCATCAATATAATAATTAAATCCTTAATGTCATATATATTATTTAAATTTACCCTTATTACCTTCCATGTAAATATTTATTGAAAAAATGAATCACATTTCTTTGTGTGGCGGTAGTCCACCATACACACGAGTGACATTATCATATCTCCTTTAAAATGGAAAGTAAAAAAGTTATAAATTATATAACGAATAATAAAGTAAAATTATGTTATAAATATCATATATATACTTTATATCGATCATCATACCCAATCATAAGAGGTTTATATTGAAAACATGTCACATTGGTTTGTGAGGCAATATTCTATCGTACACATGAGCGACGTTACCGTTTCCCTTTTGAGGTAAAAAGAGATGGATATTGGTAATTAACATAATATAATAAAATATAATTATATTTTACATATGTTTCTTATTATATAATAATAATTTAATAATATTTTAATATGTTTATATAAGAAATAAAACAAAAACATAGAGTTAGGAATTTTACCTCTTCTTGGGACACCCCTTTAGTATTATACCGAAGGTACTCGAATAATTGTTTTATTACGAAAAAAATTATTCTAGGATGATGGTATGGAATTAGAGAAGATTTTTGGGAATTTATTGGATGAATAAAATGGGTTTTATGTTTTTAATAAGAGAGTATAGGGGTTGACCTGTTATATGTGAGGTGAGTGGAACAATTCAAATATTTGAAAAGAAAGAGGTTTACCCATGTTTTTAACATGGAACAATGGAAAAAAATAGATTATTATTGATAATTATACATTATAATACTTAAATATAAACATAAAATAAGTTTTAGACAAGTATTTAGGTCATTTTAATCCTTATATATTTAGTTTAACCCCCAGTAAACCCATTTTTACCTTAACTATGAAAATTATTTTTTTAGTTTTTTCAATTTTCATATTGGTAAAAAATTTAGTTAAACATATTTTAAAATATAAATTGTTATTATTAAAAATATTTAATCCATTTTACCAAATTTAATTTACATAATTTGAAAATCATAATTTACAATTATTCTTGCAGATACGACGTGAAAACAGGTTTTCAAAGAGAAAATGTTAAGAAATTTAAAAAGTTTTTATGTAAAAATTCAATATAAAAATAAATAAAATGAACTAAATTGAATTAATATAAATATATATAATTTAAATATTTTTCTTTAAAAACAATTTAAAATATAATTTAACATTAAAAATAATTTAAATTAATTGTCAGTTTTCAATTAAAATCTTGTATTTTCTACTATTTATAAAAACTGAAACTATCTAGAAAAATACCCAAACATTTACCCTATTGTATTTATAATATTATGATTTAAAATATTAATTTAGAATTTTAAAATAAATCTTCTAAAAGTGTACAATAATATATTTAAATTATGTGCATAATGCATGACTAATCCGCCTATCAAATTATTTTTTCAGAAAACATTTCTTTCTCTTTCAAATCATTCTTATTTTGTTTATAATAAATATTTAACTATTGGTTTTGTTCTATACATGTGTAAAACCAAAAATATTCATAATTCACTTATTACTATTGATAGATTATATCTTAATGTCTATGTTATTATGTTCATGTTTAAATAATATTATTTTCATAGATTATCGTATTTTTTTCAAACCCAATGTTGCAGGAATTGAAAGCTATCGAAGAGAATGAATTATTTAAAAAGAAATAAATCTTAAGGTCACTAAATGAAATATTTTATTCTAATCTTTCTATTTTGTGTCACATATTCTATCAAAAATGGTGTTACTATTTCGAAATCTCTAGGTGTTACATTCTACCATGTTAAATAAATTGGGTCCTCATAATTTATTCTTGATTTTAACAATAAAGGGATTGAACATTGGATATACCTTTATTTGAAACCCACTTCATAAAAGGATAAATAAAACATAGCCTTGATAAGATAACAAGGGATGTGTGGTGTTCATCTAGAATAGTACATACTATGTTTCTAAATAAGAGAAAATGGGTGGGAATTGGTGATTTTAACATCTAAAATGCATAATTCCCAAATAATAATGGAGGGTGACAAAGATCATTGATCACAATAATGTTAATTATCATATAAAAATAAAAGACCATTAAATCACAAACCAAATATGTTTGCAAAATTTCATTGATATCATCATAAATAATGATAATAGGATACAATTTTATTTCAATATCCTCTTTCCAAGAGTTGAAAAATTATCACGAGTTGATATACTTGCTTGATTTAATTACATTCCATAAGAAAAATGTCATCCTTTTTTGTTACATGATCAATTTCGGATTCAAATCATACTCTATGAAATGAAGATGGATTTTTTTTGCCTAAAACACTTAGAGATTATTATATCCACAATATAATGGAAAGTCATTCCTTAAACCACTAGTTAGAATTATAAAAAAATGGTCAGTACAGGTTATCCAACATGCATAAATCTTCGTATAGTGAAGTAATAAAATAATCTATAAAAACTCATACAAATTTAAATTTAAACCATTTCCTAAATGGTTAACCTTATATCCCTTAAAAAATATTATGATCCAAATTTTATTTGAAAGAGGGACACTAAATTTCTAAAATGAAATTATCATTAATCCTCTAAACAATATGAAGTATCTCTAAATCATCACATACAAAATATGTGAATACCTTCATCATGGATTCTCTTGAAACATTATAATAACCTGAATTTCTATAAAACAGTATTGAAAAAATTTTCTCTTCATTATTATTAAAATAAAACACATATTATTTGATTTATTACTTTAATCCAAAAATACTATAAACTACATAAATGATATCATAAAAAAATAAACAAATCATTAGTCAATTACAGGGTTGTAGGTATTGTACAATTTTCTTTATTCATATCATTAAACTATTTATCTGTACATCCGGAACATATTAATATTTATCTTTCCCTTAATCATGTTTTTCTCACGAAGTTCAACTAGCCAATAAATAATTTTTCATGGTCATTGGTACCGTTAAACAAATTATTTGAAATCCTTAATGAGAAATTATTAGAGTATAGTATTTATACATTTCATAATTCTTATAAACAAGATATCATTAGTAAAATTATCAAATGAAATAATTTTGAATCCAAACATAAGAACATTAATCATTTCACTTTTTTCGGTAGTAATAAATTAGACTTAAAAATGATCCATTAGCATCTTTTGATGCGTATTCCTTTTATTCTTGAAACCTTAGTTTGTGTAGCATCCTATCTTCTTATAGTTGATGAATTTAACGTTGAAAAAAATTCTTTTCCTTTATATAATAAATATGCTAGATATTTTCTCCACACTAATTTCAAAATAAAATTCAAATTAAGAAAGTACGAGGGTGTTTCTTTCAATAAGTATCACATGTGGGAAAATAATTCTTTTCTTTATTCCCTTTATCCTCTTATTTATATATCACCCACTTCTTATCTTTCTTCCCTTCAAATATTTAATACTTATAAAATTATTTCTCTATATTGTTAGCATATGATATTATATCATCATATGATGAGAATTTTTGGGAGACTAGTTTTGTTTGAGATATTATCTTAATCCCATCAAAAAATGTAATTATTACTCTTTGGATTACGTGCATCGATGTGGTTTTCATTTATTATACTAGAAACCATTTTTAAATGATGGAATACTGTAGATTAGATTATATCATTATTAAAAATAATGTATAATCTTAGTAGTAGTGAAATACATTACATAAATTGATAAATTTATGCATATATAATATTGTAACCATAAACATGGTTTTTATGGGGATATCTATATTTTCAACTCCATTAAAATGGTTTGTAAAGAAAACATGATTTGTACTACGAGTAACCTAGTACTGTCAAACTAGGTGAAAAGTATATCCAATTTTTAAACACTATGTGATGATCAGGTCATGCTTAATGCACCCTTTTTGGACACATTACCATAAGGTACATCTATTTTAGAACCACGTACACCCGTAGTAACTAGACATTATTTCATTTTCTAGGAAAATGCACATAATATCTGTTGTACCCCACACTCTTTGATTTTCATGATCACAATCACTTTCATATGTGTTTAACTTTGTTTTTAAGTGTTGTGGATGATAGGCAAAAGATTGCCAAAGGATTGGCCCAAGAATGGACAAGAAATGGACTGAAATTCAGTCCACCGGCCAACCGGTGTGATAGCACCGACCAGACGGTGGAACTGGCAGAGGGATTGCCCACTGCCAGGTTCCACCGGTCGACCGGTGGCTCTGTCACCGGTCGACCTGTGGCACCCATCCCAAATAGTGTTTTCTACTGTCTTGCCACCGGCCAGCCGGTGGCTCCTCCACCGGTCGACCGGTAGAGCCTGGATCAAGACTCTTCTTCTCTACCAAGGCACCGGCCAGCCGGTGGAGCTGTACCGGCCAGCCGGTAGCCCAGTCAAACTAGCCGTTGGCTTTGACCAGTCAACCATCTTTTGGCTCCCAACGGCTCTTTAAGCCTCTCCAACGGCTCCGAAGATTCCCCAAGGGTTCCTAGCCTATAAATAAAGGCTGAGGAAGCCCCGGACACTACTCGGAACTATTGTGAAGCCTACGGACATATTTTGCATCAATTGGCCAACCTCCGGCGACTTCCTCCAAGGGAACCCCAATAGCTCCAACAACTTCCACATCCAAGGAGCCCCTTCAAGAAGCTTGGGAGAGCACGCTACATCAGCTCCATCATCCAATTGGCGCCCAAGTCTTCCTCTAATACGGTTTTTATAGTTTTATTCATTTTGAGCTTTAAAATTGGGTTTGTGCCTACAAACCCCAAACCCTTTTCTCATCCCCCTTTCTTTTGGGTTTCACACCACCATTAAGGTGTGAAGAGGTTTCTTCAAGCCTTTCCTTTTAAAAGGCTTGTGTTTCGGTGAGCTAGTCTTCACCCGTTAAAAAGGCTAGTGGGTTCTTGCTATTCCATTGAAAGCAAGTGGGTTCTTTCTAAACCACAAAAAGCAAGCTGTAATAGGTCCTAGTGCTACCTCAAAGCCTAGTGGGTTTCTTGCTAAAACCATTGAAAAGCAAGCGGTAGGAATCTCTCAACGGTTGAGTTGGGAGCGGAGACGTAGGCCGGGTTTTTGGCCGAACTCCGTTATCAATTTTGTGTGTGATTGCCTCTTTATTTCCGCTGCACTTCAACTTTGATTTTAATTTGTTAATCTTTTTTAAAAGGCAATTCACCCCCCTCTTTCCATCATTCCCCATATTTTCCGACCCAACATTTGGTATCAGAGGGGTAATTTGAGTAATACCTTAAAAGGTTTCAAATTCAAAGATCCATTGTGATGGCATCAACCTCTTTCGCCCCCGAAGGCTTTTCATTGGGTCGTGCTCCATTTTTTGATGGAACGGACTATAATTATTGGAAAACCCGCATGACCACTTTTTTAAGAAGCATAGGATACCCCATTTACAAAATTGTCATGCATGGTTATTCTCTCTCCTCTCCCGACGAATCCAAATGGACCCAAGCCGACATTAGAAATTTTGAGCTTGATGGCAAAGCCATGAATGCTCTTCATTGCGGCCTTGACCGAAATGAGTTCAATCGAGTTTCCACATGCACCTCCGCACATGAAATCTGGAAACTTTTGGAGGTTACCCATGAGGGGACCAACAAAGTAAAGGATACTCGATTGGACATGTACCGTCAGGATTTTGAATCTTTTTCCATGAACCCAAATGAATCAATTTCTGAAATGTTTACTCGATTTACTGACGTGTGCAATGGGAGAAAGTCCCTTGGGGATGATGTTTCAGCTGAAGCAATGGTCAAGAAGATCCTATGGGTCCTTCCGAGCTCATGGGCACCAAAGGTGACAGCGATCCAAGAAGCTAAGGACGTCAAAAATATGCCGGTAGAGGAGCTCATCGGATCTCTCATGACGTACGAAATCACAATGAGGAGGCAAGCACAAAAGGAGGGCACACCAATCAAGACACCAAAGAACATTGCCCTCAAGGTACAAAAGCAAGTAAGCTCCTCCTCATCTTCTTCCTCATCTCCTTCCTCATCTTCCTCATCATCAAGCGGCGACTCGGAAATGGAGAATCTCGCCCGCCAAATGCACAAATTTATGAAGAAGCATAAGAAGAAGAAGAAATATCGCAAGGCGCGAAAGCAAGAACCCACCGCAAGATCCGAGCCCAAGGTAAAATGCTACGGGTGCGGCGAAAAGGGCCATTACAAGCCCGATTGCCCACTCAACAAGAAACGGGCCACGCCAAAGGAGAAAGGAAAGAAGAAGGTCCTCAAGGCGACATGGAGTGACACCTCATCCTCATCCTCCTCCTCCTCAAGCGATCAAGGTAAAAAATGCCTAATGGCATTCCATGAGGTAACATCTTCCGACTCCTCCTCCTCTTGCTCTTCAAATTCAAATTCTTTAAATCATTTGTCTTATGAGGATCTCCAATTTGCTAGAGATCAACTTGAAAATGGTTTTCACGAACTTTCTTCAAAATTCGTTGCTTTAAAAAAGTCTTTCAAAAAACTTTCCTCCGAAAAAGACCAACTTCTCAAAGAGAAGGAGGAACTCACCCTTAAAATCCAAAATTTTCAAAATGTTGATTCTATGGAATCAACCATCAAAGACCTAAGGGAGACCCTAGCTAATTTCACCCAAGGGGAACAAAATTTGAACAATCTTCTAGGTTCCCAACGAATATCTAGAACCACCCAAGGGCTTGGCTACACCAATATAGCTTCCTCCTCCCATGCACCCACTGTTTTTGTAAGGGGGAGCTCTAGTTATAAATTTTGTAATTATTGTAAAAAACCCGGGCACCTAATTTATGAATGCGATTGCAAAAACGCCCGGTATGGTCAACCCAAAAGTATTTTCTTTTCGGACGAATTTTATAGGAGAAGACCCGCCATGAGACAAGTTTGGATTGAAAAATCCCTTCTAGCGAGTCTCTCCGGGCCTAAAATTGTCTCTTTTCAAAATCCCTCTCCCCGGTGATTCATTGTTTTTACTTAGGGGGAGTTAGGATCATTTTAGCCCTTTTCAATTTCAAAATTTTTCGATTCCAACGTTCAATTTCAACTCTTGGTATCAAATTTTTCAATTCAATTTTTTTCAGAACATTCAATTCAAATTTCAAAAATTTCATTTGGCTTCAAATTTCAAATTTCAATTGGTTTTTGATTCAAAACTTTCAATTCAAACTGTTATTCAAATTTTCATTTCAATTTCAAAAATTCAATTGATTTTAAAATCTCCATCTTGTTTTTCAACGTTATCCCTCAATCAAGTTTTATGCCCCATTCTATTTTGATAATCACAAAGGGGGAGAAATTTCTTGATTGATTGGGGGAGAATCTTTTCTCTCATGCTTAGTATTTATTTTCAATTTATCATTTAAAGCATGCCTTTCATTTAAGTTTTTACATTGCTTAGATAAGTGATTGTGATCATCAAAATAGGGGGAGATTGTTGTACCCCACACTCTTTGATTTTCATGATCACAATCACTTTCATATGTGTTTAACTTTGTTTTTAAGTGTTGTGGATGATAGGCAAAAGATTGCCAAAGGATTGGCCCAAGAATGGACAAGAAATGGACTGAAATTCAGTCCACCGGCCAACCGGTGTGATAGCACCGGCCAGCCGGTGGAACTGGCAGAGGGATTGCCCACTGCCAGGTTCCACCGGTCGACCGGTGGCTCTGTCACCGGTCGACCTGTGGCACCCAGCCCAAATAGTGTTTGCTACTGTCTTGCCACCGTCCAGCCGGTGGCTCCTCCACCGGTCGACCGGTAGAGCCTGGATCAAGACTCTTCTTCTCTACCAAGGCACCGGCCAGCCGGTGGAGCTGTACCGGCCAGCCGGTAGCCCAGTCAAACTAGCCGTTGGCTTTGACCAGTCAACCATCTTTTGGCTCCCAACGGCTCTTTAAGCCTCTCCAACGGCTCTGAAGATTCCCCAAGGGTTCCTAGCCTATAAATAAAGGCTGAGGAAGCCCCGGACACTACCCGGAACTATTGTGAAGCCTACGGACATATTTTTCATCAATTGGACAACCTCCGGCGACTTCCTCCAAGGGAACCCCAATAGCTCCAACAACTTCCACATCCAAGGAGCCCCTTCAAGAAGCTTGGGAGAGCACGCTACATCAGCTCCATCATCCAATTGGCACCCAAGTCTTCCTCCAATACGGTTTTTATAGTTTTATTCATTTTGAGCTTTAAAATTGGGTTTGTTCCTACAAACCCCAAACCCTTTTCTCATCCCCCTTTCTTTTGGGTTTCACACCACCATTAAGGTGTGAAGAGGTTTCTTCAAGCCTTTCCTTTTAAAAGGCTTGTGTTTCGGTGAGCTAGCCTTCACCCGTTAAAAAGGCTAGTGGGTTCTTTCTATTCCATTGAAAGCAAGTGGGTTCTTGCTAAACCACAAAAAGAAAGCGGTAGGAATCTCTCAACGGTTGAGTTGGGAGCGGAGACGTAGGCCGGGTTTTTGGCCGAACTCCGTTATCAATTTTGTGTGTGATTGCCTCTTTATTTCCGATGTACTTCAACTTTGATTTTAATTTGTTAATCTTTTTTAAAAGGCAATTCACCCCCCCTCTTGCCACCATTCCCCATATTTTCCGACCCAACAATATCTTCCATACAAAAAATATAGGATATTATCCTACAATTATCCTCAAAGTATATCATATGCTAATTTTCCCTAGTATATGTTTTCCAAAATATTGTTTCCAATGTTTCTATTAAACTACCTTTGATACCAGATATAGAACTCAAATCCCAGTGTCCTGGAGATAGTGTCTAATTTGTTACATTGACATAATATACTAGTAATATCATCTCGAATGATGAAGTAGGTTAGTATTACTGGTAAAATAGATACATACGTGAAATTAATAATACAATTGAAATTATGAAATACTCAAAGTATTTTATTTGAGAATGAAATTATTACCCTTACCATATCCCTATATATCAATCAAAAAACACATCCTAGCATCTGAGGGTAAATAAAAATTAATAAAGGGGTGATATCAGATGATTAGTAAGGGTAGGCGTATAATAAAAGGTATGAATAAATAAGGAATAATCAATATGGATAGGTAAATAACTAAAAGACATTACATTATATCAACAACTTGATCACAGTATGGAAGGAAAAAATGATGATCAAATAATTCCATATAAATAATAACATGAGTTTGAAATTAACAATGGAAATTTTAAATAATCATATAATCACATGGGAAATCAATAACTGAATTTATAATGATGGAATGCGTAATAGTGGACATCTAGAAGATACTTTCGAGGATTTATTCAAAGAAATATAATACTATAGATGCCTTATGCCAAAAAATGTAAATAAATGGGTAGGAAATAACCAAAACCAAATCATGTTTGTCTCGTGAGACATACTGATTAATCAAGGGGATATAAAGGGCATAATATGATACTTACTAAGTCCAATGCATTACTCATATGAAAGGGGTGAAAAATAGTGAACATAAACATTAGTATTTAAAATAGCAAAAAAATGTATATAATTTCCTCAATAAATAATTATAAATCATCCAAAGTGAAATAAATGGTATCAACATAGTACATCACCAATCAAACTGATCATAAACTATCCAGAGAAATAATAAGGATGGTATCATTTGAGTATATATCCATTAAAGGATAAGTAACATCCAATAATATATTATTATATTGAAAATAACACTAAAATTTAAATTTTAACATTTCTTGAGGAAAATAACCTTTCTTTGAAAATCATCCTTTTATTTTAAAACATTAAATTTCATAAAAACTTTTCAAATTAATTTTCATTGAAAATTACTTTTAAAAAACCTAGAATTTCAGGAATATTAAAAAAACTATTTAAAAATAACCATCGAAACATGTAGAGTAAGATTTAAATGAATGATGGTTATGAAAATGGGTAATTCCAAGCCTTCCATATAAGTAAAAATGAACCTTCCTTTTTCATTGTAAAAAGGTCAGGAAAGTTCCTTGTTTATAAAAAGACCGGAATATTCCTTTAATTTTTATTTTTAAAAAGTAAAAATGGATAAAAATTTATTTAACAAATCATTTTTAAAATGTTAAAAATATTTTTGAACTATTTTTTAGAAAACATGGGTTTTGATGAAAAATGTATTTCTGACCAAAGAGAGAAAAAAGTCATATTTTAAAAAAAAACTCTCAATAATTTTAAGTAACAAATAGTAAAAAATTGTAATATTTCCATAAAAATTAAGGAATAATCAAATTAGGATAAATTGTATTTATTTATGTATATAAATATCAAATAATTCCTCCAAGGGAGACATAAACATAAACAATCCCAAATAATGATGAGATTGTGAAATAAACAACCACCACATTGGTAAATTTTGAATCGTAATCCGTATAAAAAGAACAAATTTAAATGAAACTATAAATTTTATTAATATAAATGAATTAATTATAAAACATGAAAAATTGTAGTATATAAATTACAAAAAAAATATGTGGTAAATATGGTGTATGACTCATTGATGTAAAAGTGAGAAGGGAAACTGTTACATTGAGTCTGAATTGTTGTGTAAATTCTTTATCTTCTGGAATAATAAAATTAGGAAAATTATTTAATTTTTTAATAAACCTTTTAATGTATATTATTTATTTTATTTCACTTAATACTATGATATATATTATTACATGATCAATTGGGTTTATGTCATATGTTTTGATGATATTTTTCTTATATGTCTAAAACAAATTTGTTAGGTTGAGAATGGTCAAAGAGATCATTATTTAAAAATATAAAGAATAATAATAATAAATAACTATCATATTTATATATCAATTATACATCCTAAACAAATAGTGAAATATTGTTATGAAAAATGAACTATGTTACAATCATGGAGATGGTTGGCCGTACGTACGCATGAGTAACATTTCCATTTTTCAATGATAATTACGGAAAGAAGGTATGCAACATTTTATCTTTATATAATTATCATAATATCCTGAATAAAATTTTATTTATTGAAATATATTTATACATATCAAAAAATTTGTTTGTTGATGAAAATAGAGTCACATCACTTCCTGGAGGCAGTTGTCTACCCATACACAAACTATGTTATCATTTTTTAGTGTAAAAAGGAAAATAATATATATTATCTTATAAGAATGATAAATAAGTCATTAATATCATAATTATATTATTTATATAACATATATTAATCAAATATAACCTTATTACCTTCCATGTAATGATTAATTGAAAAATGAATCACATCGCTTCGCGATGTTGTAGTCCGTCATAAACACGAGCGACATTATCGTATCCCATATAGAATGGAAAGTAAACAAGGGTATATATTATTTAATTAATATTGAGGTAAAATAATTTCATAAATAACATATATATACTTTATATTCATTATCACACCCAACTACGAGAGGTGTTAATGGAAAATGTGTCACATCAGTTTGCAAGGTGGTAATCCTCCACACACACAAGCGACATTACCATTTCCATTTGAGGGAAGAGGAGATAGATATAGGTCATGAACATAACATAATAACATGTAAGTATGTTTGAGATATTTATGTTATTTTATAAGTATCAATTAAGAATATTTTATGGAGGTGAATGATGAAATAAAAAACACATAGTTATGAATTTTACCTCTTCTCAGACCACCTCTTTAAGATCATACCTAAAATATTCCTAGAATGGATTTATGTATAAAACATGATTCTTGGATGAGGGTATATATGCTAGGATGTGATTTGGTTAGGTACTGTATTATCCAAAAGGGTTTTATGCTTTGAATAATCGTGTAGATGGGTGAGATTTCATAGGTGTGGTGAATGGTACACCTATATTTTCTGAAAAGAAAAAGGAATACCCACATTTTTAAAATTTTAATATGCTAAAAAATAGATTATTATAAAAAATTAGACATTATAAGGTAAAAATATGTCAATAAAATAAAATTTAGAGAGTTATTTAGTCATTTTAACACTTATCTTTTAAGTTTAACCCCCAATAAACCCATTTTACGTTAACAATGATAATTAATTTGTATTATTTTCTCAATTTTTTTGGTAAAAAATTAAGTTGAACTAATTAGAAAATATAAATTATATTTATTAAAAATATTAAATCTATTTTTTCAAATTAAATCCACATAATTGGAGAAATTTAATTTAAAATTAATCCCATATATGCGATGACAAATCATATTTTTCAGGAGAGATTGTTCAAATGTCTACAAAGTTTTTTATATCAAAATTCAATATAATATTGATTAAAATAACCTAAATTGGATTGATATATATATATATATAATTGATAGAAATTTTTTTAAAAAAATTAAAATATATTTTAACTTTATAAATAATTAAATGAAAAGTAAATTTTCAATTAAAATTCAGTATTTTTTTATTATTCATCAAAGAATTATACTTTTTAGAAAAATCACAGAAATTCACCCCAAGATAACATTTATATGATGATTTCAAAATGTTATTTTTATTTTTCAATTAAATAATATTAAAGTGATGAAAATTAATTTTAAATTATATACATAATGTAAGACTAATCTACTATTTAGAAAAATATAGTTTTTTAGTGAACACTTCATTCTCTTTCAAATAGTTCTTATTTTATTTCTAATAAATAGATAACCATTTAATTTATTTTATACATGTGTAAAACAAAGATTTTCATAATTTATTTATTAATATTATTAACCTCCATTTTAATAACAATGTGATAATGGTCATGTTTAACATATCAGGGTGTTATATTTTATGTCATATTAATGGGAATGGTATCAAACTACCAACCTACCTGACATTCAACAAAAAAATTCATAGAGAATCATAATTATATTACACACAATTAAAAATTTAGATCTATATAAATTTAATTATATAAATTAAACCATTAATTATAGAAAATATTTTAAGATATAAATTTAATAATACACACTGTTGGGATATATTATAAAAAAAATTAATAATGTGATTTGGACAAGAAATAGACACATTCATGACTATTGGAAAACAAATCCCATGAAGATTGAACGTTTCCCCATGATTTATCAAAACCCAAGATACAAAATATATTAATCAAAAAACCATACCAATGGGAATATGTAAATCAAGAATTGAATAAAGACGATAACAATAAAGAATAATAACAAGAGAAAAAAAGAAAAATAATTACTTTTACATAAACTCTTGTCATGCAATATCTTTTATGGAACAAAGAAAAAAATAACCCCTACTCCCCCTCTTTGATGCCTCACACAAAATGAATGAGAGGGTAGGCCTATTTTCACTTTTAATCACTTATGTTAAAAACATAAAATAAATAAAATAATAGAAATAGTGAAATAAAAATATTTACATAATCAAGATAACAATATAATAATAATAAAGCAAAAAATTATCACTTTTTGATAATGATACAAAAAATTAAATTGACATAAATCTATATATTTTATATAGTATATTATTTTAATACTTGAAACTCATTTTTATAAGAAAAATATTAAAATAATATCCCATAATTATTTAATTAAATAAAACTATTTAAAAACCAATTTATCATACAAATCAAAATATTGTCTATAATTAATTATATTCAAGTCATTAAATACTTTTTAATAAACACAATATAAATTAAAATGAAAATATATTTTAATAAAATAAATGATAAAATATTCAAACTCTAATAAAAGAACTAATGAGACATTTTAAACATCATATAATATCCTAACATAACCCCCTTACATAATTATACAAAGGATTGGAAGGTTTGAATGTGAAAAACAATTATACAAGATTTTAACAAATAATATTTCAATAATAATTAAACTAACAATGAATTTACTTATAGATCAAATTATACATAATATGGTTTCTATTTACTCTTTTCCAACTACAAACCTATCACACATTATTCAAAAATTTAATAAATTTATCATTTTATTAAAAAAAATTAAATAATAACATATATTGACGATTAATTTGAAGTAGGAAGTTATAATTATCTTCACTGAGAGACCTTCCAACCTTGTATGCCATCTTAAAAATTTAAATTAATAAGTTATATCATTTTAATTTAAACACAAATTAATTTATATTTATAAAATAGAATTTAGTTATTAAATACATTAAATCAACACAAGAATTTTCATGAGACCGATTACTCTCCACCATTAGGGTTTTACCTTGAATCTACTATTATAAAGTTATAAATAAATTAGTTTTCTAATATATACACAAGAATATTCTTAAAATTAAGGTACTAAAAACTTTATTAAATTTAATTTTAAAAACTAGACATGCTTTAGAGGAACCCACTTATTCATAAAATTATTTATATTTAAATTCTTTAACAATATTAAATGTTAGATGAAATATTATAATCCCAAATTTAAAATGAAAATATTTCATAAAATAAAAATCAAAAAATATTTTAAATACCTTGAATTTCTTATAAAAATAGAAAATATTCAACTCTAATTTTAAACACATATTAAAAGTTTCCCAGCCTCTTTTGACCTTGAAGAATACCTATTATTGGTTTATTGAATAATTTAGGTATATTTTATTCGTCTATATTTATTTTGATATTTCATAGATCTAAAACAAAAACATGAATTAAAAGTTATGTTTATTTGAATTTTTATTTTTATTTTCTATAAGTTTTTAGAGATGAATATTTTATAAAAACTTTCACCTAATCATGAATTAGCCACTAGATTATGATAGATGCTTTCCTAATCATTGCTCCAAACTATATATAACTCATATATATGGCTTTTTTTGAATGTTTATTGGTTTCACACTTTGACACATAGTGAAACCTAATCATAAACTTTACCAAATGCTCACTTATTTAGTAACAATTATTGGATGGTCCCTAATGTTGATAATTCCAATTCAAATATTTTTGAATAAATATAAAATATTAATCCCACCAATTTATGGAATTTCTTAACTCATAAAATTTAATTTTACCTATATTTCTTCATTCGATCCTTTTTTCTATTCATATTATGTAAAACACTCAATGATAATGCAGATTTAATTAATTTTAATACAATTATTATAAAACAGAAAAATATACATATTAAGTTAAATTAAACAAAAATATTCAATAAATATAAAACCATGATATTGTGGTATTAAATACCTCATGGTTTTTATTGAAGTAAATTTTTTTGCAGTGAATGTCACTTAGTCATTGTTCTCTTAATGATTATACATGTGATATATGAAAAAAATTATCAATTTAAATATTATATTTTTTAAAAATATATCATAATTGGTGTTAAAAATGATAGTATTATGTTTAAATCTATTAAATATAATTTTTAATTGTAAAAAATTTCACTCCTGTTTTGTTTCAATGTTTCAAATTATTTATGATATTGTTTTCATGGTTTAAACATTTTGACATTTAAAATATCCAAATGGTGAACATATAAGAAATTTTCAACAACATATAGCCTTTAAGGATTACCTATAAGTCTTTAAATTGGGGTTGATACTATCTGAAAGTGTATGATAATCATGTGGTGAAAAAACTCATTGAACTAAAGCTATTATTCCATCTATTTATTTAAATAAGGTTAAAAGATATTACAAGGAAGATATAGTCCTTTACATGTTTTAAAAGATTCATAAAACTCATGGATTATCCTCAACTGAGGGTTAATTTTGGCTTCTATTGAAGGAAATCATACTTTATTTAAGAAATTAGTTGAGTCTTGAACAAATAAATAGTTATGTAATTTATTTAGGTTTTATTCACTTCAAAGGAATGGATGAATCACATGAAAATTGTGTTTTGGTACCTTTACACTACAATTTTAAAATATTAATGATCACTAAAACATATAAATTTTATCAAATACAAATTATAATATGTTTGGATTAATGTTTTGAATAATTGATGAATCTTAAAAAATGTGTTTTTCTTGGACTATAACATATTTTTTAAAAATGGGAATGGTTCATTTATATTTCCATAACCACAACATGATTATGAGAAAAAAGGTATTGTTTATGAAATATATAATAATAATACATGGTTTAAGAAAGGGAATTGTTTAAAATGTTCCCAAAATATAGTATCCAAATATTATGAATTTTTAATTATAAGTTAGATAAAAAAAATTTTGGTATGTATAGGAATAATATTTCGATAAAAAAATTATATTAAAAAACTAATTGTTCAAAAATAATAACTTTTAATTAAGATTTCCAAAATATATTTTTCTGATAATAAAAATCATTTTTCATTTGGAAATAGTTATCATATGAGAAAAAAATGTTTTGGTTTTTTAAAAAACATGACATAGTTTTATGTCTTGGAAATTAATTTTTCCCTTAAAATTATCAAAAAAAATCACTATAATGTGCTCGATGGGGGATTTAAAAATACAAAAATCCTTTTGGTGGATGGGTTTTTTGTCCCATTCGAGGAAATTACCCCATGGGGGGTGAATTTGGCTATGTCAAACTAAAATGTTTCCTAATAAAGAACATATTCAATGATTATGTAAAACCCAAATCCATCCCTCAAAATGAATATAAAAGAAATAAAACAAGAAATAGAGACATAATAAATTTTACTTGGTTCACCCATATAGAACTAATCTAAGGGGTATACAATCAATAAAGTACCATTGTACCATAATTCACTAAGTACATGTATTGTTTCAATTTTAGAGTGATATCATCGATCCAAAAGGTTCACAACCCTCACAACATTTTGAGAACTCACTTCTCTCCTCAATAAAATATATCACTACTTCTTAAAGTGAAATTACTTATTCTTCCATTAATAATGAATAATAATTACACAATGATAGGTGTAGATATCTACACCAGTTTTATCCACTTGTTGAATCACCAAAATCCTATAGGAAGATAATAACCCTAGAATAAACTATTTTCATTCCATAAAATTATTGAATTTATATATCTATGTCCACACACCTCTTTTATAATTATTTTTTAGAAGAGTTTTTTGATTTTCTCATTTCTTATCTTAATTTTAAAGATCTTGTATTCCCCCCATCACATATAAATATTCTAATTTCTAATATATATCACCAAAGATATAAAAATATGATTTCTATAAAATCAAATTATATTATCAGATAAAATATCTAATATAAATATCTCATTCTAAATCATTAAATATAGAAAAAAACCATTTCATTTATTCAGCTATAAACCAAGAATCCATCTCCCCTAAGCTATAATATGATTTTCTATATTTAAACCCAAAAAAATTATATTGATAAAACTATGAATAATTATAGAAAATTTACTTCAAATAATAATTTCAAGGAAAAGAATCTAGATATCTAATTCATGTGTTTCTAAAATTACTAGTAGAGCCTTATGTTTTTATTCTAGTATAAGATTTATTTTACTCTGTTATGAACAATTGATTATCTATGTTTCTATTATGTAACCAGCTAAATATTCATCTTAATATTATATGTTATTTTTCTATACATGAGTTTATAATATTCTTATATTGATAGTTTTATTTTTATACTATTATTACACCTCCTACTGAAAATTTTGTTTAACATTATGTATCCCCTTTTATATATATATATATAAGCTTACATAGAATTTCGAAGAATTATATTACTATTATGTGAGCTATAGTTTTCATATAATAAACCTTAAAAATTCATGAGTTCTTAATACATACACATTAAAAAATTGGATTTAATCTTATATAGTTTTACACTTTATTACTACATAGGATAAAACACATACAACATCCTACTAAATTCTTCAAACTATATGATATAAATGCACAACCATTTGATGAGACCTTTAGAGGATTCCGACCATTCTTTTCCAAAAAACTAACCCAAAAATGAATCTGAGGATTTTAATTAACTTGATATATGTTTAAATCCATGTATTTACATGGTTGGTCTAAAAAGGTAATTTTAAATTGGAACATAAGTTGAAAAATAAAATAATTTATCATAATTTTTGAAACATTCACAAATAGTAATATGAAATTTTCATATTGAAAAGACATATTTGGATATTTATTTAAACCATTCAAAAAGGTTTTTTTGTAGATTAGTTCAATGATTAAATAAAATAAAACATATGATAATTAAATTATGTGAAATGTTTACATAAAATGTAAAATTTTCACATGTTTTGTAAAAGGTTTACATTTTTTTAAGTATTTTATATTTGAAAAATGAAATATTTTTTTAAAAATACAATGTAAAATGATAATATTAAAGAGTTAATATTGAAATAAATATTAAATGTACATGTATATTTATTTATGGAATTATATATATCTTACTTCATTATAACGTATTAATAATTATTTATTTATGAAATATTATGAAATATTTATATCAAGTCTAAATTTTTTCATTGTTCTTTTATATAATATATTCACTACCTTATTTACTTAATTAATTTAGAGAATTTATATTTTCAATGAATATTTGATTTAGTTTAAAATTTCAAACTAGTTATTAAAAATGTTATACCATTAATACAATGAGTCTCATGCTGTGTTAAACATAATATTTAGTAACATTCAACCATGACTGTGTTTCTTTAGTATATTATGTACTTGATAGTGATGGTTAGTTATGCTTTACGAATATTATGTGTTAGGATTGTAATATAATTTTTTTTCAACTCTTTGGTTTTTATTTATGGAAAATGGGACATTGGGTCCCGCTTCTCATTGGATTAGTGGATTAAGATATTTCAAAATAAGTGGGGTTATTTATTAATTTCACCATATGTTATCTTGTGGGGATCTTGGTTTTGTATGATTAAAAAATTTTATGTGGAATGGTTTTATGAATTTTACACATGAGATTCTATTAGAGGTGTATGAATAAGATTTTTATTTATTTTTGGGTAACTAACAAAAATTATAAGTTGTATAAAGTGTTATACATTAATATATATTGAATATATAAATTTTTTTAAAGCTATAATATATAAAAACTAAATCACCAAAAGAATAGATATATGAAGATAATACATGTGATAAGATGGTAAAATATTGAAATCCTTTTTTAAATACTAAGTGTTATATTTCTTCTAAATAAAACCATTATTATGAATTTTATCATCCAAATGGGCAGGTTTATGAAAAATATTTATTACAATGGATTAGCTCGTATATATAAAGAAAAATATTTTATATCCTAACAAGATTAATTAATTGTATCTAGCACAAGAATTGGGTCTCAATTAGATAGAAAAATCTAAAATTTAAAATTCCATAGGAAGAGATAATGTATAATATATATGATAGATTCATACAATAATTTATCCACTAAAATATTTATGATATATAAATAATATTATTATAAAGATGGTTTACCTAAATAGAAAATCAATGAGTGGAATGCCAAAAATGATTCAAATATTTAGTGAAATATGGATCTTGATCTAAAAATGTTTATGATGTAATTAAAAGGGGCCATCAATTTAATGAGATCACATTAAATTAAATTATTTAATAAAATATTGTTTATCACAATAAACATATATTAATTTTTTTTATTATAGATAAAAATTGAATCATTATAAACATTGAATTTGAGATCAATTATTAAAAAGGAAAATATTAATTAAAGGAACATATACATTAGTACAGAAAATTTAGAATAATTATCAATAAAGAAGAAATTTTTTATATTTTCGAGAAGAATGTTTTTGAGAATGAATTTTCCAATGTAAATGTCAAAGAAGAGAATAATATAAAGGTATAGGATTTCCTATACCTTTAATTTCTATTTTATTGGAGTTATATGTATCAATAAGAAGTTTTTATGATCATCTATAGATAAAAAGTTGAAATTTTTAATCTTTAGGTCCAAAACACCCATTTTGGAAGGCGGATATTCGAGGGAATTGTTATTTAATGAGATATGTTCCTAATTGGTTGGCAGTTTTAAGGGGTTGTGGAATTCATATTTGAAACACCCATGTTAATTAGTGTATATGTCATGGTGCTGTTTTGTTCCATAGATTAAGGTGTTTAATTGAGCATGGTTCTTGAGGATTTTTAAATGATTCCTTATGAGTAACATGGAATGGAAAATTCCTATTTTTGTGGTCATGGGGGTTGGCATGACATGGTCCTGGGTGTTTTTCAAAGTCTTAGTTGGAAGAGGTAGGTTAAAAAGGTGAGTAAAGTTCCCCTACACCATGGTGGTTCTCCAAGTAGAGTTGGGAGTTGAGGCTTAAATGGTCATTTCAAAGATCTCCACACCATGGTGGTAGTCAAAATAGTTTTTAAAATGTGAAAAATGGACTATGATAATCAAGGAGATATTCCCATTTTTAATGCTATGATATTTTTTCTTGATTTGGCCAACACCACCACACCACTTTGGCATTCAGAATTCCTATTTTGACAGGAACAAAAATTTTCTTATAATTTTATGTTGGATCCTATCTTGACTCAAAATATCTTTTATATATTTAACGATAACCAACCCCTAGATCACTTTTTTTCAGTTTTTTTCACCACTTGATGATCCAACTGTCCTTTATTATGAGTTTGATTCTTCCTTCAATTTAAAGTACCCACACTTATCATTTTTTTGATATCACCCTTATGGATAATTGTACAACATATAGAATTAGGGTAACTTTTGTTTTTATTATGCCTTAGTTAGTATTTTTATGGGGCTTGATTAAGATAGGTCTCAGGGTAGATCCTCAAACTTAGCGGCGATTAATCCTAATTTTCCCTTAATTCACATTTTGTAATTCATGAATCTTCAATGAGGTAAGGGATTTAAAAATTTTATTCTATTTTACTATATAAATAATTTATTAATCATGATTTATCTTTGAATGTATGATTTGTAGGAATTGGACTAAATTGATGGTAAATAAGGCTTGAAATAGCTGTAGAATGTGTCTTATTTAGACATTTTTTACACATATCTAAGATATTTCCATAATTGGTTGTTTATGTTATGAGTTCTCTCATGAGTAAATCTATACTGAGATTTTTTATTTTAATAACTAGAGTTTCTTTTAAATTGTTGGAATGTTCAAGAATTTACTAGAATCATAAAGAGGGAAATTGAAGGGGATAAACACAATTTTTAAATCTATTATGTATAAATCCAAGTCCAAGATATTTTGTTTATTTAAGAGGAACTTTTAAATTTTATTTGACATAATATATAAGTAATATATTATTTTTTATCTTACTTTATAATTATTTTAATTCAAAAATTACTTATTGTTATAAAGGAAGTGGAATATAAAAATCTAAAATTATTACATGTTATTTTTTTCGTGGTTTAATAGTAGAGTTACAAGTTTTTTTCTTGGTTATATTTTGTCACTTATGGATATTATGTCATTTAATATTTTTTTTGATTATAAGAGGATATATTTAGTTGTGTTTTACTTGATTGAGTATGTAATAGTGATAAATTTTAAATAATTAGTTAATAAATTAAAATGGGGGTGAGATGTTATGTTAAATAAAACTATGGATAAGATGGAATGGGGTAATTGTAAAAAATGTGTATAAATGAAAGAGGTTAATATAAATTAGGGTTAATTGGAAAATTTATGTGTCTTGTTGAATATGAATATATAGGAATAAATGGATGGTAATGTGGATAGAAGTGGGAATTTTTTTCTTTATGTTGTTATGTAAGGGTAGTTATTACTGGTTTTATTGTAAGAATGATTATATATGTTAGTAAGTGATTTTGATAACGAGGTTATTTTTAATGGATATTTTAGTGTGTTTTAAGTGTAGAACCATAGTTTAGGTTATGTGTTATACTATATTACCTTTTATTTTAATGTTATTTATTTCACATCACTACCCAAGTTAGTTTACTTTACCGATTCCCATATGGTTTTTGGTGTTTTCCAAAACATCCTGGTTATAAAGGGGATGGATAACTAACTCCTCCCTCTAATATTCCATATCTTTAGATATAATTCATGTTTTAAGGGACAAATGATTATATATATATGGGATATAATTTCATGATGTTATAACATAGAGACACACACAAAAGAATATACACAGACACACAAACACACACACACACAAATATATATTGGATGACATGGGTTTCTGGCTGTGGTGTGGATGAATAGTGGGATATGTACCTGGAAGGAGGTTGGAACATAATTAATGTATTTCATGTTTATATTACCGTAACAATATGTGGTTTTGACACATGTATATGTGGCAGTGAGATTGAGATATGTGAATATGTTGATGCGGTGGTTGTGTGGTATATGAATAAGGTTATGATATATCTTTGTGGTTATATGGATATTAAATGGATTTAAGCCCATTAAGTAGGAAATTAAGGCATGAGAGATACTAGTTCAATCAGGATGTAGTTTTATAAAACTTTTTTAATTATATTATTTTTATATTATATTAAAATCATTTTTTTGTATTTGAAGAGTGAGACTTGTTGAGTATGCGTGGTAGTTTACATATCTTAGGAAATGTGTTGATTTTGTTGTTTGTTCACCGAGGCTTTAACATTATTCTTCCATAATTTTATGATAGTTTTTTTTGATAATTTAAATGGGTATACACTTATTCCCACTAGATTTTATATGTTTTATTTAATAGATTTGTAGGATGGAGTGGGTGACTAGGCTGAGCCATACTAGTTCATAGAGATCATTAATTTAGGTGTCACTCCCATCATCATTGTTAGACCAAATGGTTTTTTTTGGGGGGGGGGGGGGTGGGGGGGGGGGGTCTTGACTGGGTGGTATTAGGGTTAGAGTTAAGATATCAAGTGGATTGTGATGTTAGGAACTGATGAGGACTATATGGATTTAATTTGGAAATTATATTGCTCAATCTTATTTGTGATATATGAAAGGGAGTCTTGTTAGGAAACATGAATTTATGGCTTCCTATGATCTGATTCAAAGAACATAAGATTACTAAAATTCCCAATTGAGATAACATTAATTGCAAGGTTGACACCTTGGTGTGGCATATACACCATGCCTATTTGTGGGTATGTTTGAACTGGGGTGATTTATATGAAATATGAAATGAATTTTTCTAAGTAATCTTAACAAAATTTTATATCTCAGGTTGATGGGTTCTTATTGAATTTCATTTTGTAGATATGCATGGTGGAAGATGCCTATGTAGAGTCTAAGTAAGAGAGGTATAATAGGACACTCTAGACAACTGTAGGAGAGTTGATCATGATGAGGATAATTTGTGGAGGAGAACACTATGTGATTTCCACTATAAGGGTTTTACAATATTTGATGAGACCATATTTGATCTGGGGATAGAGACGTATATGAATGAACATGAGACTACGTTTAGTCTAATTCATTTGAAAGTGGAACATTGGATTGTACTATATGTTATTTCACAATGTAAAGCCTATCATTTGTGGTATATTATATTTACTAGTGAGCATGAATAATCTGCTATCTCATGGGATGATTTCTGGAAGAAATTTTAGGAGTACCTATCTTTTATGCTAAGGAAAGATAGGTGCAACGAGTTTCTTTCCCTTAAATAGAGACATTTGAACTTATGAGATCATGGATTATATTTTAAGGATATTTTACATCGAATTTATCTAAATGTGGTAGTTCCAGAGATTCTGTTGGGAGTTCTATTATAGTGTACTTGTCTTTTTGAGGTTATTTTCATTTATGGTTTCTATTATTAGTAGTTCTTGGTGGTCAACATAGGACAGGTGGTTAGTTCCTTATGCAGCTTCAACAATAGTTTCCTACAAGGCCTTATCGGTAACAGTAGGTTGAGTAGGCATATAAAACATAAAAAGGATATATATTTGGTATAGGGAAGCCCCATGATGTTCCTTATTCCTTAGAAAATAGGGATGATCATGATCATGGGTCTGAAACTATTATAATAAATGAGACAGAGTAGAAAGGTAAGGATAGTTTCATTCAATGGAGTTTTAGTGATTTATGTTCTAAAGATTATTTGAGGTACTGTGTGTTTATATTTTAACATAGATTTCACTTTGTTTAACTCATTATTGTTGTAATACTTTATTACAATCATTCTAGTTCATGCTCTCTAACTAATGGAAAATATAATTTTAGTGCTATTGGTTTGTCTACACCAGTTGGAGGTTATTCTATCTTACTTGAGGGTGTCAATATTATGAGATGATTATAAGAATATATCAGTTATCTAAATATTTTGACTATTATAGATACAACTATACTATTCATTATCAATGTGTATTGACTATATTTTTTGTGTACCGACATAGATTTCTTATGCAAAAAGATTTAATTCTATAAGGTGGAAAGAAAGAACATGATGTTCATTAGTGATAAGGATGATTATATATATCACATGCATGTGTATAAATTATCTTATTATTGGAAACAATTGATCTCGTACTTAGTGTATAATCAAGAATAAGTATATCCAAGAGTTATGGATAATTTTCCACATGTATTTCATAAAGAGGCTGTGTCACTACACTCTCAATGTTATATTGTGTTTGTGATATAACTATAACTTTATGTCTCTATAATTAGAATGGACCAATATTAGGTAAAACTATTTGATATATCGATTTATACTGATGATTTTTAGAAGGCCTTTATTTGACCCATTGCGTCTCTATGGGATGATTTAGTGTTGTTCCCAAAGAAATAAGATATTAGTCTACGGTTGTGTGTCAACCAACCTCAGTTAAATTAGGTGATAGTGAAGAATTTCAATCCTCTATGAGGAATAAATTTTCTATCTTATTAGTTTACGATATCTAGTTGGTTCTCAAAGGTCAATACATAGTTTGTATATCATCAGATAAGAGTGAAAGAGGAGGATACCTCAAAAAATGATTTCCTTTTTTTCATTATAGGCATTTTGAGTTCTTGTTTATTTTGTTTGATGTTATAAATTCCCCAACTATTTTTGTTAGATTAATAGAATATATGTTTGGAGAGTTCATGTATCAGTTCATGGTCATTTCATCAATGAAATACTAATTTATTCAAGGTTAGAGGAGGATTACGATGAGCATTAGAGAGGTATTTTAGATGTAGTTTGATGATATAAACTCTATGGAATATTGTTAAAGTATATTTTTTGGATATACAAGGTGTACTTAAATGAAAATTTCAAGTATTATTGTGGAGTTGTGGATCCGGTGAAGATATAATTATTTTTTCTTGAGCGGATCATAAAAATTCCACATAGTTTTAAAATATCATTGGTATTATGAGTTGTTATTTTAGGCTTGTTCCAAATTTCTTTAAAATTGAGGCCCCTTTGTCTACTCTAACCATGAATAACCAAGTATTTGTATAAATTGATCAGTGATGGGAGTAATTTTTGCAACTAAATTAGAATTTGATCATATCTCATGATCTCCATCTACTAAAGGATGGAGTTTTGTTCAAGGTCCTTTCGGATGCATATCACCTCATCTTAGTTTTTAGTTTGATGAAATATATTGAATTGATATCATATGGATATTAGTATTTATATTACCACAAAAATTAATACACTACCTCTAACATTGAATTAGAGGAGGTAGTGTTCTCTATAAATATATGAATACATTACCTCATTTGCTATAATTGTTTGGTTTTCTCTAATAAAAAATACAAAGCTTTATATTCTATTAATGTAATTTTAACCAATTTCCATGATGATTTAAGTAGTTATTACAAGTCTATAGCTTCAATATCTTCTATACAATTGGTAAGTGGAATATATTTTCCAATTCACTAAGTGGGAAGTCTCATGGTGGTGGTGTCTATGAGTTGTAAGATGCGTAGTGAGTGATTCTAGAGATTATGTGTTTTCATCTTTATAGAGAAGAAGATGATGAAAAATATTACCTATAAAATATAATGATCCTTTCATCGATAATATAATAGGTTTGGTAATTATGGTTTTTAAATATTGATGTAGATTTTTTTGTGATCGTATCATCATTGGAGATTATCACGAGGGGTGCATATAGTATGATCAACAAAGAATTTTGATTCATGGGAAGGTATTTTTCTCATTTTTAGTTTGTGGGGTGGTTTTTCATGAGTTTCATATATTAACTATGGAAATACATATTGGAATATCTAAGATGTATCATGCATTGGGGAATTATTTCTAGTGGATAGGGGTAAAAAGCTTAGTGGAAGAGTTTGTATGATTATGTTTGGTTTATTAGGGGGTAAAGGTATAACATAACCTTCTTACTAGTTTTTTTATAACCATTGAACACAATTAAGTATAAATTAAAGGAGATATCATTTTATTTCATCTCCATTTTTCTTTGATCTTAGAAAGAATGTGATGATATTTTGGTGATCATTGATTTTTCAAGAAATTTAACTCATTTCATGGCAGTAAAAGAGTCAATTATGGTGGATTCTCTATTGGGGCTATATATAAAAGATATTTTGTTGATTTATAAGGATTCAGGGGTTATCATTTATAATCAGAATCATCAATTTACATTGTGAGTGCAGAAGGGGCTTCATAATTATTTTGGATATCAAAACTTATTTATCCATAATTTTCATCCTAAAATGGTTGGTCTGATGGAGTGAACAATTCAGACACTAGTGTACATATTTCATTAAATTGTTCTAGATTTTTTAGGTTTATGGGTGAACCTCCAAACTTTGGTTTTGTTTTATTATAATAATAGATACAAATATTCTATTGGCATGGATATCCTTAATCTATTTTAGGGGAATCCTTATAGATATCCATTTTTGTATAATAAGGTTGGATATTCATTGATTATTGAACTAGATTTGGTGTAGATAATGATTGAGAATGTGTAGGTGATTCATGAGAGGGAGAAGTCTATCTAAGATAAAAAAAAGTCTTATATTGATCAAAGTAAGATACTTAAGAAGTTTTATTTTTTAGACCACATGTTATTTAATGTTTCTCATAATCATTTTTAGGGGAATTTGGTTCAAGGAAAAAAAATTACCCTAAATTTATTGGACCCTTGAATGTTTTAGAGTTTGTTGTAAAGGTGATGTATCCATTGGTTCTTCCTCAAGGCAGATCATATTCATTATTTTTTCCATGTGTTATAACAGTGTTGGTAGATTTATAATGAATAATACATCATTTATTATGATATGTTGAATGTTAATGAGTAAATTATGTTCATAGAATGCCCCATCAATATTTAGGATCATCAGGACAAGGTTTTTTATAGTCACTTTATTCCATTAGTTTATGTGTTAAAAAATAATAGTGTCATGGAGGAGTGTATGTGGGACCATGAGATCTAGATGCATTCTCAATATCCTAAGCTATTCTGAATAGTATTTCATGGTTAATACTTTATTTTATGCATATTATGTTGATGTTGTTTCCTTTATTATATTTCCGTATGCTTTAATGAGGGAGGGATTTCCATTTTATAGGTATCTTGTGAAGTGATTTGGTTTCATGGATGTTCTATTTTTTCATTCATTGTGTGGTTTCAATTATAGAGGATGATAATCATTTGATAGGTATATAATATAATTATTGAGTCTTCATAGAAGCTTTAATTAATGTTTTTATGTTTTTGAGGTGCCAAGAAGGAGTTTGAATGTGATATTGAGATGAAAATAATATTTGGTTTTCATATTTGGATCTAAAACACTCATTTTTAATGTGGTAGTATATTATGGCGATGTACATTTACTAGATATGGCTATAGTGGGCTAGCTGTTTTGGGGGGCCTGTGGAATTGAGATCTAAAATTCTTATTTTAGAGTTGTCTACACTTTGGTTATAATATGTGCCATGGAGGAAGTCATTTCAATGAAAATGGTGCCTGAAGGTTTTTGGTGGATTCCCTATAAGATATCGGGTTGGGAGAAATACCCATTTTGGTGTCCATAGGTGTGTTATTCCATGGTCATGGGTGTTATTTATTGTGGTCATTTGATTGGGTAGGTGGAAATTATATTTGTGTTTCCTCTGAAACATGATGGTTTATTAACGAATGTTTGGGGTTGAGGTATAAGTGATAACATTCAATACCTCCACATCATTGAAGTAGTTATCCTAATTTTGGAAACATACAAAACAATAATAATATTTTAGGATATATGTCTATTTTAGATACCAAGAAATTCAGATTTTGATCTGACCACCCCATGTTATGGTGGCCTTTAAAACACCCATTTTGATGGTCACCCAGGCTTTCATATAAATTTAGGCCAACATCTCTCGGAGTTCAAAATAATTTTTCTATCTCAAGAACCATATCCCATTTTTTACCTTTTTTATCAAGTCTTATAAATCTAAAAGTACTTAATTATGATATGTAATCTTTTATAGATATAAGGTTCCAAATCTTATCATTCATTTTTATCTTCCCCTCCCTCACCTTCTTCAAGTATATATTAGTATGTTACTTTTCTTTTTTCTGTTTTTTAGTACAGTTTTTGATGCAGTTTGATAAAATTGGATCTTTTGGTAGATACATGAATGTTTTGTGTCATTTATTCTTTATTATTGGTTCATTCCTACATTTTTATTTATAAATATTATATGTGGTAGGCGATTAATAATTTCTATCTTGTTTTAATATGAAAAAAAGATTAATCAATCATTAGTGTTTAAGGATGAGTGGATATAATTATCCAAAAATAAAATGAAATGTCCTTATGATATTTTCATCCTACTCTCTTGGATTCTTTCTCTCTCCTGGTGTCTCCCTCTCTTAGGGTTCATGGTGAATTTATTCAATTGGTAGGATCTCCTACTTCTCAATTTATCACAATCCCTCTCTTGGTGGGATTCTTTCTTCCTAAAATATCCTCTTGGGTTTCCACTTATTTTTCAATTTCCTATTTTTTCTCTCTTTTTATCGAGACTTCAATTTGTAAATATGAGTGCCCTTACTACCAGATGCTTCATGCCAAACTCCACTTCTAGTCCTATTTGAAAGTATTCATAGTGGTTTAGGATGCGTTGGTAGTCAATGTTGGTGTCTTCCTTCTTGGTTTTGGTGGTGGTGCATGGTTAGGTGCCTCTATTCACTCTATAGTCATGTGTTCCTATCATGAACTTTGTTTGGCCCAACCAATGATATTTAATATTGTTCTATTTCACTAGGCTCTATTTTATAATTATAATGTTTCCCTATTAGAGGTTTTGGTATGTTTTGGATAAGAGTTTACTAGTATTCTAGGAGTCTTGACTCGCGTTGTTTTTGTTCTTCTTTAGGGTTCCAGGATTCTTCACTGTTTCTGATTTATGAATTTTGTATTTTCTGGGGTTTAGTTGATCATGGTTTTTCAATTTAGTGTCAAATGAAATTTATCCTCATTTAATATTTCTTCCAATAATGGGTGAGGCTCCAATTTCTTATTCTTATCCCTGAATTATTATAATGGTTTAGTTTAGGGGGTCTTAGTTTTCATTCTCAATGATAACAACTATGTTTAGTGAGGTAATCCCAACATTATGAAAATGGAATTGTGGTTTTATTTTTATAATTCATGATAGATAGAGTTTTTTTCAATGACAATGAATATTATTGAAATGATAATGATTTTATAAGTTTTTTGTTGCGTGAAATTTTTTCATAATATTCTACCTATAGATGTTATGTTTATTTTTAGTTGTTTTAGTAAGTGATTTTTTTTAATTTTTATAGTTCCTCAATGTCATTATTGGAATTGTGATGGTGAGTTTCACATTAGGGTGTGTGGCTGGAGGTGTCTTGTGGGACGAGATAGTTTACATATTAATTTCTGTAATTAAAATATTTTGGGGCAGGTACTGCGTCCCGGGACACTGTTCTCAAGATTTATTTTGAATTTCACACTAGTAATGATTTTGTGGAATTTTTTAATTTGGCCTCCTGTATCTGTGTGGTTGCCACTTATCTATTAATTTTTTTTACTAAAAAAAATTAAAATAATGTTTAAAAGGTAAATGGACTTAAAATAGTGGAAGATGGTGGCATATTCCTGAATGTTTTACTTTTTTATATGACATTTACTTGTTGATTGATCATGATAAGTTTTCTTGTAAATAATTTTGTGTTGTTATTATTTTATTATAATACCTAATGTTTTTTTGAATATTTTTCATGATCCTAGCTAATTAATAATTCAAAAGGGAAAATTAAAGTGGATAAGTAGAATTCATAAAAATATTATGACCAAAGCCTAATTTGAAATGTTTTATTTATTTAAAATCTTGTTTAATTATGATTTGTGATCTTCATTTACTTCTTAAATTATAGTTTTATTGCTTAATAATGATCTCAATTGGAAAATTACTTAAAATTGGAAATAATAAATAATATTAAAATATGATATTATTAAATATTATTCTTACATGGGTTGATAAAGGAGTTATAAGAATTTTTTTACTCATATGTAATTGTTACTCGTTGTTTTCATCTTTTTGTGATTTTTTTATAATTATAGGAGGATTCTTGTAACACCCCATGATTTTATTATGTATTTTATTTTAAATATGTCATTATTATCGCATGAATTATGATACATGAAACCCCAAATAAAATGTTCAATGTTTTTTTAATTATAGTACAATATTACAATAAAAAAATAATTACATTATATTATTACAAAATGCAACATAATTAGTAAAATTTCGGTCAAAAAAATGGGTCTATGAGCCATGTAATGGGATAAATGCCCACTGGGCCTTCGGGCTATGTAATGGGTCTCCCTCTACCCAGTTACAAGAGGTCTTTGCTTTCCTTTAATTATAAATGAGGCTTCAGCCCCAACCTTTAAAAAAAAGAAACCTAATTAGTAAAATTACTAATAGAATGAAACCAAAATTAAATTAAAATACCACGAGGTTGAAATTTTCATCATCATGATCTTCCATGAAGATCATATCACCAATGATAACTATAAAATTAACAAAACGCATTAGAAATTTTATAAAAATATTGATAATGAAATTAGAGAATTGGATAAATGATTCTATAAATTTATGTAAGGATATATATAAGAAGATAATATAACTATTATATATACGGTCATTGGTTATATTATTTTGAAAATATAGTTGTTGGATATAAGATTTTTGGTTATATTGTCCTTAGATATACTTGTATCTAATAGGTACATTGAAGTTGTATAATTATTAGTGACATATATAAAAAAATATAACTCAAATAAAAATTATAATTATGAGATATAATAAAAAGATAATAATTATATATTTTTTATTATTAAAATATGCATTTTTAATTGTTACATATTATTATTATTTAAAATAATGTTTTATTATGTTTATAAAACTAAAAAAGTATTATAATTATAATGGACTGATAAAATTTATTTTTTTAATATAAATTATTAATGGCATGTGATTTGAATTATTTAATGTTAAAGATCTATTTTCCAAAGAATTTTTTTATATATATTATGTTTATTTTTTTAATAAATAAAAATTAAATCAGTTAAAGGGTTTTTTTAATAGATGAATTATATAAATTTTCAAATAAATTACCAATAATATATTGATTACTAATTGGTAAGGAATATGAATAAATGATTTTATGTCCTTAAAAATACATTTTTTAAAAATTATTTTGATGTGTTTTGTGTTCTTATATAAATTATTTTTCCAATTTTAAAAACATAATACTTTAAAAATGGATTTAATATTCCTAACTAACATATAAAAATTATATAATATGTTTAATTTTTTTTAGTCCTAAAAATACATTTCTGAGGTAAGAATTGAGTTACCACAGTAAAAGTAAAATGAGGTAAAATGGTTTAACTAAGGGATAATAACCTAAAATTACATAAAGCATTATCTATAAATGAGTGGATGACAGAATTATATACCTCCCCTATCACATATTCATTATTTTTTAACTTTGAAACCACTTTCCATATAAAAATACATTCCTTGATCATTAATGAATGGGTATTTGTGAAATTACCACATAAGAAAACCTATTAAAGGAACCCTCCTATACCCACCACACCCACAACATTAAATTAATTTCTTATTTAATAACTTCTTAAAATATCTTCATTAAAATCCACTCCCAGATTTGGGATCCTTCGGTTAAAATAATGTGCTCACAATTACTCATTTTCAAGTGGTTCTCTAAGAGATGATTCAAGTCTTAAACGTAATATCTATCATATACATAATCATTATTATATTTATTCTTAATTTAAATATTCTTAAACATAATTTAAAATTTTAATAACATGTATTTATGTCATTAGGTTTTCTTAAAAGTGATATTATTACTATACAATAACATGTTCTTATTCATTTAGTCATTATGTAGTGTTTTGGTTTGGGATAGTTTTACCACCTATATGAACAATGTTATAATGATTACATGATAAATGACTAGTAATACATAAATACCAATGATATATTTTAATAATAATTAATTTAATATGTTTTCATAATTCTAGAGAGTTAAAATGACAAATTATATTCACAAATAAATTCAATTCGTTTGTTAATTTAATAATGAAAAAAAGATATTTTGAAGCATCCCATGAAATAAATCACCATAAGATCCATTAAAAGAACATGGAAATCTAGAAATAAATCAAAAATATATACTGAATTTTCATGTGAATTTTATAGTCAATGACCCCCTAATTAAAGAGTAAGGACTAGAATTTACAAACTGAAGCATGCATGAAAAATCTAAATTTTTATCACCTAAATATTAATTTTGATAATAAAAAAAATTAAAATATGGGTAATAAAGAATTATTAATTAATGAATTTAATCAAAAAATATTAATTATATTATTATAAAAATTAATAATAAATGTAAATTTATTATACCTAGTGGAAGTATGAGGTATGGGTTCCTCTTCTAAATTTTCATTCATTGATATTTTCTCCATATCCACCTCTTGTTTTTTTTGGGGTGTATATAATATTCAAGGATGTAATTTAGCCTTATTTTAATGAAATATAACGAATTTAAGGTTCCATATTGGGTTATCTCTTTCAAAATATATTGATTCAACTGTTACTATAGTCATAAGGGTTTATTTTTCAATATCACTTTTGAAATGAAGATGAGTTATATTTAAATTAAAATTAGAAGAAATTGTATACTTTTTCTACCTAAAAACTAATATATTTTATTATAATATGGTAATTTGTTGGTTCTACATGTCTTATTATAATTTCACCTCCCTTTTTTGAAAATTCGACCAAAATGATTATTTTAAGTGAAGCAAAATTTATCTCCCCTTTTAGATCATAAATATTTATCCTCCTTGCACATACATTAATATGATATTTATGTATGTCCTTATCCCTACATCTATGATTTCTTCAGGTCATTTTCAATAAAATTTTAAATTTTTACCAAAATCTTTAAATTTATTTTTATTCTTTTCAACATGATTACTCTCTCTTATTGTGTTCTATGATTTTATTTATGAATCCCCCTTTTCATGTTTTTATAACCCTTTAAAGTATTTTTTATTTTAATTATCATTATTTTTCTATATCTATTTTTATATACTATTTTATTTTTAAAATATAATTTATTAAAAATGGGAAATAATTTTTTTTCAATATAATTTTTCTAATGCTCTTGTAATTTTCTTCATGTACATAAGTATCCATTAATGTTTCTTGTAATTAATTATGGGTATATATTAATGTAATCATCTAATTTATTTATCTAGTTGATTAATTTTTTATTCTTTGTGAGAGTCCTTATTAAATATATTTTATTCTCATGGTTTAACAATGATTTTATGGAAGAATTAATGTGATAATGTTCACGTGACACACATATGTATGGTTTTTTATTATGTGATAGAAAGGCCTAGAATTATATTTTTCTTTAATGCTTTGGGAATCTATTTATATCTAATGAGATTAAAGGGAATAGATTGTGAACCTAAACCCATAAGGGAATTTTCTACTATGTTTATGGGAAAGGGGAGTGAACCCATACCCTTAAGAGACACTATACACAATTTTTATGGGAATGAGAGTAAACCCAAAACTCTATGGGACGCTCTTCACCCAATTTATAAAATGATAAATAATCCCAATCCACTAAAGGATGCTATAATGTTTTTTTAAATATGTTAATAGTAATGATCATTGATATACGAAATGATTTTATGTGAATTTTTAAATTCCACATTATATACCAAAATTATTTGTTTTTAAACATTCCAATTTCATGTTTTTATGGCTCATTAATGTTTAATAATGTTTCCATAATTATATGAATCATCCATTACACAATGACTAAAGACCTATGTCAAGAATTATGTTTTATGATATATGTAATATTGTGTATTATTTTATTATATTATTTTAATTAAACTTGATTGTATTATAATACGCACATGCTCATCTTATGCTCACTTATGATATTAAATTGATATCAATTTTTTTTCCCTTAATAAAAATTTGATCTCACACCTACTTATGTTACCATTACCTAGGTAGTAAAAAAAACCACTACGTATGATGTTTCTAGAAGGGTTTCATGTGAGAAGATTATTTTTGGGATATATTGAACAATGTATTTATAATAAGTTTGGTCATGTATATAACATCGAAAGAAACTAAACCTATATGTTATGGGTTGTGATTTATTATGAGATGTATTGAATATTTATGTAAAATGATTTAATATGAATGTATGTCAAGGTTGGGTCATCTCAATAGGTATCAAAGTGGGGTGTAATTATTTCTATTTATTAGGTAATGAAGAATGAAAGGGTAGAACCAAAATAACATATGTTAAACAAAAATCGATATTTGATTAATCTAAAATGATGTAGTTTTAAATTACGGTGTTGTAATTTAGTACATGATATGATTTATTTTCCATATCATATAAGTTTTTACTTTGGTTATCAGTTCTTGATATGCTAACTAAATTTTTTGGTTTAAGGCAATTGCTAAAACCAGGAGTAAACATGTAAAAGATGAGTTTAATGTAAAAATTAATTATTATCTCAATGTGAAACCAAACAGGATGGTATTTATAGGGAGAAATATTATGGTTATTCTCACTCAGCTCTCTCAGGCTATAAAAAGTAACATAAACAATATTAATCGAAAAAAATGACAGGTAAAGAATTATTTATTGATCCATCTATGAAGAAATATACACCCTCTATTAGTGGATATTTTTATCCACCAATTTCAATGAAATACATCAACAAAAAAACTATTTTCCATTCTCTAGTGCTTGAATCATGGAAATTTTGTTTTGGATGTTTATCAATTGAAAGGAAAATATGATCAATGATAGAAACTAATTAAGAACACGAAGTAGGAAGAAAAAATAAAATCCATAAAAATAGAGAAGGTTAATAAAAAAGTTTTCAATAAACTTTTTCTGTGAAATACTTTCACTAAAATATATATAGTATTCCTTTATCTAAAAAAGGAGGATGAATACATTAGTACCTATGAAGAATTTTTTTAAGAATTGTAAGGTATGTTTCTAATTTTTTCATTAACTATAGAATCAAATTTGAGAATTTCATTAATGCTTTCAATCCACGTCTATTAAAGTATTGTCTATAAGGGGCTATGGTAGCTTTAATATCCATTATTTCTAATGAATATTTTTATAATTTTTCATTCTTAAATTATAAATTCAAATTTTAAAGTAATTTGATTATTTTTAATAATATAAACCTAAATTTTTTACATATATTTATATCCAAATTTGTATACTTATATATTTTTAAATTATAATGTAATATTATTATTAATAAAATTATTAGAAAAAATAATAAACATAGGCCAACCGATATCCCACCAAATCCAATGGGGCCATAGGGATCAAACCAATGACCAAAGAGTGATAAGGGCACATCACTAACCACTAGCCCACATGTTCTACTAAAAATATTTTCTATCATATATATATGTATACTTATATAAATTTTTCTCTACTCACAATTATTTTTACATATATATGTATTTATAGTTTCATTCAATTTTAGTTTTATTGTCATGTCATCAATGTAATTATGTCATTATAATTTCAGGGATAATATACATTTTTTCAAAGTCACAAAGTTGTAACATATTAAATGTAATGTCATATATTATTTTATGTGAAACATTTGATGAATGGTTAAATAAAAATTTTACACTAATGTAATACATTAGTAGACATTTTAAATTACATTATAGTTCATTTAATTTATAAATTGTTCTTATCATATTATATGGAATCATTTTATCAGTAAAACCTCCCTTTTAAAATGATATGTGAAACATTTAGTAAAAAAATAAAAGTATGAAAAAATTATTATTTTTATTTTAATATGTAATTTTTTATACATATAACATCTTATTATAAAAATATGGCAATAAAATCAAGATAATATAATTTTCAGAAACTGTTAATTGGTCATTGGTATAGTAATGTAATCATAGTTTGTAATGTTTGTCACACTATAACCATTTTCTAGATCCTTTATTAAAAATATAAATTACACTAAATTAGATGATGAATTTAATAAAATTAATTGTTTATATGTAAAAATAATTAACCAAGAAACATATAATAATTAAGAAAGAAATAAAAAATAGAAATTTAATGACACATAATAAAAGGTATAGTTTTTATTCTATGTAAATTGGTTTTCCATGTATTATATGATTTTAAATAAATTTTCAATTAGTATATTTTAAAATTTAAATTTCATAAAATATAATCAATTTTTAAATTCATAATATAAACATCTTTTTGGGGATAACCTTAGAGATTTTCTTAACATGGTTGATTTTTCGGTGAAAAGTAAAAAATACAGTTTTACAAATACCATCACTTTTTAGAAATTATCATGATATAATAATGAAATAAAAGTTTTTAAAACCTTTATATTGAAAAAATATATATTAAAAAAAGTGAAATAATGTATTTAAGACTATTATATTTGATTTATAAATCTGTGTTTAGCACTTGGAAACATAAGTGGTATTTTATTCAAATAAAATAATTTTTTTGATCATTTTCTTTCATGAAGTAATTACTAGGGTACATTTGATTTTTTATTTTAAAAATTTAAATAAATATACATTGTTTAATAATAAAAAAATAACTATCACTATAATCAATTATATCCATTATTTTTGTGTAAAATGTGTTCTTATGTTTAAAATATATTTTTCAATTTGTTTTTTCTATTTTGAGTAATTTTATTGAAATAAACCTTTCCTCTCTAAAAATAGAATATTTTTTAATATTTTGAATTAAAAATAATAAATTAGATTAAGATTCCCAATTTAGTTTTACTCAAAAAAGTAACTTACCTATGTAACCATTTAGTCACCGTGGTTAATTTTATATGTTGTAAATGGTTAAACTAAGAGATAAGGCAACAGCTATCACTAAAACATGCCTAAATTTGATTTTATTGATTGTATTTACAAAACATTGACCATATATTCTAGATTGTGATTATTTTTTACACCTTCCTTGAAAATCACTTTATTTTATTGTAAATTTATAAGAATTTATTAGAGTGACACTCCCCACACTTATAAAAGGAGACCTTCACCCCCTCACATTACACAAATTTTGAGCACATAAGATCAAAAAAACCTAGAAAAAATCACTTCGTAATACCCTTATACATTTAATAGAGGTTATGGTGTCCCCAAATAAAAATTTAAGAAGGTTTATGGTGAGATACATAGGTTGATATTAAAGTAAGAGGTAATCATGTCAACCTAGTGATTTCATGTTTTATTTCATCTTCCACCCCCTAAAAGTATTATTTAAACATAAATATGAAATAAAATAATCATATTTATTATACAGAAATATAATTATGTTGATGTAACCGCAATTTTCTACTTCCCATCCATCTAATGGAATACTAAACTGTTGCCCATGTGTACATGTATAAAACTAAATCTATGAACACCATATTATATTTTACATTACCTTCTCACACAACCAATTATAAGAATATTTTTATTGAATAAATACTATTTATATGATATAATTATTACCATATAATTATAAATCATGCATTATATTAATAATACCAATTTTAATAAAATTAAAACATTGGTTGTGCTTACATGAAGACTACCACCTCCAAGAATGATGTGTTTTTTTATCGCCATCGTACATAGATCGTTATAAAATATATTTTATGAATATATATGATATTAAGTGTTAATTTATATCATTAACATTTTTTAATGTATGATTCAAAAAATTATGATCATTATAAATTAATCCATTGATATCATTAAATTATCAGAAACAAGCTCATCATAGATCCCATTTTCACAAACCATGCCCATATTTTTCAACAAATTTTACAAAAATGATTTGAATATATTATATAATATTTTCTTGAAAAACTAACTTTCAAAGAACTCAGTTCTACATAATTATTTTGAAACATATGTGTAATAATCAAAATTACAATCATCTAATGATGAAAATAAACATAAAATAGATAATTACTGTATAATTAACGATTAGGATTAAAGAATAAAAAGATAATAGAAATAAAAAAGTTTCTTAATAATTTTCTAAAATGGATATGTATATTATACAAGAGGATAATGAAAGTTCATGGAAGTTGAGTGTAAAGGTATGGTATATTAATAACTCAAATATCATTTCCTTGAGTTATAATGTTTAATCTTGAACTTTTTCACACATGAATTGGTTAATTGTCCTATGAATTTATTATAAGGTAAGTTATCTACATCTATAAATAAAATTATTTTTTTAATTCAATGCTCCACCTATGATGAATTTCATTGTCATAAATATATAATATTTTTAATAATAATTATAACCCTTTCCAATAAGGAATTTCTCTACAATGTACATATTCTATCCTCCCACCAATGTTCTCGATTATTATTTTGAAAAATATATATGACTTATTTATTATGATCTTCATATTTGCCTTAATTTATTTTAAAAACAAATATTTATTACTCTTTTAATGACATGGGTTCAATAAATTTATATTTTAAAATAATAAAAAGAAATCTTTATTATAAATTTTATCTTATACTCCACATTTTTGGATATAATATTTACTTATCTTAGAGCTTCCAATATTAGGATTTATTTATTAATTAGTTTTGAAAAATAACCCCTTATTAAATACCCAAAAGTAGATTATTAAATAAACTCATAACATTACCTTTATAGCAACACTATTTTTTTCCAAAACATCTTTTACAGTTTCACTAAGATTTTACAATTTCTTTCCAAATGATCTATATCATATTGAGTCATTTTTATGATTAACCCTACAAATTAATTTATCAAATACTCATATATTATTATTTAATTGTCTATATCAATAGATTTAATTATTGATGCCATTTTATGTGAAATATTTTTGAAAAGTTATGAAACCCAATTTATTCCCATGGGTTCATTATGATATTATAAATGATTGATTTTATATGATACAAATATGTATGTTGATGGGTGGGATACTATATCACCCTATAATTCATTTTTTAGGTTTTATATATCATAATATAACATATTGTGGATATACATGGATTTGATCACACTAAACGGGCCGGACATCATGGATATTCTGACAACATAAAGGTTCGACCTTATTGGATATAATTATAATGTAAAGGGTGACCCTTCTTGGATATTATCTCAAAGTGGGAAATTTCCATGACTTTTGATTTATTAATATCATTCCTCATGTTTATGTTTTATGTGTTTGATTATAATCCTTGAATCATGTTTATTATCTCATGCATCCATAATATTATTTCATGGTATATGTTTTTAAATTTGAGATTACTTTTCCTTGTGTCATGAATTGGGGATTTTTTTAATATGTTTTTTTAATTAGATATTTCTCTCATTATCATTTTTTCGCAAATAATTATGCTCTAATCCATTATGACTTAATGATATGTTTTACCATACAAATCATTTGATCTCACATATTCTAATGTTTACCTTTCCATAAGGAATATTTATATAGGATTATGTATAGAAGTGTTGAATAATATTTTTAGAGATATTGAAGAAATTATGAAAAATAAGATATTTTTTATTTAATCCCTAGAAACAAAAAACCTTTGCGTTTTAGGGTTTTATGAGTATTTTATAAGAAGTAATTTTAAAATTATAAAATTAGTATAAGTTATACACATGTTTAGTTTGGTCTGAATTAGTTGGTTTCAGAGTAAAATATATTTATTTTTTGGTATTAGGATAAGAAAACATTTGTGATAACTCTAGGGATAAGTATAGATATATGAAAACATTATAAAATTTGCGTAACGTATAGAGTGTATAGTTAATAAGAAATTTTATCCCTATATAGATATAAACATGTGGAGACATGATTTGGAACAACTTCACCTTGGGGTAATGACCCTGAAAAATGCTGGTTAGGCATTAACTCAATCTTTACATGGTGGACAACAAGTGTGCCAAACTAAACATATGGTTTGAAACTATAGGAATATATTCTCTGGTTAACTCACATTTTTTATGAACTATTATTTGGGATTTGAATATTTTTAGTTTAGCATGCCTAATATGAAAATAACCATGGATAAATTATATTAAAACCAAGATATTCATAAAATAGAGTATGCATGACATTTAGGGGTTGATTTCACAGTTTCCCTTTTTATGTATTTTCATCCGTAATAGTCATTTATTTTAATAAATTATTGAAACTAGGAGAAACAGTGTTAAACATACATCATATGTCTGAGTGAGTCACCAAATGAGATAGGATATGGGGTGAAAAAACTGTTATTCCTAACCCGTTATCTCAAGTTATGATTAAAAAACTAAAACTAGATAAATTCAAAACCACACTAAATAAAATAAAAATAGAGTTTCATGGAAGTTCTGGTGATAAATACCATAAAAGAAATATGTTTCCAACTTCCTATATGTCAATAATGTGGGAATAAACACATATGAAAATGTATCAATGGAAATGGAATATGTTATATGTGTGGAAAATGAAGGAATATATGAAAAAAATGTTGAGGAAAAATATAGAGTTCAGTTAACAAGATGGTGGGAAAAAAATTAATTCATAAGATACCAATAATAATTAAATATTTTAAATGTGGAGAGTTTTTACATTATAAAAACAAATACATCAATACAAGGCCTAAAAATGATGATATATATCAATAACCCCAAAAACCTAAGGAACAAGAAAGATCCTATTAAAACACCACTACTGAAGTGAACCATGATAACGATGTAGTCAAAGATACACTTATCTATACTCCATATTTTAAAAAGTATTATTTTATTCCAGTTCATCATATTATTTCATATAATACAAGTATACTAAAACTATTTCCTTAGGACCTCAATAATTGGATATGAAATTATCTATGAAAAAATATAGTGGTGAGGTGATTGCATCCAAGATATATGTATCCTCCAACTATGTTTAATGAGAAGCCACTTCTTTCAAATATTGTTAGCCTTACCTTTTTGGGATTCAATATTAAATTTCTAATGGATTAGGTTTCTCTAAATAAAGATCATATCAATATTTATGTTAAGGAAATATCATTTTATATCCCTAATCATATCATTAACAAATATCAATGTGATAATGATTATAAAACCCATTTGGAAAATAAATTCATTAATATGAGTCCTGAGAACCAATAATTTTGGATACTCAGATAAAATAGTTTCAATATAACTATACATTAAAATAAATTAAAAATATATAGGTAGGAATAAAACTATAGGATTTGTTTTCCTTGATTTTATATGATATTAATATATCCATTTTGATTTATAATTTGGTTGGGTACATGATAATGAAAGTGAAGTTGTGAAAGGTATGCCTCTAGAATTTTTTATTATCACAATAGAAATAATATCTAGCGTCTTGAATTTTTTATAGAACCTTTAGTTATATTCATTAGTGAGTGATTATTAAAATTTTGAGGTCATAACTTATTCAAGAGGGTATAATAAAATATCTTAGATTTATAATGAATATTTTTTTAAAAAATAATTCTTAAATTATAAATATAAAATATATATTAATTTTTTCATTCTTAATAATCTAAACAATAAATTTATACATATATTTGTCACCTAAATTGGTTGATTATATATTTTTTCAAGTGTAATGGAATTTTATTAAAATCTTTAATTAGAAAAAGGGAATCCTGTAGGTCAGGAGACAACTCATTGCATCCACTAAGGCTGTGGGAATGAACCCCTGATCAAAGAGTGACAAAGAAGCAACACCAACCACTATCCAATGTACTACACTACTTCCACATTCCATCATATATATATATATATACTTATATCAATTTTTATATATTGAAAATTATTTTTACATATATATATTCATAACATCATTATTTTATATTTTTATTTTCATACCATCCTAATAACTATGTCACTATAATTTAATGGTTAACACAATATAATACGTGTTTTCAATGAAAAAAAGTTATACTATATAGATTTTAATTTTGTATAACATTTTATGAAAAACAAATGATGAATTATTAAATAAATATTTCACATCAAAATAATACTTTATCCTATATTTATTAATTACATTAAATCTCATTTAATTTTGAAATGGTCTTTATCAAATTTATGCACAAATTGTATTAGTAAAAAATCAATTTTGAAATTATAAGTAACATGTTTAGTAATAAAATAACACAACAAAATATCATATTTTAAATTTTTAAATATTCTTCCATAAATTTATAATATCTTATTAGAATAAAATGGTTATAAATTTCTAATAATAGTTTTTTTTTGAAAATTTAAGGTGGTCATTAACATATAAATCATGTTACAGTACACCATTTTTGCTACTTCTAAATTTAAAATCTAAATTACACTTAATAATAAGATTAATTTCATTCATCCAAACATTATATATTTATTATGAAAAGAGTACAAAGATGAATGAAACAGGAACCACCAGGGACAAGAGATTACATAGTGGCCTAGAGGGCCATAAATAATGAAGTCCTAGTTCATCCCCCTGATCAAATTAACCCCATCTAGTTTCAAGAGATTTATGATTTCGAGGTACACTATTCTGGAGTCTTGGTCCTCCGCCGTTGTGGAAGCAAGATGATCTACTACCCTATTTACTTCACACCACGTGTGGGCCACTTGAACATTTTGATTGAGGATTTCTATGTATTTCTTGATAATTTTGGCAATAGACCAGGGGATAGAGAATTTTCCATGCATGGATTCTTGAAAGATCATGGAGTCTGTTTCCTCTTTAGTTATAGAAATGTTCTTCTGGTGGAAAAGGTTCAGACCATTGTATATAGAAATGGCCTCTACCTTGAGAGAGTTACTGACACCACAATATGTAACATCCCAGGAAAATAAAGAATAATACATTTCAATATTTATTAATATTTTTGAATTAAATATTAATTTTACTTTTAATGGGATTCTATGTTCGATGGTGTACCCAACAAGAAACAATGGGTTTCTTTGAAATCTTATGATGTAAACAATGTTGAGTCATTCTGAAAAATAATAATATAATATTATTTTAAATGATAGTTAACGCCTAGCTGTTTTATTGGTGGGAATGAACAGAACTAACCACAGTATGATTATACATGTTTGTTAAATGTTTTTACATGTATCCAACAAAATTTAGAGGCTTAAACTGGGAATGAATCTAATTTTAACTACAAAGAGTCTAATATTCTTTAAAATGTCTATTTATCACCGTTTGAAGGAAAACCCTTTTCAAATATTTTTTAGTCACTTTTATATATTTTATTTGATAAAATATAATTATTCTTTAGAATTGGGACATCAAAATTTACTTGGGGTAAATTTTTGGTATTTCTATGATCTTTTTAATAAATAGTGAAAAATACTGTATTTTAATTCCAAAGTTCCATTTAATCTAATTTATTTATATGGTTAGAGTATCTTTCTAATTGGGTTTAAAGTGTAATTGGATTGTATTTTTACCATTTAATCTAATGATATTCATTGTATTTAATTTAACTTTGAAGTTGGACATAAACAAGTGTCAATCTTTTGATAGTTAGTATTTCTTAAAAACACAGATTTTGTTTTTACAGCAGGAATTAATTTTAAAATTAATTAATAATAATTATATGTTTTGAATTTGGTAAAATGGACATCATTTTTGAATTAGGAATATTAAATATATCTTAAGCTGAATTTGGGTATTTTTCAAAAAAACATCAATTTTTGATGAATAGTGAAAAGACTAAGTAGTAGTTAAAAACCCGTCTTTTTCATTTAAATTATATTTTACCACTTATGTGAATTGAATTTCAAAAATCCGACATACATGGTTGTTATTAGTAAATAAAATATGGTTGAATAAGATGAAAATAATTTTTGGTGAACAATACATTTTGACTTTTATTTACCGCAGGTAAAAGTAAATAGGGTAATTCAAGATAAAAATTATATTATAATAATATTAATTTATCATAACATGTTCCCTAATACTATTGGTTGATATATTTACGCCCATGGTCATGCTTGGGTTGATTTTAGGACCCCATGGAACCACTTAAGATTGATAATGAGACATTATATTAATTAATTTAATGTAAAGACAAAAATGACATAAACATATATCTTTTAGTAATTCAATTCTTACATGGGGTTATATAAGTTATCCTCAAGACAATAAATACTAATTATGAGGATAAAAGGATTTCCTAAATAATGGTTTTTGTTTTATAATTTTTAGTCATCAAATAAATTAAATTTTTTTGACACAATATTGATATAGTGTTTAAGTCATTAACGAATGATTAAAATAAATAAGATTATAAATATTAAAAAAATATCCAAAACTAGTCCATTTATTATTGGATGATTTTATTTCTAACATGAGTCATATTAGATTCAAATTTAATGAGTTTAGGATTTTTAGAAACTGAATATCATTATATAATAAAATAATATTTTCAAACATTCTTAAAGAGCCCCTCCTCCCCCTTATAAAAATCCCTCAACTCTAACCCATTAATCACACCACTCAAGCCCCTTGGCTCATCAAAATTATTCCAATTATGTTCCCTACATCACAATCTTTCACATATAATCCTTAACATAGGCATATGGCACATCAAGAAATCGTTTTGGTTCAATCCAAAGGGAGTAACCCGATTTAAAGGTAACACCTTCTGTGAATATCTTTTGTTTTTTTCCTTCTCCAACCCACTAAACTCTTTGTATTCCTTTATTTAATAGAAAAACCAGTATCCTAAATATAGAAGGTTGTTTTTATGATATGTATTTTAACTATACATATACACACCTCTATGTTATGGTTAAATAACGTACTATTTATGTGGATGAAAAACTAACGCCTCAGGAAACAATGATTGTTCCATTATCACCTACTCCCTCTCTTGGTGGATATTATGATTGAAATATATTTATATGTGATATATATTATATTTATATTGTCTCTATTCTTTGTATTTTTCATTTATATCATACCGTTATGGTTTCCATTATAGGTAAACGTGATAAATTCATTTGAGGAAGTGCGGACTACCGCCCCCTCAAAGTGATATGTCTCATTCATGCCTTATGTGGGACATATAAAGGATGGAGTTAATGAAATTATATATGATATTATACTGTAATTATAATATTCTTATTTATAATTATGTTTTAATTCCATTAAAGCATGAAATACAAATGAAATTAGCATTCATGCATACGTACGGCTTACCATCCTCATGAACGGTGCATTTCATTTCTTATCTCCAAATTTTATATACTGTAATAATTAAATATATATACTAGATATATATGATATATCTAATATTTAAATCATGAATTTAATTTGGGAGATAATGGACTTTTGACCACAAGGACAATTTATAATTATAAAAACTTCATTTTTAACTCAAGTTCCGAACAACGACAAAATGTCTGATATGAACTCAAATAATTAAATAACTGTTATAGAAATGTAATAAGAGATATAAAGTAATTATAAAAATGAAAAAGTTTCTTAAGAAAGAAGAAATTAACTTACATTTATTATTCAAGAAATTAAAGAACGAATAAGTCAAGTCGAACACAAGGTAAGGGACTTCATCTCAAGATCCATTCATTGAGGCATACTTTGATTTATACACGAATGTATTTTATACAGTATATAATAGAACCATTTGTCTATTAATTTCATTCAAAGGGAATATTTTATCTATAAAGAGTTTTACTAAATTAAAAAAGGAATGTTTTTAACATTTGAGGCGACCATGACCTCTCTGTCGCCGTAATCATTAGTTGGCTTCCTCTATGAGCCTTAATGTTTTTTAAATTGAAAAATAAACCCCTTATTATTTTATTTTAGTGTTTTGGTATTGAATTTTTTTTTGAAATCAATTAATTATTTCAATATCTTGAAATTATTTATTTTTATTTTAAATTAAATATTATTAGTGAAATATTTATATTTGCAATATTTTATGTGTTATGATTATAAAATTGTTCTTGGACATTTGATAGGTGGTTACGTGATAAACAAAATTATGGGTGGTGCTGTGATAAACAAGAAAGGGTGGTTACGTTATAACCTCCAATACATTGGGTTTGGAAGTTGGATGTATGGCTATTCAATTTAGTGATATGTGTATAAGTTGATCGTATGGTTATTCCATTAAAGTATACTTATGTTCCATGTTACATTTATATGTTATGTGTTATTTCCATGGGGTTTATGGTAATCTTTTGGTTACAAAATAATAAGCAGTGATCTTTTATTCACTGAATAATATTTACTACTTCATAAAGGTGAAATGTATTACTTATGATATGGTATTCATGTTTTACTTGTTTTTTGAGAAACTAATAGTTTAAATTCTTTGTGTAACTTTTACTGAGCCTTTTATGATCTTCCAAAGTTTTTGAAATGTTTTTTATAGGACATAATGTGGTATAGGGTCAAGGATGGGATCATGGAAAAGTCATTCTATCTAATACAAGGAACTAGAAAAAATCATTTTTTCAAAGAGTTTTTATCTTATAGAAAAAATGGATACTCAGTAGAAGTTTCTAAATGAAATATTCAAGTTGTTATGTATATATTATGACCTAATTCTCTAAAGCTCTAAACCTAAATAGTTCCTCAATGTGAATTATTAACTAAATTCATGATTATGTAATGTTTACGACTGAATCCTTATTATTGGTATCAGAGGTCTGTTTAGACAATGTTAGGGGTTAGAATATTGGTAAATTAATCTATGGTTATATTGAAATGATATAGAATTTACAGATTACCATGTTTATTCATCTAATATATTTCTGTGTTCAGAATGGTTTTCCACAGAGGAAATAGGACTGCTATGTTAGTAAAGAATACATAAGAGAATAACCTTCCTAATATGTAACCTGAGATGGTCAGAATCAGAACTGAATAGTTTGTTGCAGTGATGGCACAATTGTCTTAGGCTATAAATGGTGGTGGTATCCATGCATGAGATCACACCGAACAACCATAGAGTAACATGTCAGTATTGGAGCATTTCATGAGGCAACATCTCCCATCATTCAGATGATCATCTAACCCTGTACTAGCTAAAGGGTGGATTAAAGCACTGGAAAATATTTTTGATGTCATGGGTTGTTCAGAACATCAAATTATTAGTCTTTTGGTTTACCGTTTTGAAGGTTAAATCGATCAGTTTTGGTAGATGGTGAAAAATATCAGGGATAGTAAGGAGATTGATTCTCTTGATAAGGATGAATTCAAAGGGATGTTTTTGAGAAATATTTTCCTAAGGTGGTTCGTCTTAGGATAGAAAAAAATCCCTGGAATTAATGTCGGAGGATGACTTAGTTCCTGCTTATAAAGAAAAATTTACTATACTAGAAAGGTATGATCAAAATCTCATAAGAGATCTTAATAGTAAGATAAATTTATTTTACTCTGGACTGAAGCTGTGATGTAGAAGATCATTAGCCTCTCGTGAATACAAAATATAAGAAAAACATGTTAGATATGACGAGAAGGTAGAAATGGAGTTTTCTAATGTTCAGGTGTTCCAATAGAGTAAACAAAAGAAGAGGTCCAGTTGGTAGGCAAAAGACAATAATTCATCAAAGAATCCTAGAGGTAAGAAAATTAAATATCCATCTTGTGAGAAGTGTGGTAAAAATCATTCTAGAGAATGTTTATCGAAGTCTGGAATGTACTTTTGGTGCGGTAAGCCGGGTCATATTGCTCGTAACTATAAGGATGTTGATCAAGCAGGTAATGAAAAGCCAACAATAAGATGTTTTAAGTGCAATGAAATGGGTAATTATGAAAATGAGTGTTCAACTAAAAACTCAACTAAGAGAAAGAATCCGGACGACAAGCTAAAAGGTGTGGTGGAATCCTTTGCAACTACTTCAGTAGATGTTGGACCATCGAAAGAAGTAGTATCAGGTACACTGTTTGTTTCTTTAGATTTTTCCAACATGTTTTTTGATTCAGGGTCTACACATTCATTAAAATCTGAGAAGTTTTCTATTAAATTAGGAATTCTATCTCAATATATGAATCCTGAACATATGGTAAAACCCATGGAGGAATTTTTGAGACAAAAAAGAAAACATAAGAACCTTTCTATCCTTGTGTGTAGAAAAAATCTACCTTCAAACCTTACTATTTTTCAACTAATAGATTTTGATGTTATTTTGGGCATGGATTGGATTTCTATTTTTCAGGCTATGATTGACTATAGTGAAAAAATGGTTTCTCTTCAGAAAGAATTTGAGTTTGTGTACAAGAATATACCTTAATTTTCATAACATATCAGGAAGCCGAGAAACTAGTAAAAGATGGAAGTGAATGTTACCTTACACATATTGTTGAAAATATAGGAACTATTCAGATTAATGACATCCTATTGGTAACTGAGTAACTTGATGTTTTTACTAATTAGTTTCCTGGTATAATACCTGATTGAGATGTTGAATTTACTGTTGAATTATTTCCTGATGCTAATCCAATTTCAAAACCCCCTTATCGAATAGATCAAATTGATCTTTTAGAGTTAAATAAGAAATTGTAGGAGTTATTAGATAAAGGTTTCATTCGACCCAACACATTACCATGATGTGCTCCTGTTTTATTTGTTAAAATGATATATGGTTCAACGAGACTTTGCATTGATTATAGAGCATTGAATAACATCAATACAAAGAACATGTATCCTTTGCCTCATATAGATGATTTTTTTGATCAGCTCTAGAGAGATCAGTATTTTTCAAAGATTGACTTGAGTTCGGGGTACCATAAGTTGAAAGTAAAAGAAATATACATTCCTAAGGCTGCATTTTGTAATAAATATGGCCATTATGAATTTGTAGTTATTCATTTTTGTTTAACCAATGCACCTCTTATATTCATGGATCTTGTGAATAGAATTTTCCTTGAGTTCTTGTATAATTTTGTGGTTTCATTCATTGATGATATTTTTGGTTTATTCTAAATGTGAGGAGGAATATGAATGTCATTTAAGATTTGTCTTGAAAACCATAAAAGAAAAGAAACTATTTGGTAAATTCAGAAAGTGTGAGTTTTGGTTATAACAAATTTCATTCATTGGACACATTGTTTCAAAAAATGTCATTACTGTTGATCCTTCTAAAACAAAAGCTGTTGAAGAATGGCCAATACCAACAAATATAACCGAGATTCATAGTTTTCTTGGTTTGGTAGGTTATTAACGAAGGTTTGTTAAAAAATTTCAATGATTATCTAGACCGCTGACGATGTTAACTTGAAAAGTTGTTAAGTTCATTTGGACAAAAGAATTTCATGATTGTTTTCAGGAATTCAAAAAAGGTTTGGTGAATTCTCTTATTTTGTAATTATCTTCAAGAAATAGAGAGTTTTTTTATCTATAATGATTCTTTATTTAAAGGACATGATTGTCTCCTAATGCGGAATGATTAGGTAATTTCTTATACCTCACGTTAGTTCAATCCTCATGAATTAAATTACCCTACACATGGTTTGGAATTATCTCCAATTGTTTTTGTTTTAAATATTTGGAGGCATCATTTTTATGGAGTAAAGTGTGAAATATATACAGATCAAAAAAGTTTGAAGTATATATTCACTCAGAAATAATTGAACATGAGACATAAGAGATGGATATAATTAATCAAGGATTATTATTGCATGATTCATTACCATCCAGGAAAGGCAAATAAAGTTGACGATGCTTTGAGTTGAAAAAGTAATGCTATAATAACACTTCTACATTTGCAACAAGATCCTTTAGTTTTTGATCTAATGAAGATTGGCATATAAGTTTTTGGTGCAGAAAATTCTTCTATTTTGTTTCAGGTGTCAGTGAAATCATCTCTATCAGATAGAATAAAGAAAGAACATAAAGAAGACAATGAGGTAATGAAAAAGGTAGAGTTAGTTCAGAAGGGTATGTTTCCTGATTTTAACATTGATAAGGATCGTGTTTTGAATTTTGGGAAGAGATTATGTGTTCCTTGTGATTCACAGTTGAAGAAAGAGTTATAATGTGAAACTCATAGCTCTCCATTTTCAGTTCATCCTGGCAGTACTAAGATGTAAAGAGATATTTGGGAGTATTACTTGTGGGATGGAATAAAAAGAGATATTGTTGACTTTACTGTGAAGTGTTTGACTTGTAAATAGGTTAAAGGAGAGAGACAGTTACCGAAAGGGATGCTTAAGTCTTTACCGGTGCCAGAGTGGAAATGGGAAAATATATATGTGGACTTCGTTATGGGATTACCCACGGCATCTCAAGGTAATAATGCAATCTTGGTTATTGTTGACTGATTGAAAAAATCTACACATTTCCTTCATATTAAGGATACTTTTTCTCAAGATCAAATTTCTTTATTCTTTGTTAACGAGATAGTCAGGTTTCTTGAACTTCCCCTCTCTATTGTATCTGATTGTGATCCCAGGTTTTCTTCAATCTTTTTGAAAGGCCTTCAGAATTTGTTGGGTACTGAATTAAAATTTAGTACACCTTTTCATCCTCAATCATATGGGCAGTCATAATGAATAATTAATACCTTGGAAGATATGTTACATGCTTTCTCAATGGATTATTTGGGAATTTGGGACCATCATATTTCTTTGGATGAATTTTCTTATAATAATATTTTTCATTCCATTATACTGGTGGCTCCATTTGAGGCATTATATTGGAATCAATGTCAAACTCTAGCTTTTTTAGGTGGAAGTAGGTGAAAGGAAGTTGATGGGACCAGAAGTCGTAGAAGATATGGCAAAAAAGTTCAGTTGATTCTGATGTAGATGAGTACAGCTCATAGTAGGAAAAAAAATTATGTGGATAACCAGAGGAATGATCTTTCATTTGAGGTAAGATATCATGTCTTTCTTAATGTTTATTTATGGAATAGTGTGACGTGTTTTGGTAAGAAGGGAAAGTTGAGTCTGAGGTTCATTGGAGCTTATGATATTCTAGAGAAAGTTGGATTAGTTACCTATAGAGTGGCTTTACCTCCAAGTTTATTTCAGGTACACTATTTTTTTCATGTTTCAATGTTGAGAATGTATATTCCAGATTCATCGCATGTTTTGAGCCTAGAGGTAGTTTAGTTGCAAGAGAATCTCTCTTATGATGAACTACCAGTCCAAATTCTTAACCGAAGAGAGAATGTGTTGCAGAATAAGGTAATTAATTAGATAAAAGTTTTATTAATAAACCATATGTTTGAAGAGGAAATGTTGGAATCTTAAAATTCTATGTTGGATAAATACCCCCATTTATTTTATAAGTGAATAAAATTGCAAGGATGAAATTTCCAGAATGGGGAATGATGTAACATCCTAGGTAAATAAAGAATAATACATTTTATTATTTATTAATATTTTTGAATTAAATAATTATTTTACTTTAAAATAGATTCTATGTTTGATGGTGTACTCGACACACAACAACAGGTTTCTTTGAAATCATATATTGCACACAATGCTGAGTCATAATGAAAAATAATAATATAATATTATTTTAAATGGTAGTTAACGCCTAGCTTTTTTATTGGAAGGAATGAATAAAATTAACTAAAATATTATTATACATGTTTGTTAAATGTTTTTGCATATATCCAATAAAATTTAGAGGATTAAAATGTGAATGAATCTAATTTTAAGTACAAATAGTCTAATATTCATTAAAATGTCGATTTACTACCTTTTGATGGAGAACCTTTTTCATATTTAGTTTTGGTAACTTTTATATGTTCTATTTAACAAAATAAAATTCTTCTTTAGAATCGTTATATCAAAATTTACTTTGGGTAAATTTTTGGTATTTTTCGGATAAAATTCATTTTTAATGAATAGTGAAAAATACTGTATATTAATTGAAAACTACCTTCTATTTAATTTATTTATATGGTAAGATTATTATTTTTAATTGGTTTTAAAGTGTAATTAGATTATATTTATACCATTTAATCCAATTTTTGTCATTTGAAGTAATTTCACTTTGAAATTAGACTTAAACAAGTGTCAATCTTTTGATAATTATTATTTCTTTAAAACACCCTTTTCTATTTTGACAACGGGAATTAATATTTAAATTAATTAATCCAACTTCTATGTTTTCTATTTGGTAAAATATCCATAATTTTTTAATACGGAATATCAAATATAGCTTAGGATGAATTTTTGGTATTTTTCTAAAAAACTTCAATTTTTGATGAATAGTGAAAACACCGAGTAGTAGTTAAGAAACCGACCTTTTCATTTAAATGAAAATTTACCACTTTTGTGAATTGAATTTATAAAATCTAACATACATGGTAGTTATTAGTAAGTAAAATTTGGTTCAAAAAGTTGAAAATAATTTTTGTAAATAGTAACATTTGACTTTTATTTACCGCGGTTAAAGGCAAATAGGATAATTAAAGATAAAAATAATATTATAATAATTTTAATTTACCATAAAATGAGTTATAATCATATTGGTTGATACATTTATGACCATGGGAATCATTGGGTCTATTTTGGGACCCCATAGAGCCCCTTAAAAATGATAATGACACTTTATATTAACTAATATAAAGTTAAGACAAAAATGAAATAAACATATATCTCTTAGAAATTAAATTTTTATATGAGGTTATATAAGTTATATCCTCAACTATAAGTATTCATTTGAAATATAAAAATATTTCCCACATCATGGTATTTTTTTTAATTTTTAGATATCAAATAAATAATATTATATATGACAATATAATGATGTAGTGTTTATGGTGGGCAAAAATCCCTCAAGGTATCATTGAAGCATTTTTGAGGTGATTGTGTTTGTTGACAAAGTGGACATCTGAGTGGTGATTGTTGACAAAGAAAAACAATGACATACGAATTTGTTGACAAATAGGATTTCATGATGGAATGTCGAGTTCAAGAGCAGAGGTCAACGATCCATGTTTTATTCATGAATGTCGACAAGAGAAATGGATGATCTGGAGGCGGTACAAAAGAACAGATACAAGGTGGCGCTGTTTTCCATTGTTTGCCAAATTTTTGGGTCTGAAAATCGTCAAATGAAGAAAAGTGGTTTTTTAAAAGGGAATTTCACACTGTGTACTTGAAGGCTTTGAAACATGCGCGCCATATGTTTTTCAAGATCAGATCATCAAAATATGGCAAAGGGACAAGTGTCGTGCAAGTATTGGTGGTGTCGCGCAAGTGACTTGCGCACCGTGAAAGAGACTTGCACGCCGATGCATTGGAAGCTTGATAACTTGCGCGCCTATGGTTTTCAAATATCAAAAGATCAAAATATGGCAAAGGAATGAGGTTTACGTAAGTTTGGAATTAGGTCGCGCAAGTGACTTGCAGGAGAAGAGACCTGCGCGCTGAGACTTGCATGCCGAGGAGAGACTTGTGCGCCGTCACGTAGGGGTGACCAAATGCCTATAAATAATAGACCACCCCTATTCATTCTTCACTAGAGTTCAACACTTTGAGAAATCAGAGCTCCCATCGCACAGGTGTGGTGGTCGTGCAAGTGGTGGTGTGTCGCGCAAGTGGGACTTGCCCGCCAGATTTGAAGAAGGGTGATTGTTGGCTGTTGCGCGCCAATATTGGATTCGGCGTAAAACTATGTGAGTCATGGAAGTTTGGAGTTGATGAAGCTTGTGTCACACAAGTGTTTGAGGTATACTTTCACGCCATTTGTGACTTGCGTGCCGATACATGCGCGGAAAGATAGACTTGCGTGCCAAGTAAAGGTTTATTTCCGGCAGTGATTTTTGGGCTGAGTGGAAACTGGAAGTTTGCCCGATACCTTCGGTGCAAAGAGAGATTCATCTATGGGTGAAAGTTGGGATTCAACAGAGCATAAACATACAGAGGAATATGCATTCCTTCATGCAAATGAAGAGACCTATAGGTCTATAAACTGTGAGTGGATCCTTTCTGACATAGTGAGCAAAGGAAGAGGAAGAAGGTGATCATATCCACCGGCAGTGAGCCAGAGAGAGAGAAACACAGAGTGACCCTTGGGAAAGCAGTGAGTTGACCCTAAATATTGTAAAGGTAGTAAGCCTGGGAGAGAGTGACTATACCTATCCCTTGTAATTCACATCTAGTGAAGTTTAGTGGAATTTGGCATGACCGAAAACTTGTCAGCATATACTCCTTGGACGTTGCCCAGTGCAGGTGAACCAAGTAAAAATAATTGTGTCATGTGCATGCATTACTTTCTGTTTACATTGTGCAATAGGAAAGAGAGAGAAGAGTTTTTTTCTTAACAGCGAAACAAGACCAGAATGGATGTTAATTTTAAATTATTCATACCCTGATTAACCCCCCCTCTCAGGGTATTCAGCCTTGTGGACCTAGCAGTTTACCTCATTAATGAAAGTTTTAAATAAATAAATTTTTAAAGATTAAACCAATATAAAAAACCTATCTAATTATTATTGGATTATTTTATTTTAAACATGTTTCATCTTATCCTTAACTGTAATGAGTTTTGGACCTTTATGAACTGAAAATCATTATATAATAAAATAATATTTTCAAACATTCCAAAAGAGCCCCTCCTCCCCTTTATAAAAATCCCTCACCTCTAACCCATTACTCACATCTCTTAAGCCCCTTTGATCATCTAACATCTTCCAAATTTATCTCCCTATGTCCTACTCTTCCACCTAGAAGCATTAACTTAGGGAGTAGAACCTTCAATAAATCCTTTTGGTTCAAACCAAAGGTCGTTACTCGATTTTAAGGAAACATCTTTTCTTAAGTTCTTTTTTTTATTTTCATTATCCAACCCCCTAAAATATTTTTATTTCTTTATTTAATAGAAAAAATAGTATCCTTAATATACTAGGTAGTTTTTATGAAAATTATTCAAACTACATTTAAACACACCTCCATCTAATGGGTAAAGAACATACTATTTCTATGGATGACAAACTAACACCTCACGAAATGATGATTGTTCAATTATCTCTTACCACCTATCATGGTGGCCATTATGATGGAACTGTATTTATATGTGATAAATATAATATTTATATTTTATCTATGCTTCTATATTTTTCATTTATATCATACCTTTATGGTTTCCATTATGGGTAAACGTGATAATTTCATTTGAGGAAGCGCGGACTACCACCCCCTCAAAGTAATATGGCTCGTTCATGCCATACATGGGACATATAAAGGAAGAATTTAATGAAATTATAAATGATATTATACTGGAATTATAAGATACCTATGTATAATTATGTTTTCATTCCATTAAAATATGAAATAGAAATGAAAGATGAATTCATGTGTACGTACGCTTTACCGTCTCCATGAACGATGCATTTCATTTATTGTCTCCAAATTTTATGTATAGTTATAATTACATATATATACTAGATATATATTATATATATGATATCTAAATCCTGAATATAATTCTGGAGATAACGCACTTTTTACAACATGGAAAATTTATATTTATAACATGTTCATTATTAACTCATGTTTCGAACATCGATAATATGTTTGATATGAACAAAAACAATTAACTAATTATTATAGCAAGGTAATAAGTAATATAAAAAGAATAATAAAATTTAAAAATGTTCTTATGAAATTATAAATTAACTTATTTTTGTTATTTAGGATGTTAAATAATGAACGGGTCAAGTCAGACACGAGGTAAGGGACTTCATCTCAATCTTCTTTTCATTGAGTCATACTTTGATTTATACAAGTTATTCTTTTATATAGTATATAATAAAAACCGTTGAATTTTAATTTCATACAAAGGGAATATATTTTCTATTAATCATTTTACAAAATGAAAAAAGGAATGTTTTTGACATTTGTTTCGACAATGGCCTCTCAGTCTCCATTATCGTTAGTTGGATTCCTCTAAAAGCTTTAATGTTTTTAAAATGAAAAAGAAACCCCTTATTCTTTTATTGGGGTGTTTTGGTATTGAAAATGGTTTTTGAAATGATTTATTATTTTAATATCATGAAAAGATTTATTTTTATTGCAAATGAAATGTTATTAGTGAAATATTTATATTTTAAATATTTTATATGTTATAACTTTATAATGGTACTTGGACATTTGACGGGTGGTTTCGTGATAAACCAAATGAAGGATGGTGCCTTGATAAACTAGCATGGGTGGTTACATTATATCCTCCAATTCATTGGGTATGGATGTCGGCTATTTGGCTATTCCATGTAGTGATATGTGTGGAATAGACCGTATGGTTATTCCATTTAAGTATGTTTATGTCCCAAGTTACCTTTATATGTTATGCATTCTTTTATGGGTTTTATGGTAATATTTTGGTTACAAAATGGTAAGAAATGATCTTTTATTCAGTGAAGAGTACTTACTACTTCATAAAGGTGAAAAGTATTACTTATGATAAGGTATTCATGGTTTACTTGTTGTTTTGAAAAACTAACAGTTTTCCTTCTTTGTGTATCTCTTACTGAGCCTTTTTTGCTCATCCCAAGTTTTTGAAATTTTTTTCACAGGGGATAAAGTAGTATAAGGTCAATGATGGGATCGAGGAAAAGTCATGCTGTCTAAAACATGGAACCAGACATGACTCTTTTCTTAACGATTTTTTATCTTATAGAAAAATGGATAATGAGTAGAGGTGTCTACATGTAACATTCAAGTTGTTATGTATATATTATAACCTCATTCTCTAAATCTCTAAAACTAAAAATATCTTCAATGTGAATTATTAAATTAATTCAAGATTATGTAATGTTTAAGGCCAGGGATTTATAATTGGTATTGGAGGCCAGTTTAGACATCTTTAGGGGTTATAATATTGTAAAATTAATTTATGGTAAGATTGAAATGATTTAGTATCTAAAGATTACAATGATGATTTTCCTAAGATATTTTTGTGTTCAGTATGGTTTTCTGTAGAGGAAACATGGTTGCTATATTGGGAAGACATACAGAGGAGAATAACCTTCCATCTCAGCAACATGGGATGTTCGGAATCAGAACTGAATTGTTTTTTATAGTGATGGAACCGTTAGCTTAGGCTATAAATGGTGGTGGTATCTGTGCAAGAGATCAACCAGAACAACCATATAGGAACATTTTAAGAGTGGATCAATTCATGAGGAAACATCCCCTATCATTCAAAGGATCATCTGAACCTATGCTTGCTGAAGGGTGGATTAAAGCACTGGAATTTTTTTTTGATGTCATGGGGTGTTCAGAACTTGAAAAGGTTAGTCTTTCTGTTTACCATTCTGAAGGTGAAGCCGATCAGTGGTGGTCATTGGTGAAAAATAGCATGGATAGTGAGGAGACCAGTGCTCTTGATTGGGTTGAATTCAAAGGTAATTTTCTTGAGAAATATTTTCCTAAGGTTGTCCATTATATGATTGGAAAACGATTACTAGAATTGGGGAATGAGGGTGACTATGTGGCTACTTATAAAGAAAAATTCACTTAACTGGCATGGTATGCTCCCAATTTCGTCCGAGAACATGATAGTAAGATAAATCAATTTTACTTAGGACTGAATCCGTGATATCGAAGAGAATTGTCCTCTAATGAATTAAAAAGCTATGAAAAAATTGTTAGATGTGCTGAGAAGGTAGAAATAGAGTTATATGATGATCATGTGTTCTAATAGAGTAATCAAAAGAAGAGGTCATGTTGGCAGGAAAAAGGGAAAGAATTTATTAAATAATCCTAGAGATAAGAAAATTAAATACCCATCTTGTGAGAAGTGTAGTAAAAACTATCCTAGAGAATGCTTATCAAAGCTTGGAAAGTGCTTCTGGTGTGGTAAGTATGGTCATATTTCTCATAACTGTAAGGAAGATGATCAAGTAGGCAATGAAAGGCCAATAGTAAGATGTTTTAAGTGCAATGAAATGGGTTATTATGAAAATGAGTATCCAATGAAGAACTCAACTAAGGGAAAGTAGCTGAACTACAAGAAAAAAGGGATGGTGAAATCCTTCGCAAATACTACAACAGATGTTGGGCCATCGAATGGAGTTGTATTAGGCACACTTTTTGTTTGTTCAGATTATGCTAATGTATTGTTTGATTCAAGGTCTATACATTCTTTCATTTCTGAGAAGTCTTCTATTAAATTGGTAATTCCATCTCAAGATACGAATTCTAAACTTATGGTAAAAAAACTTGGAGGAAATGTTGAGAAACAAAACATAAGACCCTTCCTATCATTGTGTGCAGAAAGAATCTACCAACAAACCTTATTGTTTTTCCTCTAGTAGAGTTTGATGTTATTTTGGGCATGGATTGGATTTCCATTTATCATGCTAAGATTGAATGCAGAGCTATAGTGGATTATTTTTAGAAAGAATTTCAATTTGTGTACAAGAATGAACCCTTACTTTTGATAACATACTAGGAATCTTAGAAAATAGTAAAATATGGAAATGAATGTTACCTTTCACATAATGTTGAAAATAAAGGAACTGTTTAGATTAATGACATTCTAGTGGTAAATGAGTATCTTGATGTTTTTCTTGATGAGTTGCCTGGTATAATACCTGATCGAGAAGCTGAATTTACTGTTCACTTAGTTGCTGATGCTAAGCAAATTTCGAAACCCCCTTATCGAATGGCTCAAACTGAATATTTAGAGCTAAATAAGAAATTGTTGGAGTTATTAGATAAAGGTTTAATTTGAACTAGCACATCACCATGGAGTGCCCCTGTCTGTTTTGTTAAAAAAAGATGGTTTTATGAGACTTTTCATTGACTATAGAGAATTGAATAACATAACTGTTATGAACAAGCACCATTTGCCTCATATCGATGATTTTTTTTATCATCTCTAGGGAGACCCATATTTTTTGAAGATTAAATTCAGGTTGGGGTACCATAAGTTGAAATTAATATAGGTATACATTCCAAAGACTGCGTTTCATACTAGATATGGACATTATGAATTTTTAGTTATGAATTTTGGTTTAACCAAGTCATGTACTGTATTCATGGATCTGCTGAATAGAATATTCCTTGAGTTCTTGGATAATTTTTTGATTGTTTTCATTGAAGATATTTTGGTTTATTATAAATGTAAATAGGAACATGAAATTTGTTTAAGGGATGTCTTTAAATCCTTAAAAGAAAAGAAACTGTTTGGTAAATTTAGAACGTGTGAGTTTTGGTTTCAACAAATTTTTTTCCATGGTCACATTGTTTCAAAAACTAGAATTACTGTTGATCCTGCTAAAACAAAAGTTTTTAATGAATGGAAAAGACCCACAAATATAACCAAAATTCATAGTTTTCTTGGTTTGGAAGGTTATTAATGGAGGTTTGTTGAAAAGTTTTTATGATTATATATCCCACTAACTAATTTAACTCGAAATGGTTTTATGCTCATTTCGAAAAAATAATGTGATGATTGTTTTCAGGAATTGAAAATATGTCTGATGAATGATACTATTTTGGAATTAACTTCCAGAAATGGTGAGTTTTTTTATCTACAATGATTCTTCGTTGAAAGGGCGTGGTTGTTTCCTATTGCAAAAAGATCAGGTATTTTCTTATGCTTCATGTCAGTCTAATTAGACTACACATGATTTGGAATTATCTATTGTTGTTTTTTCTTTAAAAATTTGGAGGCATCATTTGTATGGAGTAATTTTTGAAATGTATACTGATCACAAATTTTGGAAGTATATATTCACTTAGAAAGAATTGAACATGAGACAAAGGTGATGGATAGAATTAATCAAGGATTATGATAGAAGAATTCATTACCATCTAGGAAAGGCTAATAATGTGGATGATGCTTTGAGTTGAAAAAGTAATGCTACATTAACGATGATATTTTTGGAAAAAAATCCATTGGTTTTTGCTTTGATGAAGTTTGGCATAGAAGTTGTTGGTGTAAGAAATTCATATATTTTGTTTTAGGTGTCAGTGAAATCATCTCTATCAGAAAGAATAAAGAAAGCATTGAAAGAAGACAGTGAGTTACAGAAAAAGATAGAGTTAGTTGATAATGGTAAGTTGTGTAATTTTAATATTGATAATGATTGTGTTTTCATATTTGGGAAGTGTTATGCATGCCTTGTGATTCACAGTTCAAGAAAGAGTTATTACGTCAGCTCATAGTTCTCCCTTTTCAGTTTAACCTAGAAGTACTAAAATTTACAGATATATTCATGAGTATTACTGGTGGGATGAAATGAAAAGAGATATTTCTGACTTACTATGAAGAATTTGACTTCTCAACAAGTTAAATTAGAGTGGCAGTTATCAAAAGGGATGCTTCAGCCTTTACCGGTTATAGAGTGGAAATGGGAAAATATATCCATGGACTTTGTTGTGGGATTACCAAATACATCTCGAGGTAATAATGAAATATGGGTTATTGTTGATCAATTGACTAAATCTACTTATTTCGTTCATATTTAGGATAATTTTTCTCTAGATCAACTTTTTTGGGTTGTATGTTAAAGAGATAGTCAGGTTTCAAGGAGTTCCCCTCTCCACTGTATCTGATCGTGATCCTAGGTTTACTTCTAACTTTTGGAAAGGCCTTTAGAAGTTGTTGGGTACTGAATTAAATTTTAGTACATCTTTTCATCCTCAATCAGATTGATAGTTAGAACGAACAATTCAGACCTTGGAGGATATGTTATGAGCTTTCTCAATGAATTATTAGGGAAGTTGGGACCAACATCATTCATTGGATGAATTTTATTATAGTAACATTTTTCATCCAAGTATATAGATGGATCCATTTGAGGAATTATATAGTATGAAATGTCGAACTTCATATTTTTGGGATGAATTAGGTGAAAAGAAAGTTGGTGGGACCTGAATTGGTAGAAAATATTGCAGAAAAAGTTCAATTGATTGAGAAGCACATGAGAATAGCTCAGAGTAGGCAGAAAATTTATGCGGATAACCAGAGGAAGAATCTTTAATTTGAGGTAGGTTATCATTTCTTTCTCAATGTTTCTCAATGGATAAGTGTGAAGCATTTTGTTGAGAAGGGAAAGTTGATTCCAAGGTTCATTAGAACTTATGAAATTCTAGAGAAAGTGGGACCAGTTGCCTACAGATTTGACTATCTCCATGTTTATCCAAGGTACACAATGTTTTTCATATTCAAATGTTGTGAAAGTATATGCCAGATTAATCTCATGTTTTGAGCCCAGATGTAGTTTAGTTGGATGAGAATCTCTCTTATGAGGAACAACCAGTCCAGATTAATGACCGAAGAGAGCAACTGTTTCTGAAAAAGGTAATTCATTAGATAAAAGTTTTGTGGAAAACCATATGGTTGAAGAGGAAATGTGGGAATTTTAAAATGATACGAGGGATAAATACCCCCATTTATTTGATAATTGAATAAAATTGCACGGATGCAATTTGGAGAAGGGGGTTAGGGTATAACATCCTAGTTAAATAATGAACAAAACATTTTCATATTTACTAATATTTTTGAATTAAATATTAATTTTACTTTATAGGGGATTCTATAATCGATGATATACCTGACACGCAACAATGAGTTTCTTTGAAATCTTATGTTTCACACAATGCTGAGTCAAACTGAAAAATAATAATATAATATTAGTTTAAATGGTATTTAACACCTGGATGTTGTATTGGTGAGAATGAACAGAACTATCTACAATATTATTATACATGTTTTTAGTTGTTTTTACATGTATCCAATAAAATCTAGAGTCTTAAAAGGTGAATGAATCTAATTTTAATAACAAATAGTCTAATATTCTTTAAAATGTAGATTTACCACCTTTTGATGGAGAACCCTCATCAAATCATGATTGGTAACTTTTATATGTTATATTGGAAAAACTTAAATTCTTTTTTATAATCAGGACATCAAAATTTACTTCGGGTAATTTTTTGGTATTTTTCTGATAAAATTCATTTCTAATAAATAGGGAAAAATACTGTATTTTAATTCAAAAAATCCTTTTAATAAAATTTATTTATATGGTTATATTGTCATTTTAGTTGTTTTTAAATTGTAATTATATTATATTTTTACCATTTAATCCAATTTTGGTCATGGTAAGTAATTTCACTTTGTAATTGGACATAACAAGTACCAGTCTTTTGATAGTTATTATTTTTTAAAAACACACTTTTATTTTGAAAACGAGAATTAAATTTAAAATTATTTAACCCAACTTCTATGTTTTGAATTTGTTAAAGTGGACATAATTTTTTATTTCATAATATCAAATATAGCTTAGGATGAATTTTGGGAATTTTTCTTAAAAACATCAATTTTTGATGAATAGTGAAAACTCTGAGTAGTTGTAAAAAAACGAAATTTATCATTTAAATGAAATTTTTCAATTTTTGTGAATCGAATTTTGAAAATCTAGTATACAAGGTTGTTATAATTAAGTAAATTTTGGGCCAATAAGATGAAAATAATTTTTGGTTAATCGTAACTTTTGACTTGTATTTACCACAGTTAAAGGTAAATAGGGCAATTCAAGATAAAAATAAAAATATATTAATATTAATTTACCCTAAGATGTGTAATAATTCTATTGATTGATAAATTTACGACCATGGGCATCGTTGGGTTGATTTTGGGACCCCATGGAGCCACTTAAGAGTGACAATGACACTTTAAATTAATTAATTTAATGTAAAGACAAAAAGCAACAAAACATATATCTTTTAGTAAATAAATTTTTTCATGGGGTTATATAAGTTATCCCATAAACTATAAGTATTAATTATAAATAAAATAATATCTACTACATCATGGTATTTTTCTATAATTTTTATACATCATATAAATAAAATTATTTATGACACAATAATGATGCAATGTTTACCTCATTATTGAATAATTTAAATAAATAAGACTATAAAGATTAAAAAATATCCAAAACCTGTCCACTTATTATTGTATTATTTTATTTCTAACATGTGTCATCTTATCTTCGACTGTAATGAGTTTTTGATCTTTAGAAATCAAAAATCATTATATAATAAAATAATATTTTCAATCTTTCCTAAAGAGCCCCTCCCCCCCTTATAAAAAGCCCTCACCTCTAACCCATTACTCACACCACTAAAGCCCCTTGGTTGATACAAAATCTGCCATATTTATCTCCCTACATCCTTTTATTCCACCTAGAATCCTTACCTTAGGTAGAAGGCACTTCAAGAAAACCTTTTGGGTCAAACCCAAGGGAGTTACCCGATTTAAAGGTAACATCTTCTTTTAAGTTATTTTGTTTTATTTTCCTTCTCCAACCCCCTAAAATCATTTTATTCCTTTAATTTATAGAAAAAAAATTATCATAAATATACTAGGTTGTTTTTATGAGAATTATTCTAAATAAAATTACACACACATTCATCTAATGGGTAAAGAACATACCGTTTCTGTGGATGGAAAACTAACGCCTCACAGAACGATGATTGTTCAATTATCTCCTAAGACCTCTCATGGTGGCCATTATTATGGAATTGTATTAATATGTGATATATATTATATTTATATTGTCTCTATGATTCTTTATTTTTAATTTATATTATACCTTTATGGTTTCCATTATGTGTAAACTTGAAAATTTCATTTGAGGAAGTGCGGACTACCACCCCCTCAAAGTGATATGACTCATTCATGCCATATGTGGGATGTATAAAGGATGGATTTAATGAAATTATATATTATATAATACTATAATTATAATATAACTATGTATAATTATGTTTTCATTACATTAAAATATGAAATAGAAATGAAACTAGATTTCATGCATACGTACGACTTATCGTCTCCATGAACGGTGCATTTCATTTCTTAACACCAAATTTTATATAATGTTATAATTAAATATATATACTAGATATATTTGATATATATGATATATAAACCTTGAATATAATTATGGAGATAATGGAATTTTGAGCAGATGAAAAATTTATAATTATAACTAGTTCATTTTTAACTGATGTTCCGAACATCGACAAAATGTTCGGTATGAACTCAAATAATTAACTAATTATTATAGAAAGGTAATAAGTGATATAAAATGAATAATAAACTTTAAATAGGTTCTTAATCAAGTATAAATTAACTTAAGTTTATTATTTAGGAAATTAAATAATGAACAGGTCATGTCAGACATGAGCTAAGAGACTTTGTCTCTATCTCCTTTCATTGAGGAATACATTGATTTATACACGACATTATTTTATACAGTATATAATAAAACCCTTTGACTTTTAATTTCATTCAAAGGGAATATTTTTTCAATTAATCATTTTACTAAACTACAAAAGTGATGTTTTTAAAATTTGTGGCGACAATGAACTCTCCACCGCCATAATCATTAGTTGGATTCCACTATAAGCCTTAATGTTTTAGAAATGAAAAAGATACCCCTTATTCTATTTTTAGGTTTTTTATGGAAAATAGTTCTTTAAATTGATTTATTAATTGAATATCTTGATATGATTTATTTTGATTGCAAATGAAATGGTATTAGTGAAATATTTATATTTTTAATATTTTATGTGTTATGATTTTATAATGGTACTTGGACATTTGATAGGTGGTTACATGGAAAACCAAATGACAGGTGGTGCCATGATAAAACCTGATGGGTGGTTATGTTATAACCTCAAATGAATTGGGTATGGAATTCAGCCGTATGGATATTCAATTTAGTGATATGTGTGGAAGTTGACCATATAGTTATGCCATTTAAGTATGTTTTTGTCCTATGTTACTTTTATATGTTATGTGTTCTTTCTATGGGTTTTATGGTTAATATTTTGGTTACAAAATTGTAAACATTGATATTATATTTAGTGAAGAGTATTAACTACTTCATAATGTTGAAATGTATTACTTTTCATAAGGTATTCATGGTTTACTTTTTGTTTTAAAAAACTAGCACTTTTCCTTCTTTGTGTATCCGTTTCTGGGATTTTTTATGCTCATCCCATTTTTTTGAAATGTTTTTCGCATAAAGAGGTATATGGTGAAGGATGGGTTCAAGGAAAATTCATGTTGTGTAAAACATGGAACTAGACATGAATCTTTTTTAATAGAGTTTTTATCTTATGAAAAAATGGATAGTGAGTAGAAGCATCTACATGTAATATTCAAGTTGTTATGTATATTTTATGTCCTAATTCTCAAAATCTATAAACCTGAAAAAATCCTAAATGTAAATTATAAAATTAATTCAAGATTATGTAATGTTTAAGGACATGACCCTTTAAAATAAGCCTTAAACGAAGAGATGACACTCCCCCGATAATCTCTGATTACTCTTCCACCTCACATGACCCCCAAGATACACGTGTAGTCCGTATTAAGCTTATGACCCATGGATGGAGGTTTCCATCACACCCATTGGGTTAAAGGTAAAACATTAGATGGATGTCCCATTTATGCACTCACTTGAAGGATTTTAAGGTAGGGATCCTCACTCAAGTTACTTATACAACTTATGATGTCAACAAGGATAAATATATTGTTGGTAGTAATGGATCTCCTAGAGGATTGGATCCCTTAAAGTATAGATTTATTTCGAGATTACAATAAAAACTAGCATCCACTTGCTTAGAATGATAGATATTGTAATTTTTTTAGTTCCCATAATGTTAATTCGATGAAACCAATGATCTGAGAATGGAGTGCTAAGAGGATTCTAGGAGCAGAGAATGGTGAACTCACCGAAATACCTCCACCCTTCCATCGACCATTCTCTCTCAAATAATAGACGGGTGGAGTTTTACTCCTGGTGATTACTACATCACTAACATCTGGAGGAGATATTGATGCCCATCCATTTTACCTTGTTGTTCATAGGTAACACATATTTCATTATCCTACAAACCAAAAAATTTGAATTTTGATGGAGTTTTGTTGCATCAGAGTAAAGCATTCTAGTATTCTTCTTTCTTATATGGAATTGATATCCTCCAAAAATCATTAGCTATGAATGAACCTAATATGGATGGGGTGAACACACATTGATCCATTTCAGAGTTACAGATAATAATATCAGAAACGTCCTTCTATTCTTTATTCAGAATGGTTTGGATAAACTACAAGTGCAGGCTTCCCTCCTTAAAAGATATTTGAGGATCCAAAAAATTGGTAAAATGGATCATGGTTCCTTCCTAGTTATAATGACAAAAGAAGATGTTTCTTTTACCTACAATCTTGTAGGAGTGTTGCTGATGGTATCGAATGTGGGGGTGAATCATAGACCAGAAGTGGGATGCATGGGTGCAATAATAATATATTCTCCCACCACTTGTAAGGGACAAGATTTTACCCCATAGGGTGCCTTCTTCCACAATCTCCCATTAATGTTTGGTAGGCATGTAATGAATGTTATCTTCCCAGATTAGATCAAAGTACTGCCTTCATACCCTATCAGAGGAGATCGGGGAGCCGAGGTAGTCCTTCGGGAAGATTCCTATTTTCTTGTCCAGCCCATTGCATAGTGAAGAGATTCATCTTTTGGAACATCTTATAGAGATATAGAGATTACTTTTGGTATTTTTAATGACTTGGCCACTCTAGTGGAAATATTCATTCAGAATTCTAAAAATACCATGGAATAATATTCTTCCTACATTAGTGAAAATGAAAGTGTCGTCTACAATCATTAGATGAGAGACAGAGGGGTGGTTCCTTTTCCCCTGAAAAGGGAGGATTCTCCCAGTTGATAGTCTCCTTTTGATTAATTGGATAAGGGTATATTTCATGAGGATGAAAATACTTGAGGAGATCATGTCCCCTTGATTGAGCTCGTGGGTCACCTTGAAGATCCCATTGGATGTTCCCATGAAGGACACAACTATCCATGAGGAGCCGAAATAGAGAAACATGAGGTCCACATCCCATTACGGGATATCGATATCCATTAGCACCCCATTGATGAAGCCCTATTCTATTCTATCATATTACTTATTCATGTACAGTTTCATTTCTATGTTCAAACCACATGTCTTGGTATTAATGTCTCTAAGCAGTTCTTTCTCCAGGGTGATAGCACCCTGAATTGAACGTCCCTTCAAAAATCCTATTGATCTAAAGAAATCCAATGTGGGATGTAAATAGATAGCCTCTAGTTGATAATGTGAGAAAAAATATTATATGGGAATTTACACATTCATAACGATATATCGTGGGGAATGGATTTTGGGTCCTTGATCATTGGAAGTAGAACAAGATCCGTAGCACTAGAAACCTGAGGGATTTGGCCACTATGAAAAAAATATTTTATGGACGTGATAATATCACAATTACGGACATTCCAAGATCCAATGTAAAATTAATCTAGGAAACTACTGGGTCTTGGGGCACTATCTAGGTTGAGGTTAATCATAGCCTCTTGCACTGGCTTTTCATTGGGAATATCCTCAAGCATAGCATTTTTCTGGTTGGAATTTTGAATGGGGATCATCTCTGAAATCTATGTAGGACCTATTGGGAAGACATTTAGTATATTTGGATAGGAACCTACAAGGATATTGTTGAATAAATAGAAGTTTATGCTGCTAACAACATCTCTTTCATTCAAGTATGATCTGTCCTAAAGAAAAATGTTGGGTTTCAACAGACACATTTTTTTATTTGATATAGGCATGGAAGTAAGATGAGTTCCTATCACCTTCTTGAAGCCATTTGAATCGAGATCTCTCCGTTGACATTATTTCCTACTTGAGGATTAGCTCTACTAGAGTGATCTTCTTTAGGGAGAGCTCCTCAAACACTTAGTCATCCTAGGAATCATCTAACCTGATTTCCAAGACATTATCCACCCACTTGAGAGCATCCATATCCTGATCGGGAGAAGAAAGACCCATTTCCCATGATTTTAACCTATTTTTAAGCCATATCATTTTGTTTTTTAATGCCACCCACATGTGGTCATGAGTAGGATCATCCCATATGTCGCTGAAGAGTTATCGATGGCCAAGAGTTCCAATACAATGGGTATAAAATCTAAAATTTTCTGATTCATATTTCCTGTTAACCAATGAAAACAGTAAAGGAAGTGGTCAGATATTCCCCAGACAAGACGCGCCACCTTGGAATTAGGGAACTTGGAAATGGTATGAATATTGGCCAAAAACCAATCAATGTGGCCCCAACAACAGCTATTTCCTTTTTGGATGTTTCACCATGTGTAGTGGTCCTTAGAATTCCCCATAGCCATGATGCCTTGATCTATCAATAAATATAAAATGTTCAATCTGGCCACCCAAGGGAAATCATACCATCCTTTCTTATCATCCATGTCCACAATAATGTTGATTTCCCCAATTACAATCCACGGGGAATCCTCTGGATCAAAACAACCAAGTTCCACCCTAAACGTCTCTTGGGTTTGTGCATCACAACTCCCATATACAAAGGAGATAAAGAGAGAATACACAATTATTTTCACTTTTATAGAAATTAATTGGTTTCCATCCTTGACTAAATCAACCATAACCTACTTCTTCGAAAATATACAGATGTGTTGATTAGTTGGGGTTGCATGCATACATTCATGAATTCTAGAATTGCGTGTTAACTCATCGATTTTGGAAGGATTGAGCTTATGCATGAGGACAGCTTCAATAAATGCCCTTTTTTTTTTTAGTATTTGTGTCTAGGAAGTCATTTTTAACATGGGAACCAATTCCACGGGCTTTTCATATGAGGATATGGATCATTAAAATGGGATTGAAATAGATTTTTCCTTGGAAGACTTGGTCGCAGATGTATCAGAGGACATACACTCCAGAATATGTTTCAGTTTGGCCCTCATCTGAAAAATAGTAGTTGGTGTCAAGGATGGATTTGTAGGAGAGGATGACAGAGAGATCATACGAATGGTCTCCCCACACACTATGATTAGTTGGGAGTGACTATGTCGCACATGGTTTCTAGGGTTCTGATTATTAGAGAATCTTAAACCATTAAGTTGGCCCCTTCCTATTCTAAGCCGAGGGCGTGGGCCAAGGGAGGACATGAAGAAGGGATTAAAGGGGAGAGATAGCCTTATCATTGGATGGTCGAGGGGGTATCTTAGGAAAAAGGCATGGTGGGGTGGGTTTCATAGAGAGGTAGTCCCAGTTAACCATCAAGCATGATTCTGATGAATGAATCAACTTGGGAATAGGGAATGGAATCCGGGGAAGCAACCACTGGAGGTCGAACACCTAACTAGACTTAAGGAGGAATTGGTCAGGGAGGGGAAGAAATCAAAATGTATGAAGAAGGAAGGGATGTGTGGGGGAGGGTCATATGGTACTAGAGTCGAGATAAAGACCCCCGCATAGGGAAGGACTACAACATCAAAAGGAAGAGTGGGATCAAGATCATGAGAGTCGGACCAGGCTGTAACCGAGTCAGGATCGTGTCGGTCACTAGTACCCAGGGAAGGATAGGAATACCTTATAGTCGGAGATAGGGTAGGGCTCCGAGGATGGGGGTGATCTTAACAATGTATTTTCCTACACACTTTCACAGAGTGACCTTGGAGGGAGAAAAAGGAGAAAAACTTGGGGAGCACTGTGTACACAATGGATTGGTTTTAGACCAGTGACTCCATAAACTTTATAGAAATTTTTTCTGCTTGTGGTATAGATAATTCTAGATTAATTTCAATGGGGGAACCATAAACATCACTGTAGCACTGAGTATAATCATCCACATATAGACACCCACCGAATGGGTCACCAAAGGCCTTGGGAAGAATGACATTGTGAAAAGGAAATGGTAGATCTGGGAGGCTGATCCACATAGTGTCATGGGAGATCTCATTCCCCTTGTGAACCTTTAGTGACCAACTAGCTAGATTAAAGGGCCAATGGACTATTTTTCGGAGGTATTTTCACCATGAGAGAATAAAATTCTCCTCAGATGTGAGAATAATGTAGAATGATTGAAGGTTCATAGTGGAAACTTGAGCCAGAGCATGAAACCCCTAGGAGTCAACAAAATGTTTGATGACCATGAGAGGAGGCTTTTCCGAACCAAAATATGAGACATGAGTTCATTTTATGTAGTACACCACTTCCCCATAGGCCTCAATGAGAATATACATGGATAGAATCCCTAGAAACTGATGTATTGAAGTGGTGAACATCTAGAAAACAAGGACATGGAGGATCACAAATAGAGTTGCAAAGGGAATCCTTGAAAGAAATAGATTTGATGTGGGACTAGACGAAAGTACCAGGGTGATCCATGAGAGGCAGAGGGGCCAAAAGAGAGGAAGAAGGGCCCAGATTGAAGGTCACCAGCATCGAACGACCTGAAAAAGGTTGAGCATCAGAACGAGAAACAATCAGCAAAATTCAAAAACCATCAGGTCTGTGGTGTGCATTATCAAGCACCATGGAGAAAGCCATCACCCTCTCATGAAATTAAAATGTTTTACATAATAAATGATTAATTATAAAACATATAAAACTTATGGAAAAATAAAGAAATATAAATTATATCACTCATGAAATGGACTAAAATTTTAAAATCTTCTTATCAGAGTGAGTTTAGTTGACTATTATAGTATTTTTCTAAAAAAGATTTATTTTTTAGGTGAATAGTGAAAAATATAGTTTTACAAATCCCATTACTTTTAATACATCATCATTATATAATAATGTTTTAAAATTTTGTAATAATTTTTTCTTAAGAAAATATATATTCAAAGAAGACTAATAATGTACTTTGAAGAAAATATTATTAGGTATTTATAAATCTATGTTTATCACTTATGGAGCGTAAGTGGTATTTTAGTTTAATAAAGATACTATTTTTGATCATCTTATTTAATAAATTAATTTTAAGGTTAAATGTATTTTTTACTAGTTTTAACGACACATAACTCTACTTTTTTTATTCATAAACACAAAATTTTTAGGAGAAAAAATTCTATACAATATTTTGGTATAAAATAATTTTTAATAAAAATTAATTTTCGAAAAATTGTTTTTCTTTGTGTTTTATATAATTATATTAAAATTAATTTTTACCATCACTATAAATTGAATAGTTAAAAATTATTAACATATTATTAATAATAAAGTTTATATTAGGAAGTAAGAACCATTTTATTTTTATTCATAAAAATAAATCACTTAGGTAAAATTTTAGTAACTATGGTTAGGGTTATTTGTGCTAAATAGTTGAACTAAGAGATCATATCACAAATATCACAAAAACTCAACTAAATTTGATTGGTTTTAGTTTATATAGAACTTACAACACCTTATATTTAATATTGGAATTATTTTTTCCACTTCACTGTAGAATGGTTATTTTTTTATTATTATAAGTATTTATAAGAGTACCACTCCCCTCACCAATAAAAAGAGCCATTCACTCCCTCATTTATCCAAAAACATTGATCACCATAGCATGGTAAAGATAAACCGAAATAAAATATGATAACCCTTATCCAAAACCTAGAGTCTTTTATCACACAAAAATACTAACTTATGAATTCTTGAGGAGATATTCAAAGGAGTATATCCATGGACGAGGTAATCATGTCAACCTAGTTCTTTTATGTTTAATTTATTCTTCCACATAAACCAAATCTTCATTAAAAATACTGATATATATAAATAAGTATCATTATTATAAATAAATTTCATTTTTATGGAACACATATTTTCTACTTCCCATTCATTCAATGGAAAATGAAAATGTTGCTTGTGTGTACGTGTTGACTACCACCTCCATGAACGATGTATTTTTTTCATTAATTCATCACATGAACCATTATAAGAATGTATTTAATGAATAAATATTATATTTAAAACGTAATTAAGAACCTATAAAGTTATATTATCTATTCTATTATTAATCCTATTAATTAAAAAATGAAAACATCACTATTACGTATATACAGACTACTGACTCCATGGGCAATGTAATTAATTTTCATCATCACCAACTATGGATAGTTATAAAATATATTTGAAAAATATATATGATATTGAGGAGTTATAGTTTTCATTAATATGGTTATTAATGTATGACACAAAAAATTTATGATCATTATACATTAATCCATTGATATCAGTAAATTACCCGAAACAAGCCCAACATAGATCTCATTCCCACAAACCATGACCATAGTTTTAAACAAATGAACATAGTGATGAACACATCATTAAAAAATTATTACAATATTTTATCTAATAACATAATTTTGGACATGGTATGAAATAATGGGGTTTATGGTCACCATTATTCAACATGTTACAAAAAATTGAAATTACTAACATCTGATGATAAATAAAAGAATATCTAGATAAATAATGGATAATGAATTATTATAATTAATGTATAAAATGGAAATAAATATGAATAAATACATGAAATAACAAATCAATATGGTGATATTTATTATATGTGAGTTTAATGTGCATTCATGGAAGTCAAGAGAAAAGGTAAGGGATATTGATAATTCAAAGATCCTTTTTTTGAGTTATAATGTTTTTCTTGTACTTATTTCTTCATGTTTGGGATCTTCCACGATTATATTATTTTTATATAGTAATTTTTCTTCCTATTTGGTAATTTTTTTTAATTCAAATCTTATTCCATGATGAATTTCTTTTTTATAAAACTATGACATTATTATGAATAATTCTAATCATTTCCAATATGCTCTTACTATTTTATGTCTGTATTATTTCTTACGATTATCATATTTATCTTCATTTATTTTAAAGGGGATGTTTTAATATTATTTTAATGATGTGGGTTTTTGTAATGTTATTTTTGTTTTCAAATAATAAAAATTATTTCACTTTTACAATTACATAATTTATCTTCCACATCACTTTTATTGAAATAAAATTTATTTCTCTTCAGGGTAACTTTATTGGGATTCATTTATATTTTATTTTTGAAAAATAACATCATGGAAACTTATCTTAAGTAAATTTTGAAAGAGACTCATAACTTTTACGTATTTGAAAATCTTAAGAAATGTTTTAAAGAAACTCTATTTATGGTTTCACTTAAATTTTATTCATTATTCCCAAAAGATATATCTCTTATGGATTTATATTTTATGGGTCACCCTATAAATTAATTTATGAAATAATAATTTTAGGGGATTTAAATTTTGGTATCAATCATTCCGTCTATTGAAGTCATTCTATGTGATTCCATTTGAAAATGTTACTAAACCCATTTTCATTCCATGAGTTACCTATCATATGATGAAAGGTTCTGTCGCAAATAAAAACAATGAGGCTCCTGCCCCTACACCCCAAGCCTATCTCCAATAGGCCAGGGGCTGGAGACTGAAACCGAGTAGGCTATCACACAAATTGGATGACTTAGCCTATTATACCTTCACACACTCACCCACGTACACCTACATGAAACAATGTAGAGATATATAAAAAATGAATACAAATGCATGTATACATCTATCCAAACAAGAGTACAGTTGAAGTTCAAAAAGGCAACATACAAGCCCACCAAAAGAAAACTAAATAAATAATCCAACCTTCATAGATGGAGGGGATCACTATCAAACTATCACCAGTAAGATCCTTGAGAAAGCTCTGATATAAACCCCGGTCAGTCTAGATCACTAAGCCTCACTAGCCGCGAGTCCTCTTGGTAATCAATCAAAAGTCTTGTAGTCTGCACAAGAAACAAAATGTTTTGGAGAAGCTCGTTTATGTATGAGTATAAAAATTCTTAGTAGGCTCCCCAAAATCCTCCAATGAAAAGGGAGAAAATAAAAGGCAATGGTCAGCTCGACCCAGCCAGAGGGAACCCAAATGAGAGATAAAATCCCTCTCGAGACCATATTTAGCATGACATGACTAGTTATCTCATACCACATGGTGTGTTAACATGGGTGTGAAAAAACCGCGAGAAAACCTAGATATGACACCCATATATACTCATCTTAGGAACCAAGACACATGAGGTTCCAACCTCCTTGCCAGCGATATGTTCTACTCAAGACTCTTCCAGAAGAAACTCACGAATCCCAACCACTATGTCAAACATCATAGGTCCTTCCAATTCCAACTCCCCCTTAGTTCATGGTCCAAAGAACCCATGTAGAGAGCCCCACACCTCACCATATCCGAACAGTCGAGGTAGTACTAGCTTTTGAATGAACCCGTGAATCCTTTTTCACTCTTGTATGAAGGAACCACGCCTCATTCTTTCGAGGGAGAACTAACTCTATACCAGGAATCTAATATAACAAGTGGAGGGTCCCTCTCCCTACATCTTCTTGAAGATGGGGGAGCACTACTTCATAGTCATGGACCCAAACCCTGGTATGATAGGGGAGTACAACCCTACGAAATATGGTCCCTCACCATAACCCGATAGGGGATCACCACTCTTAAAAACATGGGCCCACAACCTAATCCATTAGGGGATCACCATTTTCAAATACATGGGCCCAAACCCTAACCCAGTAGTGGAGCATCATTATAAGAAATATGGGCTCTCACACTAACCTAGTAGGGGAGAGACACTGTGAGTAACATGGGCCGATACGCTAACCCATTATGGGAGTTCCATTATAAGAATAAAGGACCTGTACCCTAGTATGACAGGGGAGTACCAACTCGACCATCCAACATAACTAGAGATTCCGCACCATGAAACGATAGGGGATCAATCCAACATTACAATCACCATAGGGAACTTTCACCCTAGTCCATCAGGGGAGTAACCCCATTCGATACAATCCAAAGGTAATGAACCTATTCCCATGATGTTGTGAGTTAAATCTCTACCTAAGAATATGCAAGGTAAACCCACAGCGTAACACCATAATGGAGAACCTCACCCAACATCTCTCTTCACAAACCACACTGATATCCAACATCGGTTGAGCACCACTACACATGTGTCTTTATTTATTCATGACTCCTCATATCTTTCAATTTTTAAGAGAGTCCACCACTACATTAAACTTAGAAAACCACTCAGGATAGGATACTCACAACCTTGAGTCTGAGTCGTAGAGAAGTTGATACAAAAGGTGGAAGGCCTCATGGAGATCCCAAAGAAAAACTTCATTTTAAACAAAATTTAAAAAAACCATTTAAATAACCACTAAAATTCAAAAGGACCCCACCATTGCGATCTACAAGAAAAATCACTCAGAAAGGACTACTCACATGCCCAAATCTTACTTATAGGGAACAAAATATCCATAACCTATAAGCAGGAAAAAGTAAATGGTGTGTACATTAGAGTATATGATGTGTAGTCTAATATCTCTTCATGTATGCTAATCTACTTCCTAGACTTGTACTTTTACATGGCCAGAGAAACATGTGGTCTGCCTGTGTAAAAGTACATGGTGTGTGTAATTCAAAAACCACAATTCCATGTTCCTTTTCAAAATTCAGGACACATGACCATGTGATACTAAAGGATGTATATTCAATGTACATGTTGTGTACCCCTGAATAGTCATTCTTCCCCGAATTGGAAGAAAACATTCATGTTTGACTGGTTTTCATGTCATTCTGATGGGAAAATCCAATGTGATTTCCTTGAAAATATCTCAGATCACAGTCATTCACCCCGAAACACACAGATCGACCCATCAAGGGTCCCTAAAATTATTTTAAGGGATCTATAACCTTAAAACAATACATAAATAGATTGATCAGGACTAAAATGAAAAACATCCTACAACGGGGTGGAACATCAATGCTTCGAGGTCAAATTGGCACTTAGAAGATACTGCTTTATGATATGGGAGTGTCCTCCATCATGATCTGAGACCAACGACACTTCGTTTTCTTGATCCATCCTTCAGGTTGTTTATCGGTCGAAGAAGGGGAAAGGATAGAGGATAAGTGTTTAAATTTTTATTAAATCCCCAAAACATCATGTAATGTCCCGACCCCAACTCACCTCTGACCAGACATCTTGAAACGACAAAGTTAAAGACATGCCTTGGGTAATCATGACATTCCAAACTCAACCAAAGTCCCAGAAATCTAATCTATGACTGTGAAAGGGATTTAACCCACATTTCATAAGAAATTTCACTCATGTGACAAAATATATTTAATATATTTAAAATATTTACCCAAGGGACCCCGTTCTCTAATTACTTTCAAAAAATTAGCACCATGATCCTAAAATATTCTTAGGAATATTCCAAATTCTGATAGGGAAAAAACTGAGTCGCTACATCCTCTCCACCATAAGGATTTTCATCTCCAAAAAGTGAAAGGCACTGTTCATGTGAAGAATCATAGCTCTGAACTGGGCATATCAAGCCAGTGAGCTCATCTAAGCTCCTACAAAGGCCACAAAGGGTTCCCGTGGCGCCAACAAGAACGCACTCAAGGGAACCATAAGGGATACCACACCTATTTCTAGATCAACCAAGTCTACATTGTGGAATGTGGGGTGCATGTATCCCCAGGTGCGATAGATGGGAAACACCTAGAACCATAGTTCCTCGGCAGTCATAGGGTCTAGAGGAACACACCCATCGCTAACGTGACACAAAGACTAATGAAAGATATCTCCACACACACAAGTCAAATAAATCATCCACCACAAATTGATACTATATAATTTGGGCAGCAGTGACTCACCCACATTGTTTTTCATCGCATCTTAGGAACATGTCTTAGTGGGGAAAGCATTCCTCCTTCCTGTGAGTCTGACACCATGCCGAACAGAACTACACCCTCTTCAAAAATCTTGAATATAATACAACATTGAAATCATGAGTGCAAAAAAAAATGAATAAGGCTTCCCAAGAACACACACTGGGTATTACTAGGACCATAAAAAAATCCTTGAACAGTCAATCCTGCACCAAATACACAATTCATAGGGACTCATCCACCATACCTCAACTCTAACCACTTTGGGTGACAATGAGTTGAACTCTTGGTTTTTGATCGCATCACAAAAAAACATCTCGTTTGGAGAATGACCCCTCTTCCTCATATTTTTGAATCTACGTTGAACAAAGTAGCCATTGGGTCATACTGATTCCCTAAAAAAACCATGAGAAAGAGTAAAAAAGAAATGTGTACCTCATAACAGTGTATACCAATACTACTAGAGAAAGTTGAAAGGACACAAAGCTTACCTCAATCTATCCATGGAGCCTCTAGGTCAAAGGAATCTAAGGACTGCAGTTGTTGTCACCCCATCCTCTAGCTCCCTAAGCCTGGTATGGACCACCTAGGTTGGTGGTGGTGGAAAATCATATCGTCGACCACCTACCATTTCCACACCCACTGCACCACCACATCTGCCATCCTGTGGACCTCCATGGTTGAAACACTTCCTCTATCACAATGGTCTATCAGCCATCTCCCTCTCAGCGATACGATGGGTTGGATAATCTATACCAAGATTACGATGGAAATCATAAGTATATAATAACCTCTCTTGTTTCTAACTAGATACCTGGTGTGGCTCATGCATGTCATACCCACATGCCTGAGTCCGGGTATGGGTATGCCTCTAGTCCTTCGATTCGGATTGCTGTAGCCTCCCAGTTGTGGCTAATGTATTAGACTAAAAACCCCCACTGTGGGCCACACATGCTTATCCCTCATCCAGGTATCTCTACACCACCATAGCCCACTCTAGTACCCCCAAATAAGTGTGAAGGTTAAATGGGACCACACCTATGAGTAATTCATTACAGAGGCCCTGCTAAAAATTTATAGCCATGAAGAACGGGTCACAAACCATATCCCGAGAGTAACTTGATTTGTCGGTGACCCTCACCATGTACTCTTCCAAAGCCATATTGCTCTACTGAATCTGGTGAGGCTACTTGGATATGCTCCGACCTCAGCCTATCTAGATAGAACTCCTATATAAAAAGTAGCTCAAAATCAGCACAAGAGAGAATCTCCTCATCATGGGTCTATGTCAAAATAATCAACCAAATACTGAACATGCCCTAAAAAGGATCATTGATAAGACCACAATCTGGTCGTGAGGTATCCACACAAGACAAAAGATACGCGTGACTACCCTGAGCTAGTAATTAGCTGCCTGGGGGTCTGGGTCATCCTGAAACTTCAGAGGTTATTTCCTCTAGAAGTCATGTAGTGGACTCATCATGTGTTCATCCTCGTCTTACACCTCCAGAACAACCATCCACTCTCTGGGTAACAGAACAAAAGGTGGGACACCAAGAGGTTGATCCACAAAAATAGTTCCCTACACAGAAGCCTCATCTTGGGGAGGGGGATAATTATCAAAATCCCATCACAGAACCCTGTATGGTTGTCATTTTGGAGGCATCCTAAAATAAATATCAAGAAACACCATGGAAAAAGAGTATATCTTGGGATATGACTCAAGAAGGGCAGGAAAAAACAAAAATCGAGTCCTATATGATTCATGTATGATTATTTCCCTTTATCCAGTTTCTTAATGTACAGAGTTGAAAGGTAGCTTATCAGAGTGCTGGTGAATGTCTACATCGGACGCTGCACCAACACTGGAGTCCCTAGTCTAATATATAAAATTGAAACACCATTGCACTATTTCCGTATAAACCATACCAAGCTCACGACTATGGTCCCAATGTGGAACCAACAAGCTCTGAAACCAATTTGTCATGACCTGACCGAATGGGTCTCAAAAAATGACATCCCAAGCCTGCCTCCAACAGTCCAAGGGCTAGAGACTAGCACTGAGTAGGCTATCACACACATGAGATGCCATAGCCTGTCGTACTTGTACAGATACACCCACATACATCTCCATGAAATAGTGCAGAGATATATAAAAACTAAAAATAAATGCATGTATACATCTATCCCAACTAGAGTACAATTTAAGTAAAGAAAAGGGAAAATACATGACCACCAAAAGAAAAATAAAAAAGTGTCCAACCTACTCAGATGGATTGGATCCTTATCATTCTACCATAGGTAAGATCTTCAATAAATATTCAGTAAACACCCCGATTGGTCTAGTTCACTAATCTTCGACTTCTCTAGGTCTTCTTAGGACTCAATCAAAAGGACTGTGGTCTGCAAAAGACACATGGAGAGGAGTAAAATCCCATGAATGGGTGAGTATAGAAAATCATAAATGGACCAACAAAAATCTCAAAAGAAAAGGGATAAACTGAAATGTAATAGACATATCATCCCTTCCATGGGAACCAAAACGAGACAAAAACTCCATCTTGGGGGCATCCATGGAACAACATGACATGTTATCTCATACCACATGGTGTGTCGACCCAAGTGTATCAACACCATGAGAAAACCCAATTACAACACCCAGATATACTCATCTCAGGCACCAATCCTCATGAGGTTCTGATCTCATTTCTTGTGATAGGTTATACTCGAGACTCTTCATAAAGAAACATACAAAGCTCACCCCAGTTCCAAGCATTAGAGGTCCTTCCAATAATGACTTTTACTCAGTGTAAGGATGAAGGAACCCATGTGGAGAGTCCCACGCCTTTCCAATTCCCCACAGTCTAGGGTGTACTAGCTCATAAATGAACATGAAAAACCTCCACCTCTCCTGTATGGACGGGCCCACGCTTTAGTCCATCAAGGTAGCACTAAATCCGTACCAAGAATAATGCATAACAAGTGGAGGGTCAGAATCCACACTTCTACTTGAAGAGAGGGGAGCACTAATCCATAGGCATTGACCCATGCCCTGGTACAATAGGGGAGCACCACCCTGATAAATATGGTCCCACACCCTAACCAGGTAGGGGAGCACCAATCGATGAAACAAGGGCCCACACCTTAACCTAGTAGGGGAGCTCCATTATGAGAGACATACGACCTCACCCTAACCCAATAGGGGATGGACATTTTTAGAAACGTGGGCCCCCACTCTAACACTGTAGGGGAGAACCACGCTAAGTAATATGGGCCCACACATGAGTCCAGTAGGGGAGCGACATTATAATGCTAGTGGAACTACACACTGGTTCGATAGGGGAGTACATACTCTACCATATAACGGAGTTAGAGAGCTTGATCCCTTGAACAACATGGTAGTTATCCTTCTTTAAAATCACCATGGGGAACCCTAACCCTTGTCCATCAGGGGAGTAACCCAAGAGGATACCACCCAAAGGTAATGAACCTATTCCCATGATGTGGGGAGTCCCATATCTACCTAATTAAGGGTAAAGAAAACCCACACCCTAATTACATAGGGTCATACCTCACCCAGTGTCTTTCTTCACGGACCACACCAATCTCTATCATCGGTGGAGCACCGTCACCCCTGTGTCTTTCTTGATTCATGCAATGTCGCATCTCACATTCCCTAATTGAGGCAACTATTTTACTCTATGTGGAAAACTACATAGGATGGGATACTCACAAGCCTGAATCAATGTCCCAGAGAAGAAGATATGGAAGGCAGAAGGCCTTAAGAATATCCTAAAAGAAAACCTCCCTTTGAACAAAATTTTCTAAAAACCATTATAACAGAACAATATAAGTAAAAAAGGATCCCACCATAGTGATCTATGTGGAAAAATGATAAGAAAGGACTACTGACATACCAAAATCTAACTTCCAAGTATCAAAATACCCAAAACTTTTAAGCTTAAAAAAGTATATGGCATTTACATTAGAGTACACAACGTGTAATCTAATCTTTCTTCCAGGACATGTAATTTTACATGGACAGAGAAACATGGGGTATTCTTGTGTAAAAGTACATGTTGTGTCATTTAAAGTACATTGTATTTACTTTTCAAAAACCAAAATATTGTGTTCCTTTCCCCAAGGATGAATACACGACCAGGTGCTACTACATGGTGTGTAACTCTAAATAGTACTTCTTACATGAATGGTAATAACACAAAGGGTGTGTGGATTTTTTACACATAGTGTGGATGGGAAACTATGGTGGGATTTCCCTAAAAACAGCTCAGATCAACCTCGTTCACACCGAAACACATAGATCAACCCATCGGGGGTCCCCAATAGTTGTGTAAGGGCTCTATATCCTTAAAAAACACCAAAAGGGGGATTGAGACTAAAATACAAAAACACATACCTTGGGGTGGAACGAAGAAACTTTGAGCTCGAATGGCGCTAGGAAGCTACTGTTGCATGTTCTGGGAGCATCCGCCATCAACATCCAATACCAATAATGTATTATTTGCTTGATCAAGCCTTCAAGTCATTTGTCAATCGAATAGCGGGAGACGGGCTTTGGATCATCCTTAATGCACCAAAGGGAGAGAAGAGAGGATAGGGGTTTTAATTTTTGTTAAACCCCCCAAACCTCCATGTAACATCCCGACCCCAACTCACCACTGACCTTACATCTGGTGCTGGCAAAGATTATGACATGCATAGGGTAAATACGATATTCCATACTAACTGTGATATCAGAATTCATATATGAGTTTCCAAATGGTATTTATCTGGAGATTCATAAGAAAACATGCTCGGGTGATAAAATATATCTAAAATCACCTCCTCAAGAACCCCAGACCCCAATTCCTAACACTGAATCATCTCATAACTACGAAAATATTCTTAAGAATATTCCAAAATCTGATAGGGAAAACCCAAGTCTCTACTAGTTGATTTCATATGGCACACATATGAGTGGATTTATATGTTTGGGGTATTATATCACCTTATTATTCTTTGGTTATGCTTTTATATATCACGAGATAATGGAGTGTATACATACTTGAATTGGTTCACAACTTAATGGGTGGGGAATCTTGGATATGATCACAACATAAAGGTTGGGACTTCATGGGTATAATCACAAATTAAATGGATATAATTCTTATATACTATCACAATTTGATGATTCCATATATGTATGTTTCTTATGTGGTTCCTTGATTTGATATGTATTAATAACTTTACACATGTTTATGTTATATTACTATGATTATGATATATGTTTTATGCTTATTATTCATGTTTTTGTAATCATATTCCACGGTATATGTTCATTCATTTAATATTACATGTAATTAATTATGAATTATAGATAAATTTTATTCTTCCATTTCATATATAATCTGATATTTATCCCATTCTCATGTTTTCATTATGATTATACTCTAACCCTTTATGACTCAATGATATATTTTCCCTAACTAATAATTTGAACACAATCCTTCCTATTTTTCTTTTTTTTTCTGTAGGAAATTATATACTATATTATATGTTGGGGTAAGTCTTAATTAAAAATGTTGCGAGATACATTGAAGGAATTATGAAAAATAATATCTATTTGAAGATAATATTCAATGACACTAAACATGGGGTTGTATGAGTATTTTATGAGATGAAATATTAAAATAAAGGAATCATTACAAATTATATTCATGTTTAGTTTTAGTTTTCTTATTATATAGGATGAAATTGTTCTACGTGTTCTGAAGGTGGAAATGAAAATTTGGAACACCCATTATTCTAATGGTTTTGGGGGATTGGAAGAGAAAAATTATGTTTCTTATAAACTCCCATGGACAAAAGAAGAATCATCATATTATCTATAAAAAATTTGGGGAAAATCATGGGGGAAATTTTTTAAAAATGAATGGAAAATTCTTAAAATGTGGAAGAAAACTTCATAAAACACATGAATACTGAAGAGATATGAAATGTAAAACTAATGAAATGTATATAAACAATTCTTAGGTTAATGGACCACCAACACTCTGATGCCTTAATTATAAGGAGTTTTAAAATTATTCTAATTAATGAAAAACTGGAAGTGTTAGTGATGGAAATAAATTTTAGAAACCTCTTGATCTCATGATAAAGTGGAATGCCTGTGAAATAAATATTGCTAAAGCGGGTGATGAAAAAAACTTGTCGAAATTTACAATCATCATCCAATCAAGAATTGGAAATTTATTTTTTTATACTGGATTTATACATTCCATTAATATCTAAATTTTTTTATGATCATAAAATCAGAACCCCAACAACTTGATATTTAATTATTTGTGAAGAATCCTAGTGGTGCAATGATTGAATCCAAAATCTATAAATCCTATTAGATAGATGTTTAAGGGAATTTATTTCTTGAAAATCTTATTAGTCTAAGTTTAGTTTAATTTGATGTCATTTCAAGCATGGATTGAATCTCTATTCATAAAGAACCTATTATTTTTTGGAAAAGGGAGGTGGAATTTCAAATCAAAAATGAATCTATGATCATATATTAGTGTATGGATGACTATGAACTCTCCATGGGTATTTCATACCATATATGGGTATTAATACCTTATCATGAGTGGTATTTTACTCAAATGGTTGGGGATAAAAAAATATTATGGATATGTTTATTTTGAATAAATAAAAAGATGTTTTTTATACGAGTTTCTTGGTATTACCCTTTATTGTGAGGTTTTGTTTCAATATAACTCATAGCTAGTTTTATTATATATTAATTACTTCATATACAATGACCCTGATTGAATTACAGGATTTTAATAATAAATTCGAAGATAATATGGATGAGGATTTTATACACCAATGTTATTCATTATGAGGTGAACCTATCCTCTTTATTAAGAGGAATGATGAATCAATGTATCTTTGAATTTATTATCATGAACATAATAGGATCATTTTCATGACCTGACCAACAGGGGTCTGATATGTGACTACCCCAATCCCGCCTCTATTAGGTTAAGGGATGGTGACTGTTGTTGAGTAGGTGTATACCAAAAATGGGAGGCATTACCATAAATTTCCTATACATATTCACACATCTCTAATACCACACAAATTTGAAATATAAAATAATTGAAACTAATGCATGCATGCATCTAAGATCCTAGAACATCATACGATAATAAAGTATTTAAAGTAGAAAAATGGAAAAATAAAAGACCAACCAAAACTTTTAAAGAGTCTAACATGCTCCAAGGCCAAGGAATAAAGTCAAATGAAATATTTTAGTAAAAACCTCAGTCTACCAAAATACATATAATCTCTACTCACTGCTTTTCCTCTCTGAACTCCATCAAATAGGTCGTTATTTGCATATTACATGAGACATGCGGTTAAATACCATGCATGGGTGATTATAAAAATACCCACAAGGACACCCTAAAAACAGTAAACATAAATAACCAAGTGTAGTCATGTTAATACAAGATATCATAATAAATTTATAGCAGAAGCACCCATATATAATCATGAAAGATACGATGCCACTTGGCGGTCATAGCCAACTTCAACCTATTAGATTATACTTTAATTAATGATCATTTGGGGATAACCCACTCCATGAGACATGTTATCATCATAAAAACTCGATGAAGAGGTATAGATCATTGGGAACCACCCACAAAATCTCACTATTTTGAGAAGACCCTAATACACAGATAGGGAGTCACACTGAAAACCACCGGGGGACACCCCAATCATAGTCTGTATCAACCCACTATAGTAGTGATTATATTCCAATGATACCACAAACCCTATTGACACAACCTTCTAAATGGATGATCAACACCCTACTCAGGTATGTCACAAAAATTCCAAAATCCACACCTAGGGAACAAAGATGATATAGGATCACACTCCAGTATCATGAAGGGACTCCACAGCTCTATCTGAGACTCAGCCTATAGAGGGGATCATAATCCTTTGATGTGGATGTAATTCCACACTATACCCTTGAGGTAATGGAATAATAGAACACACTCAACCAAGTCTAGTCCAAACTAAGTAAATGAAGAGCTATAATGATCCTTGAAGGGGGTATGTGGCATGAACTATGGGTACACATTATATCCTATTATCCCAAAGTCTACAAGTGTTGTAAAGACTCAGAGAACATTTATGTATCAATATATACAGTGTATAAAAGACCTACCTGACATATAGATACACATGAATCCATGCCCATGTATCCTGGTTATTTATATGTACTGGCCTTCCTATGTACTAACCCCTGTACATGTGTCTATGTTCATGTCTATGTACACAGCGTTCCACTATCTGTGTAATCTTGGAATCTTTTGTGTACTTTCTTATGTATGCATTGATCCAACCAGGAATATCCACACACCGTGTGATAAGGTTCACATGTTATGTGATCCTTAAATTTATACTAGAATCAAAGTTTCATCTAAGAGGGACCCACATGGCATGTAATCTTGAAATAAAAGTCTTTTTCATCCGAATTTTCCATAAACCTTGGTTCTATTCTGTGTCATTTTCCGTATCACTAGATCCACTTCCCTCACAATAAACTATAAATCCAAGGTCCATATGGCCTCACGTCACTAGAGATCATAGATTTGGGATTTAAATCTACTTGGAAATTGTCCATCCACACAATCCGTAGCCGCACCATGAATCACTCGAGAAAAAATAACAACAACCAATTATTTCTTGTCCTCCCTCTATCCACCCATCATCATAACCAATTCTTGAACTAAACCCACCATCACATTTCTTACGCATGGTTTTGATCCATTGCATTGAAGAATAGTCATTCAACTATTGTAAAACGAGTATTGTTCAAACCGTTGTTGAATAGAAATACCAATAATGAATGAATGATGAAATGAGGGACAAAACCATAAGTAGTGAAACCTAAAGAATGAACCTTGTCTGGTGTTCATTGGGCCTCGATTCATTGTTGTAGAAGAGGAAAAACAAATATGGAAAAATCATAATGAACAAAATGAAATTCCATCAATTTAATTATACCAATGATGTTCATATCAATTCTATTAGGGGAATTGATTAACGTTCATCCCAAATTAATGAACAGAATGAAAAACATAGAATCCAACATCATACATAGAGTTTTCATCGATCATTGATATAGAACAGTTATGTTTCCATCATTGATAAGATTCATGATCTTCATTTTTAAAATGATCCACAATCTATTTTTGGTATCTAGGTCTCCAAGTATTGTCATCCATCCTTGGAGAAGAACCTATAACCACATACTTATAGAAAAAATACAGTGCTGCGTTAAAATAAATAAAACAAATAATTATTTTATTTTATTTTATTTATTTACACCAACAATGATTTTTTCACAAATAGTCTACACTAAAAAATTTTATGTCTCTCTTAGGGTAAAAACGTCATTTCCAACACAATAGTGCCCTTATATTTCTGATCCGGGACAACGTTCAAGAGATATTTCAATTTTTCTATAAAACATAACATGGTTCCTATTTAATAAATTTTAAAAAACATTCCGAGCACACTAGGCCTCATAATCACACACCGTCATAGCACATGATCTGAAAAATAATACTTATAATAGAAAAAAATAAAATATTAAAAATATGAGTCATTAATTTTTTTCCTCCTTATAGATTTTCATCCCAAAAATAGAAAAACCTATTCCTAAATATGAGGGTACTGGGCTCGCATCTGGGTCTCTTTCTCCGATGTTCTCTATTAAAGATTACAACGATGCCACTAGACACACACATGGGGAATCGATCACCCCTAAAAGATCATCTCCCACTGATCTTCGATCTCCACCAGGTACTCTTCAAAGGTTGCTCCATCCTTGATGTCTAGATCTCCCAAATAGATAACATGTGATGGGTTGTGTATGTTACTTCTCATATGAAACAAGTGGAATAAGTTGTGTACCTAGTAGTAATATGGAAATAGATCTAAGAGTTATTCCACCTCACTAACTATACTCATTATTTGGAAGGGACTAATGAATTTCTAGGATAACTTTCCACTATGTCTAAATATCCTCGATGAAAATTACAGTGAGTACCAATAGAACACTTGGAATACCTCCACTAATTCCATAGGTCTCTATCATTGGTCAAAACAAGACTTATTAAAGTTCTATACAGTTCTCATCAATTTCTAGATAATATGCACCTTCTATACAGTTTCTTGCACCAACTCTGGGTCCAAGAGTGATGACTTCCCAAGATTAGTCTAACAAAGTGGGGGCCTGTAAGTCTACCCATACAATTCCTCGAATCACACCATAATAAAAATTTAACGGTAGTTGTTTTTGTATCAAAAATCTACCAAGGGTAGGTGATCCTCCCAAATATAGAAAAATTCCCAAATGACAGTCTACAACATGTCCTCTAAGACCTGGATGGTCTACTCTTTCTGGACATCAGTCTATGGGTGAAAAACTATTCTCAAGAATCATTGAGACCCAAAATGAAATTGAAATCTCATCCATGACCAATATGTGAAGTCAGAAAAAAGTCTGAAGAAAATTTTTGACCAAACTCCCTGGATTTAGAATATCTTCGACACATAGGGGGAATCATAATATCTCTACTAAACACTTCTCTTGAATAGTTAGGAAGTGAGCTGACTTGGTGATTCATTATATAATCATCCAAATAGGAATTTTTACTTAGTATATACAAGGGAATACTATCATTAAGTCCATGTAAATCTCATAACACTTTACTCTGGCACTTTTAGGGGATGAACTAAACCTGCTGGAACCTAGGGACTAGGATTCAGTTGCTGACAAGTGAGGCATCAAGGGAAAAATTCTGCAACCACCTTATTCATGCTTGGACCCAAAAACTAATATTAGAGGTCTTGGATCTTCTATTACACATGTGGATGTACCAGTAATGGGGATGTATTAAACTCCCATAATACCTCCTCTCGCAACATCAGAGGTACCATCATCCATCCTATGAAAATTTATAGCATGCTCCCAACCTTTAGAATATCTATATGAATCATATCCAATGGATATCTTAGGACCAAATGTCTCATTGTTAGTGTCTACATGATGATCATCCCTGAAACAATGTAAAAGTAGTGGGGTAACAACCATTGATTAAATACACGAAGAACCGTCCCTATCCACTAAGGTAAACTACAACAAGGCTAACTGATCTGATGCCTTAACCAACAATAGAGAATAAGATCTCTTACAGAGAGAATCTGCCTCCATGATCCCCTTCATACGAGTATATAAAAACTATAATTCATAGTTTTGGAGGAACTCTAACCATCACTGTTGTCTCAAGTTAATATAATTATGGGAGAATATATACATGAGGCTCTTGTGGTTAGAGTAAATGACATACTACTCCACTATTATATAATGATTCCAAATATTCTGTGCCAAGCTACTGCTGCTAACTCGAGTTCATGGTTTAGGTAGTTCAGCTCATGTGGTCTCTACTGACATTAACCCTAAGAAATAAAAACGTACCTCTTCATTATAACATAACCACATCTAGTCCCTGATGTGTCAAAGAAAATTATGTACTCAAAACCCTCCTATTAAAATATCAAGATGAGAGTGCTCATCAACCCATACCTTAGCTCCCAAAAGTACTACCAGAACATTTCCATCTACAAAAAACATTTTTCAATCTTTGTGAAATATGTCAAGGGTGCTACAACTCTGGAGAAATCAAAATCAAACTTCCAATAGTTCCCTTCCAACCCATGGAAATTATGCCCCTCGGTAACACTTGTGGGTGGCCCCTATGAAAGCATGACCCCAACCTCCATCAAGTCCACTTCTAATCCATCCTCTGAGATGTTGTGTCCTAGAAATTGGACCTCATGAAAAGAAAAAACTTAGAGAGATTATCATAAATATAGTACTATTAGAGTGTATCTATTACCATTATTGAGTGTCTCATATTCTCCTCCACAGATACCAAATAAACCTGGATGTCATCGATGAAGACCACAAAAAACAAGTCTATGAAAGGATGAAAGATATAGTTCATGAGTCCTATGAAATATAATGGGGAATTACTCATGATTGATGGAATCACCAAGTAATCATAGTGATCATAGGGACATATGAATGTTTTCTTCAATATGTCATCATCCAGTACTCAAAGTTGATGATAGCTTGACCTGATGTCAATATTCCAGAACCATCACACCACTCTCAAATAATCAAAGAGGTCATCAATCCTTAGTATTAGTTACTTATTCTATAAAATCACTTGATTGAAGCTCTAGTAATCCACACATAACCTCATGCTCCTATCAGTGTTCTTAGAGAACAACACTGGGGTTACCTAGGGGGAAACATTGGGTCTCACAAATCCATTCTCAAAAAAGTACTATAAATACACCCTCATCACATAAATATCCATGGGGAACATTTTATATGATGTTATATATATCAATGATGTACCAGGACGTAAGTTGATGAAGAATTCTGGCACTTGGTGGGGAGGTAAACGTGGTACATCCTCTAGAAATACATATTCATACTCCACTGCCAACATAGGAAACTGATAGCCCAAAGCACCCACTACTCCAAGAGTCATGAAATCTTGTTGGTGAGTAATTAACGACACTCTTATATTCCTTATATCATCATACTCTTCTAAGGTTTACTTTTAACACATAAAGGAAAGCCACATTACATCACTGTACACACACCACATCCTCTGCCTAAAATATTCAATCTAGGATTGAACGATGGATACCCACTCCATACATAATATGACTCAATAGTGAATAATTACTACTAAAATGATATCTCATAAAAAACTATCACATCCAATCATTATATCTCACTATCGGTACAGGTTCACAATCACAAATTTACCGCCTATCAATGTCTCCAACCATAAGGGTAAATCCAATGGCTCAACCAGAATCTCTAAGTCTCAAACTAAATAAGTGGAATAGAAGGAATAAATCACACCAATGTTTACCAAAAAAAAACTAAAGTAATAAAATACACATATCATACCATGTATGATCTTTGGGGCCTCGGGGTCATATGCCTCCATAGCCTGCAGTTGGCCACATCCCTTTTCACTAACACCCCAGGCCGGGTGCAGACCACCTGGGGGTGGTGGAGGTAATAGGTCAAACCAATGGCCACCTTCTAGTTCCCTGAATAACCCATTAAAATTTCCCCCACCCTATGGACCAGATTATTCCTACCTCCACCTTTGTCTTAGTATTACCTTAACCACATCACGATTAGCTATGTAATTTGTAAGACAATCCTGATCCAGATTAACCCAAACATCATAGGAGAAACACCAAATATCCCTTGGTTGATTTGAGCCACCTAGAGACCCAACACCTCTGAATCTGTATCTCGGAATCACCTTTTGAAGTTTCTGACATGATTGGATCACTATGACTATCTTTGAATACTTTCTAACAAGGTATCATCTACTAGGTTCTCAGTACCACCCACTGTTGGTGTCTAATTTACTAGAAATAACCCCACTACCAAGGTTCTATCAAGAACCCCAACATGGGTGGGAATGAAAATGGATACCACTAAAGCCCTAATGTCTCAATGTAATCCATACTCAAAGGTTTGTGCTTTGAATAATAGATCATGTAAAATATCCAAGGCGTACCAATATAGATCAGTAAACAAATCTCATACTCTTATATGGTCATAACACCCTACTGAAAATGCAGAAGATTCTGTATGTATGCCAATTATAACATGTCTAGATAGAACTCCTCCCTGAAGTGATACTCAATGTCTAACTAGAAGAGAGATTCCTAATCATGTTATTGAGTCACTAAACTCCACCATCACCCAACAAATCCTTGAAGAAGACTCACCATTAGGACCACCATATGTTCTTTAGGCATCCTCATAAGGTGAAAAATGTATGTGACTTTCTCTACCCAGTCCTCATCCACCTGGTGGTCTGGATCACCATGAAACCTTAGAGTTTTCAGAATTTAAAACACACGTAATGAACAAATCTTGTGTGTATCCCTAGATGGTACTGACAATGCTATTTTCTTCTCAATGGGTGGTAGTATAGCTGGTAAACCACCTCGGGGTGATGTGTTCAGTATAGGTACCTATACGTATGCCTCATCACTAAGAAGATCATCCTCATGATAATGAAGTGGAATCCTAGATGGATATTTGTGTAGAGGCATCCTGAGATGAAACAAGATGTACCATGGTCAAAAGAGTATATATGGGGAGCTGACTTAGGACATAAATGGAAAACACAACCCACTCTTATATGATGCATGTACCAAATTTTTTCCAAGAAAATAATGTTTACATTTACCGAGTTGAAAGATAGGTGATTAGATTCCTTTTGTATGGATACGGAGGTCGTCACACCAACATTTCAGTCCCTATATTAAAATTGGAACTCAAAACACTAAACACTATTTCCCCAAACCATTCTCATAAACTATGGTCCTAAGGTAGAACCTCCATTAATACAACTCTATCATGACCCAACCCACCAAGGTCTGACCCATGACTACCCCAAGCCCTTATCTAATAGTCCAAGGGCTAGAGACAAGAACATAGTATGAATATACCACAAATGGGATATATTATCATAAAGTAACTATAAACATTCACACATTTCCAATCCCACACAATGAAAAAATGTGAAACAACTTAAACCAATTCATTCATAAATATAAGTTCCCATAATAGAGCATGAAAGTAAAGTTCTGAATTTGAAAAATTGGCCAAATACAATCCAAACCAAAAACTATAAATATTCCAACCTAATCCAAGGGAAAAGAATAAATTATAGTCATAATTTCCAGTAAAAACCTTTCTCTATCATGCTTCAGGTATGATCCACTAGCTCAATGTCCTCTTAGGGAACCATCAAATGGGCCATCTTCTTCATAAGTTAAGACATGTGGGAGAAAATACCATGGAGGGGTGAGTATAAAAATATCCATTAAGAAACCACAAAAACACTTAGCATGAAGAATGATGTATATTAACAAAAATAAAATATATCACTATCAATGTATAATAGAAACACCCATATATACTCAGAAAAGACACAACACCACTAGTTTATCATAACCCACTGCAAGCCGCATGATTCTTCTTGAAACAACACTCTTTTTGGGAGAACCCACTCCACAATCCAGGCTATCATCAATGAAACTTGATGAAAAGGTTTAGATCATTGGGACTCACCCCCAGAAAGCTCATTGGTATGAGAAGAGCCTGATACACAGATAGAGGTTCTTGCCCAGAACCATTGAGGGCACCACAATCCTAGTTAGTATCATCCTGATACATAGGGAATCATATGCCAATTAAATGACAAAGCCTACTAATATGACATGCTAGAAGGATGATCAATGACCTATTTATAGAGGACATGATAATTCCACAAACTCCACATTGGTAATAAATATGATAGAGGATCACACTCTATTCTCACATAGGGACACCACAACACTATATGAGACTCAACCTCTAGAGGGGAACAAAATCCTATGATGTGGATGTAATTATACTCTATACACTCAAGGTAATGGTACAAGGTAACACTATAAACCAATAAATGTAAAAAAATAATAAAATAAAGAGGTACAATCACTCTTGAATGGGGTACATAGTATATACTAGGGGAACACGACCTGTACAACTGTCCCCAATTATACAAGTGTGGTAAAGCCTCACATGAAATTTAAGTCTCAAAATAAATGAATTGAAGAAGAAGTAAACGACATATAGATAGACATGAAACCCTTCTCATGTCACCTGATGATGTCTTTATACTGCCCTTTTAGTAAACTATCCATGTATAGGTGGTTGTGTCTCTGTCTGAGTAAACAATGTGCCACTGGACATGTACATTTGGAACTATCTATGTACTTCCTGAAGTAAAATCTAATCCAAACAGGAATGTCCACACGCTGCGTTACAAGTGTCACACTCGGTGTGATACTTAACTTCATCCCACAGCCCTATCCACCACATAGAGGGCCCCACATGGCATGTAATCCCAAAATACATGCTATGTTGCTTATAATTTTCTTGAAACTCTGGTTCTCTTCTTTGTCATTTCTTGTATCAACAGAGCCCCTGAAATTGACATAAACTATAGATCCAAGGATGGAAAAGTCTCATATAACTGAATATTGTAGATCTTGGCATCTAATTGGCTCAATAATCATTCATTCGTACTATCCATAGTTTAATCATGCATCACTTGAGAAAAATAAGAACACCTTATTTGGTCTCACTATCCCTTGATCTATCAATTATAATTATTGATTTTTGAGCCATAACTGCTGTTCTGTTTTGTAATCTCAATTTTGTTCCATGACACGGAATAATGGTCACATAATGATTGACAACTAGGTATTAGTAGAATTTTCATCCAAAAGAAATACCAAAAATGAATGAACTATGAAATATGGGATAAAACCATAGTCCATAAAACATGAGGAATAAACATCAAACATTTTTCATTCAGCCTCAATTTTTTATTATAGAAAAATTATAATAAAGACGGATAAATCAGAATGAACAAAATTAAATTCAATAAATTTAATTATACCATTAATGGATGAATCAATTCTATTTGTGGAATTGATTCATGTTCTTTTGGGATTAAAGAATGTGATGGAAAAAAAATAAAACATCCTACCATGTTTTTTGATCGATCATTGATGAAGATAAATTTCTTTTACATCATTGATGCAATCTATAAAATACATTTGAGAAATGATACATGATCCAATTCTGATCCATTGTCATTCACCAAGAATTCTCTCATCAAGTGGTTTCCAAGAGGCCACGGTTTAGCAGCCAACCAAGGGAAAAATCTATAACCACATACTTATAGGTAAAATCAGTCACATAATAAAACAAAACAAAATAAAAAAACAAAAAAAATTTATATTATTTATTTACACTCACAATTATTTTTGAAAATAAAATACCATGTCGACAATGTTTATGTGAAACTTATGGTAAAACCCATATTCTGAACTCAATAGTACCCTTGGAATTTAGATCCCAGCCCTCATTTTTGTGTTTTTCCAATTTCTCAAGGAATATTTGCGTGTATGATAACCAATATATTTAATATATTTCAATAATTTATTCCAAAAAAACCTTGTCTTAGAATCAAACGTTGTCTCAGTGCCTGCTCTCGAATCTAATCAATATAATATCTAAAAATAATAAATAATAAATATAAATCATTATAATCAGGATTATGAATAATTATCCTCTACCCATATTGATGATATGTTTGATCAATTAGTTGGGTATTAATACTTATCAAATATTTAAATTCAATATAGATATCATCAATTAAGGGAGATTAGAAAGAATATACCAAAGATTTTTTTTTCACAATATATAGACACTATGAATTCATAGTGATACTATTAATATTTATATATTCCCATATTCTCTTTATAGATATAATAAATATAGTTTTTAAATAGTAACTTGATTAATTTTTAGTAGAATTTATTGATTATACTACCATATATTCATGGATTAAGGAAGATAATGAAGATCATTAAAGTATCATATTGATGACCTTGATAATGAATAAATTGTAAGAAAAATTTTTCAAGTGTGAATCTAGATTCAAAAAGTTTCATTCTTGGGTAATGTAATAACAATAGAGGGAATATATATGGGTGCATAAAAGACACATATAAGTGGATAATGGTTCATACCAAAAACTATAAAATAGATCTATCGTTATCTTGGATTGGTTGGATATCATCAACCCTTTATTATAAATTTATCATGATTGAAAAATCCACTATGAAATCTTGCTCCTTTTGACAGATGAATATAATCCCAATTTCAAGAAGCTGGATAGAATGTGATTAAATTCACCTATAGTCACACTACCCTATTGTGGATAATGGTTCATGATATATAACTATATATCAATGAAGGGATTGAAATGTGTCATTTTGAAAAATTTCATTGTAGTAGATTATTCATCACATCAATTAATGGACTATGAGAAAAATTACTAGACACATGATCCAGATATAATAGTGGAAATATTATCATTATATATAAAAAGTTATTAATTCTATAGTGAATTTTGTGATATATATATATATTGAGGGAAAAATATTAAAGTATATATTCCCATAAAGGGAGTAGAACATGCTTCAACGGATATTGTTGGAATTGATCAAGGACTCTGAGAGTTCAATATTTTACCAATATGGGAATATAAATAAAGTGGTCGATGCTATGAGTAGGAAGGATCATGATATATATTCCATGAAGAGAATTTAAAGAGACCCAATAATAATTATTTTTTAGTATATTGGCCTAATAATCATAATGTATTGGGGGAAATCATATCTAATCAAAATTGCCATTCCACCATCCATCTATATAGAGATCAAATAGTTAAAAAAGAAGTGTATATAGCTATAGAATATAATAAACAATATTCTAGAGTTCATCCATGAAATTGATAGGATTATAATATTCAAAAAATGTATGTGTTTCCCTTCAAAAACATAATTAAAGAATACATTTTTGGTCGATGCAAATTTCCCATCATTATACCCCCATCTTAGATGTACAAATTTATATAGTGATATTAATGAGAATTTTTAATTTACAAAAAAATGATGGATATTTTAGAGTATATTTCTTGATTATTGGTATTCTAGTAAGGAATGTTATAAAAAAAATAATTCTAAGGGGATAATGTAACCATTACCCATTCTTGTATGAAAATGACAGAACATGACCATATATTTTATCATTGGACTCCCCAAGACTTCAAAATTCCACAATTCGATTTGGATTGTAGTTGATCATGCTATAAATCCAACAGATTTCATTTAAATATAATAATTTTTCTAACTTGATCAACTTACCATGATATATATAAAGTAAGTTGTAAGGATTCATGGAGTACCACTATCAATTATATCTGATGAATATTTTAGCATTATCTAAAAGTATTAATGAATTCCTCAAGAAGAATTGGATTTTTATTTGAGATTCTGAACTATTTATCATACTTAAACTGATATTTGTTCTTAAAGGACTATTTAAATTTTGGAAGATATAATGAGATCCTATTTAATGGATTTCAATGGATGTTGGGATTAACATCTTATCCATATAGAGTTCCGGTATTACAAAAATTTAAATTCTATCATTAAATTTGACCCATATGATGATTTTTATTAGAAGTGGTGTATAACTCCATCATGATGGGAAAAAGTTTGGAAAAATAAGATATAGGGACTAGAAATTAATTAAGATATGTTGGAGAATATTTATTCTATTCAGTAACACATTAGAACTACACAAATTATACAAAAGAGATGTGATAATATTCACTATTTAGATTTAGAGTTTGGAGTTATAGATAAAGATTTCCTCTAAATATCACTATATAAGAGTGTTATGAGATTTCAGAAGAGGGAAATTTGATCTATAGATACATTGGTCCATTTGAAATACTCAATTTTGTGGGGATGGTAACATATCATCTTGTACATCCACTATACCTTTTTGAAGTACCTAATGTGTTCCCTGAATTACTTTTGAGGAATTACACACCTGACCCTTCACATATACTAAACTCAGAGGTATCACTACTAAAACATGATCTCTCTTGTTATTATAAATAATTAAAAAATCACGTGTCAAAGAGATAATATACTATGTAACAAGACAAATAACATATTTAAATTTATCGGAGGAATTACAAGTTAGATAAAATTAATTGGGAACCCAAATATTTAATGAGTGAACTGTGCCCTCATTTTTTTCATTAGAGTAACAAAATTATGAGGGAAAAATTATTTTAAGGGTCAAAATATCTCACCCTTGGATTTTAGTATCTATTTTCCAATAAATAATTCTCTTGTGTTCAAATGGTTGTAATACAGGAAACACCAAATTAAATGAAAAATGTTTTATTTCATTATGGTTGAATATTACAATATAAAATAAAATAAATTCATAGATAACTAAATGAAATATAATTATTAAAGTAGCTAAAGGAATTAAACCATACGTAATTAAAAATACCATAAGGCATAAATTCTCACAATGACGATCTACAATGAAAATCACACCACTAGTGATAACTATAGAAATAATACATCACATTAAAATTATAAGAAAATCAGGAAAAATTAATTTTTGAATAATATGAATAAGTTAATAAATTTATATAAGGCTATATATATAAATGTAATATGATCATTATTTGTATGGCCATTAGTTATAAGATTATAAGACATATGGTTGTTGGATATATGACTATTGGATATAATGGTATCCAATAGGTACATTGACATTGTGTAGTTTTTAGAAAAAAATTAAAAAATAATATTCACAAATAATAAATATTTTAGGAATAAAATAAAAAAAGTATGAATTAAAATATTTCATTATTTTTTTATTCAATACATATTATTATTATTATTATTAAAAAATAATTTGATGTTTTTATATAATTAAATGAAAAATTATATTACCAATGGCCTGATAAAATGTATTTTTTAGAATATAAATATTCAATGAGATATGATTAAAATCTTTTAATGTTAGAAAATATTTTTTTTCAAAGAATTGATTTTTTATATGTTTTTTATTTTTATTATTATTAAATAAACTAATATCTATTATAATGTGATGTTAATGAAATGAATTATTTATATATAAACAAAAAAAATTACCAATCACCTAATAATTATTACTTATTATGGAATAATGATAAATGTATTTTAATTGTTAAAAACATTTTTGTATAATGTTTATGTGTTATTCATTTCAATAATAATATAATTTTTTTTAAAATTTAGATATTTTATCATATAAAATTTATATCTTATTTGGAGTCATAATTTTTTAATTTTTCTATATGATAAATTTCCTTTTTTTGGTTTATAAATAAGTTACCTAGGTAAAATTTGAGTTACCATGAAAAAGGTAAAATATGATTAAAAAGATTAACTAAGGGGAAGAGACCTAAAATATCATAAATAATTATCTTTAAATGATTGTATGAAGTAATTATAGACTTAAAATTATTATATCTGTAGTATTTTTCTACTTTTGATCAACATTCCATGTAAAAAAACATTCCAGACACATTAAGGAATGTGTATTTGTGAAAATGACACTCAAGATCACCTATTCATGGAACTCACAATTACCCACATAAACCAAAAAAAATTCTTCAGTTTTTCATTGAATTACTACCCAAATTATATCTCTAAAAATCAGATTTCACATTTTTTAATCCCTATCCCCAAGAAGGAGTCCCAAATCCATCATTTCCAAGAGGCTCTCTAGGTGAATAATTAACTCTTTAACATAGGTTTTATGGTATAATTAATCATTATTATTTAAATTCTTTATCAACCTCTTATTATAGTTTTTTAAAGCTTTTTTAATTTATTTAATTCATTAATATACTGTAAAAGTGATAATATTACTATATAATAACACAATCATACTCCTTTATTCATTATAACTTGTTCTTTTTTGGGATGATTTTACAACATACACGAATGATGTTAAAAAGTTTACGTCATGATTGAATAATAAAACATAAATATTGGTTATAATATGAAGTAATCATTAATTTAATATTTATTCATAGTTTTTGATTTAAAAAAATGCCAAATTATATTCATCAATAAATTTAATTCATTTTTTAATTCAATAATCACTAAAAAGGATATTTGTAAGTGTTCCATACAAAAAATAACCATAATTTATATAAAATAAACATGGTACTCTATAAATATATAAAAAACATACAATAAATTATCATGAAAATTATTGAGTTGATAAACCCATGATCATGAAGAAAGGACTAAAATTTCCAAACCAAATCATGTGTGATAAAAATTGAATATTTAACACTCAAATATTATTCTTGATAAAAAAAAATTAATGGATGGGTAATAAATAATTATAAATGAATCATAATAAGTAAAACAATATTATTAATTTTATTATATACTTGAATAATAAAAATAAATTTATTATATAAGGAGTTATACTATTCCCGACCAAGAAAAAGTCTAACATAAGGGGTCCTCTTTTCAATTTCCCTTTATTAAAATTTACACTATATTCAATATATTTTTTATCTTATGTTGTGTATATACTTCTAATGGACTTATTTTAGCATAATTCTCATGAAATTAAATGGATTTATAAATATATCTTAGGTTATCTCTTTCAATGAATGTTTGTTCAAAAGTTACCAAATTTGCAAGTTTTTTTTCAATGTCACTTCTAAAATCAACATTGTAAATGTATAAATTCTTATTGGGCGAAATTTTATATTCACACTATCTAAAATAAAAAACATTTTGTTATCATCTACTTATTTTTTTTTTTACAGGTATCGTTACCATTTCACCCCATTTGGTTCACAATTGAACCCAAATGATACATATAAGTATACCCATCATTATATCATTTTTTTAGATCATGAATCATTATCCTCCATGCATATATTTTACAGATTGTTTATAGATTTCCTCATAAGAACTTATATTATTAACTAAAGAAAATTTTTATTGTATTTTACTTTTATTAAAAAATTATGAAAGGTGGATTTTATCATATTCTGTACGGTTACTTTCACCCACCTTTTGCATCAATTTTTTATGAAGCTTCCCTTTAAATTTTTCAAAACCCCTAAATGAAATTTTTATTTGTCTTATCATAATTTTATAATTTTTTTATAAATTAGTTACTTTCAAAAATAAATGTTATTGAAAATAATTGATACACCTTACTATATTTCAAATCAATTTCTAAATGCTCTTATAAATTTATTTTAATCTACAAGAATATCCTTTAACATTTATTATATTTCACTAGGGATATATTTCAATGAAATAATGTACATTACTTCTTTGAGTAATACATTTTTTTTTATTTTTTATTCTCTTTTTGAAAACCATTTCATGTTTGTAGGATAATTATTCTATGATAGAATTACGAATGTGATTATTTTTATATTACCCACATATATAAAGGTTTTTATTATATGATGGGTGGGACTAGGATAATATATCCCTCCAATAAATTATGTAAATATTTAAATCACATGCAATGATAGGGAATGAGGAATAAACCTAAACCTCCAAGATACATTTTATACTATTTCCATGGGAATAGGGAGTGAACCCAAACCCCTAATGGACTCTATCCACTCTGTTTACAGGAATGGGGAGTGAACCCAAAAACCATAGTGACTATGGACACTATATTTTGGGGAAATATAAGGTATCCCAAACACCTAAGGGAGTAATCCCAATATGGTTACAAAATGAGGAGTAAAACCAATCAACTATAAGATATTTTCCACTATAGGATGATGGCTCAGGGAATGATATTTGATATAAAGAATTGGTTTATATTATTATTTATGTGACACATTTTAATTTCATGTTTCTATTTAAAAAAACTCCAATATTATTTTTTCATTTATTATAATTATTGAATCATATTTCTACAATACTATGACTGATTAATAATCTTGATATTATCTTTTTAATAGGTGGGGGAAACACCCACTTTTAATTATGGAGTGAAAACTCTATTTTCAGTTGGTTTTAGAGGTAACCCTTACACGACGTAAAGGCCTAGTGACTTAAAGGAAAATTAAAATTTGATGGCCTAAAGTCCCTATGGTTTTAAAGATGAATAAGTTGACCAAAATGCTCTTGTTGTGTATCAAAACATCACATCAGGATACAATATTCTAAATGAGATCCCCTGTTACCATCAGCCATTACATTTCACATCCCCACTGTGATGTCATGGAAGAGAACCCCTCTTTAATAAATTTATGTGAATATGAGAATATGATATGTTCTAGTGCACCCATATCTCTTTTGAGATACCACACAACAAAAAATGAATGTATCTTTACCACAACGCCTTCCAAGATATTAAACATCCCCTATTTTTTGATCACCATTAACATGATGTGTCACACCCTATACTAAGAACCATCACACTCTGATTCTCTTTATAATTCCATAGAATATCACCCCTCTATACCAAGTGTTTAGTGGTCTAGTTAATAACTACAAATGCACCTATATATCTTTAGAGATACCCACATGGTAATTCTGCCTATAGATAAACTGCACTACCTAACAGGTGAATTTACCTGATACGATAATCTATATGCATCATATACTACTCTGTAATGGATTAGATTCCCTATCGCTTAAAGGTTTATAGTTTTCCAAAGGCCCTATAGCCTATAGGCCAAAACAAATAGCATGAATCTCTAAATTATTTCAATAGTTTTATTTATATATTTTATATACATTACCATTTCTATACTACTACTATAACCTAGAAAAACTCCTCTACCAGTATTTGATCTTATGTTTCATTTTGGATTACAAGGTGTGTTAACCAAAAAAATACCACCCAAACTTTTCTAATTACTTATGTTATTAATAAATCCTTATTTCATAAATTAAATTTTATGAGATATGTTTTATTGTGTAAAACTTTCTTTTAATTTGTTCAAACACCTTGATTATGTTGTAATATATACATATTTAACTTATACTCACTTATGATCTTTGATTGATATATCTTATGTTTTCCATATTGAGTGTTTTCTCTCACCCATTAGTATGTTCCCATTCCCTAGGTAAGGAAGATGGGAATTATGTAGGTTGTTTCTAGAAGGGTTTCATATGGGTAGATTATTTGTGAGATATTAAGAAGAATGTTTGTAAAATATTATTTTATCTATATAATTTTAAAAGATAATAAAATTATTTGTTCTAGGGGTGATTTATTATGAGATGTGATGAATATAAATTTAAAATGATGTGACATGTATATATGTTAAGCTTGGTTCATCTAAATATATTTAATTGTCTGTTAGCTACCTCTGTATGGAATTATGATAAATATGAAATAATGGTAGAAACTGGAATGGGGATAGGATATTATGTTGAATTAATACTAGGATAGAATAGAATGGGATGATTATAATAAATATGTGAAATCAAATGAGGTTAATGTGAAACTAAATTTGTTGAAACATTTATAGGGATTGTGGAATATAAATTCTTGGGAATAAATGGAAAGTAATATGGATGAACATGTGAATATTGTTAGTAAGATCTATTCAATAAGGGTTTTGGGCACAAAATATATTATAATCATGGAAATTGTTTTTAGTGGGGGTATAAGGATGAGGTAGTTGTTGTGGGTTGTTATAGTGTGGTTTGACTATAATCCCATATGATGATTTATATTTTATACTATATTATTTTTTTATTTCAATGTTATTTATTATGGAATACCACCGCAGTGAGGTATATTTACTATTCCACAAATGGTTTTGGGTTCTTTGTGTTTTTCCAAATATCCAAGATATAGTGGGATCAAATGGTTTATTAATCACAATTATCCACTCCCCCTTTTGATTTAGTATGAGGTATGATGGTTTAGGATTTACGTATATATGTATATATGGGATGTAATGTGTAGATACCCAAAGCATGACGTACATGGACATTACATTAATTTTACGGAATACTTAATACATAACAAAAACCAACAATCAAGGACTATAATAGTTTAGTGTCTTTGGAAACTCAGAACAAAATCTTCTAATCATGGTGAAAGATCTTCAACATCTCCCATAAATATCTTCCCCTTTTTTTCTTAACTAAAAACTTTCTTTATATCCTGGGGAAAAGAAAACATATAAAGGGTGAGCTCAAATGCTCAGTAAGGGTAAGAATGTTGAATGAAAAACCAACCATATACATTTGAACTAAAAAACATGAACATAATGTTTAAACTTAAAAATATTGATCAATGAAATAAAACATGGCAGTACGTAAGTCATAGATCATAATGGAACATAAATCATGATAAAATAGAATTTGAGTAAAACATGTAATTGTGGAAAAACATTAAGTAGTTGATATGATTTCCATATTATCCAAGGCATTGGTGCCAAGACCATCTTAGTGGACAAAGTCCCTTGCTGAATAGAGTTCACTCCTCATTCCAGTCATGTATCACTGAACCAGATTAACTTGTTGTTCTATCCATGTCTATATCATGAGATATAAATCTTTACCCAATGCATTGGAGGGAGATATAGGTCCCACCCATCTCATAATGAAAGCATTCTTTCATGTGCCACAAAATAAACATAAATCATTGATCATAACCCAAAGAATAAAATGGGTTTCATAAACATCAACCCATCATAAAATAATCCATATAAAACAAATGGATATCATTTCATCATAAGAGAAGTGAAACCATGTAAATTTTATAGATATTATACTTCAAACATACACATATGAAATAATATCATCTTAGATGGAAAATGGTTTTGATAAAACACTTGAAAAGAATTCTTGAAGAAAATATCCTTTATTCTTCAAAATCATTTACTTTTCACGAAATTCCATGAAATTTTAAAAGATAAAGATTTTTTTTAAAATAGTCGTGAAATATTGTAGAGTAATATTCATGAAAATAAGGTGTTATTAAACCGTAAAAATCCGTTCATGTCGTATAAGTTAAATAAACATTCTTCTCGTACTTTTGCTGGAAAAGTCAAAAAGTACCTCATATGGTAATAAAAAGAAATATTACTTACATACCATGTAGTAATAGTCAAAAATGGGTAAAAATGACTTTAAACATAAATTAAACCATTTTTAGAAAATAGGGACAAGGATGATAAATATAGCTCTAGTAAATACTTACGAATAAACAATCTCAGATAAAAACGAGATTGGAAAAGCTATCCCTTACCTTATGCACGATATTCTTCGTATGTATCATAACCTCCTGTATAATAACTTAAATAATTTCATTGAATTATTATATAATCATATTCATTGTTATGATATCATATATGGTTCACTTATGGCTTTATATAACCGGTTCTTTTGTAAATTCGATGTTAAAGTAGCATTTTGTGTAAAATCGTTTCATTTATCCTACATGTTTCAACTTGTTGTTCTTGATATTATTACAAATATCATGATTTAATTAATTTAATAATGTAAAACATGATTTATATATAATATATATTCAACTTATAAATATATATGATAGATCGATAAATGGAATGAAATACACTGTTCATGGAGACGGTTGGCCGTACGTACGCCAGAACGCTGTTTTCGTTTCCTTATTGAATTAAATGAAATTAAGTAAATGAAACATATATGTAAATAAATCAAGTATCATTATTATTTAATATATTTCATGATTATTTATTATATATACTTTATAATCATACTTTAATGGTAAATCATGGAAAATGAATCTCATCGCGTTTGTGGAGACGGTGATCCGTACGTAAGCACGAGCGATGATATCGATCCCATAATTATTTAATTGAATTTGAGTGGCTGATATAATATCTCAAAATCAGTATGATGTTATAATAACTATATATAGTTATTCTTTACCCCATTATAACCATCCAATTAAGGTGGTGGTGGGAAAACTGATTACACCACGGTGTGGAGATGGTATTTCGTACGTACGAATGCCTGGTGATTTCATTTTCCGTAGGATGGATAGAAGGTGAAACGGGTTTGTTTCATATTTATAATAACATATCAGTATGTTAGTGATACTTATGTTATGACTTTATAATGAAACAACTAAATAAGAAGAATTTGAAGAAGAAAGAAACATGAAAGAATCGGTAGAAGAGATTACCTCTTCCTCGACGCACCTCCTTTAAACTTCTTCTTAGGGCACTAGAGTTAGTCTTTTGAGGAGTCCAGTACCTATATGATATAACTAGATAGGTTTAGAAGATGAATTGGAAGGGGTTGGCCAAGCTTCAAGGCTCAAAAGGGTGTGAAGAGAAGAGGGAAGGGGTGCCCTTTTTATAAGGGAGGAGAGGGGAACCTTTGGTAACATAAGAAATATTAATTTATAATAAATTCACGCTCACTTAAAAACCACCAAAAATGACTAAAATCATAATATTAGATGCTATAGGGTTTTAATATCATATACCAATTAAATTTAGACATGTTGAGAATTTATTTTATACATTATCAACTTTATTTATCCTTATTTAATCAATTTAATTTTATTTGTGGTAATAAGATTATAATTTTTAAAATGTTATAAATAATTAATTATGTGTTTTTAATTTTCCTTAATTGAATAATTTATGACATTTTCGACCAAATTAATTTTAATTTATAATTTTTTAATATTTTGTGATTTTTAAACAATTTTATATTATGTTATTTTTATAAAATATCAATTGTGTCAATTTTGACACTATTCATTTATTTGAATTTAAATAAAATCCACACAAAGATATGTTCGAAATAAAAGCTTTAATAGATTTATAACATGTCATATTTATCTAGAAAATTAGTGGATAACATTAAATAGTTCATATAATATTAAATTTAAAATCTTTAAAACCATTTATTTGATATTTCAATCAATATAATAATTTCAACATCACTATTGTGTCACATTTAATGATAATTATTTAATACCAAAAAATTCTAAATAAATTTACATGATTTAGATAATTTTATTATATTTCCGGAGACTATTCATGTTTTAAGGTTCATGAAGTTTATCACTAAATTAAAATTATTGTACTTATAAGCTTTAATAGAGTGACATGTTGTCACTTTCATTGGATGTAATAATAATTTAATTATTTTCATGCTCAAAAGTTTATAAAATGAATCTATTCTAACAATTAGGTGATATGGGTCGACTTTTAGTCATCCAATAGAATTTTGGCAGGTTATATGGTAATTTTATAATCTTATTTTTACCCTTAAGTACCTGATTTACCTCTAATTGTAGTAAATAGAAATTACCGTAGTTTGTATTCATAAAAGTAACCTATTAACATAATTAGGATGCACTGAATTCAAAAATGGAATCCATTTTTCAAAATTCAAAACACAGAAGTTGCAGTAATTAATTTAAAATTAATCCCATTGTTTAGAAAACAGGTTTTAAAAGTTAAAACATTGCCAAAGATTGAAATGTTTTTACCAATGAATTCAATGTAAAATTAATGGTAATGACATACATTATATTAAATGGTAAAAATATATTCTATTTATATATAAAAAACATTCAATATTATAATTTTACCATATAAATTATTGTGATGAAAAAAGTTGTTTTTAATTAAAAAATAGCGTGTTTTTACTATTCATTAAAATATGAAATTTATCAGAATAATATGAAAAATTTATCCAAAGTAAATTTTTATATCCTGATTCCAAATAAGAATTTTATTTTATCAAATTGAAATTATAAACATTTCAAAAACTTAATTTAATGTGGGTTCCCAATCAAAAGGCGGCAAAACTGCATTTTTTGAAAAATACTTAATTTACCTGAAAAATTTATTTTGTTCTCATACCATGTTATATAAAATATTTAGGATAAATTATAATGTCATAAAATTAAAAATTTACATACTAATATTCATAAATTCTAGTTCATAATAATATTATATCAATATATCGTTGTTTTGTGAAACTTGGTATTGCGTACTACACACGCTATCAAGGATGGCCGTGATTGCGTGTAATGCAAGCCAAGTCAGGGCTGCGTGTAGTGAAAGATCCCTTTGCTATTGCGTATAACATAATAAAAACTAATTTCATTTATAAATTAAACAAAATCTATACTTAATTTTGTGTAGAATAATTTTCTTCAAAACAAACATGAAATTGTGTGTAACACGAGCCAAGAATAGTGGTGCGTATACTGCAAGCTAATACGGTGTTGTGTATAACACAAGCTAATTTTGGTGTAGAATACAACACAATAAATAAATGAAATTAAAAAGAATATATCTCATAAAATCTTGGGTTGTTACATTCTAACCCCCTTAAAATGAATTTCACCCTCGAAATTCGTCAGGGTTATAAATGTGTTACAACATGAAAGTTTCTTTCATAGAAACCCACATCGTAAAAAGGAATACTAAAACTTAATTTAAAAAAATGAATGTTAGAAACAAAATGGATATCCAAAGTAACTCATCACTTGGGTTCCCACATTGGAGAAGAAAGGTGAAAATATGGATATGGAAGAAAAATCTATCCATCAAGGTTTGATGGAGAGTGGTAGAGAACCTGGCCATGAAAAAGCCAACAATCACAAAGACATAAATTTGTGATGATCTAAGGTACCATCTGATTCATCATATATGAGGGAAATAGGACAAAATTTTTGGTTTTCAAGATCATTTCCCAAATGTTGAATAATTTTTGAATTAAAATAAATACTTAATTGATTTTGGTACAATCTCAACGTTTCTCATGCCTCAAACAATTTCCACTTCCTCTCTTAAAGAAATGAAGTTGAATTTGTCTTTCAAAATGTTTTAGCAGATCAAGCAATAGAATGATAGGTCATTCCATCTGTCTCAAAAATAAGGTTAGAAAATGTTATCAAATATACATAAGTCCATCTGTGGTGAGGTTAATCGTATATGATTCTGAAAAATGGACTTATAATTCAAATATCATACTGCTTAATAAAATGAAACTCGTTTCCACTAAGTAGGGACTTCCTTTAGGCCAGTGGTAGGCGATAAAGGCCTGTCACACTTCGGTTATGGGTTCTATTTCCACATCCTTGTCTGACGTGAAGGGTTGTTTCCCGTTCTTCATGTTGTCCATTTTCATAAAGTACACTATTATAACATTCCATCAAAAATATCAAAAAAAGTTCTTGCCTTAAACAATTCTATCTTATTTCTAACTTAAATCATTCCAATCCTTAGGCTTATTCAAAATACATCTGTCCAATCTCATAGTATAAACAAAACAATTACATGAAAGGTCACATAACAAGCACGTGAATACCATCATGTATTTCCCATATATCATAAGATATATCTGGTTAATCTCATTCCAAACATGTTAATACCATAATCATGTATTCTCTTGAAACATAAATTATCAAAAAACCATAGTGAAATCATGGATGCTGTCAAAAGGTAACTCTTTCCACATACCAAAATCCCAAAATTTATATATACCCAAACCATGATATCACTTTTTCCTCATATCAGTCATGAGCTAATTAGTACTATCAAACATTTATTTATCTCCTTATCCCTTATTTATATGCATATTAGGTTCATTCCAAAAATATCTGAATAACCTTTCATAGTTACTGGTACCATTCAACATATACTTTCAAAAAAATAAGGAAAAAAATAGTGTAACAATCCTTAGATGTCTCTTTATTCCATAGTACCATGAGATTACTTATACAACATTACTCTTGATAAACATGAAATCAATCCACTACCTTCTTAAACCATTGACCGATATTGAACAATTATTTCATCTCACATATCATTGGTAGTCTCTTCATCATCATCAACATAAATACTACCCATACGACCATGCTGATTCTCTTCATGAGACTTTCCCTTAGTGCATTGGTTTGCATAATTCCCGTACATTCCACATTTAAAATATTTAACCATTGTTGATGTCTTAGAAATACCATTATCCTTGTCCATGGTGTTAACTGAACATTTTCCTTTAAAATAAATGGCTTTGTCTCCTTCTTTTCTACACCCAAAGCATCTTCTAGTTCCTTTAAAACATATCCCTGATGCCTCTTTCCACATGATTTACATGAGGGAAATTGAACTTTATTTCCTCTATGATCATCATGAAACTCCATCTTTCTCTTATTAGCTGAGTCGGGAAACTTACCAATGTTGAGATTATTGATCATATTATGAGATTACTGAATAGGAATAATAACTATATGGGGATATCCATACCCAATTTCATTTGGTTTCTCATGAAGCATATCATCCATTATCAATCATATCCTTCATTATCGTGAATCTTCCTGTTTCCAGCCATTTTATAAAACCAAAAAAAATAGTGTGAGAAGAAAAAATCATAATCAAGGGGTAGTAACTTCAATATCTAACATCTTAGGATTAATTCTAAAATCATTACCATAACTATTGGACTATAACCTCTACTTATAATTAACCTTAGAGACATCCCTAGACATACCTTAGAAATATCTCTAGATATTTTAATAACGTTTTAGCATCCTAGTTTCCAAAGGTTGACTAAAAATTTCCTCTGATACCAACTGTTGAGACCTAAAGAATGACATAAATGGACATTAAATTACTTTTTCAGAATACTTAATACATAACAAAAGCCAATACTCAAGGACCGTAATAGTTTTGGGTCTTTGGAAACTCGGAACATAGTCTTGTAATCATGGTGAAAGATCTTCAACATCTCCCATAAAGATCTTACCCTTTTATTCTTAGCTAAAATATTTCTTTATATCCTGTGGAAAAGAAAACATATAAAGGGTGGGCTCAAATACTAAGTAAGGGTATGCATGGATAAAATAAAACCAACTATATAAATTTTAACTTAAAAACATGAACATAATGTTTAAACATCAAAAAATTTTGCAATGAAATAAAACATGGCAGTACGTAAGGCATAGATCAAAATGGAACATCAATCATGATAAAATAGACTGGGAATAAAACATGTAATTGTGGAAAAAAATTAAGCACTTGATATGATTTCCATAGTAGCCATAGCATTGCTGCCAAGACCATCTTAGTGGACAAAGTCCCATACTGAATCGAGTTCACTCCTCGTTCCAGTCCTATATCACTTAACTGAATTAACATTCCATTCTAGCCATGTCTATCTCATGAGATATAAATATTTACCCAATGTATTGGAGGGAGATATAGGTCCCACTAATCTCATAATTAAATCATTTTTTCGTGTGCCACAAAATAAACATAAATCATTCATCATAACCCAAAGAATAAAATGGGTTTCATAAACATCATCCCATCATAACATAATCCATATAAAAAAATGGATATCATTTCATCATAAGATAAGTGAAACCATTTAAATCGTAGTTATATTATAATTGAAACATACACATATGAAATAATATCATCTTAGATGGAAAATGGTTTTTATAAAACACTTGAAATTAATTCTTGAGTAAAATATCCTTTCTTCTTCAAAACCATTTTATTTTCACAAAATGAAATGCATTTTTAAAAGAAAAAGATTTTTTTGAAAATAGTCATGAAATCTTGTAGAGTAATCTTCATGAAAATAAGGCTTTATGAAACCGTAAAAATCCGTTCATGATGTAAAAGTTAAAAAAACATTCTTCTTATACTTTTGCCAGAAAAGTAAAAAAGTACCTTATATGGTAATCAAAAGAAATATTCCTTACATACCATGTAGTAATAGTAAAAAATGGTTAAAAAGGAATTTAAACATAAATGAAACCATTTTTATAAAATAGGGACATGGATGATAAATATAACCCCCGTAAATACTTACGAATAAACAGTCTCGGATAAAAATGAGATTGGAAAAGTTATCCCTTACCTAATGTCCGATATGATTCTTATGTATCTGAACTACCTATATAATGATTTAAATAATTTCATTGAATTATTAAATAAACAAATTCATTGTTATGATATCATATATGGTTCACTTATGACTTTATGTTACCAGTTCTTTTTTAAATTCCATGTTAAAGCAGCGTTTTGGGTAAAATCGTTTCATTTATCGTTCGTGTTTTGACTTGTTGTTCTTGAAATTATTACTTATATCCTGATTTACTTAATTCCAGAATGTAAAACATTATTTATATATAATATATATTTATCATATAAATATATATGATAGATCGATAAATAGAATGAAATACACCGTTCATGGAGACGGTAGGCATTACGTACGCATGATCGCTGTTTTCGTTTCCTTATTGAATTAAATGGAATTAAGTAAATAAAACATATATGTACATAAATCCAGTATCATTATTATGTAATATATTTCATTGTTATTTATTATATATACTTTATAATCATACTTGAATGGTAAATCACGGAAAATGAATCTCACTGCGTTCGTAGAGACGGTAATCCGTACGTACACACGAGTGATGATATCGTTCCCATAATTATTGAATTGAATTGGAGTGGTTGATATAATATCTCAGAATCAGTATGATGTTATAATAACTATATATAGTTATTCTTTACACCATTATACCGATCCAAGTAAGGTGGTGGTGGGAAAACTGATTACACCACGACATGGAGATGGTATTTCGTACGTACGCACACGCGGTGATTTCATTTTCCATAGTATGTATAGAAAGTGAACCCAGGTTGTTTCATATTTATAATAACATATCAGTATATTAGTGATACTGATGTTATTAATTTATAACGAAACAATTAAATAAGAAGAAGTTGAAGAAGAAAGAAACATGAAAGAGTCGATAGATGATATTACCTCTTGCTCGACGCACGTCCTTTAAACTTTTCTTAGGGAACTAGAGTTGGTCTTTTGAGAAGGCCATAGCCACTATGTTATAACTATAGAGGTTTATAAGAGGAATTGTCTGGGTTTGTCTAAGCTTCAAGGCTTAGAAGGGTGTGAAGAGAAGTGAGAAGGGGTGCCCTTTTTATAAGGGAGGAGAGGGGAACATTTGGTAACATAAGAAATATTAATTTATAATAAATTCAACCTCACTTAAAAACCTCCAAAAAATGACTCAAATATAAATATTATATTCTATTGAGTTGTAATCTCATCATCCAATAAAATTTAGACGTGTTGGGAATTTATTTTAAACATTATCGACTTGATTTATCCTTATTTAATCTATTTTATTTTATTTATGGTAATAAGATTCTAATTTTCAAATTGTTATAAATAATTACTTATGTGTTGTGAATTGTCCATAATTGGATAATTTATGAAATTTTCGACCATAGAAATTTTAATTTATATTTTAATTTATATTTTTGTTATTTTTAAACAATTTTATGTTATGTAATTTTTATAAAATAACAATTGTGTCAATTTTGACACTATTCGTTTATTTGAATTTAAATAAAATCCACACAGAAGATATGTTCGAAATAAAAGCCTTAATAGATTCATAAAATTTTATATTTATCTATTAAATTAGTGGAGCACAATAAATAGTTAATATAATATTTATTTTAATATCTTTAAAACCATTTATTTGATATTTCAATCAATAAAATAATTTCAACATCACTATTGTGTCACCTTTAATGATAATTATTTAATCTCTAAAAATACTAAATAAATTTACATGATGTCTATAATTTTATTATATTTCTTTAGACTATTAATGTTTTAACTTTCATGACGTTTATCACTAAATTAAAATTATTATACTTATAAGATTTAAGAGAGTGACATGTTGTCACTTTCATTGGTTTTAATAATAATTAAATTATTTTCATGGTCAAAAGTCCATAAAATGAATCTATTCCGACCCTTAGGTTATATGGGTTTACTTTTAGTCATCCAAAATAATTTTGATGGGTGTTAAAGTAATTTTATAATCTTATTTTTACCCTTAAGTACCCGATTTACCTCTAACTACAGTAAATAAAAATTACTGTAGTTTCTATTCATAAAAGTAACCTATTAACATACTTTGGACCCACTGAATTAAAATATAGAATCCATTTTTCAAAATTCAAAACACAGAAATTGTAGTAATTAATTTAAAATTAATCCCATTGTTTTGAAAATGGGTTTTAAAAGTTAAAACATTGCCAAAGATTGAAATTATTTTACCTATGAATTTATTGTAAAATTAATGGTAATGAATTAAATTATATTAAATGGTAAAAATATATTCTATTTATACTTTAAAAACATTCAATATTATAATTTTACCATATAAATTATTGCAATGAAAAAAAGTTGTTTTTAATTAAAATATAGCATGTTTTTACATTTCATAAAAATATGAAAGTTATCAGAATAATAATAAGAATTTATCTAAAGTAAATTTTAATATCCTGATTCCAAAGAAGAATTTTAATTTGTGGAATTTAACTTATAAACATGTCAAAAACTAAATTTAATGTGGGTGCGCCATCAAAAGGCGGCAAAACTGCATTTTTTGAAAAATACTTATTTTACCCGAAAAATTTATCTTGTTCTCATACCATGTTATATAAAATGTTTAAAATGAATTATAATTTAATAAAATTTAAAATGTATATACTAATATTCATAACGGCTAGTTCATAATAATATTATAACAATATATCATTGTTTAGTGAAACCCAGTATCACGTACTACTCACGCTATCGAGGAAGGTCGTGATTGCATATAATGCAAGCCAAGTAAGGGCTGCGTGTAGTGCAAGATCCCATTGGTGTTGCGTACAACATAATCAAAAATTATTTCATTTATGCATTAAAAATAATCTATACTTAATGTTGCATAGAATAATTTTCTACAAAACGAACGTGAAGTTGTGTGTAACACGAGCCAAGAATAATATTGTGTTTGCTGCAAGCTAATACAGTGTTGCATGTAACACAAGCTAATTTTGGTGTAGCATACAATACAAGACATCAATGAAATTAAATAGAATAATTATCATAAAATCTCGGGTTGTTACATAATGTTTCTATAGTATACTATTTATTTACACTGTATTCCATGGTTTTATGTTTGTGATGTGGATTCTAAGGGTGGATACATGGAATGTAGAGAAAGGGGGGTTGATTTCCATAATATTTTGTTTACCCTACAAATATTTGGTTTTGACACATTGAAATGCGTTGGTGGGGTTGGGATATGTGGTTACATGGGTGTAACTATGATTTCATGGTATTCAGTTATATATAAGATATAGATTTATGGTTATGTGGATATGGAAGAGATTAAAGCATAATACGCCAATCATTTCGGTGTGAGAGAAACCCATTTATTGGGGAAGTGGTTTTGGGGTAACTTTCTAATTTTATTCATTTGATAGTATACTAAATTATTATGTGTATATTTTATAAGATACCCTTGGTGAGGATGGGTGGTATTTGACCTAGCTTAGGTGATGTGTAAATTTCAACATTTGTTCACCGATTATATAGTATGATTCTTACACATTCTACAAGGGAGTTTGGGGATGATCATATTAAGAATACTTGAATGATTACCCATTGTCAATATATATATTTTCTTTATGGATAGATATGTTTTTTGGGCTTGTTCATGCTTTCTGGTGATATTCAGAGTTATTATTTTTTTAGTGTCAATATCGTATGAGTTTCCATTAAATTTTCATTTTCTGAGGCTTTAGTTTATGTATTATATTTACATGGATTTTTAAATTTAGTTTTATTAATATTCATAGAGTTAATTAATATATTCCTTATTTTTAGGATTTATTAGGGTAGTGCCTCCCATATATGAGTTTTTATACCCTTTGTGCAAGTTTCCCACCCATGACCTTTTGGAGGATGGCTTCGAGGGTCACTCTGGAAATCAGAGTCAACCTTGAGGCAGTTCTAGTGGGATCCATTCAAGAAAAATAATAATTATAGTAATCATGAAAGTATTATCTTGAAATATATACATCAATTATTGATCCTATGGATTCCAATCCATAAAAACAATATAATAATATGGGTTCTGTTGGGATAATAGACAACTTGAAGAGGATCTATAAAGAATAATCCAAACGCAATATAAAAAAGTTTTAAAAGAATTTTTTCCACTAAAATTTAATAGAATATAAATTAGTATTAACTAACATATTTAATATGATTCAGTACATAAATGACATAGATAAATTAGGACTACCATTCATGATTTACCCAAAAAAATGTTTTTCACTTAATAATAATTTTCAGGAACAATCTGGAAATTCATTGTGACAAATGACATTAATAAATTTAAGAAACGATTTACTTAATATTGTTATTATACTGATGATTTATGATAAATATATCAGAGGACCAATATTAATTTCTATAATAATATTAAATAAATTACTGTGTAAAATCTTTATTTAGACAGAAAATAAGAGAGGTTATGTAACACTTATATCATAATCTCTAAAATTGGAAAGATATATTTTTTTGTAAGGGGTGGTAAACATAGACATTGGTGATGAAATTATACATAATACCCAATGAAGTGAAAAAAACTATATAGATAGTTAACATCATGTATTAATGTTATAAAACTCAATTATTTTATTTTCAAGGGTATTTGATACCAAATATGAATTAAAATATTATTTTAAACATGTAGTAGAGTTCAAATTTGAATAAGAATTGATGGATAGAGATAAAAGTATATAGAAAAGTGATGATGTAAGGGTTTTTACATCAAGGAGGTGGATGTAATGAATTAATTAAAATCTTAAATTGATCATTATAATAAAAGTTTATTTTCATATTATTTTTTATCACATGATATGATAATTAAATTATTATCAATTATTATTATAAATAATATTTGATGATGGTTTTGGTACACATTGATCATGGTTAGTATAATTATATAATATTGTTTAAAAATGTCATGGTTAAAAGTTTCTTTATTCAGTATCATATTATTTTATATAATTTTATTTTTTAAAATTTGAGGAAAAGTTCCCACCACCCAACATTTATATATTTTTTGGAAAAAAATAATACTTTCAAAATATAGATTTCTTGAACACGGTGCATACGTCAACAAGTGTACCCATGAGTAGACACAATTAGGTTATTATTGAAAAAAATATCAGAAGAGTGAAGGTTTTGTACTGGAGTGGATGAATATATGATGAAATATTGAAACCATTCGTGAAGTCCTGAAAATAATAATCATCCACCAGGACACAATCCTTCATGAGAGATGAGATGATGATGATTTTTATATCCTATCAGAGAAGTAGAAACTACATATGGATAGTTTATTAGAAGAATAGATTCATTCTTATGAATAATCAAGAGCGATATGGATTAAATAAGGAGACAAGAATACTTTCTTCATTCATTCATGAATTTAAAAAATTCAAATTAATAGGGAACATAAATATACAATTACAATATGACTACTTCACGAGTTATATTGAGGAAATAGGTCCCTTAGTTGAATATTATTTTACTTCCTTACTTAGAGGTTCACTGTTTTAGATAAATGGTACCACATGGATTTAGAATATGACTGTATAATTAATTTTATTCATTTCACAATTTGTGAGAAATAAAATAGTATTATAGAATCTATTCTAAAAGAGGAGGGAATTAAAGAGGTTATTAGTAATATCAACTTGGATAGTGACCAGGGACCAAATGGTTTTCTAGGTTTTTTTATTAGAACATTGGATATCATTAAAAAATAGATCTCTTAGGATTTTTAGTGTTACCTAAAATGGGTTATTCTCCCAAGATCCTCTTCCAAGATTACCATTGTCTTTATTCAAAATGTTCATCACCCAAGTCCCATTGACATGTATTGACCTATTAGAATGTATAACTCCTCCTATATGGTCCACAACAAATTTTTCAATGATAGAATTTATTTTTTTCTCCAAAATAAGGTATTAGAATAATAAAATTGGTTTGTTAAGTGTAGAAATATATATGGTTATATTATATTAGGATAAATTTTTTTTATAGATAACATTCAGAATGTTTTTTGAACTATTTTCATTGTAAAAATTATTATGAATAATGATTATTGAAACATTAATAAAATTTTATATTGAGGATTATAAGATTGTGTGGGTCTCAAAATTAGGTTATGACTTATTCTTTCATAGATAATACTCCCCATGGTTCTTGATATATCTAATGGGAAGGATGTTTAGGTTCATTAATTCGATGCAGAACCTCCATTTAGGTGATCCCATTTCTCCTAATATTTTTTTTCTAGTTTAAGAGGTACTCAATAGGGAATCTCAAAAAATCTATTTATAATAAAGAGGTGTATATATGTAGATGAAGATAAAGATAACTAGGATTATCTCATAATTTATTTTCATGTGATATGGTATTTTTCATAAATTATTAGTATAAATCCATTATATGATTTTAGGGTATACTGAATTCTTATGGTATATGGAGTGGAACACTAATAAAAATAGTTAAATGTAACGTGGTTCTCTCAAAAAAATGATCGACCAGATGTACAGAGTGTATTTAAATGTGGATTTTGTTTTCAAAAATTAACAATCCATTTATTTTACTCAATGATGCATAGTATACAGATATGATAAAAATCTTTTTATTTGATGATCTAGTGGGTACAATCACCAACTGGGACCCAAGATAAACGTATCCTTATTTTAAAAAATTACCATGAGATAAAAATTACAACAAATAAATCATCTCATAGTCCTAAAAACATAAGTCTTAGTTTCTTTTAAGATAAAATGCATAAGAATATTAATTTAAAAAACTTTTAAAAATTTATCCACAATGTAACCACATTGAAATCCCTTAAAGCCTTCTCATATTTTTTACTCATATTCATAACACAGTGAAGGGAAATATAGGAAATAGGGGAACTTAAACACACATTCACGGAAATCATATCAATATATCACCAAGAGTTAGATCATAATCACATGAGGAATCATGAGAATTGGAGAAATATTTTATTAAAAGATTATAAATAAATTATCACTATATATAAGTTATGTTTGAAGGATATGTAACAAAAAAATGAACAAAAATATACCATGGAAAAAGTGTGAGGAATCATGAGACATTAAACAAGAGTCAATGAGAATAATCTAATGGTCATGATTAATAAATAGTTTTTTTTGATAATACATAAGAATGAAAAATCTTATTTAAAATATAACTATTAGGAAATTAATCACATAATGGGCGTGTGATATCACTCATGTACTTTATTAGGATTAGGATAATCTTACAATATACCCTTGAGCATGAGATAAAACCCCCTATGGGCCCTTGGTTTTGGATAAATCCTCCTACATACAATTCTTATTGGGATAAATCCTTCCATAAAACCTTTGGATTGTGATAAATTCTTACATATATCCTTTGAGTTTGGATAAATTTTCTCATGTAAATTTTGGCATGGGATAAATCCACCCATGTATCATTTATCTTGAGAGTAATCCTCTTGTGCACTCTTTGGAATGGGACACATTATTTTTATAGCATTTGTCTTGAGATAAATCCTTCTATATACCCTTTCTCTAAGAAAAAAAATCTTGTTGTGTACCCTTTTGTGCTCAAGATATGTAAACTTTATAAATTAATGGAAAAAAGATATAGTACCCCAACCTTCATAATAATAATCATACATATGTATGACATTAGTACATGAAAACATTAAAACTTCAAACATCAAATTGTTATCTTGTGAGAAAGAGACGTTTTTGGAAAATAATTTCTTAGAATAGCCCATAATACTTCTAGAGAATGGAGTTGGATTTTAGCTTAAAAACATCTAAAGTGTATGAGAAGCAGCGTTAAGGATGTTTGCATTGATGAAAAATATATTTTTAAATCTTTGGATAAATCTCATGACAAATATATGGAAGTAAATCGTTTTTTAAAATGATTAATTTTTTTAAAATGATTTCTTTAAAATGAAATACTCGGTATTTATAAAATATTTTAAAATAATATTTTAAAAAATGGGATTTAAAAATTTTATTAGATATAGATGATTTAAAAAAACAGAAACTGAGAAGATATAAAAATACTTGAAACATCTTTTCTTAAAAAACAATCCATTTAAACTTATTTTAAAATAAAGGACTCCCTTTATAAATAAGTGATTAAATTTAGAAAAATATAAAAATATTTCTTTTCATTTTTAAAATATAAAAGAGTTAAAATCATTTAAATAATAATTTTAAAACCTTGAAAGGATGATTTATAAAGACTATTTAAAATATATAAAAATAAACTTTTCATGTTGTTTTATAACTTATTTCCAAATTCATAAAATTTAACGTTATTGGTCACATTTATAAATAATTTTCGTATAGAAGAATAGAAAGTACCATGAAATATACTATTGGGGTCAAAGAAACCAATAATTAGAGAAATATGGTCAGTAAGAAGCATGAAAATCAATTAATGGAGTTGAGTTAATGAAGACCCTTACAACATGGATATCTTTTAAACCAAAATTCATTGAAATAATTTACAGAATATGGATCTTTAAATCCCCATGAATTAAATAAATATGGTAAAAGAAATCCATCAGTTAGTAATCAAACAATTTTAAATATTTAACGATTTAAAATAAAATAATTGTCAAGGAATTAAATTTGAGATAAATAAACACTTATGGTTATGGTAACATAAGATTTAAAATAACATACGAGGTTTACTATGAAATAAACATTTAAATATCTTGAAATGAAATATATTCATTATTATTAAGAGAAATAAAGTAGTTAATATAATATATAAAATAAATGATATTGTGAAATAAAAAATATGATTCATGGATTTTAAAATGAGAAAAAAAACCTTACCTTATTTCCCCACTTAGTCAAATGCGGCCTAACCTTTTTGGGACCACTAATTCTCTCTTGAGAGTATCCTAGAAATAAAGAGATTAGGCTATGTAATTGATACCAGAGGCTTATAAAATTGAATTAGGTTTCTAGGAGGATAAAAATGATATAATTTTAGGATGAAATGAACAGGAGCATTGGGTGGAATAAAGTGGTGTAAGTGTTTCCATTTTATAAGTAAGGAAAATGGAACATTTTCTGAAAACCAATTATTTTTCAACAATGGAATGACACTATTCAAGGTTTAATGGTTTGAACAATTTTAAAATAATAGTTTTTGGGTGATCTTGGGTCATGTCACCCTTTAGTAATAATTTTTTCACATGTTTTAAACAAGTTTCAATAATTTTACTACTTTTTTTTTCATTTTACCATTTTGGTTTTTACTATGGTAATTTATTTTTACTATAATAGTTTATATTTGATGGAAAATATAAGATAAAAATTATAACCACATTTTAATGTTATAAATATATATATAGGCTTCATATATTCAAATTCCAAATTGAAATAATATAATGTTATCTTTTAAATAAAAACATTCAATATATATAAAAACATTTTTCTGTAATATTTTTTTACCATTAATAATTATTACAATTAGTTAGTATTGATTTGAAATTTAATGAGTATTAATATATTTATATACATGTTTAAAAAGTATATAAGAATAATTTTTTATATGTGATTAATTTATTTAATTAGATAACAACTACATAATGATAATTAAATAATTCTTTGAAAATAATATGTTTACTTATATCAGAGTAATAATCTTTAGTCCTTGTAATAAATTTTTTATGAAAAAATAAAATTACAATTATTTAATAATATAAAATTTTGATCTGAAATTTGAAATAAATTTTTGATATTTAATGATTAATTTTTTAAAACTAATATATAATAGAATTGAATAAAAAAATTAAAGAATAATTTTACTTGGGTTTCTATAATGTTTAAAATGGGTTTCATAAAGTAAAAAAATCATATTAAATGATTTATTATAATTTATAAATACATATTTTTATATAAAAAAATTTAAATGGCCTTTTCTGTAATTATTTTATGATGTTAATGTCATAAAATTTAAGGTATCAGTAAAATTCAAGTTTTCTATTCACCTAAAAATCAATTATTTTAGAGAGTAAAAGAAATTCACCATTGGATTATTTTTGATACGGGGAATTAAAAATTGAATTTCATTTAGTAGAAAAAAGTTTCAAAAAATTATAAATTTTGATTTTAATATAAAAATAAATATAAATTAGAAAACCATATTTATTGAAAAATGTGTTTTTAAAACGTTAAGTGTTATTAATCATATTTTTTTATAATTTTTTAATTTATTATAGTTTTTTATTTTCTAGATGTTTTATTTGTTTTAAATTTTCTTAGAAAAATATACCAATATATAAAGGATTGTTTTAGTTTAATTTATAATGTGGAAAAATATAAGAAACAGAGAATTAATTTAGAGAAAAATAAATTCCAAATATATTAGGGCTTTATATTATCCCCACATTAAATAAATTACATCCTTCTAATTTTAAATATCACTTTTTAGTGACAGTAACCCCAGTGTATCTAGGAGATAAACATGACTTATGTTATAATTTATAGAGGGATATTAATAAACTTAAGAAATATATATATTCTCCATTAGGATATTTTAATCCTAATATTGAATTTTCTATAATCATTTTAGATAAAACACCCTTATGATTATGTATAATAACTCCTACAATAAAATTTTCTTTCTAAGAGAGTTTATATTAATCCTTCAATAGATATATAATCATAGGTTTTCTTAAAATATTAAATATGATTTCTATATTTATTGATTACTATAGATTCTATATAAATATAGGTCCTACATTTCAAAAATCCAAATATATCCCATAAATTAAATTTAATAATATTAGAATGTATCATAATCACATAAAACATAAAGAAGATTCATATTCCTTGAGAACAATAGTTATTCCAACAAGAGTATTTTATATTTTGATGGATAATACTGTTTAGAAATTAAATAACAAAATACATCCATAAATTAAATGTTCAGAATGACTATAACCACATCATTACCACTATCCTCTTAAATAATAGTCTTTGTATATGATTACCCTTTTCTCATGATTTAGGAGGTTGTTTTAGTCTATTATCCATATCATCCCTTGGATTAGGGCATTGAATTTTATATTTCTGAAAATATTTATATTTTAAGCATTTAAAAGTCATCTCATACTTTGAATTGATCTAATTATTCACCCTAGACCAATAATAAAGATCTCAATGAGTAGTTATTGTAACCATTAAACATTTTATTATTCCTTTGATACATTACCTTGGATGATTATTCCAACATAATTAACACATAGGAAGATTAATCTTCTTTCCTTATTAATATTCTTTACATGATCTTCTGTGAAACTAAATCCTTATACTCATTGTTTGGTTCATATGTTTTTAAGGAATCAAAGTATTTATCATAAATATAGACAGATGGGTTAGAATAGCCATATTATTTTCATCTCGAGCGTCTATCTTACTTTGTTTCCTATTAGGTAAATTACTTTATTTTTCATCACACACATTATTCCATTTCCCTCTTACATCCATCCATTTATAACATAAAAAGGGATAATAATGAGGGGTAAATATTGACATTATCATATAATTAACAAAAATAATCTCATGAAAATTCACTCTGGAAATGTATTATTGTTTGAAACCATCGAATTATCATTCAGTTAAACCTAAATAACCCATGGTTCAATATAGGGTTTTAGGTTGGGTGATCTCAAATTCCACAATGTAATGAATATGTCATTATGTATCATAAATAGAATGTGGTAATCAAAAAAATATCCCACATGAGTTTCTATTTAGGTTTATAGCTTTTGTCCTGCACACCGTTCACTTGAGTGATGATTGAGTTGACACAAAACTAATATTTTTATGGAAATTAACTTTAGGTGTGTCTATATTATATCCAAAACCAATTTTTAGTATCTATATATTTATTTAATTTCTAGTAAACCACACAATATCAGCATTACCAAGACTTTAGGATGTTATCATATACTTAGGATTATCACTTAGAATTGACCCTAGTGTTTTAATTTATGTTCACTCATCCTAATTCCCAAAATAACTAAAATAATCCAAAAAAATAACTAAACCCTACTATGATACCAAATATAGAGACCCTAAATAAAATAATATTTATTTTTCAACATTATAGTAAGATAAAATTTAAAATTTATAAATCACGTTACAATCCCAGTAACGAAAGGTTTAGTGTATTTGAAGATCGTATGTATAAAAAATGTATTTTATGATATGTTTACACCTTTATCCATAATTTAACCACACTATAATACCTTCTTGAATTATTATTAGTTATACACATATTTATTATGAATGTAAACATAATAAAGGTGTGATCTCAAATTCTCAATAAGGGGAAACATATAAACTTGTCATCAAGGGTGTGAACATAAGAATATAAGGAAACATGATCCTAGGAGAAATATCTTTATAAAAGATCATATAATAATAAAATTAACCCATAAATAATCATATAAGGACATTTAATCTCAAATAAACCAACATATACCATATAAAAAATGTGCATAATCATGAGACATTGAACATGAGTCAGGGAGAATAATCATATGCACAAGATTAGGAAATATGTTTGTGGCATTAAAATAAGCATATAAATCCTATTTCAATGATACTCACTAAAAAATCATCACATATTAGGCTCCGATTAATCACCCATGTAACTTATTAGGTTTGGTATAATTCTCTAGTATACCATTGGGATTGTGATAAAAACTCATGTGTACCCGATGGCTTGGGATAAATCATTCCACATGCATTTTTTTGGGTTAAATCCTCCCATGTATCCCATTTTCTTTCTAGAAATTATATTTTATACCCTATGGAATTTTATTAATCCTCAAATATACACTTTATTATGGGATAAGTTTTCCCTTTAACCATTTCTCTTTGTCATGGGATAAATCATTACATGTTCACTTTTTCATGGGATAAATATTTTAATGTAACATTTTGATTTCATGATATAAAAAATATACCAATTTATTGAAGATAAATAATGAAACATGACTATAATTATAATAATAATACATAGGTTATCCATTAGAATGAGAAGACATTTATTTATTAAAAATATCTTAATTAAGTTAAGGAAAAGAGATGAGTTTCATAAAAATACATTCCGATAACATTCTATAAGAAATACAAATAATTAATATTGATGGTGGAATAAAAATATCCCTAGTGTAACATAAGGATAATTAATATATTTAAAATAAAATTTTCAGATATTGGAATAAATCAATAGACAAAATCTCGTGAATACTGTATTTTTGAATGTCATAAAACTTCTAAGAAGTGTTTTTTTAAAATGAAATACTTGATCTTGATAAAAAAATTTAAAAATTGTTTTTAATACCAAAATTGGGGTTTAATAAAATAATTTTTTTTAATAGAAATGTTCTTTCAATTTTTTTTGAGAGTACCTAAAAATCATGAAAATCATTTCTTAAACACAAGCAATTAAAACTCATATTAAAATCTGGAATTCCATTTAAAAATCAAAAATTTTCTTTAGTAAAATATAATAAAATTTTATTTCATTTTAAAAATTTATCAAGATTTGAAATAATTTTAAAAATAATTTTAAAACAAGGAATGTGATTTTGTACATAAGAATGGTCATATATCAAAAGAAACCATAAATTAGTTTTTTATAATTTTTTTAACATAATAATAAATAACAATGTTTCATGTCACATTCAAATATCATTTTACATAGAATGGAAAATAAATTACCACAAAATAGAATCATAAGGAAAAAAACCAAATAATGAGAACTATAACTTCAATAAGAAACATTATAACTCAATAAATGTATTTTATTGAACAAATGTCCATAAACAATTATTATCTTTTGAATGAAAATTTATTTAATGAAATGGAATGATATGGATCTTACAACAAGCTAAATTTCATAAATATGTTATAATAAATCCACTAGTATGTAATCAGACCATTTTTAATATATGTTGGATAAAAATATAAATATGGGTCAAGGAATTAAATTTGATACAATGAACCCCTAAATATAATGTTAAAATAAGAATCAAAAGACCAAAAGAGGGTTACCATGAACTGGATATTACAATATAATGAAATGAATGATTTTAAATATATATAAATCAGATGGGTTAAAGAATACACCATATAAAATAAATAATGGTTCAAAATATCAAACATTTCTCATGGTTTTTTAAATGAGATAAAGAAACCCTTACCTTTAGTGTCATATTATTCGAATGTACTCTAACCTTATTGGGACCTTGAACATTCTATTGAAAGTATTCATGGAAATAAAGGAATTTAGATTACTAATTGTGAATTGAGTCTTGTTAACATGATATAGGTTTATATTAGTACATAAATAGAAATGTTTTAGTATGAAATTGGAATGAACAAGGTGTATCATAAATGGGTTTAAGTGTTCCCATTTTATTAGTGAATAAAAGAGAACTTTTGAAAACAACCTTTATTTATTAATGGGCTAATGGTTCAAAAATTTGAAAATAATATAGTGTGGGGTGATATTGGATGGAAAAAGACTCTACCAATGAATTTCCCACATGTTTTAAACATGTTTAAATACTTTTACTATGTGATTTGTACATTTCACCATTTTATACCTGGGTAACTACTTATATTCAAGTAGTTTATATATTATTAAAAATATAAGGTTACAGTTCTAAAAAAATTTACTTTTATAATTCTAATTTTTTTCCCCAACATTATAATTAAATTTATAAATAAGAAAAAATTATCTTTTAAATTATAACATTTAATATATAAGAAAACAACATTATAGAATAATTTTGTTCTTACCATAATCTTTTTTAGTCTTATTTAGTATTTATTTCAAAATTCATGTGTGTTGATTTATATATTTATAGTTTTATAAATTATATTATATTTTTTATAAGATATTTATTTGCTTTATTAAATAGATTTTAAAATTTTTTAGAAAGAACAATTCTTAAAAATATCAATTTTACAATTTTCAGAACAATTAATTTTAATTCTACTAATCATATTTTTATGCCTAAAAATGAACTTATACTTATTAAATCATATAATAATTTTGATATAAAATGTTAAATATATTTTTTAAATATAATTTCTATATGTTTTGAAAAATAATTTTTAACACAACTAAATAAAAACTATTCTTAACGTAATATATTACTTATTTTTTCAAAAAATTTAACATAGGTTTTATAGATTAAATATAGCATTTTAAATATTTTAATTTAAATTATAAATATATATATTTTTAAAATGGTTATAATTAATTTTATTTTATTATGTTATTATGATAATTTCAAAAAAGTGATGGAATTATCAAAGTTGTTAATTTTTTTACTATTCACCAAAAATCAATTATTTTATAAAAATGTCAAAAATTCACCGTATGTTAATTCTGATTTTTGGAATTAAAAAATTAGTTTATTTTTATAAAATTAATATTCTCAAATATATAAATTTATATTTTAATTTAAAATTGAATATATATAGAGATTTTTTTATTGAAAATAGTATTTTTAAAACTATAAGCATTCTTAATCATATTTTGTATGCATTTATAATTGGATGAAATATTTTTACTTACTAGTGGATTAATTCTTAAATTTTTATAATAATATTTATCCAATATTTCATGGATTGTTTTATTTAAGTGTTTCATATTTAAAAAGCTATCAAATATAGTATTAATTTTAAGAAAGAAATATTCTAAAATCTTAGGGTTTTGTATCCCCCTATAAATAAATTACATCCTAGAAAATTTATTTGTCACTTACGAGTTAAAAAAACTACGCATATATAATATATATAAATGAATCATAATATAATTTAATGAGTGATATAAAGAACAATTGAAATATAAATATTTTCTTCACAATAGGTCAATCATAATATTTCTCTTTTATCTAATCACTTAAGTAAAACATCCCAAATTAATTTTTATAAAAACTCATATAATAATTTTTTTTCCAAGAGAGTTAATTTCAACGTTTCACTCATAACCAGTCCTAGGTTGGTATGAAATATGAAATATGATGTACATATTTTGTTTATTATTATGAATTATATTTGGAGATAACTAATACATTTTCAAAATCAAATTTAATTCCACTAAATAAAAGATTATTATTCATCAATTTATAATCACCCCCAAAACCTTGAAGGATATTAATTTTCTTTTAATATAATAATAATACCACAATGAGTTTTTTATAAATTAATAGATAGAAGTTGGGGGAATTTATACGATATAAGACATCCAAAAATATAGAATATATAATACCAAACACCACTTCATTACCATTATCTACTTTAATTATAGTATTTTCATAGTATTTACCTTGTTTTATTATTTTATGTGGGTTTTGAGGTCTATTATATTTATTATCCCTTGGTTTTGGGCATAAATTTTTAGAATTCCTAAACTCATAAAATTTAAGCATTGAGTATTTTTCTCATTATTTGTATTTATCTACTTATTTACCCTAGATTGACAATCATGATCTCGAAGGATAATCCTTACACACATGAAACATTTTCCTTTTCATTTTTCACATTCCCTTGGGTATTTTATCCCACATTCTTGACACATGATAAGTTGAATATTACTTCCTTAATCATTTTTATCACAAGATCATTTATGAAACTACATTATTCTCTTATTTTGTGGGTTCATAAGTTTTGAAAGAATCAAGTTACTAATCTTAACTGAAGATAGTTGGGTGAGCATCACCATAATATTATCATTACCACCTTCTATACAAATTTGTTTCCTTTTAGGAAAATTATTGTTTTCTATATTATGTCCATTATTATATTGGTTTGTCTTATATTTATCCATTTATAAAACCAATATTGATAATCATGAGTGATCAGTATTAAAACTATAATTGAAATATCCACATCAATCTCATGAAAAATCATCCTAAAAATATATTACTCTTTGAAACCATCACATTATCTTCTGGTTATACCTAAATGAATCTTAGTTCAATTAAGGGTTCTTTAGTTTTGGTTCTCTCTCGGATCTTAACATAACTACTTATCTTAATAAATTCTCCATAATGGATTTTAAAGATAATGTCCTTAGTGAAATATAATGGGATTAATGAAATGAAATCATTTGAGAGTGTCTACCCATGTGTGCATTCTTAGGCCCACTCAACGTGTACTAGGGTAAAGCTTGATTTGATACCCAACTAACTCATTTCCGGGTGGTTACCACTAGGTGAATCTATTCCACAAAAATATTCACCTATGGGTATCCTAATATTGATTTAATTATTATGAAATAAAATAATATCAACATTAAAAAAACATTTTGATGTTGTTATATACATACAATTATACCTCAGACTTATCCTTATGGGTTTCACTTAAGTTGTTTTATCCTAACTAAAAAATATTTAATCCTTGATCTGATACCAAATATAAAGACCCAAAATAAACATATCATTATTTTATGACATTACTATAAGGTAAACATTACAACTCATAAATCATATCACAATAATAATAGTGGAAGGTTTTTTCTATTTTATGATAAAAGAAATTAGAAACTTAATTTATAATACATTTGATAATTTATTCATTATTTAACCACATTAGAATACTTTATTAGCTTATAATAAGTTATCTACAACTTCATAACATAGGTAAGGTAAACATAAGATAGGGGTGATCTAAAACACCTAGTAATAGAAAACATATCAACACATAAATAAGGGTTATATCATAAGAATATGAGTAAAAAAGGAATGAGAGAAATATATTATTAAAAGATCATGTATCAATATGTTTTTTCTATAAGTCATGATATGAGGACATGTAATATCAAAATAACCATTATATTCAATGGAAAAAAGTTTCCAAAATCACGTGACATTAAACATGAGTGAATCTGAATTATAATAGTTATATTATTATGATATAATATTGTGTCATAAACATAAGTATAATAATCATATGTTAGGGATAACCACTAATACATTCATCACAGGGTAGGCATGGAATAATCATCCTTGTAACTTCTTGGGCATGGGAAATTCCTTTAACGTACCCTTGCTCTTGGGATGAAACCCATCATGTGCCCTTTTTCTTAGTATAAATCCACTCTTATACCCTTTGTATTGGGATAATTCTTCCCTTTATACATATTGTCTTGTGATAAATCCTCTAATATACCCTTTTCCTAAGATAAATCCTCATGTATTCGCTTTTGAGATCATGATATATAAAATCTACCAATGCATTAAAGGGAGATATAGTAAATAGAACATCATTATAATAATACTACATAATTATTCAATAAGAATATTAAAACATTCATACTTGAAACATCACTTAATTAAATCTTGTAAAAGAGATGTTTTTCAAGAAATTCCTTTCCTAGAATATTTCTTAAGCCTTCAAAATAGAAATATGGAAACTAAATAAAAATAACCCTAGTGTAAAATAAATAGAAATAAGAATATTTTCATAGATAAAAATTAACCTTTTAATATTTTAGGATAAATAATATGAAATATAAGAGGACATACCATTTTGAGGATTTAAAACACCTTTAAATGGTTTTATTTAAAATTATATACATGTTCTTGATTAAAAAATTTAAAATTCATATCTTGAAACCAAATTTAGATTTTATAAAAAAATTATATGATAATTATTTCTTCAAGAACCTTCTTTGAATAGGTATAAAAAATAATTGAAAAATCATTTCTTGAAACACATTACATTAAAAATTATTTTAAAATTAATGATTCCTTTAAAAAATTAAACATTTAATTTAAGAAAAAATTATGATTATTTTCTTCTATTTTTAAAATCATTATGATTTAAAATAAATTTTAATACCATTTTAAATCAATGAGAGTAATATTAATAAATAATAATTCTTATATGGCTGAAAAAATTGCAAAATATCATTTAGAAAATGTTTTTACCATTGTTTTAAAAGTAGAAGTTATATGTGTCATTCAAAATAAAATACCCTTTTATTCAAATAAAAGTCCCCTGAAATAAAATATTAGGGTGAACGAAACCATTAATAGGGTAAATAAGTCTAATAATATGCATTATAACTCAACAAACAATTTTTAGAAAAAAATTACCCTTAAAACATTAGTATATTTTAAATTAAAGTCTAGTTAAAGGAAAAAATTATATAGCTCTTCCAACTCCATAACTTATAATAATAGAGAACAATAAATTCACTATGATTTAATCACACCATATAAAAAATATCATTTTTAAAAATAACAAATAATACTCCTGTATTTAAATTTTAGATAATGAACACCTTACAGTAATAGTAAAATAAGATTCAAAATAACAGAAGAGGGTCTCCATTAAATGGACATAAAAATATATCAAAATGAAATACTTTAATTATAATTAAAGTAAATGGGAAAGTTAATACAAAATATAAAATAAATTTTGGGGTGTAATATCATTCATTCTCATGGAGTTTAAAATGACAAAAAGAAACACTTAATATATATCATCTCTTAGTTGAACGTGATCTAACCTTATTGAGGAACTAAACATTCACTTGAAAGTATCCATGGAAATAATGTTCATAGTATAAATACATAAGAAATAAGGATTATTAAAATAAAAAAAATTTAGGAGGATAAAAATGGAATAGTTTTAGGGTTAAATTATAAGAATAAGGAGTGGAATGAAGATTTGAAGTTTTTTCCCTTTTACAAGTGATGAAAATGGAACTTTTGTGAGCACCCATTATTTTTCAATAATGGGTTGAAACAATTAAATGTTTAGTAGACACAAAACTTTTAAATAATTGATTAAGGGGTTATATTAGGTCATTAAATCCCCAAAAACTTATTTAACCACAGGTTATAAACATGTTTCAAGCCATGTACTACTCGAGTTTTAGATTTTACCATTTTTGTTTTTACATTTGGGAATAGTTTTTACTCGAGATGATTATATTTTATTAATAATATAAGGTCTCCCTTATAACTAAACTTTTATGATTTAAATATATATTTGGGATCCATGTAGTTTAATTCACTTTATTAATAATTGAAAATTAACATTCAAATTAAAACATTTACTATATATATAAACTATTTTGTGGAAAATTTTTTTTACCACTAAGTGTTCATAATATTATTTATTATTGATTAAATATTTAAAGATTGTTAATTAATTTATAGATATTCTTGATAATTATATTATATTCATTTTTATACAGTAATAATTTATTTTATTATAAAAAAATTTGCCAATAGAAACATTTTTTTTGAAAATATCTGTTTTCAGTTATCATGGAAATTATCTTTAATCCTAGTAATCATATATTGATGCCTAAATATAAAATTGAACATATTAAATTGCATAAAAATTTAAAAATAAAATATTGACTCCATTTTTTATATTTAATATATCTGTGTTTTGAAAAATTATTTTTAATATAAGAGAATAAAAATAGTTTTCAAAGTAAAATATTACTTAACTTTATAAACCATTAATCATAGGTTTCATAAATTCAAAACAATGTTTATAAATGATTAATTTTACCTTATTAATATATTTTTTAGTTAAAAACGTTTTAATAAATTTTAATTATATCTTTTATTATGGGAATTTCTTAAAAGTAGCAATATTTGCAAAATTGGTATTTTTTTACTATTCACCTAAAATAAATTATTTTAGAAACATCACAAGAAATTTACATTGGATTTTATTATGTGTAATATTCAAAAATTAAAATAATTATGTAAAATTAAAATTAAAAACTATATAAATATTTCTTTAAATAAAAATTCAATATATAAAATAAAAAATCACTTTTATTAAAAAATATCTTTTTTAAAACATTAGGTTGTCTTAATAATATTCTGTATGACATTATAATTGACTAATATCATTTTATTTAACAGTGGTTTTATTATTATATTTTTTTTATGATGATATTCATAAAATATGTCACAACTTAATTTAGTTTCGTGTTACATGGGTTACAATCTATCGAACAGTGTATCAATTTAGTGAAAAATATATCCCAAACTTTGAAGGTCTTACATGAACGACTATATTACTAATTGTAAATTATTATTTTTCATTTCATGGAAGGATGAAATACATTTACAGAAATATTACCTCTATTCAAATTCACATTCTATCTAATATTCATTTCACAAAAATATCATTAAAAATATTGTAAACAACTTTAATGGAATCATACATGACTCTAACCAGGAGTGTAAATTCTAGTAGGAAAGCATGTCATGTCTAGAAAATAATTTAAATAAAGGATGGATAAACATCAGGATGGTGAAGGAATTCATGTAAGTCCTGTAGGATAAAATATCATAGGATGTTCTTAGTGCCCAGTCATTGTGGTTGAGATTCATCGTATAGAAATATGGGAAGATACCTTATGATTTACATAATAGTAGATCATCGACATCCCCTCTCTTTTGAAGTCTACAAGAAACTTTTCACATTATAATTAAGAATTCATTATGGAAAATATAAAAAAATGGAATATCCTTTTGGGAAGATAATTGGTTTATTTTATCTATCTTTTTACCATGGTTTTGTTACCATTTCATGAGTGTGTTGTAGGACATATAATACTTGATTCTTCTCAGAGCCATATTTGATTAATACAAACATGCATTTACTTAAGATACCATTCGGGTGTATGGGAATGATGATTTTTTGTTTAATAACTCTAGTTTAGGTATATTCATATCCTCAAAATATCTTAATATCATCCATGTGCAGAAAAGCTCATACCTTTTTTAAATAATACTAGAACAATAAAATTCTATGAAAACATTGTATCTTAGTATGGTTCATTAGAAACTATTATATCTCCTAATAAAATCTAATAAAAATAAGGGTGATCTTCTATCATTTAAATGTATCTTTGTTTGAAGTATAAAATTGACTCATAAGGCCTCTTTTTTATTTATGGAAAATGGGTGTGTTCCATTTTTTAGTTCATTTGGAGTTGTATGGGAATGTATAGTGTTCTTACTATTCATGTATAGTTTCTTATTTATTGGTTTCATGGTGTGGATATTTCCTCCATGGATGTATGGGCATGTAGTGTGGTTTTTATTACTAGTTTTTTGGCCTTATGTGAAATAAAAATTTAGGCTAGGGACTATGAATCATGAGTGAGTAATTCCCACCTAAAAACCAAAATCATTTCAATGATCAATGATATAGTTTTTCAGTATGTCGGTAGAAACCTTACACTTACATTTCGAAACATGTACCTGTAGTTTTCCCAAAATGATTCTAGAGACATTAGAGCTACACAATGTCATCAAGGTGTCTTAGAAGACACCTAGTGAGGGTTCCATACTCAATATCAATGTAGGATGAAATAAATTTATCATTCATATTGGTAGTATCATTTTTTCAACTATTGGTAATCATATGTGTTGGTGTGCAACAACTACAATGGGGAGGGAAACTCTCACATCACATAGTATTGAACTATGTGCATTGGTCATCTTATATTCAAACTTTACTTCATATATATATATATATCTTATAGGGAATTTGTTTTTTAAATTGATAGTTATATTCTTATATGGTATCTCCCCCATTAACGAGCCCATCGTTTACTTGATTTGATAAAACATAAGACATGTTGAGCATGTCATGGTGATTTATCATACATGGAATGATATTAACAAGGTGGTGTACCTTTTAGAAAGTAATCACAATCTAGTTGACACTATTAACCTTTTTAGTAGAACTAAATCCCAATCTGCAGATTAGAAAATAATTATTATAGAGGATTAAATCAGACACACTACTTTATACCCCCTTGAACTTGGTTATGTTGGTTTAATCTTACTAATAAATATTAATTATATTTTTTTTTTCAGAAAAGGCTAGTGGGAGTATATTTTATATTGAAGAAGTTTAAATTTTAATAAATGAATGATTATACTAGTCATATTCTATTTGAATATCACTTTAATATTACAATAGAATTATATATATGTTAAATAAATATCTTAATATAAATATTTATATTTCAATTTTTTAGAAAAAATATATTAAAGAAAAGTTTGAATGGAAAAAATAAAACATAAATATGAAAAATTTGGAAATAGTTCCATGTATTTAAATCAATTTAAATTATTAACATCATATCATTATATTTTTTGATGTAAAAAATAGAATATTATGTTCAGATATTTGAACTTAAGGATTATGGATCCTAGTCATACCATTATTCCAATAATATTTCTTTACAGAAGTTATAACATTAAGGGATTTTCGTGGGAGGACTTATTATATGGCCACATAGATATGTGGAGGGAATTATACAGTGATGTAATTTTATAAAAATACATTAAAAGATTATAATACATGATGCCTCTTCTAGGGTTTATCATAGGGGATATGATTATATTGGCTTTAATGTATGGTTTTGATTGTATTCATAATTAAATTTAATAATTAATATATATATATATATATTGTTATATAAAATGTGGAATTTAATTTTTTTTATTTATTGTTGGCCACATATATAAAATTTAGTAAAATAATAATTAACCTCTCAATGTCTGGATTTGAGATGTCCTCAATTAATGGTTTTCATGTATTATTATAGGTTTTTATTAAATGTGATGATTAAAATGGGTTTGGTTTCATATAAAATATATATTTTACTTATGATACAAAAAAATAGTTAACTGTTCTAGATGGATCATAAAGTATACCACAGAGTGCATGGTCATGTATGAAACATGTGGCCTCAATTGAAAGAGACTACGAAACTATATGACCATTCCTAGATATATGACATGTGATGTTCTTATATATTTGGATAAATGGTATATAACATGACCAATTTTTAGGTGTATAACATGTGAATTTTTATCTATATTGAGTGTATGTAGTCAGAAAATTAAAAATTATTGATTTTTTATACGAGATTGAAATTCATTTTGCCTCATGGGAACTACATGTCTTAGATGAAGGGAAAAATAATAAATAAATTAAACCTAAATCTATATCAATTGAGAACCATTGTGCCGTACTAATCATATGAGGGGATACATATTATCTAGGGGACATATATATTAAGACACATGTTTTTGATAGAGGACATTACAAATCCCTTTACAACATGAGTATTATTTTTTTTTCCAGAGTCCACTCTTTAGTTAAAATTTTATAATACATATATATTTTTAAATATTATAAAGTACCATGGGGAAAATATTTGTGGTTGTGTAAATGGGGATTATGATTTGTTATAAATTATGTAAACAAAAATTTAAGTATGTCTCATGAGGTGTTTTGGAGGAGATCAAAAAATTAATTCTGATATATATTTTCACAAGTTATCTCATATGTTTTAATGTAGAGTGAAAATGAATATTAAATTATATAAAATAATATGAGTATATCCTAAAGGATTTTTTATATAGTCTCATAAATTTTTATATATAATACAACATAAGGTGAGAAGGCAACAAATCAATGAGACATTTGTGAAAAAAATATGTTGATTGAAATATGAACTAAATATAAAACCCTGAAATAGAATCACTAGCCATGTATGAAATTTCCCTTATGTAAAAAAACCATAGTAATGGTCATTACATCCAGGTTCTATGTATTAAAATACATGTATTATATGATAACACATGTTTACTGATAGATGAAATTCTACTAAAATATATCATGATTGGTCATAAAAATTATCAAATGATGTTGAAAATAGTTTAATAGAACATTTTAGTATTAAAAAATTCATTATTTATTTCTCCAAATTTTATATTGTTTTTCTAATGTAGTTTTAATAGCTAAAATATTTTGATATTAGGAATGGCGAAATAGTGAAAATTTATAAAATTTTCGAAAATATAGAGCATTCAAAAATAATTATTGAAGTAAAAAAAATGATTCTAATACCATGAGATAGTGTACTACATTATTTTTGTGAAACACTACTTAAACTAAAGCTATTATTCTATACTAATTTATTTGTATCACTATCTCTCTTGAATAAAGTTCTATCATGCCATGTAAAAGAGAGAATTATTACCAAGCATTGGGAGACTCTCTGAGTCTATGGAATAACCTCATAGGAAGAATATTTTTACCTCATAGTAATATTCGTTAAAATTTTGTAAATAATTGAAGCACAAAATTGAATGATAATGAGGATTGATCTATATTTATGTTTTTATTCATTTGAAGTTAATGGTTAGATCTTAAAAAAAATGTATTTTGGTATTTTTTTCTACCATTGATATGGGTAGATCACAGTAAAACTCAAAAAGATACATATATTTATAACTTATAAAACTTGTTATAAATTAAACTACCCCTAAGAAAATTCACCCAATTTATTTAAACCATAAGATTTCATATGAAAAAAAGTTTATAGAAAAATACCCAAACCAATAGCATCACAAAATCAAAAATCTATTTTACTAAGAATGTATTCAATCTAAAACCATTAAAATTTCCATTTCAGGATAATCATCAATGAGAAAAAGACATAAGGACCAATTTTAAATAAGATATTATAAAATAAAATTTACAAAATAAGGTAAAAAAACCTGCTAAAAAATAGATAAATATTAAATTTCAACCCAATATTTCTACAACCAAACATGTAATGATAAGAATCAATCTAAAAAAAATTGTTTTAAATCCAATTGTTAATCATTTTATTTATATTAAAAATGAAATGTCATAGAAACACTAGTTTATCAAAAAAATTATCAGTTTTTTTGTTATTTATAACATAAAAATTAATTTTCAAAATAAGATCCCAAGAATAATACCATTTTAAAATTATTAAAATATAATTTAAACCCAAAAAACATATTTATATTATAACTAGATTTTAATTTATCCAATCTATATAAGATTAAAAAAATATTAATAAAAAAATGATTCCTAATTATTTCAATGCATTATAAAAAAACCAAATTCACATTCAAAATAAACATAAAACCCCTAAAATAATTGACTTACTCATTGAAAAATTATTGATTTCATTTGGACAATAAATTTAATACACAATCTATAATAGTGTGGCTTTAACATGTATAGATAATTTTTTTTAAAATTTTGATCATTCATAAATCATAGAAACATCATATTTATATTATAAATTCATTAAAATAACGAAGACTATTTTCATTATTAAGAAAAATTAGAAACACCACCCAAAAAACTACATCAACTAATAATATTCCTAAAAACATAGAAAAATCACTCCAATATATTATTCAAAAAATTGACACATAAATATAAATATCATTATAATCATATACTAATGGAGATTTAAATTGAATAAAATAATTTATTTAGATTCTAAAAAAGGATTTAAGTCTCTACAAAATCAATATAAATAATTAAATCATTAATAGAACAAAAATATTCGTAATTTAATAACTTATTCACTAATTTTAAATAACCATTACACTTAAAAAACCAATTAAACACATCTCAAATGATGAACACACCATTAGACATATACATCATAAGACTAAAAAACACTTACCATACCACTTCTATGAATTTTAAATGAAATAAAATTTCATAATAAATTTATACATATTTCTATTTTTATATTACTAAAATACATGAATTGATTTTTTCTAATAATATAAATTGTATCCATAAATGAAAAATTATTAATATAATTCGCATGTATATATAAACTCTTTAAAATAGGATGAAAACCATAAAATGATATAATTTCTAAAAAATTGTCTTCAAATCACCCAGAATATTGTTTTTTTAAATTATATTTTTTTTTTGAAATAGCATTAATCAATTTTTGATATCATCATCATAGAAATTCTTAAATATTTCATTAAAAAAAATTCAAAGGGTTTATTTTTATTCCAATTCAATTGACTATGAAAAAAACCAAATTTATGAAAACTATTTTACATCCAAATAAATTAGATAAAACAATTTGTTTTAAAAACATATTAGTAAATTATTTAGACAAATAAAATAATGACATGTTGATAAAAATAGATAAAGCACAAAATAAATTGACAATTCATGTATAATACAAAGATACCAAAATCATAAAACCACCAATATTGTTTCTTAAAATAGTGAATATTTTTAAATATTTATTTTCTAAAATAAAGAAATAATTTCTAAATGATTTTCACCTAGGGGTATTTATATATTTAATCATATATATTAATAACACAGTATTAGTAAAGTAGATTGATAATCATTTACAATTAGTTTACCATCAATATGAAACATTTAACCTTGGTTAAATGATTATTTAGTCACTTTTAAATTGTATTTAAACTTAACATATTAAAAAACCTAAAATTTATCTATAATATTCAGTGATAATAATTCCACAACATCCTAGGAATTATAAATTTTCAATCTAATTTATATCAAATAGGTAACAATATAACTTTTAATAATGATTAATCAAATATGTTAAGAATATTAAATAAAATTTATAACTATTTGAGGAAACATTCAAATAAATTAATGGTGTTGTGTTAAAATTCATTCAACCTATAGAACATTTAAAAAAAATATAATTTATCAGAATAGTTTAAAATAAAAATAATATAAACTTGTTTTAAACTTATTTTTATAAAACCAATATTGGGAAAAAATCCCTCAAGGAACCATATCTATGTTTTTTAGGTGATTGTGTTTGTTTAAAAATCCATAGGACTACATTCCAGTATGGATGGTTTTTCTGAAACATACGAGTTTAAGGTTTCACAATTTTTTAGTGTTTTCAAAATTTTGGGCCTCAAAATATAGATTTGTTTTATATTTAAGGATGGTTTCTGCAATGTAGTCCGAAAACCATAATTCTTATACTATGAAATGTGTATTTTTCATACATCATAGAAACACAAATACACTATGCGGACCACAAAAGAGGTATTTAGAACCCTAAAGGAATATATTGTTTTGCGGATAGAGATGTTTAATTAAATCTTCTATAAAAGGATCTGCAATTTACAAAATACCAAGTGTATTAACTGAATTTCAAGATCAATTCATGGGAGGCTCTTTATACATCGCATGTTCATAATTTATGGATATAGGTGATGATTTATGTTTCCAAATATTTTTGTGTATGTAATCAACTGTAATAAATGATTAAGGGGCTATGCAGACTGCATATAAATTTCACAGTAAAGGCTATACCTCATCTATGTTTTCGGTATTTTTTATTAGCAGGTTTTGTGTGATTTATTTTTCTATATATATGACCCTAATCAGATCTCCACGAAGAGAGAATTTCATTTGAGAACTTATCACTGGAATAATTTAGGTAATTCTGAAGTAGTTCAAGAGGGAGGATTCCACAAAGGAGAAGTGTTTTGTGATGGAGGATTTCACAAATGAGAATATTTTCATGAGGAAGAAATTACATGAAGATTATAGTTTGTAGGAAGAGTTTGAGGGGTTTAATATCTTGTAAAGATATAGGGGATGTGATGCAGAGGTAGTCCACGAAACATCTATGGTTTTCATGGAATCAAAAATCCATGAAGAAGATGTAGCATATATAGAAAATATTTTTAGAAAGTGCTCATATCACACGGTACACAGTAGTTTGAAGTAGATGAAAAATAGTTCATGGAAGGTGAACAAAATATATTAATGGGACTAAAAAAGATGATGAATGAAATTTACTAAAACCATCAATACTTAGAAAAGAGTATTACATCTAATGGGTGAAAACAAGGCTTCATGGAACACTCATATATGTGTGAAACAATTCTGAGGTGACTCAAAACAACAATAGATTCTTTTGGAGGAGCTGTAAAGACACTTCCATTGATATAGAAGTAAGGTTTCAAATTGTGACTGGTTGTAAACTAGGAGGGACAATGATTCCACTCTTAACATTGTAAAGATAGTGATCATAGTCATTAATGTGATCTAGTATGAATATTGTTTTAGTAGCGATACATATTGGATTTGATACATCGTCATGTCACCATTGTATTCTACTTGGATGTATCCTAGTGAGGGTGAACCATTTAAATATCTATGTCTCATGACATATTTCATTTTAGTTCATACATTGATATGAGATAGGGAGAGAAGAGTGTGTTGTTTATAAAAGAGAAAATATCCAAAGGGGGTGTTTTTTTAATCTTTCTCTCCTTGATTCACCCACCCTCTATTGGTATTGAACCTACGTGGGCTAATAATTGGTATCATAACTAAAAGATATTTTCAGTGACTCTATATCAAGGGTTTCAATCGATGTTTTTGGTCACAAATAGATTCTCATATTCAATGGAAACATTTTTCAATTATATAATAATATAAAGCATAACAACATCCAATATTTAGGAATTGATGTCTTTACAAAATGGATGAATGGATTCTCAGAAAGTATCAATAATGATTATTTATCAGAAGCTGACTAAAGAGAATTAGAAACTGATACCAAAGGAATAGATAATTTTTGGGGATTCTTATCTAATGAAATCTATAAGAAGGAGTTGTCAGGTAATTCATCACAATCTATGTGGGAAAAATTTCTAAATATTTGCGTGGGAGACTCAAAATTCAGATACGTAATGCTGTAGGTTCTATGGATCATGTATGAGGATATGAAAATGCACCCTAATGATTATATTGATGAATTATTTCATTGTGTAAATGATTTTAGGGAATAAATGAATGGTCTTGTAGAAATTAATAAAGATTTAAATATGGTCAAGAACATCATGAGAAGTTTTACACCTTGGTTCAATCGATAAGTTTCAATATTATAAGATAAAGATCCAAAGAAGATGGAATTGGATAACTTCCATTGTTCTAAAGTTTCATACCAGATGACAAATGATGATAATGATTCTATAGAAGAAGATTAGTCCATCTAGGTGGAACTAAAGGCCATGAAAAAGTTCACCATCAACGATGGATAAGAATAAAAATGGACAGATGAGCTAATACCATTCATTTCCAAAAATCAATAAATATGAAATAAAATGTTCAATGAGAAACTCCAATTTTCATAATTTTTATATGGAGTGGATGGACATCTTTATATAGGGTTCCCCAAGAATTTTCAAGAAGATTATGAGGATGAAGTTAAAATTACCATGAATAATCCTTCAGCCTATGTGATAGGAAATAAATTGTTTAACATAGTTATTTTGAATTAGAATAATCTTCTTTCAATAGAAAATAATACTTCATAAGAAAATGAGGTTATAAATATTGAGAAGTGTAAGGATCGTAGACTTTAATGGTAGAGGAATTAGAAAGAGTTGGGGAGTAAAAGGTCATAGTGGTGCAAACGTAAAACGTGATTGATGGTTTGCATAACATAGTGAAAGATCAATTCAAATGTGTTGAATGACATAAAATGGAATTCATCATCCAATGATGAAAAGTTATGGATCAAGAAGAAACATTTACTCTTTATATGACATCATGGAGGAAGATCATTTGGCCGATAGAAAATAAAAAAAGTGGAGGACAAAGGTCCACCAAAAATGACAACATTGTTGAATTCAAATGATAAATATAGTATCAGGATTGACTGAAAATTGAAAGAAGTAATGGTTTAATTAATACCAAAATCACCCACTTTGAAATTTAATATTGATTTGGGTTTTATTTGAAACCAGAAGATTTGATGAACTAAAGGTAAAACTAGTTGTGTTGTTGTGACACATAGAAATGAACCCCATATTATATGATTTTTTTGTGGAATGATGGGACACTCAAAAATGTTTATTCTGTAGACAAGAGGTACCAAAGAGAAAAAGACCAATAGAGGCATCCATATAGATCTAAATATTCTATGAAAATATTTGATGGTCACTATTTCTGGTGTGGAATATTTAGACACATGGAAAGATACTATTCATCAACAATACTAAGAAATATGCTAAAGAAGACTAAATGGGATTATAAGAAGTAGATCTATATCTAATAAAATGAGATAAAAAAAAGAAAAATTGATTTGGAGATCTGCAAGAGGAATATTGTCCATCATACTCCAAGGAATATCAATATTATAATTTCATACTAGGTATGAAGTCAAAAACTTGGATAAATAAAAAGAGAGTTGAGAAGGTTGTGGTGGTCGAGATTTTCCTTAGAACGTAAAATCGTTCTGGTGTATATATTTTTAATAGAAGATGCACATCCCATATAAAATGTAAAAAGTCTCTTTTTTACATGAATAAAATATGAAAATGACAGTGTTACCAAATTTAGAAATAATTTATTCCCGGAGAAAAATAGATCGGAAAAAACCAAATGTGCGGGAAAAGAAATGAGGCGTGTTGATGTATTAGTTTTTGAGGGTCCCAACCACAAATTTATTAGTTTCAATTAACTATGAAACATAGGTAATCATATATGATACACAATTATGATTTGTATCATCAAAGGAAGATATGGTGTAGTTATTCTATTGGGATAGTGAAAAAGGGGAATCTTCACCTTGCATGTGAAGAAAAGATATGTGACTTTTATCTCAAGAGTAAGTGAATAGGATGTAAAATAAATAACTTAGACAAATATGCCAACCATGTAATGAATATATAGTGAAATGTGACACAACTCGATATATCCCTAAGATATTACATGATCTTACTCAAACTTGTAATGTTTGTCAATAAGGTAAGATTTTTTGGGCTTGTGTTGTATCAACAATACACTATAAATCTTCTGGATTTTGATGCTCTCGAATATCCTTGTCTGTTTTACTGATTATATTACTTTAAGAAAATTTTAGTAAATTAATATACATTCATATATTTATCATATAATTATATTCAAGTTATTAATCTGTAAGGAATATTTGTTAATGTTTTTGGAACATGTTTTAATATATTCTGGTAACACTGTTCATACCCTACGTGTGTTTATCATAGTATAAAAAATAAACCCTACATTTAGAAAATCATGTATAGATGATACCCCAAATTGAAAAAAGTACAGTTCATCAACCCTACATTTGGATGGATCTTTACATTTTTAAGAAGTAAATGTATAGTTACGGAACCCTATATAAGTAAGGAACCTTATGCTTGGTGAAACAAATATATGGTACATAAACCCTAATTTTCTATTCAGCCCCACATTCTGTATTATGTATTTACATAGACGAACCCTATGTTTGGCTATTCAACGATGAAACTTTAAATTTGTGATTTTATCTGAATTTTTTACAACGGTCTTTATAGAAGTAAAGATTAGTTAAATTATTTTCTTTGACTGATTCAAAGGCTCGTTATAATTGATTCAAAGAACCATATTCAATAGAGTAAATAAATCAGACTCATAATGAATTTTATGACTCTTCTAAATGATTCATATCTGAATATCTGTGATATATTAGGTGACATTTTTTTGAATCTAGTCTAATGAAAGAAAAGTTGTTTGTTATATATATATGAACAAATTGTTTTCATGTAAAACACAATGATATATGATATTAGAGAGTGATAAATTTTCTATTTACAAATTTCATATTTCTTTGTGAATATATTTTAATGATCTACTACAAATAATAATAGACATTGTAATTTTCTAAATGAGACTACACATTGAAAGTTCAATATATTTCAACCTCTTACTACTATGGGATTAATGATGCATATTTATTGAGGTATAATTAAAGATAATTTGCAACCAATATTTGTTCAAAGCTATTATTACATGAAGACATTCATATTTGAAGAAGAAGATATTTATTCTGTTAGTTACTGCTGCAATAGTGAAGTTCAACCGGTTCCATTCAACAAATCAAACTCTTTCTATTTATTTTAGTTTCGAATACCTAAACTTAATCATGAATTAAGTGTCGGCTTTTTTTTCTATGTTATTGATAACTCGTTCCCTTAAGAAACTATAAGGATCTATTAAGGATTTTTTTAAAGGTGTCAACTTCCATCACTAAGTTTTTCATTTGAAGGTCTTGTGATAAGGTGACATTTCTAGTGAAAATCACCAAGCATACATAGAGATAATTGGTGAAGTAGACTAGAGGATATTTGTTCCCCAAACCACTAAATTGTTATGTTTTTATGTTCTGTTTATCCACTTCTCAAATACTGACTATATAGAATAATTAATATCTACATAAATTGAAAAAGAGGTAAATGCCAGAATCTATCCACAATATCAAAAAGACACAATTCACAAACTCTTGTTTATCTTTGTATTATTCTGTCCTAAAAACTAATATCAAAGGTAATATTTTTTTTATAAAGTAGATAATGCTCTAGAAATATCAAAAGAATAATGTCTATACAAAGAAGATAAAAATGGATGATTCAAAAAAAGGTATGTCAGTTATTTTAGATATAGATTTTAATGGTTACAAATATATATGCTGGGAATCACATATTATCATATATCTGAAGAATCTGGGATTCATAGTCTATTCAAATATAATCATCCCTTTTGAAATTCTAGATAAAACAAAGTCTTGTGGTGCTACAATAGAATCTAAATATGATATCCACACAATGTTAATTAATTATTTCATATGTGGACATGGTGTTGGAACCATGGTTTTCTATGCACGATTTGGAGTATGGTTTGTGTTTGTTGTCAATCATCAATGGAAGATTGGATCGTGTACCAGCAAAGAGATCATACCGTTCAAGTAGACAACAGTATTGAAGGTGGCGCCATTTCCCTGTGTTTGCCAAACTTGGGGTCCAAAATCTGGAAGTTGCTGAACATCACGAAAAGTGACTTTCCATGAAGATAATAATTAAATATGGAAAAGGAATGAATTTCGCGAAGAGAGGATTCATGGTTTGGAAATCGTGAAAACCAGAAAAATGGAGGCAGTGATTCTTCGCGATTACGTCAAGCTTCACGAACAGCAGAGGCTAGAGAGATTTGCGGCGATGAAGGGCTTTATGAGGGAGCTATGCGGCGAAGGCACGAAAGAATGATGACGGTGATACTCCACGATTACGACGAGCTCCTTAAATGGAAAATTGCCATTGTGCTTCACGATTTTGAGAAATTTTCGGTGGGAACTTCGGAGCTTCGCGATTTGAGATGACGTGGCGCTGACTTCGCGCGGAAGGGTCGAGGGTCGGTGGAATCGCCTATAAATAGAGGCCGACCCCCTCAAGAGAAGTAGGGAGAATTTCAGAGAAAATCGTTTGCTCTCAGTTTGCAAAGGTCTCTCGTGAAGGAAGTGTTCTTTGCAAAAGAGGAGCTTCGCGGCGGCTATTCTAGCTCCGCGAAAGTCGTGCACCCCGTGTTGGCTCAGTGAGTTTCGCGAAGAGGCAGGAGCTCTATGATAGCCAAGCATTACGAAGGCTGAAGCATCGTGAGAGTGCTTCACGATTGAGCTTCGCAAAAAGGAAGGGACTCCACGAAGGATTGTTTGAGCTTTGCAAAATTGGGAGCGTTGCGAGTTAGGGTACTTTGTGAAGGCCTTTTCCAAAGGTTGTTTGCCTAGTGGACAAGGGAAAAGGGGGTTTTCTTCAGTGGTTGAAATTTGGACTTTAACAGAGCATTAACTCAGGACTCTGATGTAAGAAAATTCTCATGCTGAACAGGAGACAATAAACTTCATGTCTATCAGTTGAAGAGACGTTCACGTCTATAAACTGAGTGTGAATTCAACAATGGTAGTGTGCCAGGGGGAGTCAACGGGAGTGACCCAGGGGAATCAGTGAGTTATCCCTAAACCTTTGTAGAGACAGTGAGCCTGGGATAGAGTGACTGTGCCCGAACATTTGTAATCTCCAGCTAGTGAAGCATAGTGGATTTTGGTATGACTGAAAACTTGTCGGCGTATGCTCCTTGGACGTATCCCTTAGTGGTGAACCAAGTAAAATGGGTTGCGTCTTCTCTATGCATGTGCATGTTTGGTTTCTGATCATTTTCATTATACAGTTTCAACAAGTTCCTACCAACGTTGGAACAAGATCCATCACATTAAAAGAAATAGTTGTCACCCTAATTCACCCCTCCCCTCTCAGGGTGTCCCGGGGTCCTTCAAGTGGTATCAGAGGGTAAAGGTTGTTGGTGTTGAATCTGACCTTTTTCGTCATGGAAAACACAGTCAATGTCAGGGGAGTCCCTCCCTTCGATGGAAGAAATTTCCAGATCTGGAAGAACAAAATGAGACTTCATCTAAGATCTCTTGGAATAGAAGTTCTCTTTTCTACTGTGCAAGGAATACAAGTCACTGATCCAATAGGCCTAACTATGACTGAAACAGACAGGAAAATTCTTGATGCAGATTCTAAAGCACAGAATGCAGTCACTGCAGCCCTTTCTGATTAGATCTACCTAAAGGTGATGAATTGCACCTCAGAAAAATCCATGTGGGATAAACTTGAGAATATTTATGAAAGAGATAGAAAAGTGAAGGAGGTGAAACTACGAGTGCTGTACAATCGGTTTGATGATCTGAAGATGCATCCAGATGAGAATGCAGACTCTTTCTTCAATCGAATTACTGAAGTGGTTGGAGCAATTCGGGGTCAGGGTGAAGAAATCAAAGACATTGATATTGTAAAGAAAATATTGAGAAGACTTCCACCTCTGTATAATGCGAAGGAGTCAGACCTTGAGGAATGAGATCTTTCCAATCTTTCGCTAGATGATCTACTAAGCAGCTTGGTAGCATATGAAATGAGAGTCAAACCAGAAGATGCAATGACTTGGGTGAGTAAGGAAATGGAATTCAAGGCCATGGATAAACTGAAAATATCAAAGGATATTAGCTGTGAAGATGACGAAGAAAAAGAAATACTTTCTCTAATTGTAAAGAAGTTCCAGAAGGGGAAAGGGAAATTCAAAGGGAAGTTACCTCTCGCATGATTTTGTTGTGGAAAATATGGGAACATTGCCTCTCAGTGCTTAAAAATGATCAATGATGATGATATTGAGGATGAAAACTTCAAGAAGCCTCAGAGAAGGTTCTTCAAAAAGGGAGACTTCAAATCTGGTAAGAAAATGTAATGGAAGAGTTTTGTCTATGAAGAGGAAGAAGATGATAATGAATTCTATGATGAAGAAGAACCTGAATTCAAAACTGGGAACCCTGCTTCTATGATGGCCACTGTTGAAAAGTCAGAAGATACTGATGGAGAAAAACAACTGAGAACTTGTGTAGATCCTGAGATGCAACCTAAGGATGCGGTTAGTAAGCTTAAGATTAAATGTAAGAGCTACAATAAGTGGAAATCAATTGTAGAAGAATCAAATGAATACATTGATCAACATGAAGATGAAATTGAACGACTAGAAGAATTTGTGAAGGTATAGTCTAAAATAATTGAAATCAATGATGATGTAGTAGATCTGAAGTTGAGAATTGAAGAGCAGACAAAGGTCATCAATGAACACACCTCCAGACTAGATGAAAAATCCAAGACTGCTGATGGTCTTGAGGAGGAACTAGTTACTCTAAGGAGTAAACTGGAGACTGAATCAGTTCCAAAAGAATCAAGGAAGAAAATACATTTTGGAAGATTCTTAGAAGCAGAATTACTAGCCAGAGCCAAGTGTGGTTCATATGGGGTTTGAAAAAGCTTGAGTGATCAAAGAACCGCTTGCCTGGGAAAGAGTGGAATTGGCTGTGAGGCTGAGACATCAACTGCTGGAAGTGAAAAGATACAGAAGAAAGATAAGATGAAAGTTGAACATGTTGAAACGTTACCTAGAGTGCCGAAAAAGGAACCCTCAATCCAAACTAAATGGAGACCTGAAAATTATCCTCAAACATTCAGAAATGATAGACAATCTTACTATTCTCCCAAGGAAGAAGGTATAAGGAGAAATTCAAGTGAGAAGACATTTCCACTCATGAAGTGTTAGTTCTGTGGCTATCTGGGACATACCATGTCTTTTTGTGAAGAGGCAAGAAGCTATCTGAATGGAGAAGATATAGAAGCTCAAAAAAAGAGAACAATTTCATATCCTAATTCTTATAGAAGAAATAAATTCTATGGATTTTGTTTTTTTTGTTCTAACTTTTGTCATAAGGCCGCTAATTGCAGGCAGAGAAGGGACACAGACACCTCATACCGAAGTTCAAGACAATTCAAGTCTCGTTAGCAAGACAGTGTTGCTCTTTCAAACATGTTTTCACCTCTCAAAGTAGACTTTGACTATGAATAACCTGGGTATGCAGAAGAGATAATTGAAAGGCCATCAGTTATTTATACTCGATCTAATGTCTCATGGAAGGAAAGGAAGAATATTGATAAATCCAACCTTGCAGAGGTGGCCCTTAAAGCTACAAAGAATAAAAGTACCTGGATTCTGGATAGCGGTTGTTTATCTCATATGATAGGTAATGTCGGCCTATTAAAGAATATCATAAGGAATTTCGATGGTATAGTAAGATTTGGTAATGATGGGGCTCTGAAAATAAAAGGGAGTGGAAGTACCGAATTAGCTAATGGAGAACTAAAGAAGACTGAAGTCCTTTACGTAGATGGCCTACGTCACAATCTCCTCAGCGTGAGTCAACTCTGTGACTCAGGACATATAGTTACGTTTAATCAGAAAGGCTGCACTATCAAGGGAAAGACTGGAAATTCACTTATGAAGGGATGTAGAACAGAGGGCAACTTGTATCAGGATGATAGTGAAGAAAATGTATGTTACATGACTATTGAAGTAGAAAACAATTTGTGGAATCGGAGACTGGGACACATCAATCAACAAGACATGGAGAAAATATCCAAATTGGGAATCGTCATGGACATTCCCAACCTGAAGCGTGAGCGTGAAAAATCTTGTGATACATGTATTCATTGGAAGCCAGTCTGCAGTTCATATCAGCCAAAGAAGAAAAGGGCGTCTCACCTTCTTGATCTGATTTATACAGATGTTTGTGGGCCAATAAATGTTGCTATAACTCATGGAGAAAGGTTCTTTGTCCTTTTCATAGATGATTACAGTAGAATGGAATGTATTATGTTCATTCACAGGAAACGACAAGTCCTTGACTGCATAAAAACATATCGGCGAATCGCTGAGAATGATACTGGACGAACAATCAAAGTGTTGTGATCTGACAATGGAGGAGAATACACGTCCATTGAATTTGAGAATTATCTGGAGAAGCATGGGATACAACATGAAGTAGTTGCTGTGAAAACTCCACAACAAAATGGAGTTGTTGAATGTAGGAATCGACAGGTGAACAACATGGAATGAACAATGCTGATTGAGAGTCGTATTCCACGACATTAATGGAAAGAGGTTGTTCAAGCAGCAGTGTACATTCAGAATCGAACAGGACTTTATATGGGTGATACGAAGACACCATATGAATTGTGTCATGGACGGAAGCCTTCTCTAAAATACTTTCGTGTCTTTGGAAGTAAATGCTTCATCCGGAAGAAAGAGGGAAATCAAGGGAAATATGGAGACAATGCAGATGAAGGAATTTTCCTTGGTTACTCAATGAACAGCAAAGCCTACAAATGATTCAGCAAGCATTTGGGAAGGATTGTGGAAAGCAGTGATGTTAAGATAATTGAAGAGAAAACCACAAATGTTTTAAAGACGTCATATGCTGATGTGATAGAAAGTCAAGAAGAACGTGAACGTGAAGAAAATACAAATGCAGAAATAGAGGAAGCTGTTCAAAACACTCATCAGTCACATCATGATGTTGACTTAGAAGAAGAATCTGAAGAAGAAACTATGGCTGAAGAGAATACTACTGAACCTCACAAGAGAAATCGAAGAGCTGAGATTGATCCATCCAACATATTTGGGGATAGGAGTGCATCCACTCAAACAAGAAGGATGAGGAATACCACGCAATATGCATTTCTATCAGTTGTAGAGCCATCATCATTTAAAGAAGCTGAAAAAGAAGAATCTTGGGTGAAAGCCATGAATGATGAATTAGATCAGATTGACAAGAATCAGACATGGGATCTTGTCCAGAAAGGCGAAGGTCACAATGTTATTGGTACCAAATGGATCTTTAAAAATAAGTTTTATGAGCATGGAAGTGTCATCAGAAAGAAGTCAAGACTGGTATGTAAAGGATACTCCCAGATTGAAGGCATTGATGTTGAAGAAAGATTTGCTCCAGTGGCTAGACTGGAGTCAATCAGGCTTTTCCTTACCATGGTAGTCCAAAGAGGATATAAAGTATATCAAATGGATGTCAAGACATCATTCTTGAATGGTGTACTCGAATAAGAAGTCTACATTAAACAACCAGTGGACTATGTTTTGGGTACTGATGAAACAAAAGTCTACAAACTGAAGAAAGCTCTATATGGTTTGAAGCAGGCACAATGGGCGTGGTACTCACGGCTGGATTCATATATCAAGAAATTTGAATTAAAAAGAAGAGGAGTTGATCACAATCTCTATGTGAAGAATTCTCCAAAAGATCAATTCATGGTTTTTGTCTACGTTGATGATATCATATTTGCTGGCATCAGGTAGAAATCAGTGGATAAATTTGCCAACCACATGAAATCCGAATTTGAAATGTCTATGATTGGGGAGCTCACATATTTCTTGGGGCTGCAAATGATTCAAAAGATGAAATACACATTCATTTCATAAGAAAAATATGCAAGAGAGCTGCTGAAGAAGCTCAATATGCAAGACTCCAAACCAATGTCAAATCCGATTGTAGTTGGAACTAAACTTGGAAAGCATGAGGATGGGAACTCTATTGATCCCACCATGTACAGGAGGATCATTGGAAGCCTACTATACCTGACAGCGACAAGGCCAGATATTGTCTTTGCAGCATGCCTTGCGGCCTGCTTTCAGATTATTCCAAAGGAGGAACATATGGCAGCAGTAAAAAGAATCATGAGGTACATTCAAGGTACATATAACTTCGGGTTATTTTTTGCTGCAGGCAGGGACAGTGAATTATCAACGTTTTCTGATGGTGACTGGGCTGGTGATGTAGTAGACAGAAATTCCACTAGTGGTGGAGCTTTCTATATTGGGAAGAAATGTGTTGGCTGGTTGAGCAAGAATCAAGAAAGTACTTCTCTTAGTACTACTGAAGCTGAGTATATCTCCGCCACAAAGGCATGCACTCAACTGCTATGGATGAAGCAGCAATTAACTGATATTAGCGATGAGGTGAAGCAACCAATAGTGAATTACTGTGACAATAAGAGCTCAATTGATCTTACAAAGAATCCCATTCAACATTCTCTTACAAAACCCATTGAAATCAGGTATCACTTTATCAAAGAGAAAGTTGAGAAAAGCGTGATTAGATTGGATCATGTGGGAATAGATGAGCAAGTGGCTGATATCCTGAAAAAGCCACTGTCAGCGGCTGTGTTTGAGAAGCATCAGTTGAACCTCAGTGTTCGACCACCTCCTAGTGCATAAGGAGGTTACAGAATTCCCCTCTCCCCATTTTTTATAACTTTTTTAATCTATCTATGGTTGTGATGCATGTTTATGGGGGAGATACTATCCAGGGGGAGTATGGTTTGAGCCGAACATGTAAAATTTACTAGTATTTGTATTTATAGTAAATGGGGGACAAAGCAGAATGGAATAAATTCAGGCAACATCTATGATGAGAAGAATGAGAAGGAAAACAGTGGAACCCAATTCATGCCTCCTCTCTTGTTTTCTACAATGAGCTTTTCTAATGTAGACTTAGAATGTTGGATGAGTTGATTCCTGCGTTTATTTGGAGATTTATTGAATTTATTTTCTAATTGCCAACAAAGCCAAAGGGGAAGATTGTTGGAACCATGGTCTTATATGCACGATTTCTAGTATGGTTTGTGTTTGTTGTCAATCATAAATGGAAGTTCGGAACGTGTACCAGCAAAGAGATCATACCGTTCAAGAAGACAACAGTATTGAAGGTGGCGTCGTTTCCCAGTGTTTGCCAAATTTTTGGGGTCCAAAATCTGGAAGTTGCTGAGCATCACGAAAAGTGAATTTCCATGAAGTTAATAATTAAATATGGAAAAGGCATTAATTTCGCGAAGAGAGGATGCATGGTTTGGAAATCGCGAAGACCAGAAAAATGGAGGCAGTGATTCTTCGCGATTACGTCAAGCTTCGCGAACAGCAGAGGTTGGAGAGCTTCACGGTGATGAAGGGATTTGTGAGGGAGATATGCGTCGAATGCGCGAAGGAATAATGACGGTGATATTCCATGATTACGACGATCTCCGAGAATGGAAAATTGCCGTTGTGCTTCGCGATTTTGAGAGATTTTCTGCGGGAACTTCAGAGCTTCGTGATTTGAGCTGACATGGTGATGACTTCACGCAGAAGGGTCAAGGGTCGGTGGAATCACCTATAAATAGAGGCACACCCCCTCAAGAGAAGTAGAGAGAATTTCAGAGAAAATCCTTTGCTCTCGGTTCGCAAAGGTCTCCCGCGAAGGCAGTGTGCTTCGTGAAAGAGGAGCTTCACGGCGGCTATTCTAGCTCCGCGAAAGTCATGCGCCCCGTGTTGGCTCAGTGAGCTTCACGAAGAGGCAGGAGCTCCGCGATAGCCAAGCATTTCAAAGGCTGGAGCATCGCGAGAGTGCTTCGCGATTGAGCTTCACGAAAAGGGATGGACTCCGCGAAGGCTTGTTTAAGCTTTGCAAAATTGGGATCCTTGCAACGTAGGGTACTCTGTGAAGGCCTTTTCCAAAGGTTGTTTTCCCAGTGGACAAGGGAAAAGGGGTTTTTCTTTAGTGGTTGAAATTTGGACTTTAACAGAGTATTAACTCAGGATTCTGATGCAAGAAAAGTCTCATGCTGAACAGGAGACAATAAACTTCATGTCTATCAATTGAAGAGACCTTCACGTCTATAAACTGAGTGTGACTTCACCAACGATAGTGAGCCAGGGGAGTCAATAGGAGTGACCCGAGGGAAGCAGTGAGATATTCCTAAACCTTTTTTGAGGCAGTGAGCCTGGGACAAAGTGACTATGCCCGATCATTTTTAATCTCCAGCAAGTGAAGCATAGTGGATTTTGGTATGACCGACAACTTGTCGGCGTATGCTCCTTGGACGTAGCCCTTACTGGTGAACCAATTAAAAGGGTTGTGTCTTCTCTGTGGATGTGCATGTTTTCTTTCTGATCATTTTCATCATACAGGTTCAACAAGTTCCTACCAACGTGGGAACAAGATCTATCAAATTAAAAGAAAAAGTTGTCACCCTGATTCACCCCTCCCCTCTCAGGGTGTCCTGGGGTCCTTCACATGGACCTAATGAATTCAATCAAGTATGATAATGTTCTACTACCTATGATATGTGATATACAATCATATTTTCATATAAAGGAAGAGAAAATATCATAAAAATGAGGTTTGATACCGCAAAAACATGTTTTACACTTTTAGAATGTTTGATTGGAAAAAGATCACAAAAATAAATAGACAATTGATAGAAATTTTCAACAATATTACTACCCTATAAGATTCAATTCAAAAATCAGATCGAGTGATAGAAGTACTGAGAGTACTTACATCTAAATGGAATTTAATATCTCTAGTTATTAAACAATCACCACCTATCAATAATTTGACTTTGAAGGAATTAATTGGAATATTGATGATGTATGAAGCAGTAATGTAGGAAGAAGATGAAGATAACAAGATAGTGAAAATAGAAAATATTACTCTCAATGTAACATCTCAAAAGCATGCCATAAAATAAAAACAAGATGTCAAAATAGACAAAATTTTAGATTCCTCAGACTCTAAAATGGAACAATGTCAGCTATCAAAAATCATTAGAAAATTATACAAGAATAAAATAGGATTCCAAATTTTTTTTAAGAAGGATGAAAAAGATCCCAGATAAGTAAGATTTTATGAATGCAAAAATATACATCATATAATACCTGATTTCCCCCAATTAAAAGACAAAATAAGAATAAATGAAAATATATATCAAAGGAATGATGTTTATGTACATTAAGAAAAAAGAGACATGAATGCTACAAGGAAGGTTTTTGAAGACTCTAACAGTTCTTTGAAATCTAATTCATAAAATGATCTCGAAAATATGAAAGTGAATATGTTATTTATGGATATGGAACAAGAATAGGTACAAACCTATTTCTCTTCTTCATGTTACTCTGATTACTTGTGAAATAATAAATTACTTTCTTACTCTTCAATTCTATAGAAGAATATTTATTCTTTATGAAATAATCATAAATAATTAAAAAATATTCACAATTCTATTTTAGGTGAAAGAGGAAATACGCTAAAAGAATTAAATAACTAATTGAAAAATTCAATTCATAAACAGAAAACTATATTGATTACAAACAATCATATAAAATAAATATAGGATGAATTAGAATTTTATAAATGTGATTATAGTGTTTTATCAAAATTATAGAAAACTGTAAATGAGATCATTGGAAATAATAGTATTAAAATATAAAAGTTTAGAATAAGAATCAAGAGTGAAAAATAAAATTATACAAAACTAATTTTGCGCACAATTCAAAAATTGTGACTTTCTTTTACAGTTGAATAAATTTTCATTTCACTAAAAACTATTATTTAATAAATACTAAAATAAGTTTTCTTAAAAATAATTTTATTTTCAGAAACATCACTAAAGATAGTATTATGAATTTTGGTAAATTGAGGAAAATATGGATTCCCAGATAACTACATGCTAACACAGCTGGACCCATGAAAATATGGGGACCAAATGAAACTTGCATTTAAATTATTTTTATGAAAAATATGAAATGAAGAAATTTTTATATAGTATATTGAGAGTGGATCCTCCCAAAAAATCAGTGGAGAGTCTAAAATTTTCATTCCACTGACTACAATGGTTTGATGTTTATCCATATTTGGTGACAATGAAAAAGGAAAAATCAATGGAGTTGGAACTGTTGCAGATCCAAAGAAAATATAAATCAACAAAGTGATATATATAAAAGGGATAAATAAAAATATGAAAATTATTTCTCAACTCTGTAATGATTGAATTTATATTGATTTCTCTAACAATTCATGATCAATTTTCAATGTTAATTTTCTTCAATTTAGAGAACCAAGAAATAAAATTTTTATACCTTGATTTCAACTCCTTATGTAAATAGAAACTGAACTGTTTAAATGCTAAGAAAATTATTCATGGATCTTGAAGAGAATACTTTGAAATAAAAATATATATGATTTACATAAATTATCTATGAATCATTTAGTTTTTGATTTTTGTAGTCCTATGTTTGAAAATGATAGATTTTGTGATTTTTATTAAATTGGAAAACAGCACATATCATCTTTCAAACGAATTATCAAAATTGATACATCTAAACAATTGGAAGTAATCCACAAGCATATGTTTGGATGATCTAGGGTATCATGTTTGGCCCGTAAATTATATGTTTATGTTTTAGTTAATGATTTTTTCATAATTTATTTGGGTTTATTTTATAAAACTCAAATGTTAGGAATTCACTGTTATTGAGTGATTTTGAAAAATTGTTCAAAAATAAAATAATTTTAAAATAATTTCATCGAGAAGTGATCCTGGTGGGGAACATTAGAATCAATAATTTATTTTTTTTCTCAAATCTAGGTATTAAAAACACATTATCTACGCTAAGAAACCTCAAAAAATGGATTGACGAAAAAACAAATAGAAAATTCAAGAAATGGAAAGGTTTATTATAAATAAATACAACAAAATACCTATTTGTAGAAAGAATTTGTAATAACAACTTGATATATAATCAATAGAGTTTTTATAAGTCTAATTTTTAAATAAAAACCCTATAAACTTTGGTATAATATAAAACTATAAGTAAAATACTTTAGAATTTTAGTATGCAAGGTATATATCTTCAATACTAATAAGAAACATGGTAAATTTGATCCAAAAGTTGATGAAGTAATCTTTCTAGGATAGTCTACTACTTTTAAAGCCTATAGAGTGTTTAATAAAAAGTAAAGGATTTTTGAAGAATTAGTTCATATGATGTTTTATGAAACTAAACCTTTCATTAAATAGAATGACCAAACATATGATAAACATAACTTTTTTTAGACAACATGAGAGTTGAAATACATAATGATTATATTAGGAATGATGTGAGTGAAATATAGTCTAGTCCAGAAGAATATGTGACAGAGGAACCTAAATGTGTTTTACTTAGATAGTCTAGAAACCTAAAGTTTGATCCTTATGAAACAATTATAGAAAACCTAGGACCATGATTTTGGACAAGAATAAATATTTGAAACCTAGCTGAATTTTATACCTTTCTATCTCATTTATAATCAAAGACTATTGATGAAGATTTAGAAGATTAGAATTGGTCATAAGCCCTACAAAAAAACTAAATAAATTCAATAGAAATAATATTTTAGAATTTGTAGAAAGACCATCTAATTATCCACTTATCAGAACCAAATGGATTTTAAAAAATAAAGAAGGTGTTGAAGAGATCATAACTAGAAAAAATCTAGATTAGTATAAATATGATATAATCAATAACAAAGAATATTTTATAACAAAACATTTGACCATGTATCAAGATTCGAAGAAAAAAAAACATTTATCTTATTCCACTCATATTAATTTTAAATTATATCTTATGGTTGTTAAATATCGTTTTTAAATATATATTTAAGGGTGGATGTTTATGTTGAAGAACCCCTGGTTTTGAAGACCCTCATTAAGAAAATTATTTTTAAAAACATAATAAACATCTTTATAGTATTAAAAAAAGAAAATAGAACTTTTTATGAAAGATTAAGATCATTTTTGTTGGAAGATAGTTTTTATATGGGATGATTATATTATACCCTTTTTTAAGAAAATAGTTTGTTCTAATATTTTGATAGTACAAATTTATGTTGATGATGTTATTTTCAGTTTAATAAATACAAATCACTGAAATTATTACTAAAATATAATGATAAAATAATATGAAATAAGTATGATGGGAGAAATGAATTTATTTTTAGGATTTTATATTTATTAAAAATATAATGGAAATTTTTTAAATCAAGTTAAATATATTATTTATTTATTGAAAAATTTTGTCCTACTAAACAACAATACTTATACAACTCCTATGTGTACCAATATAAAACATGATTTGTATGAAGCTTTAAAGGTAGTTGGAAGCAAGGTATGTTAACGTATGGTTGGTATTTTATTATATCTGAATAATAGGAGACTAGGCTTAATGTTTTTTTGTATGTTTATGTGATATATTTTAGTAAAATCAGAAAAAGAATCCCATCTTAGAACTGTGAAAAAAATTAGATATTTAAGAGAAACTATTTTTCGATATATATATTTCCCCAAAACATATAATTTTAATTTTATTTCATAATCATATTCTGATTTTGAAGGGTGTACATTAGATAGAAAAAGAACCTCTGGAACTTATCACCTTTTTAGGAAAATTTTTAGTTCCCTGGTCAATTACGAAATAACACTCTGTTTCTCTATTAACAACCAAGGTAGAATATGGGTCTATTTGAAAATTATTTGCACAATTGTTGTAGATAAAATACATTATAATTGATTCTGGACTAAATTTTAATAATATTTGTATTTTATGTGATAATACTAATGTAATAAATATTTCTAAAAAATCTATGTGTCACACTTGGAATAAGAATATTGATATAAGGAATCATTTTCTAAGATATCATGTTCTTAAAAATGATATATCTTTAGAATTTATAAATACAACATATCAATTTGCTAATATTTTAAAAAATGACATCTCAATACAACTTTTTATATTATTAATGGGGTGTTTGGAAAATTTAATTTTAAATAAATATTTATCAATTTAATTTAATTTATTTGGTTAATTTATTATTTAGTAATTTTTTTATTTTTTAATTGTTAATTTACCTGGTAAAATATTGGTTTTATTTTTTTAAATCCCGTCTTTTCAAAATTAAAATTTAATGACAACCCTATGTAATCAGCACGAGAATCATGACCATATCACCGATCCTTCATAAAACTCTTCATCTTTCCTTAACCACTGATTTAATAACTTTTCAACTACTAGAGCCCTTATCCTTCTTCCCAACCATATAATCTGAATACCTCTAACATTAATATTCTTAACAATGATGAAGAAAAAGTGGGCATATAAATTTTAGCCAAGTGATCCAAAGCATCAGTGTATCTCTTTCAGTAACATGCTTCTAGAAATAGTCATTGATTTTGAAGGGTGTATGAGATGAATCATTTACTCAAGAAATCTCTTGCATTTCATTGTTTGGAATTTCAATATAATGAATAAAATATATAAATACGTTATGAGATATAACAATATTTTTTTTACATAAAATTTTATATTATTTTTTTCAAAATATAGGATATAATATCATCAAGTGTAGATGATAACGAGTTTTCTATCTACTTGGTAGAAATTTATCAAATTTTAAAATTCCTTAATCAATGAGTATTCAATTTTTATCTTCCAAAAATTGTAAATAAGGATAAAAATTAGAAGGTATAATGTATTTTCTTTTTTCTTCCACCAATATTAGGGAAATGTTTGTAAAAAATATTGAGGCAGAAAAAAATGTTTTGGTAAAGATTATTCAGAAGCTATCATTCCAAGGACTGCTGAGTTAGAAAATATTTTGTATCCAGACATGTATATCATGTTTCTTTTTATTTTTCATATTAGGTTGAACTTCCCCAAATATATACTGAAATATCTGAGTTACTTCTTTTAATTAGATGCAAGAATGTATTCCTATCCCTATGAATGTATAGTTTCTCTACTTCTGTATGAAAATAATAAGATTTCTAATATTGATACCCAAACTAGATGTCACCATAGTAATTGTTTGAATCATGTTACCTTAAAAAATTATGTTTCTTTTGGAGTATAGTGAATGAAAAATTGTTTCTTGTGAGTGAAAATGGTTGATAATAATCTTTTCTTGATTTTCAGGGGAGGATGAAACTATAAAAATTGTATGATTGGTTCGTTTGAGAAATGAAAAAGTAGATAATCTAGAATAAAAGGTGTTTATCAACCTACTGAAAGAATGATCCCTTATTATACTACAGATCCGGATGAAGAATTTTTTTAAGAAATTTCTAATTAGGAGCTTTTAATAAGGCCAAAGATCAGAGACAAACACCAGCATGAGGATACAGAGTAAGAAACACATAGACCTAAGTATTTAACTCCTTGAATTCATTTATAACTAGCATATCGACTTGTAGAACAAAAGACTGAAATTCAAGTTCATGAAAAAAGGTCTTCCATACATCAGATCAATAATGAGGAAATTCTCAAGGAGAGAAAGTTCAGAAATCAGTAACTAAAAATACTAAAATTATAAAAAATCAAGTTGTCTATGTTATTGGCCAATAAATGGGATGAACAAAATTTTTATCTAGTTAAAGGAAAAAAATACTGTAATTTTTTTTCAAGTGAATAGACTTCAGTTATGTCTTATGATTTTTAAGAATAAGATCCTCAATAATGAATACCCAGATAAAGGAACATCTGTTTCTCTAACAAATAAAATAAAATAACTAGTAATAAAATTCAACAGGATAAAGGAGGGAAACAATAGTCTTCAACAAAACCCAAATCTGCTACAAAATATTTTCATGGTTTAAAAAATTCATATATTTCAAGATTGGAATTAATGTTTGTTCATACTTATATTCAATATTTCATGAAAAATAGTTGAAAAAGAGTTTTTGATGCTTTCTAGAGAGATATGTTGCATCAGATTAGAAATAGGAAATCATAATCTAGTTCCAAATAATATTTGTAAAATTTAAAATTGTATTTGGTTAGTAAATTTGATTCAATAAAAGTGAGTGTTAGTCAATCAAGAGGATCAAATTCAACACCACCAACATCACCAGATTCAATAAGAAGATTTCATGTAATAACTTCACTGATGTATGATTTTGATGATATAATTTAGTCTCTTAAATTTAACAGTTCACCTTTTCATATATTGTTGGATAATCAAATAGATCTTATCACGAAATTGACATCAAGTGACACTGACGTCATATTGCTTCAAAATCTGTTCAGTGAAATTCAATCTCAGTTTTAGAAGATAGAGTAAAAAATTTCGGGCTTTCTCAATGTCAAAATGATTGAAAATTTGAATGAAAGTAAATATTCAAGAATTTTTAAAATGCATCTAGCTAACAATATTTTAAAAAGGATACAAGGTAATATAACATATTTGAAAGGAGTTTTTCAAGATTCTCAATCTTTACTTGAACTAGAAACCTCTCTTAATCAAAACCTTTCTCTATATACCATCCATATTTCTTTAACCTTTTCCTCAATCAATAATAACTCATGAATTTATAAACTATTTTAAATAAATATTATATTTAATTTTTATATTAGGTGAATCATTTCTATATTTTATTGTATGTTTATCTTAACTTCCATAACATGTGTTTTATTTTTCAAACTAGTACACAATAACATTCATTTATTGTTCTATGAAAAATTAAATGCGTTATAATCCATTTTTATATACATTTTCTTGATATCAAAAAAGGGGGAGAAAATTGGGTAAACATAACACTATCAAATTAAGAGTATATATTTTAATTGAAATAATAATTTAAAACCGAAATAATATAGTAAAAATTTAATTTTAAAAACATCAAGTATTTTCTTTATAATATTATTTCCTTAGTGATTACAATATCGAATATTTAATGTAAATTATTTTATGGATATTGTGATAATAAAAAAGGGGGATATTGTTGGGAATTTATTTTCTTAATAATACTATATATATTTTAATGATATATATGCTCAAAATACCCTTTTTTTGGTTTTATTGATGATATTACTTTAATTTAATTTTAGGAAATTAATATTTTTTTCCAAATATATTCTGGAATTATATTATTGATATTACTTTGAAAAAAAAATACATTAAAGTTTTCAGAAAAAATTTAATGTATTTTGGAAACATTTTTCATAACCTATGTTTGTTTAGCATTGTGTATGGAATGAACCCTACATTATGAACAATGCATATAGATCATATACCATATGTTAACAAAATGTACTCTTCCTAAACCCTACGTTTGGATAGAGCCTTATGTTTGTAAGAAGTGAATGTATGGTTAAAGAACCCTATGTAACTAAGAAACCCTACTTAATTAAGGAGCCCAATATATGTAAGGAACCCTATATTTGGTTAAAAAAATATAAGGTGCATGAAGGAAACTCTTTTATTATCCCCTATGTTTGGTATTTTGTCTGTACATGGAGAAACCCTATGTTTGACTATTCAATGATACAAACTTAAATCCAAGATTTTCTTTGAGTTTTATGTAATGGCCTTGATATAAAAAATGATCTATTCGAAGGTTTTTGACAACCGATTCAAAGGCTCTTTATGATCGATAAATCGTTCCATATTTAATAGTGTAGGTCACTCCTACTCTAGATAGATTTTATGAATCTTATTAATAATTCATATTTGAATTTCTGTGATATTTTCGGATAAAATTTTGGATCTTCTAAACCAAAATGAAATTATTTTTATACATATATATGATTATACCAATTTTGGGTTAAAGACATACATATAAAATATTTGAGAGTGATACATTTTCAATTTAAAAACTACATATTTTCTATGATAATATATTTGTAGATATATTGCAAAGAACGATTGATTGTTATTTTCTGAAAGAGGCTACACTTTGAGTGTTCTACACTTTTCATCCTCATACTTCTATGAGATTACTTATTTTTGTTTATTTATATACAATTGAAGATCATTTTCAATCAATATCTCTTCAAATATATTCTTACATAATACATTAATCTATGATAAATAAGATCCGTATTCTATCAATTTCTACTAAAATTTTGATCTTCATCCTTTTTCATTCAACAAATCAAACTCTTTTAATTTATTGGTGTTTTTAATTCTTAGAATTTGTCATGGATTAAGTGTCATCATCTTGTTTTAAGCTGTGGACAATTTGTTCCATGTAAAAGAAACATAAGGCATGATTTATACTTATTTTAAAGGTGTCAACCACTTATACTCAGATGTGGATTTGAAGATCTTATGACAAGAGAAATTTTCTAGTGAAATTCACTAAGCTTGAAGAGATAACATTAGTGGAGTGGAATAGGGGGTATTAGTTCCCGGAACCAGTATAAAAATTACTGTCTTCTTATTTTTTATTTTTCCATTGCTCAAATAATTACAATACAAAATGCTGCATATTTGCCTAAATTGAAAAGATAGTAAAAAACTAGAATCTATCAAGATTATATAAAATACACAATTCACCCCTATTTTGTTTATTTGTATTATTCTAACATAACAAGATTATTTTGAAGACATAAAATAAAAAATAATAGACTTAAATTAGAGTACCTGAATTGGTGCATAATGATGTATGTGGACCTATCTCACAAAGATCCATTGGTGATAATATGTATTACATTCTTTTAATTGATGAGTTGAGTAGGATGGAATGAGTATTTTCAATTTCTCACATGTTCGATGTGTTCAGAAGCATAAAACAGTATCAAAGGTAATTTCAGAGAATTATTAGACAAAATATTCTCATGTTTCATTAAGATAATGGCATAAAATTTACCAGTAGTCATGTGGAAGATTATCTTGAGAAACATATGATAAGTTATTATGTTTTCGAAATGAGAACTCCTAAAAAAATTGAGTGGTTGAGAGGATAAATTGGATAATAAACAACATGGAAAAAAGAATTCTTACTAAAAATGATATACTAATTAAATTATAGATGGAAATTGTCTTTACATCTATCTACATATCCAATATTGATCTATTATGTTCAAAGGAATATGATTTTCAATATAATTTGTGGTATGTAGTGAATCCAATCTTGAAATAGTTTTGAATCACTGGATGTAACTATTTTATTCTCAATAAAAAGAATCATATGAAATTTGAGTCAAGTAAAGATGAGGGGATATTTCTTGGATATTCAGTAAAAAGAAAACCATATAAATATTTCAACAAGAGGTTTGGAATGGTATTTTAAAAAAATTACTTCATTATAATAGAGAATAAATAGAATACACAACAACATAGTGAACTGTTAACCAATGAATATGATAAGAAGATAAGCACGTTAGGGGGAGTGGAAGTGGAAAATGTTGATTTATAAGAAGATACTTAAAATGAGTATGGGGATGTCAAATCAAAATATATGCAAAAAACAAAGAGTAAAATTGAAATTTGTATACATAAAATCATTGGTAAACAAGTAGGCCCAGTTCAAGCATGAAGAATGAAGTCATTATAACATGTTTTTTTTCCTATATTAAGAAGATCCAAAAGTTTTTGATACATTAGCTAAAGATGAGAATTCGGTTTAGGCTATGAATGAAGTGCTTTACCAAATTGGGAAGAATCAACATGGGAGATTTTTTAGAGACCAATAGATAATAATTTCATTATGGCCAAGTGGTTATTTTGAAATAATATGAATAAATAATGAATTTTTATTTGAAACAAATAATGATTAGAGGGAAAAGGGTACCCACAAATAGTGACTATTGATTTTGATGAAACATTTTCACTTGTTTTGAGGATAAAGACAATCATAAGTTTTATGGAAATAACAGTTCAAAGAAGGTTCAAAGTTTTCCATATGGACGTCAAGGCAACATTTTTTAATATGGTTTTATAATAATATGTTTATATTAATCATCCCGATGGTTTTATCATTCACAAATATGATAATATACATTTTTTAATTAAGAATGCATTATATGGGTTTAATCAAGCACCGTGATAATGATAATCAAGAATATATATGTTTTTAAAGAAGATTAATTTTTACTGTGGTAGAGTTTATTATAGTGACTATGTCAAAAATGATATTAATAAAATAATGATGATGTTGGTGTATGTCAAATACATAATATTTTTCAGATCATACGAATAAAAGTGAAAATAGTTAACATGATTAATTAAAAGTGGAGTTGAAATGTAAATGATTGGTGAAATGATGTTTTTCATTAGTTTATATGTGAACCAAGGAAGGAATGACACATTAATTTCTTAATATAAATATTCCAATGTTGTTTTGAAAACATTTTTAATAGATTATTCTATATATATTACTAATACTATGGCTACCCAAATGAAACTATCATGGGATGATGAAGCCAATGCAGTTAAAGTCCTAGAATATAGGAAAATCACTGAAAGTCATTTATACTTTTAAAAAATAACTGATATTTTTTTGTACACATACCTGGTAGAAACATATCATTTCAATCACAAATAAATACACTAACTTTTATAAAAAGGAATAATTTTATATCTTAGGGTATGGTGGATTTTAGTTTATTGTAAAATGAAAATTTTCTATAAGAGTTATTGGGATATACAAATGAAGACTGGGCCAAATCAATTAATCATACTAAATCAATGTTAGGCGGTGAATTGTATCTTGGAACTTTTTTACTTATTGGATAATAAATAATCATGGTTTCATTCAATTGAGCACAAATTTATAAGAATATATTGAGCCCACTAAATCTTGTATGCAGTTATAGTGGATGAAGTGACAGCCTGATGATATGGGAGCTCTGGTGAAGACTTTGATTGAATTCCTTTGCGATAATTCAAGTTCTATAAAATCTTATAAAAAATATTTTCCACAACTCATGTAAAAATATAATTTAAATTGAGTATAATTTTATCATGGAGAAGGTGGAGTAAGGGCTTGTTAATTTTGAGTATGGGTCAATAGAGCTACAGGTTACATACATTTTAACAAAGGCCTTACCCAAATAAGAATTTGAATTTCATTGACAATATCTAAGATTTATGTTGACTCTCTACACTTGAAAAAGATTGGATGTGGGACCACCCCTATCTGAGGTATGATGTGTATTTATCTAATTTATTTATTTGTTTTATTTAGCTTGTTTATACCACAATGAAGTGACATTCAGGTTCATTGAAAAATGGGGAGAAATTGTTCATATAAAACTGGTCGAAAATGTATTAACAAAGACATGGGAAGATGATAAGGGGAGTAATGAAGTAGGGGGAGTTTTAAATACCATGATCCAAATATAATCAGATAAAGGTTAAATATCAAGACATATAAGGTTCATGATGAAATCCAATGATTGGTTTTTGAATGAAGTGTTTCATTGATGAACTTTTTGTGCTACTCTTTTCCCTCATGTTGAGCAGGGGTCAAGTGGTATTAGAGTGTGTGTTGAGTAATTGTTTAATCTCTATCTAAATAAAAATAAGTGAACATTGGTAGAATATTGATGATTCTTTAATGATGTATCAAACTGTGAAAAGTTGTCCTCAAACCCAAAGGTAAATATTGTTAGGAGATAAATACTTCAAGGAACCATATTAGTGTTTTTGGGGTAATTATTTTTGTTGAAAAAATTATGATGACTGTGATCCAATATGGTTTGTTTTTCTGAATCAGATGTATTTAAGGTGGTGTATTTTCCTAGTGTATTCCATTTTTAAGCCTCAATAACATGATTTGTCTTATTAAAAAGTAAGGTTTTACCCAAAGGAGTCGGTAGGCCGTAGTTCACAGACTGCAAAATGTGGAGTTTGCGAGCTACATAATAGCACAAATATGATCTATGAACCCAAAATGAGGTATGATGAACCAAAAATAAAATCATCATTATAGAAAAAGAGGTAGTGAATTATGCTTTCAGTAAAGGGCTCTGCCTTATGCAAACTGTGAAGCACGCTATGTAAACCACATATCAAGATCCATTCAGGGTAGAATTTTCATAGATGGGAGGATCATCAATTTCAAATAGATTTTTTGATTTAAGGCTTCCACAAAAGGTATTTATATGTACATGAGATCAAAAAACGCAAAAAATAATGGTGATATGCGGAGCACATAACATGTTCATGGTAAAGGTTGTACCACATCACAGTTTTGGGTATTTGTTATTAACAATTTTTTTATGATTTATTTTCCTCTATAAAAGACAGTAATAAAATAATATAGAATATTATATTTCCTTAAATAAATAATCACTAAAAGAATACGCGTAAGTTCTAAGTAGTCTGTGATAGTGGATTTCGAGGAGAAGTGTTTTGTGAGATAGGATTCTACGAAGGAGAAGAGTATTGAGGGGGTGAAATTTGGGAAACAAGAAAGTTCAAAGAAGGATTTGTGGGGTTTAGTATATCACAAAGAAAGAGTGGCCATGAAGAAGAGGTGGTATGAAATGCATATATGGTTCTTTAGGTATCTATGATCCAAAAAGAAGAGGTATTCTGTGAAGAAATGGTTGTCCGTGAAGCACATACACCACATGATACAAGGTAGTTCATAGAATACTCTATATAGTTCTTGAAGGGTGAAAGGAATTTCATGAAGGGAATAAAAAAGATTGTTAAAGAATGTTTCAAAACTAAAAACACATGGAATTATGGATTTCATCAACTGAGTGAAAAAAGACTACATGTCACACTCATATATGTGTGAAACAAATTTTAGGTGATTCGTTACAATAGGTTATTCTTATAGAGGGATAGTGAAAACACATACATTGAGAGAGTAGTGAGATTTCAAATTATTATTTCTTGTAAAACAGAGGGATAGTGAGTCTTCTCTAAACATTTGAAAGGTAGTAAACCTAAGCATAAAAAATGATCTCGCCCTAAACTTGTTTTGGATGTGGGCCTTAGTATATTGGGTAAATCGGCACATTTCCATCGTATTCTCCTTGAACGTATCCTAGTGAGGGTGAACCAAGAAAAATCACCATATCACATGCATGATTTCATTTACGTTTAAACATATATCTGGAAAGTAAGAGAATAATCATTTTTTAATGGTGAAACAATATCCAAAGGGGTAGTTGTTTTAATTTATCATACCCGGATTCACCTCCACTCTCTAGGTATATAACATAGTTAGGATAAAAACCAATCATTTTTATCCACAAAAAATGAAACAAAATTAGGCATATAATAATTTCATAGTATGACTATCATGATGAATTAACGTCAAAATACATCACCTATATTGAACTTCAATTTATATGGAACATCACTGTGAAAAAAATCCAATTCAAGGGTTAGTTGACCTTTTGAAACTCTATACATCCTTGATAATGAAATCTTAAAAAATAAATAGGTTGGTTAGGTTTATTTACTATTTGTTTCACATTTTTTGGAAAACCTATCTCAATGTATACCACTATCCCAACTTAACACTCTCACTCTAGCACTATTTTGTATCATACCATCCTAAATATACATCTATGAGTTCCTAGGTCCACATTCCATAAATCCTTACATTTATTTTTTTATTTGTATAGTCAGATAAAATTCTAAATGATATTAAAATACTATATAATGGAAATTATACATCATTTCTAAGTATTAAATAATAAATAAATATTTCACTAAAAAATATGGCATAATGGATATATATAATGTATATTTAGCACACCTCAATGAATTTTTTTAAATAAACCAATCATACGTAAAACAACAGGAAATACTCAAAAACATGTCATCACATTTCAAAAAAAATAATAACATACCAATAATATAAATAATATATATTATAGAAAATATAATCCTACAAAGATAAATATTATATTAATAAATATAAAAGAGGCATCCTATGTTACCATTAAATCTATCCTAATATGAGATTGAAATAAAAATATATAACCATATTAATGAAATATAAAATTTATATCCCTATGTGATTTAACCTATAGTTCCATAATCAAACCTATAGTCCATCTTCTATAATGTTTGAAGTCTTCTCACACTATAACTCATTGAGAATAAAATCTATAGACACATAATTAGTATAAATATAAAGAGTGAAAATATAATATATAACGAAACCTCCCATTAGTTATATCAAAATTCCATAAATATATAAACCATGATGATAATATTAAAAACCTTAAAATGGAACATAGTATTTTAATTAAATGAAGCCATAAAATTATAGAAATAAAAATATAAATATTTACTAAAAATAATAACCACTTTTGTTGAAATTTTTTATGCATAAGTAAATGTATATTAATCATGGGTCATTTCCAAAAGGATATATCAATTAAATTGAATATTGATAGTGAATATTTCTTAGTAATTATAATAACATTAACCTATTGTAACGCCCCGACCCTAGTTACCCAAAGTCGGTGCATTATTACATAACATTGGCATGATCATAAGAAAGATCAAATCTCAAAAGACATATTAGTTTAGTATCCTTGGAAACACTAGATACACTCATAAAGTTTTACATTACATCATAAAATAAAAACTACAACAATATAGTCTCCATAGTCCACACTATTATCCCCTAATACTATCCCTGCAGGTCATTCATAAATTATTTGTTCACATCCTGGAAAAAATAAAACATAGAAAAGGGGTGAGCTTAAATGTCCAATAAGGTTAACAATATAGCGGAAACTTTCATAAATAAGAATAAACATTTAAGGAAATGTATAACTAAAAGAAGCCTTTTAAACTTAAACATCAACATAGTATGGAAAAAATAAAATGAAATAATTCCATTTACTTATTCACATGGATATTCTAATAATCGAATAATCACATGCAATATCAATAACCACTTTCATAATGATGGAATTCATAATATCAGACTATCATAACCACATAGCCAAGGCCTCCTGCCAAGACTAAAAATAAGATTTTGCCAAGGCCTTGTGCCAAGACACTAGTTTGTCTCATGAGACCTACCGATGCATAGAGGAGCTATAACAGGGTCCACCCGTCACATATTAAGTCCAATGTATTCCCATATGAAAAGGTTTAAACATAACATAAACATTCATAATAAAACTAGAATAAGAAATGTAAATACTTCATCCATAAACCATGAATGGTATAAAAATAACACAACCACAATCAAACATATCACAAAACCTTCAATACAATATAGAAGTTTTGTATCATAATAAATCAACTTCAAATAAGCGTAAAATCCATCAAAGGATGTTGACATAGATGAAATCAAAACTCTTTTTAGAGAAATATATCTTTCTATTTTGAAATCTTTTAAGAGTGATATATTTATAAAATAAAACATTTTCTTTGAAAATATTCTTATAAGATTGTAAGTGAAGCTTCGACGATTTTATAACGGTGGAAAATAGCCGCACCCGCCGTATAAGTTAAAAAACATTCTTACCATAATACTGTCGAAATGGTTAAAAATGACCTTGTTGGAAAAACGATGGAAAGATTCCATTATAAAACACTTATAAAAGTCAAAAAAAGTACAAATGACTTTAACCCATATTCTATTATGTAGTAAAAATGTTTTTAAATACATTTTTAAGAAACATGGATGTGGATGATAAAGAGGTCCCAGAAGATAATTACGTACAAACAACCTCGTATAATGAAGAGATTGTGAAATAACCCATACCTTGTAGTTTTCCCTGGTTGGGGTAGGTTAACCTCCTGTATAATGGTGAAATAATTTTTATTAAATTATAAAATAATCATATAAATTAATATGATATCATATATGATCTTTTAACATTGATTTGTTAATAATATCTTAGTATTATCGTTGTTTCAGGTGTTAACTTACTCGTTTTCTTTTATATGTTTTGTTAGGTAAGTTGTGTTTTTCATGGATAGGTTGTATCCTATTCATATCCAGAATTATATCAAGTCCTTAAACATTATTTTTAATCATAAAATGATAATTATACTTGAATGGATACGATGGAGAATGAATCTCATCGCGTTCGTGGAGACGGTAGTCCGTACGTACGCACGAGTGACAATATCATTCTTTTGATATTAAAATAATATATAATTGGATGTTATATAATATATACATAATAATTATAATGTTATATTTATTAATTACATGAATTAAAAATAATTATTATACCCATCCAAATAATAATATATTGAATAACAATTACACCACGACGTGGAGACTGTAAGCCGTACGTACGCACGTATGGTGACATTTCATTGAAAGGATGGATAGAATACTGTATATGGTTGTACCATATTTATAATAATATTATATTATATAGGAGATACTGGATTTATTATTTTATAATGGGAAAAACAAATACAGAAGAAGTTGAAGAAGCAATGAATTTGAAAAAGGGTGGTGAAAACATTACCTTATCTTCAGGTTCTTCCTTTTGATTTGATCAGAAGGGCTTCGTAGGTTTGCTTTCTAATAAAACTAAGGCCTATAGGTTGTAGTGGGGGAAGTTGAGAGAGTATTTGGTCATGGTTTGGCCGAACCAAAAGGCTTTGAAGGTGTGAATTAATGAGAAGGGGGAGTGCCCTTTTATAAGAGGGGTGAGGGGCACCTTTGGAAAAGCTAGAAATATTATTTTATAATAAATTTATATTCAGTTTCTAATGGATCCAAAGTGTATTATTTAAAGGTTATGGTAGGTATGGGTCGAAACCACTCAACCAATATAATTTAGATATGTTTGCGTCATTATATTAACCTTATCTTTTAGTTTTAACTCTTTGTTAATTAGTTTGACACTTACCATGTCACTTTGTATTTTTATATTATATAGTTAATAAACTTACTATATACCGCAAAGAGACCCCCAAGTGGTTCATTAATGATAAAACTATCATGATATAAGTCTCTTGACATAACCTTAGATTTTTGGGAATTGAATATCAATTAATAATATAATATTTGTTTTAAAAACTACTTTATGTCAATTTTGACACTATTTGGAAAATTGATTTTTGTGAAAATCATAACAGAATGATTACTTAGAAAAAAGTTAATTAAATCAGTAATAACATGTCATATTAACCTATAAAATTAGTCTAATTCATAAAAAGTATCAAATTATATTTATTTGGGTGTTTATAATGTCAATTATTTTAATTTTCCACTATTATGGTAATTACTGCATCATCACTGGGTCATAAATAAACTAAATTATTTAATGTCTAAAAAATAGAAATAAAATATCATTATGTTTGAAATATTTTTATCTTTCTAATTAATATTTATAATCTAATTTATCTTATGTGTAACCCTATATTAAAAATGTTTTAGTAAATAAACATTGATTTTAACTCTTTTAACTCTTCTTTTAATTAAATAATAATAAATGTCCTAATCTAATCCATGTGGACCTAAATGATAATATTTTATTCCTAAGGTTGTTTATGGTCGAGATACACTTGTCCAATATAATTTGGACTTGTGTTAGGGTAACATTAATATCATTTTTACCCTTAATTACCCTATTTACTTTTAACCGTGGTAAATAAAAGAAAAAAGTTACTATACACCGAAAATTATTTTCATCTCAATGAACCATATTTTACTCTTTGATATTAAAAATGTCTCTCGGATTTTCATAATTTCACTCACAGAAGCGGTAAAATTATGTTTTATGGAAAATTCAGTTTTTTTAACTACCACTTAGTGGTTTCACTATTCATCAAAAAATGAAGTTTTTCAGAAAAATACCAAAAATTCACCCTAGGCTAATTTCGATATTCCGAATCCAAAAATGAAGTCCATTTTGAAAAATAAAATTTACAAATTTCAAAAATTGGGTATTACTATTCATAATGGCTAGTTTGATTGGTTGTGGTGTGTGTTAGAACTCGAAGTTGCCTACAACACATGCTAGTATATTATTCAAAGGAAAGCGTACTGTGGAAGCTTGGGATGTTTCATTGTAATTTTTTGATGTCCCAATTCTGAAAAGTAAATTTATTTAGTCAAATTGAATATATAAAAGTTTAAAATATTGGATTTAAAAAGGGTTCACTATTAAATGTTGGTAAGAGTGCAATTATGAAAATAAATTTGTTCTTACATTATCTCTAAAAAACTCATAATATGGATTCTAAAATTATAAGGATTATATAATGTTTAAATTTTAGTTAATACTATTCAAAACCTCTTTTGAACGGATTGTTTTGTAAGTCATGGTGCGCTTGAACTCGATGTTGCGTGTAGTGCAAGTTATTGAATTATTTTGAAGAAATAGCACACTATGAAATCTTGGGGTGTTACATTCTGTCCTCCTTCAACAAATTGCGTCCTCGCAATTTGAAATTGTTCTTCGAAAATAAAAGGTTGAATATAGAAAATATCTTTGTGGAAAAACCCTCATTGGAAATTGGGTTAATAAAATTTAGTCTTAATAAGAGGAAAAGAGAAATAAAAGGGTCACTACTAAATTATGATCTATATTCGGAGAACATTCGTGGAAATTAGAGACATATAATTGTAGGAAAAACATAAATATTTATAGATATTGATTGAGGTCATCAATCACAAACAGGTGTAAAATTGAGGGCCTTAAATTCATCAATCTATGATGATTTAAAATACCATCGGTTCAGAATAACAAATAGTATTAGGATAACACATTTTTTGTTTTAAGATCCCTTAACTAAAGTATAAGAATTAATTTATTCATTAAATAAGAGAAGAAGAAAAATATATACTTGACAAGTATAGTCTCATCCTTTAACTAAGTTCTACCACAAACTCATCTTTCACTCTAAAAGATAATAGAACATAAAAATAATATTCTATTTATCCTATTCGTATAGGGTTAAAAAATGAATTTATAATTCATCTAGGAGAACCAAAAAAACTACATTATTCAATCCAGGACTTCACGTGGGTCAGTGGTAGGTGATACACCATTGTCGCCCTTCGGTTGTGGGTTCAAGTCTCACGGCTTTGCCGGACGCGATGGGTTGCCTCCCGACCTCCAGGTTGTCCTTTTATGGCAATCCAAAATAATCCAAACTAGAACTATCCAAAATACATCAGTCCAAAATTTATAAGGAAGGTAAACAAAATGAAGATCCTTTTTTCCGTGTAATAACATGTGAACACCTTCATCATGTATTCTTTTAAAACACTACAACATCCTGAATTTCCATAAAACATTATTGATTACATTCATGATCCCTTATTCCTTAAAGAATAATATATAAACATATTCAATCCAAAAATGTTGTAAAACCTAATAATGATGGAATATACAAATCATTAATCAGTTTCAAGGTACTCAAGAATATCCAATATAATTTATCCAAATCAATCATGTATTATTCTAAAATCACTACCTCGGTATCAGAACTATATTATGGTCTATATTTCTCTCAACCATATATTTTCCAAAAATTTAACCTGCTATTGAGTCACTTTTCTTTGTTCCACACAATGTCAAGTCCTTAATGAAATAGTACTACAGTACAATCCTTATATACACCATAATTATTATAACAAGTACATTTTTGATACAACACTCAAATGACATAATCAACACAAAAACTCTAATCATTCCTCTTCATCTGTGGTAGTATCATAACTTGATTATTATCCAATAGAATAATTTGCGGCATAGTATGATGACTGGGAAATAGGTTCGTGTAGTGTCCAAACTCCTTGAAAATGAAGCATTGTACATTTGAAACTATTTTCTAACCCTTGCAGTGACGTACTTTGTGCCCTTTTCCTCCACACTTATAACAAACTCCCATTCCTTTCAGGAAAGTTAGATGGTGTTTCTTCCAACAGTTATCACATATGGGAAAATTCTTCTTTTACCTCTTCCCTTTATCCATCTTTCTCTCTTCCATCCTTTTCTTCTCTTTCTTCCCTTCAAAGCCATAGGACTCAGTAAACTCTTTACTTATCTTATCAACACATGATATTATTTCTTCATATGATGATAATACATGGGAGATTATTTCTCATATAAATTCTTGCTTAAGACCATGAAAGATTAGATCTTTCTTTCTCTTTGGATCATGTGCATTGCTGTAGTTCTTATTCCATCTACTGGGCACCATATCTAAAAAATGGAATACAGTAGATTAGTTTATGAATAACAATACCTAATCAAAAACGTGTAAAATACATAACATAAATTAAATAGTTTATAGATATAATCCATAATCCTAAAAATGTCTCTTTTGAGGAAGTATATACTCATAAACCCTTCATAATGGTTTGTAAAGAAAATGAGAATTATCCTAAACATATCCCAAGAGATTGTCGTAACCAAGAGTGCAGCAAGGCCCGTTATCGTGCACCAGTTCACGTTCGAGTCTAGCTCAAAAGGTGTTTTTGGGTTTTACCCCTAGGTACATCTGTGCCAGAGCAGCCTCTACCTACTCGTATCCAGACATGGATGTATTGCTCAGTAAACTCAAAAATTTTATACAATACCAAAAATATAGGAAGTTCTTATATACTAATCCTCAAAGTCCATCTTAGATCTATGTGCTCTAATCAGAGTTTATCTAAATCTAGCTTCTAAGGTTTGTACTAAACTTCTTCTGATACCAACTGTAACTCCTCGACCCCAGTTACCCAGAGTCGTTGCATTATTACATAACATTGGCATGATCACAAGAAAGATCAAATCTCGAAAGACCGATTAGTTTAATAGCTTTGGAAATAATAGATACATTCATAATGTTTTACATTACATCATAAAATGAAAACTAAAATAATATAGTCTCCATATTCCACACTCTTATCCCCTCATACTATCCTTGCAGGTCATTCATAAATTATTTCTTCATATCCTAGGAAAAATAAAACATATAAAAGGGGTGAGCTCAAATGCCCAGTAAGGATAATAATATAGCAGAAATTGTCATAAATAAGAATAAACATTTAAGGAAATGTATAACTAAAACAAAATCCTTTTAAACTTTAACTTCAATATAGTATGGCAAAAATAAAATGAAATAATACAATTTTCTTATTCACATGGATATTATAATAATCGAATAATCACATGAAATATCAATAACCACTTTCATAATGATGGAATACATAACGCCAGACTATGATAACCACAAAGCCAAGGCCTCGTGCCAAGACTACAAATAAGATTTTTCCAAGGCCTTGTGCCAAAACACTATTTTGTCTCATGAGACCTACCAATGCATCGAGGAGCTATAGTGGGAACCACCCGTCACATATTAGGTCGAATGCATTCCCATATGAAACGTTTTAAACATAACATAAACATTCATAATAAAACTATCATACGCAATCTAAATACTTAATCCATAAACCATGAATGGTATTAAAATGACACATCCACAGTCAAACATATCACAAAACCTTCAACACAATATAGAAGTTTTGTATCATAATAAATCAACATCAAATAAGCGTAAAATCCATCAAAGGATGTTGACATAGATGAAATCAAAAATATTTTTAGATAAATATCTCCTTCTATTTTGAAATCATTTAAGAGTCATATATTATTAAAATAAAACATTTTCATTGAAAATATTCTTAAAAGATTGTAAGGGAAGCTTTGCCGATTTTATAACGGCAGAAAAAAGACGCACCCACCGTATAAGTTAAAAAAACATTCTTAACTTAATTCTATCGAAAAGGTTAAAAATGACCTTGTTTGGAAAACGATAGGAATATTACTTTATAAAACACTTATAAAAGTAAACAAGGGTATTAATGACTTTAAACCGTATTCTAGTAAAAAGTAAAAATGTTTTGAAATACATTTTTAAGAAACATGGATGTGGATGATAAAGAGGTCCTAGTAGATAATTATGTACAAACAATCTCGGATAATGAAGAGATAGTGAAATAACCCTTACCTTGTACTTTTACTTGGTTGGGGTAGGTTAACCTCCTGTATAATGGTGAAATAATATTTATTAAATTATACAAGAATCATATAAATTAATATGATATCATATATGATCTTTCAACATTTATTTGTTAATAATATCTAAGTATTGTCGTTGTTTCAAGTGTTAACTTACTCGTTTTATTTTGTATGGTTTGTTACGTAAGCCATATTTTTCATGGATAGGTTGTATCTTATTCATGTCCATAATGATATAAAGTACTTAAACATTATTTTTAATCATCAAATTGGAATTATACTTGAATGTATACAATGGAGAATGAATCTCATCGCTTTCGTGGAGATGGTAGTCCGTACGTACGCACGAGCGACAATATCATTCATTTGATATTAAAATAATATATAATTGGATGGTATATCATATATAAAGAATCATTATCATGTTATATTTATTATTTACATGAATTACAAATCATTTTTACACCCATCCAAATAATAATATATTGAATAACAATTACACCACGACGTGGAGACGGTATGCCATACGTACGCACGCATGGTGACATGTCATTCAAAGGATAGATAGAATACTGAATATGGTTGTACCATATTTATAATAATATTATAGTATATATTAGATACTAGATTCATTATTTTATAATGGGAATAACAAATAAAGAAGAAGTTGAAGGAGAAATGAATTTGAAAAAGGGTGGTGAAAACATTACCTCTTCTTCGGGTTCTTCCTTTTGATTTGATCAAAATGGCTCCTTAGGTTGGCTTTCTGATCAAAATAAGGCCTCTAGGTTGTAGTTAGGGAAGTTGAGAGAGTATATGGGCAGGGTTTGGCCGAACCAAAAGGCTTTGATGGTGTGAATTAATGAGAAGGGTGAGTGCCCTTTTATAAGAGGGGTGAGGGGCACCTTTGGAAAAGATAGAAATATTATTTTATAATAAATTCATATTCGGTTTCTAATGGCTTCAAAGTGGATAATTTAAAGGTTAAGGTGGGTATGGGTCGAGAACCACTCAACCAATAGAATTTAGACAGGTTTGGGTCATTATATTAACCTTATCTTTTAGTTTTAACTCTTAGTTAATTAGTTTGACACTTACCATGTCACTTTGTATTTTTATATTGTATAGTTAATAAACGTACTATATACCTCCAAGATACCTCCATGTGGTCTATTAATGATACAAATGTCATTATATAAGTCTCGTGGCCGAAACTAAGATTTTTAGGAATTTAATATCAATAAATAATATTATATTTTTTTATAAACTCTTTTATGTCAATTTTGACCCTATTTGGAAAATTGATTTTTGTAAAAATCATAACAGAATTATTACTTCGAAAAAGTTAATTAAATGAATACTAACATGTAATATTGACCTATAAAATTATTTTAATTCATAAAAAGTCTCAATTTATATTTATTTGGGTATTTATAATATCAATTGTGTTAAATTTCCTCTATTATGGAAATTACTACATCATAATTGTGTCATAAATAAATTAGATTATTTAATGTCTAAAAATTATAAATAAAATATAATTGTGTATTAAATCTTTTTATCTTTCTAATTAATATTTATAATCAAATTTATATTATGTGTAACTTTATATTAAAAATGTTTTAGTAAAAAAATTTGATTTTAACTCTTTTAACTCTTCTTTGAATTAAATAATAATAAATGTCGAAATCTTATCCAAGTGGACCTAAATGGTAATATTTTATTCCTGAGGTTGTTTTTCGTCGATATACACTTATCCAATAGAATTAGGACATGTGTTAGGGTAATATTAATATCATTTTTACCCATAATTACCCTATTTACTTTTAACCGTGGTAAATAAAAGTAAAAAGTTACTATTCACCAAAAATTATTTTCATCTCAATGAACCACATTTTAATCCCTGATATTAACCATGTCTCTCAAATTTTTGAAATTCCACTTAGAGAAGCGGTAAAATTAAGTTTTATGAAAAATTCAGTTTTTTTAACTACCACTTACTTGTTTCACTATGCATGAAAAAATAATGTTTTTCAGAAAAATACAAAAAATTCACCGTAGAATAATTTCGATATTCCGAATCCAAAAATGAAGTCCATTTTGAAAAATGAAATTTATAAATTTCCAAATGTGGGTATTACTATTCTTAACGGCTAGTTTAATTGGTTGTGGGGTGTGTTAGAACTCGAAGTTGCGTACAACACACGCTACTGTATTATTCAAACGAAAGTGTACCATGGAAGCTTGGGATGTTTCATTGTAAAGTTTTGTTGTCCCCATTCTAAAAAGTAAATTTATTTAGTCAAATTGAATATATAAAAGTTTAAAATATAGGATTTAAAAAGGGTTCACTATTAAAAGTTGGTAAAAGTGCAATATTGAAAATTAATTTGTTCTTAAATTATGTCTAAGAAACACATAATATGGATTCTAAAATTATAAGGATTATAAAAAGTTTAAAATTTAGTTAATAATATTCATAAACTCTTTTGAATGGCTTGTTTGGTTAGTCATGGTGCGCTTGAACTCGGTGTTGCGTGTAGTGCAAGTTATTTAATTATTTTGATGACATAAGACACTATGAAATCTTGTGGTGTTACAACTATATACTAACTTTGTGATTTAGGATTAGAAAAATGACCCAAGAATCCAATGAAACTGTAAGAATAATAAGTGGAGTAACTCGTATCTAGTGTTCCCAAAGAAAATCCTAATTCCAAAAATGAGGTTTTAAATTCAAAAAATAACACAAATAAAATAATACATTTAATATTATAAGTTTCATTATAATAAAACAACCCATACATAGAATAAAATAGAGATTTAACTATTCATTTAAAAACCACAATTATATTATTTTACATGAATATGAGATGAAAAAAATAACATTATATTATTATTCCAGAACAACATATTTTCAACTAAAAAATGCATTACCAATTCATAAAAAAAATAGTTCACTTTTAAAATAATTTGAAAATAAATTGAAAAAGTGGTTCAAATCATATAAAAACCACAAGATTTAAACATTGAAATCAATTTAAAAATAAAATAAAATGAGATTTTACTCCATAGACCAATTTCCATTTTTTCATTTAAAATTAATTTAAAACTACAATCAAATAAGTTTTTATGTCAAAAAAATTGTAATCTTTTTTCCATTGAAATCAATTTAAAAATAATGATAAATAATAATTTTAAATTTGAGAAAAAAAATGTCTATTTTTTAGTAGTAAATTTAAAAATAAATATAAACAATATATTAATTAATAAAAAATATATTATTTTTATTTTAACTCAATAAAAAAGAATATCCCAACATGGAATTAAATCACCAAAAAAATATTCTTTTCCATCAAAAATAGTTTCAAAAAAAGAGAAAAAAGGATTTATATTATATAAAAACTAAATTTTATAATTCAAGCGCAATTTTAAAATAAATACATATAATAAATTAAATATTAAAGTAAAAAAAATTAATTTAAAATAAATTTAAAATTGTAGACAAGCGTGACTTTAAATCCTATACAAACTACCCTTTTTCAAGTAAATATTTGAAAATTTAAGACACAGTCATAAAATAATACAAAAATTTAGACAAAATTTTTAAATCACTTATTTGATCAAAAATCATTTATATTCACATCTATTAGGGAGAGATAATTTGGAAATATTGGGGGGGGGGGGGTGAATTTCTCTTTTAATAAATTCAAATTAAAAGAAAAACTAAATAAAAATATATATGACAATGAATTGATAGAATGAGTAATTGTTATGTGACACTTGATAAATTCATGTTGAGTTGTCAAGGATAATAGCATACTAATTTAAGCATGAAAAAAATTTAAAAAAATTATGCATGTATGAAAATCAATGATAAATGATGAAATGTGATAAATTAAACCGAGGAAAAACACAATTGATAAGAAGTTATAGTAATGTTCAATATGATCCCATATATATTCTCCCCTTGACTCAAGAGGTGTATATTTTTAATAATCCCTTGACCATGGAAGTGATCAAGAAACCATTCCCTCACAATTGTGGTTTGTGATCACCCTCTTGATATTTTCATGTAGATGTATAACCCATCCATCAGTTTTATAGTGTGAGAAATCATTAGAGAATGGTGGTTGATAAGGGAGAGGTTCTCTTTAGGAAATACTATTAGAAATTATATAAAAAATTTCTATTAAGGACAGATATAATTTGTGTATAATATATTTGAGGAGAAAATAGATATCCTAAAGAGATTTAGAAAAGGAATTGGATCTTTGGAAAGGATTTTAGAGCTTTAGAACATCATATTCGATACAATTATTGAGAATGTAAATTGGAGAAAGGATGTGAAGGTGATATTAAAAGTTAAAAAGAGAGTCCTTTTATAAGCTTCAAAATGTGTGGGAACCTTATAAAATCCACTGGTAATCATGAATCCATGAAAGACCATCATTATGTTCATTTTGACTATAATTAAAGAATGTTAAGATACATCAGATCGATGTCCCTGGATGCTGGATAGCCACCAATAGGTAGCTATTGGGATTCTTTTAACTAATGGATATTTCATTAACTGCACTAGTGAACTAATGTTGATCAGTGGTTGGTTAATGTCCTTTTAATATATTATTGGAACATTTTTTGAGTAGTTGGCTGGCCAGTTCTCAACACGATAGAGACAGTTCACTCTACAGAAGTTCATATTCTTCCTTGTCCTCCTAAAATTTCTTGAAAATCCATATAAGGTTCCTTCAAGATTATTTTTATGGATTGATGCATGATTATATATGATACAAATAATTTAATTATACTTAAAATTATATTTAATATTCACTTAATTCCATCACGTGGTATTTAATGAAAACACTGAATCTGACATAAAAACCATTTATGGAAACATATGTGTGTGTTTGTGATCAAGAAAGAATCATAAGAGTGGTATGTACAAAAAGTAAATATATAAATGAGAAAATATATTAAATATATATATTTAAATCATTAGTTTTCCCAACTAACCAAAATTATAAAGATTTTTTTTAAAAACTTTGAGAATAAATATAAAATTATTATTAAATCATATATATTATGAAAACAAAAAAACTGAATTTTTATTTTTTAAAAAAATTATTCAGATTTAACAAAAACTAATTTCCATGAATTTGGTTTTTTGCATCACATAAAAAAGAAACATTTAAATGGAACATATTTTAAAAAAACCTTAACCTTTACTTTAAAAAATTATTCTAAATACTTATAACAGAAATGATTTTTTATATAACCCATGATTCTAGGGTTTATCCCATATTAATGGGGAGGGTATAAAAACAACTTAATTTTTATTATCTGATAAAGATATTTACAAATAACCAAGGAGATAATACACTTAACTAACTATGAAACCATAAGAATTTAATTATATAAATTAATACATTGATTTCAAAAAACATGAAATGGTTTTGAGAAGAATAAAAATCATAATCAGGCACTAGGATGAAGGAAAAACCTCTATTGAGTTATTCTGTACAAAGAGTAAACCATTCTATGCTCCTAGGACAACGAATCGATAATGATTAAAAATTTATAATGTGTTTTTTGGAATTGTTGGTGATGTTTTAATTATGTTCATTCCTATATAAGATAGTTGTTGAGATATTTGAGAAGTTTTTCTAAATATTTTGGAATTGGATAGAAGTGTTTTTTATGTTTCTAATTCCATTGAATATGTTTTCAATTCTTGAGTTAGAACTGAAAGTGTAAATTCCCAAAATGTAAGCATTTATATCATATTATTTTTTCCGATCATAAGAATCCATCACATGTCATTACTTGAAATTAAATATTTACGAGTATGAATTTATGTTTCTTAATGTTAAAAAATTGAAATATATCTAACCAAAAAAATTTTATATATGACTTTACCATATATCTTGGTAGAATCATATCAGTTCGCCACCAATCATATTCCTTTCAATAATATAAATTCACATGTCATAAGAAGTTCAATTTAGCCAAAAAGTGGTAAAGGAACGAGAGTGTATGAACTCCTAATACATATTTTATATTATTGTAAATATTCCCTGATAATATGAATTCTAAATTTATATGATAAAATATAAAATGTTGAGATTACTAAAATTATAATTATGATGAAAAAGGAAACTAAATATGAAGTTACTTTATTATTTGTTTATTTTTTAGAACATTATGGGATCATTCAAATCTATGATTCAATTCATTATTCATGGATATTTTATTAAGATTAATTAAAAAGTATAATTGGTTATTTATAGGGGATTTTGAATTAAATACTCAAAATTATATTTCATGGTAAAATTTTCTTTTATTCCGGGATTATTCATATATCTAATAATCATTGAAGTTTCTAAAAATCATTAGGAAAATTTTATTCAAAATTTATTGTGAATATAAAATGGGATATATAAATAAGGTAAAAGAGTTTTTCAACTCTTATAGAGGTCAATATGATATTGTATCAAAGATATAATTTTTGAGACCCATAAACCCATGTTTTATTATTGTTTGTATAGAGGTCCGGGAAGGACAGTTATACTGCCATCAATATCAATGATTTACGTTGAGAAGAATGAAGGTCGTCTCATGTGTGTATTCTATCATGCATGAGTCATTAATTTTAAACTATGGATGAAGAGATCAATCTTATTAAATTGGATTTATCATCACATATTATTTAATCTCTCTATTCTAAATGTTATATTATTTAATTATGAGAAATCCTATCATATTTTAATGAACTGATTCACCCAAGAGTGAGGTTGAAATATTTAACGGCTGGTGGTACTAATATAATAATAATTATTCATTTTCTGAGGAAATATAACCTTAGGTGTGTCACCAACCATTACATGGTACTATATTATTGATAGCTCATCAAGTGTCAGGGATATAATCTCCCCCTCAATTATAATCACTACTATATTAGCAATAATTTTGTTCTTTGAACCCCAACTAAACCTCTCAAGGATTATCCTCTCATATTGAGACCGAACCTTGTAAAATCCAAATGTACTATTTGATTCTTATTTATCTTTGATAAGAGTGATTGGGAGTTTTATTAAGTGGATAATCATTCTAATATGTCATATATGTTTAATTCCTAAAGGAAAATTATTTGTAAAATCAAGAACCACTAATTCACCCCTTCTAGGTGGTGCAATAATGGATATGGTTACTTCAGTTTCCAACCAATTTAGTAAATAAATAGAACAAAAAATCATTAAATATAATAACCAATGTATATGGGAAGAGAAAACTATAGATTAAAATAAGGAAGGTAAGTATAAGGTTTAAAACTTATAGAAGAGTAGAAGAATAAAGACCCACTCCCCAACCTTCCAAATAAGCTCTTCCATAAAGAAAGAAAAGAAGAATCAACCATAACTCTCCCTCAGGGACACCTCACATGAAATGAATGGGAGAATAGTTTACCCCTTTTAATCAATAACTTCAAAATATAAAATATAAATTATAATAATAATAATATATCTTTTTATTATTGGTATAATACAACCGAACACAAAAACCCCACCTACCCTTACATTAGGTGTCTCATTAACCCCACAAGGGATGAATAGCCAATATATATACTTTATTTATATATTATAAAATAATATAGAACACACAATTAAGTGGGTCAAAGGACCCAAATAATTTCCCATAAGGGTACAGTAAAATCAGGCTCATAGGCCCTTATGGTCCTCTATATAGTTCCCTCCTACATTGGTTAATCCCCATTATTATGAAAATAAATATATTTTAAACTAGGTTGAGAGGGGAACCTTTTTCTTTTTGTTTAAATAGTTGATTTCTATATTATAACCACTATCCTAGAAAATTATTTTTTTAATTAAAATCGATATAGTTCGAATAATTGGTGAACTACCTTGTCTTTGTTGTATGACCAATATAGATGTATAAATGATGGTTGAGATATAATTAGATCCTTTATTTTCATTCACTATAAGAGCTTATTTGGGATATTATACTCTCTTCTAATATCTTATTCATCAATTAATTTCAATTTCCAATGTCTATGATATACTTATCCCCTTCAGAAAAACCATTATAAAAAGATTTATAATTAATCCTATCTCATTACCATGAAATGAAGAATTTTTTAATTTCCTTTCAAATCTATCTGATGATCTATAAATGGAATCTAATCAATGTTTTTTGAGATTTATAATGTTCAATTAGAGATTCATTGTTTTATTGGGGAAATAATATTATTAAGAGGAATATTTTCATCATATCTATTAATGGAATTTTGTTACAAGATTTTGGTCAATTCTTTATATTAATATTTTATTGAATTTTTTTAAACAAAAATACAGACCACATCAGTAAAAATATCATTGAAATGAAATTTACCAAAAATTTGAATAGAATTTCACAAGTTATCAGTTTGGTATTAAAGTGGTATCTTTGTAAATAAAAGGGAATTGAATACCATTTAGATGATAACTGTATTATTCTCAATGTGGTTTATAGTAGTCGAATAAAATATGGCTCTTGGTTTTAACCAATACATAATTTTAATCTATACTTCATCTGTAAAATCCTATCCTAAACCAATAGGTCATAATTAGAGCTCCATAATACCTCATGTGTGCCTCTCCATACATTGGATGTTTCCAACTGGAAGCAAGTATCTTCGTCTTTGAATGGATTGATTACACCCACAGTATCATGTCCTTGAAAAAATAATAATATTACTAGAAATAATTAGTAAATAATATTCAGATTGAAAATTTAGAAACTGTCTAGATGGAACAAATGTCATATATTTTGGGTTCCCAGTTCTGAAAGCTAATCGAGTATAAAAAAGTAGTTAAAAAAATAAATAAAATCTACGGAGTCCTATGGAGTCTATCATAGTCTTCCACAAGCTTCATTGTCCTCTTCTAAGCCACCATCCATGGTGACCATTCTATTAATGGGATGCCAATACATGAAATCTTAATGTTCATCAAGATACCAATGCTAGTTATTAGAAATAAAATCCACTAGGTCACCAAAAATGTGTTCTGAACAATAGTGTCATGAATTACAGAATCATTTCATGATAATAATAAATTATTAAATATGAATAACATACATATAATCTGGAGACATGTAGTCATGAACTAACTAATCCACCAAATATCCCTAGCCATACCTTTTTTGGCTCTATTATAGAAGTAATAATTGTAGGATGTCTCTAGTGAGGAAGAAAAAACCACAATTTTCGTAATCATGTTCCCTCGTGGCGTTAGGGCATCGAGTCAGGACAAGACCCTACACTGACATGTCCCTACATCATCATGAATTAGGCCCCTATAACGTTAAACCCAATATATTCCTCAGGTTAGGCCTCCAGGAAATCATTTCCTTCATACATCTCCCTTAGATTAGGCCCCCATATCATCAATCCACTACCCTAATCTTAGTATCATATTCTTCATCATCCCAAGGTGTGCACACTCCCACATTAAGGGTTAAACATCACACAATAGTCGACACTTCCTATATAACAAGAACAATATTTAAGAGTATGGCAGAATATAAAATATAGTAGATAATAAAAGGAAACTATATCATATCTACATGATTATATAGTATCCATATTCAAATAAATGTGATAAAAATAAAATTTGTCAAACATGCTATATAATCATACTCACAGAATCTTGTGTCATAAATAGGTTTCATGAGTTACACACGAACATGTGATTGTAATCGGTAATAGTAAAATAATTATTCCAATATATGAATTTTACCATGGAATTTTTTTTAAACTAGATCCCTAAATGGTAAGAAACATTTTAACTCAAGGATTTTTTAAAAATAACTCCAAGGATAGTTAAGATTAAATATTTAATCATGTTTTTCTCTCATAGAGATCTAGATCACACATCAATGATACATAACATGGATTATGGTTAAAGAATAAAGAGGTTTATAATGATATGTCAAGGGGAATCCAAGTCAATATGGTGATTCTATAATCACATAGTTTGTGATATCTATCGATAGAACCAATTTCATGGTTTATCAAAAAATATAATTCCAATTCATCAGATCTATTTTCAATTGATGAATGGATCATGAATTCACCATTGATTATATAATTAATCCCTATGTATAGATATAGAAAATATATCCACAACCAATAAATCATTATAAATGAGATTCTAAATGATAATTAAAAGGATGAGAGACTAAAGATGATCAATCTATGGTATATATTTGGAATTGATAACTGTTCTTGAGAATTACATCTCAATCAAGAGAGGACATCATTGAAAATTTATCTCACAAGAAATATTACCAGAAATCATAAATGGATTATGGTTTCATCATCAATCCACTATCAGTAAGATGTCTAGGAATTTGTTTTGAAGATACATACCTATTGAATGCTCATTATCAAAGATTGATCTCGGGTTGATCAAGATATGATGTCATCCTACAAGATACACAAACTACCTATGAATAAAGGAGGAATTATTCATTGTATCATCAGGGAAAACATATATATGACATATATCCATACTAATTTCAAAAATAATAAGAATAAAATGTCATATATCTAAGAAGAAGTTATTAATAAAATGCCACCATAATGGTTAAAGGTTAATTGATTTATGGGAGATGGATGGGAGACAATTAGAGACCAAGTGCATGATATAAAATATGAGATATTTTCCCAAATGTCATATTTTTGTATTAATGGTGGTGTAATTCCATGTGAAATTAAATCCCATGGGGTGAATTAATTAAACCCTAAAATTGGGTGCCTAGAATTACTTATGTGATTGGAAGAATGCCATGAATTTTATATATTCAACCAGAAGGACGATGGAGTCTATTGTAGCTTGATGACCTACTATAACCCCACTAGATGGAAAATGGGTTCCACTAGATATTTTAGGTCGGTTTAATAGCCACCACAAGGACATGCTCTTCATAAACCCTTCCACCTTCAATTATTTAATCCTTATTCATTAAGGTATATCTGTTTCAAAACACTTATTATATAATTAAATAAACAAAGGATAAATTTATTTACTTGAATTATCTCATAAATTAAAATGAAACATAGAATTCAAAATTTTCCCCCTTTAATGGATTATTATCCTCAAGATATACCTTCTTGGTTTTTTTATGAACTTGGGACATTAAACCCAAACACAAGCCTTTCACTCCTATGTTTCCTCGTAGATTCATCAATGATTATGTATAACTCTATATAGTGGTAGCATCTAACATTGAATGAATTTTTCATTATGGTATATTGTCCACATTAGGTTCTCCTCATATGATGCTTCAATATTCAATTCAACATCCTCAAAATTGACAATATTCTTAAGATCATGCATGTACCAATAGAGCTATGAAACATGGAACAAATCATTTATACATTGACAAAAGGAATAAAGATCCAAATTATAATACACTATAACACCTAGATTTGTTATCCCAAATGGTCTAACATATCATGGATCTATCTTCCCTTGGTTCATCAAACATCAGTGAACTAACCAAGGAGTAACTCTGGGAGAGACTCAATCACCTAAAACAAACTGCTAATGTATCCTCATTCAATTTTCATATGAAGAAATATATCTCTAAGATTTGATCAAACTTTTTTAGGTAATCTATAATCTCTAAAAGGAAAGTAGTACATACTATTCCACAAAATCTCTACCTCACCAACCTCAATCTTGATGATTTGTGAATGAAATGGCCTCCTGTAAAGAGAATTATAAGGTTCCATTTGAATTGAAACCTTTTAAATATTATTTTATGTGAACTCAACCATAACTATTTAATCATCCCAAGATCTATCAAATCCTAAGACACAAGATTTATGAATATCCTCTAGTATGTGGATTATCCTCTTGGACTATCTATCTATTCGAGGATGGTATGCTATTCTCAATCTCAACCAAGTACCTAAGGCTCTCTGAAAGACATATGAAAACTTTGTTGTGAAATGAGTGTCTCTCTCAAATAAACTAGTAAATGGAACTCCATGAAAGCATAATATCTCATGGAATTACATATTTCCAAGATTATCTACTTACAAAGACTTATATATAAGTAAGAAATAAAAAAAGTTCATTAGCTAATTGAGAATCACCCAGATTATGTCATGAATTCTCAGGGTACTAGTTAACCCCATTAAAAAGTATATCAAGACATGCTCCCAATTCCACATGGGATAGGGTAGTTGATGGATCAAACCATGATGATTCTTGTGCATGACCTTTATCCTATGTAAGTTAAGGATTTTAGATTAAAAACTATCAATGTACCTCTTTATTCCTAGACATAATAATTATCACCTGAATTCATGGTACATAATTGTCACTCTAGGATAAACTATCCACATGGAGGCTTGGAAGTCCCTCATTAGCTCATCCCTAATTAAAGTAAGGACTAAAAATATCCTAACTATAAGGATCACATCATCATCATCATTATCTAATGACCACCCATGTACAAGTTCCCTTATAGTCTGCCTTCTATATATAAAATCACACTCTAGGTTATAGTCACATTCTATGTTAACCCGATCCACCAAAACAGATTTAACCACCACCAATGTACATGTCATCAACAACTAATACTTATAAGAATATATCATCTAGTCATTCAACCATATCATCAGGTTCCATTTCTACATTGAAGGAGGTTAAACATTCTCCTGAGATACATGCGTCTTATAGAGAAGATCATATATAATGTCATTTACTTTCCACAGTGTATATGAAATATCAAATGCATACATATGTTGGTACTCTACCCAACAACTGTATCTTATGTTCAGTTCCACTGTTTGATTATAGAGTATAGGATCATGTAGTCAGTGTAGAAAACAAACCTCTTACAAAATATATAACTTCACTAAAACATCAAAGAGTGGACCATGGATGATAGATCCATGTCATGTGTAAGATAGTTCCACTAATGGGGTCGTAACTGGTGAAACCCATAAGATACCTCCTTTTCCATATAAATAAGTACTTCCCCCAATACAACACTTTATGTATCATAGTATAAGGAATAATCAATCCTAAACGTGTAAATTATCAACAATTGATATGTATTCAATCTCCTCTTTAGATCAAGAAACATCATACTTTTAAAACCATGAGAACTTTACTCCCTTCTTTGTTAACATAATAATAGGTGATGATAGATGAGTGAAGTCCTAGATTAAGTGATGGTATTATCCTGATAAACCTAAATATCACTTAATCTCAAATATATTATTGGGACATATCTATGAAATCATGGCCTCTACATTCTCAAGGTCTATGAATATACATGTATCAGATACAAAACACCCCAAGAATTTCACATCATGATACCAAAAGATACATTTCAATAGTTTAGAATATATCAAATGTGATCGAAGCACACTCAAGACTATCCCAATTTATATGGAATGCTACTATGAATGAATTTATTATATGGGGATGTTTTCAATGTACACTATGAATAATGAGTCTAGATATGTGAGGAAGATATTTTTTATCATATATGTAAACACATCTTGGGAATTCATCAAACCAAACAACAAAACAAAATACCTTTATATCCCATACCTTCTTTTAACATCCATTTGTACGATGCCATATTCTATGAACCATAAAAGTTAAATTTATCAATGATAAATCCTGGATATAGACTGGGATCCCCATTAATAATCAAAAATATAATCAATCCTATGTAAATGATCTATTTTTCACCATCACCTGGTTCAAATTCTAGTAATCAATGCCTAGTCGATGACTATGATGTAACTTCCTAGTGAACAAGATAGGTGTACCCCATGGTGAATTACCCAGCCTAATAGGTCACTTATACTCAAAGTCCCTGAGTTTTACCTTGATCTCCATTAATATATCTGACACCGTGTGATAAGCGGGCATCAAAATGGGACACACATTCTACATGATATCAATTTTAATCTTAAATCCCCTATTAGGGGGATGTTCTATGAATAACTGTATAAGGATTCCTTCATATTGATTTATGATTGGAAGAAAATATGAGTGGGAATCCATTTATCATGCTAAATGACTCGAGTCGCTAATCTATGTTGTGATTTTTCAAAGCTAAAGCATGTCCAGAACAACTGTACATGTTCTTAGTTTTCCTTCTATAGTCATCACATACTTTTATCTCTTTGGAAAATTAAATACAAAATGAATCTTATAATAAATAGTGTGATCTCAGAACATGGTCAACCTGTCCATACTGAGAATCCCATCAATCTCATCATCCATAGTATCATGAAGTCCCATAGACTCTTATTACCAACAATGACTATAAGACACTATCAGAATCACTGAATGTGATCCACATTCAATCCTAATAGTGTATTGAGGTAAAGTAACTCAAAATAAAACTTGATTGATAATTCAAGACCAACAACACTTTTTGAAGATATAAATGAATGGGAATCACCAATATCGAGACATTCAATATCATAACACACTGATCCTTTAGATTATCCACCGGATCAAATGTTCCCATAATTATTTCAATCCATATTTTAGTATCTTGAGGTCCTTTGGTTCCTTAGATGGCTGAAGAATCTAGGATTTGAATGTTATGGTTTATTTGAAAATAGTTATAAAATCAATCACATAGGATTGGTACTAAAAGAAAGACTTCTGGATACTGTACCGCCACTTCCTAAACCACTAAGATGGTGTGGGATTATACTCAGCTGTATAATATTATACATCTACAGTTAGAGAAGGAGCATCCTCCCTTGAATGATAATTTTAGCATACATTTTATGTAGTTCCATAATACTACATCAAGGTGGCATATTCTACAACATGAAGGAAACATTTAGATTATTTAGGATAAATACTTCTCATTCTATGAGATCACATGAAGGATTCCGTAAGTGTCTAACCATAACCCACATGTCCTAGGATTGAAACATGGATCAAAAACCTTTTTTAATGCCCTAGACCAAACCAATTGGTCCAATACAGAGCACCACATTACCTCATGAATGACTCCCTACACGTAAGAGCTTGGGGACTAGTAGTGAGGGTATAAGTCCATTAGTGGGGAGAATATACCCTTAATATCATGTCATTTTAAAAATAATTATATAATGAGAAATAATAAATTAATAATAAATTATATTTAACATGATGAAACTTTGTTGATGAAATACATGTCATATAAGAAAAGAGACTACGCTCCCAATATGGAATGAAAAACCAGTGTACACAAACAACAGACAAAATGAATAATTTTTTTGGGGTCCTATAGAGTCTGTCCTAGTCTACCATCAACTCCATGCTCCTCTACTCATCCATCATCCTGGGGTCCCTTACCCTTAAATGGATCCCTATACGCAAATTCTACATGCACATCAATATTTACATGCTGGAAGTGAGTAATAAAACCCAATAGGACACCACTAATGTGTACATAACAAGTATTCTCAAGAATAACATGTGTATTCAATAATAATAATAAATTCATAAATAGATATAACATACATATAATCATAGACTGAGCAGTCACAGACTAACCAAGATGCCACAAACCCTCAACCATACCTTCTCCATCTACATACTAGAAAGAATAATTATAGGATATTATAAGCGGGTTAGAATGATCTAGAAGAATCATAATATTGTCTCAGAGTGGTCTCAAGGCACTGAGTCTGGAAAATCTCCCAAACCATCATAATTATGCTATATCTAAGGTTAGGCCTCCAAAACATCATATCTCATCTATACCTTAGGTCAACCATATGGTCATCATGTCCCTTATTCAAATAACTGATGTTATTCCCCATGACCATAATGGCACAACCCTATTCTTAGGTCCATTTTCATTATATTCACAAGCCTTGCACACTCCCCCTCTAAGGGATAAATATCACATGATGATCCACCTACCTCAGGTACCAAGAACAACCTCTAATTGCATGGTAGCACATAAAACATTGTAGATCATACATGGATTGTCTAACATATTATCATGATAATATAGTATTAACAAACCAATATATGTGATCAAAATCAAACATATTCAACAGTTTATAAAATAATACTCAGAAAATCATGCATCGTAAACAAGTCTAATGGGACACACACACACATGTGATCATATTCTAGAATTATTGAATAATTATTCCAACATAAGATTTATACATAGAAAATATGTATAAATTAGAGCCCCAAATGGTATGTAACTTCCTACCTCAATGTTTTTGATGAATAAATCAATTGTTTTTCAAGAACAAAGACTGAATTAAATCATGTTCTTAGGGAGAACTAGATCTCAAATCAAGTCTACCTAACATAGAATATAGTTCTATAAAAATGAGTCTTATAATGAGACCATGAGTTGAAAACCTGTTAAGAATGTGACTCTAGATTCCCATAAATTATGATGTCCATTGAAAAAAACAATTCACAGGTTTTAAAAAAAATTGAATTTTAATTCATAGGTTTCACTGTCAATATATGAATGGATCACGAATTCATCATCAATTATAGAAGGATTACTTGGTTCTATTCTGTATCATTGATCCACTGCCAATCCATCATCATAAATGATATTTAATATGAGAATAATTAAGAAATATTATTTCAAATTATTGATATATGGAATACATTGAGAATCACCCATGCTTCATGAATATTATATCATATTCAAGATAGTTCATCATTAATATGTTGAGTTCATAAACAATCTACCTTTAATTCATCATAATATGAAGGTTATATCATTGATCCTTCAATAAGAAGTGATATAGGAAGATGATTGAATAAAAATAACTTGTGTAACCTTTTTCTTAAAGAAAGATCTCCTTTTTATAATGGAATGATTCCGACTTGATAGATTCACAATCAATATATGGAGAACGGATGTATTCATCTTTGGATAATTGAGTAAAATAAAGATACAATATATATTGATGTTTATTTCAAATATAATATGTGAAAAATGGTTTAAATATAAGAGGATCATATTGGTTAAATTCCACTAGAGTAGTCAACGGTTGATGGATTAAGGCGAGATATATGGGAGAGGATTAAAGATAAATACGGAGGTCTATTAATCATGATAAAATCAAGGGGGTCATATTTTTATGTTAAATTAGGTATAATTACACATGAAATTATAACATATACGACGAATTAAATGAATACCAAAAAAATTGCTTTATCCAACTAGTGGTCCTTATCAATATGTCGGTGTTACCCCACCGGCCGGCTGATGGGGTCTGATATAGTGAGTATTCATTATGAAACCTCTTAAGCAAGCCAATGCTAGTTTTTTATCTATCACAAGGCAATTCCATTCTTCAACACTAACAAATTTTGTTTCTAGACCCTAATTCACTAAAAAATCTTCATCTTTATGACCATGATTAGAGAAGAAAAAAAATAGATAATGGATAATTTTATAAGCTCAAAATATCTCATACATTTAAATAAAATAATTATGTTACCCCCTTTGTCTCTATTTTCCTTGTCAATATCCCTTGAAAAACATTGTGTATCTGTAATTCATGTCCTAGTCCATCCATCTTCTATTCAATACTATTTTTCCTCAAGCTCCTCTCCAACTCAATAAGAAAATATATGGTGATAAAAAATTAACATCCAAAATGAATTATAAATTCCAAGATTAAATCAATTTTATAATTTATATATATTATTACATTAAACAAAAACTACAAAATCATAGTATAAGATAAGTCTAAGGCAGAACCCACATGGAAAATAATCCCCAATGTGCAAACCCTATTTAAAAAGTTATGATAAATTGATTACAAATGACTAAAATGTAGATACTAAAATAACATATAATATAATTAATGATGATTGTATAAAAAAATATTAAATCCAGGATCATGGGAAAGATGAATTTAAAAAATATTTAAGTAGTGATTTTTTCATCATCAAAATTAGATTTAAGAAAACCTTTGTCATGAAATTCTCTTTCTAATCACTAAAATACCATTTTATTATGGTAAAGTTATTATGATTATTTAAAGAATAGGTGATCCAAGACCTTGTTTAAATACATAACTAAAACTCAATATATGGGTTAAAAGTAATTTAAGAACTAATCAAACTTGAAATATAAATTCATTGACCAATAAAAAAAGACAATAATTAATAATTAATTAATAAATAAGGAAGAATATATGAATTCATAAAAAAATAATAATCACTATTAAAAAAATAAAATAAATCATTTATTCAATCACCCATCATTACAAAAATCATCAAAAAAACATTCACCCCATGAGGGAAGTAATTAATTGATCCATGGTAAACATGAGAAGAGTTCCTAAAAACATAAAACAAACTAGTGCCTCTACCATTGAAGCCTCTAAAAATATACTCCCACCGTTAATGTAAATAATGTTATGGCCATAGTTTTTATTAGTGATATCCCTTTATAGAGAAATACCACTCTTGAATCTTATTGTGTCTTCCATACCCATCAGACTTTAAATCTGACCCAAAATCATCAAATTTAGCAGTAAAAAAGAAGTTGGATTCTAGAATAATATCTCCAAAGTGATATCATTACGTTTCCTAGATTAATTAAGATATAAAACTCTACAAATCTTTTATAATATATATATTTAAAATGTAAGTATTTTTGACACACAAAAATCCTTATATCTCCCACGAATCATGTCCCAAACTCAAAACATTTAGTCACAGATCTTATATTTTATATCTATTTCCAATAATGATCATTATATCATTATCACTCTATTATGGTGTGAAGTTATTGTTCATTTCTATCTTCTTATAATTATTATTTTTCACTCTATACAGAATATCATTCACACAATAATGTTTCATGTCACGGTTCAATTTTTACCTAATTAAACTTTGTGTATCATATATTCTTTCTTCTCATTTGGTCATACCAAAATTATTCTTTCTATTTAATTATGCATTCCACCTCTCATTACTCATAGTTTAATATAATTATCCAATTTTTTAGCTTCTTTTATACTTCCCAAAAATCATCCAAATTCATTTTCAATGATTAATCCTTAAAATAAAATATCAGAAACATCAAAAATTAGACATGATGAACCCATTTATTAATTAATATAACCAATAAAAATGAAATTATAAATTTGATCTTTCATTTTTAATATGATGTTATCATATTAATAATAAATTAATTCTTTCATGTGAATTTCACAATGTAATGATGATATATATTTATAATACCACATTATAACATCCCAATCATTCATCCTTATAAAGGTCACATATAATACATAATAATGAACATGAATCATGATATAACCACTATATGATGCACATATCACTTAATTGTACATAAAAAACCACGATATAGGTACTGAAATTAGTCATTAAATGATCATTGTTATTTTATTATAATATTTTTACCAACACTCTATATAGTCTATTTTCTTGTTTAACATATCGAACTCTCAATTCTCTACAAATTTTTACCACATTTCTCTAACCAAAACCACACATGTGTATTCTCAAATCCCCAAAACTATGATAAAATCACTATGATTCCTCTTTTAGGTAAAATAATTGGATTATAACCTTCTTAAGTTTATGAAAAGGCATAGTATGTATCTTTATTTGCACCTTTAAATATCCATGGGATGGTGTCTATCACCAAGAGGGTACACACACAAAATAAGAGATAATCATATATGAACTTACAATAATAAATAAGTTATAATCTCTAATGGAAATTAACATATGATAATGAAATCCATAAAATAAACTTTAAATTTATAAATAAACATTTATTTTAATGAAACCAGTAAATAGAAAACCATGCTTGAAAAATGTCATAATAATTGATGACCAAAATATAACTACTCATTTGAAAATAAAATTAATATTAATGAAAACCCAATGTAAACTCGTTAACCAATCATAAAAAAAGTACACTACTAAAACACATTAAATTATCACCATTTAATTCAAGTTTACAAACTAACATGATTAGATCCAAATATATATGTACTTCTATGAAATGTGAAAAATCAATAAAACAACATCTATGTCACAAGGAATGTTATCATGTAGGGGTGAGTATTATTACCCAGTAGACAATGCGAAGTGCATAAAAATACCTTATCTATACTCATTCTTGAAAAATAATCAATACATATAAAATAATAATATATAGTCATGACCTAATTTCTCAAACCACATAATGGACAATCTAGTTTAACCAAGATCCATGAAGAAAACCTTTTTTAATGACTCACAAGATATTGAGTATGGGGATTATTCATCATAAAATTTCTAATGACATCAACCATAGATCTAAAAATTGAATTGAAATACGCCTAACATCACTAAAAATTTCTCTCCCTAGATATAAATTTTTGAGAAGATATAAACACCAAAACATGGGCTAGGGTACCATCTGAAACTGAATAATTTCATTAGAAAATTTTGGGATCATAAAACATCGATCATCAATACTCAATGAATATATACCAAAATCAATCACGGATGATCATAAAAATCGTTCCTTAGGGGATGAAAAGGAATAACAAAATTACATATGTCATTAGCTGTAGGATTACACATCATCATGGGTATACCTAGTTAAAAGAATAACTATGTACACTAATAATATATGGATCATCATTTAATATATGATATAACATCAAACATAATGATACAAAACTCCATAGTTATCAAGTATTTATGAATAGATTCAGAATATAAAATCCCAGTATTAGGGTCTCACAAAGAATACATCTAGTATTTTTTTGTACTAAAACACAATCACTACCTTTGGGATAACTACCAAACAAATTGATGAAGTTATTTATAGAAAATATAACTTAAATAATTGTATATTAACAGCATAAACCATGATATTGGACCACATCATCATATATTGTTTTTACATAATAAAGAGAAGAAGAGTGAACAAGGAATTTACTAGCTAGTTTTCACTAGATGTGAGTTGTGAAATAATTCCTTTTATTATACTGCATAATATTTCAACACAATAAAAATGACACAATATTTTTTGTAGCTACAATAGTTGTACTTGGGAAATTCATGTTGTAGTTATTTTTTAATACCCATCATTGAATTTCTAATGAATATTTGAGGATTAAAAGGGTGAAATTAATTGTAAAATGATGAAATCCATCGTATCATAGCGTATATAATATCTATTCATATTTTGGGGATCCGGGTGTGGATTTTTATTAATTTAGATTGTTGATATATTACATGTTTTTTTGTATGAGTTTGATGGAATATTTCACTATGATGCACCTAATTACACTATGATTATTTAGATTACTGAAAACACCAAACATAGTTGTCTATATTTTTGGAAAGGATTAATGGGTTGTAATGGTATATTTTTTGGTAATACAATAATATTTGATATAGGATTTTAAATATATTACATATAGAGAAACAATAGTTCATTTACAATTCAAGGATCAATACCATCAATTGATAAATATTCAATCATTTGAATTATAAATATAAATGGATGATCCTATTGATGTACATGCTATGATGAGAGAAGAAGAAGATAGATTAAAATGTAGCCACCCAAATTGTGTCACTATTAGGATAATAATAATATGTAAAAAATTCATGTATCCAAGGAACCTTAGGAACATAGGATATAATTATTCATACTTATTACTATTTTTACTAATCTTACATGGTTTTATTTCATCTTGCATACTTGTAAGAGTCCAAAACTATCTTTTTCTTCCAACTAATTTTTGTTTAATAATATTAAAAAAAAAATTTAAGGTGGGATATCAATCATTGAACACCAAGGATTTAACCACTAATTATAAGTTAGCAATCATTATAATCTGTATTATTTGTTAACATTTAGTTCACAATTAGTATATCTTATAATGATAATATTTACTCCCCTGATTTTATAAATATCCATGAACATACTAGTATGAAGTTAAATGTGTTTTTGATAGGGGAAAAGTTTTTATTATAACTCAAGTATCTTGCCAAAAAATCTATAATATAAAATTCCTATGTTTTAACATGAGGATCATGAGTTACTTTATCCAATATATAGAATGAAAACACCACTATCTAGTAGATCAATTTATATACTGATACATTATTTCCTTGGTATATTCTATATTTTAAAATGTTCATTTACATTATCATATTAGAGATTAATTTTATCAAATGTTGTTGGGGATTATAAATGGACTTCTATAGTGGTTTATATTTTACATAATTTTTATAGATATATTTATTTTCAAAATATCACCTCTTTTCTATTGAAATTTTTTTGTTTACATATATTTGAGAATAAGTGAATTTTTTTGACATCTCTATAAAATTTTTAAAGGGTGATTTTAGTGAAAAACAAGATTCTACATGCTGTATAAATCCATGAAATCAAAATAAAAGGGAGTAAAATAAGAAAATGGATTTTTTTTGATACTAAAAGATAATTTAATGATTGAAAATAATTTTTTAAGCTTATATATGAAAAAATAAAAGCTGAAAAATGTAATTTATATTTGTAAATAGAATATTAAGTTGGATTGAGGAGACAATTAGTTCTTCAAATGCATGCACTATAAAATATTGAATATGGGTCAACATCTTATAAAGAAGTTTTGATGATTGAATATGTCATCATAAAAGTATTATGTGATTGAGTTAAGAAGGGATATTTTAGATTAATTAATTCTTGATAGATGTTTTAAATTTGGATCACTATAAAACCATGAAGATTGATGGAATATATTATAATTTTATGAATTAGAAGGATAATGGAACCTTAATTTTTATGTTACAAAAAGATAAAAAATCCCAAAAAAACTCACTTTAATATAACTAGATCAGATCACTACTAGACCATAGGTGCTCCTCCCCATACACTAGAGGATGCTGACTAGTAGCGAGGTCATAAGGGGTGATAGCATGGAGACTATAACCTATGAATTTTATATAATAAAACTAACTCTACCCGAAGAAATAAAAATTAAATTGAATGAAAATAACATATATAATACAAGTAATAAGAAAATACAAGATCTAAGATGTCATTCAAGTCATACCAAAATCATACAGATCTCTCATGGGTGGATCCCGTATGCACATACATGAAGGTATCCAAAATAAACCTTCAATCCAACACCAAGGAAAACCCCATAACATCTGTAAAAACCAAATGTTTATCCCATACCCCATATACACATCTATCTCCATTATAATTATAATGATGATCCCTTACCCTCACTAGTTCCATGAACCATAAGCTTCTCATTTGTCCTAGAGGGCATGTGCGAGGTGTGAGTATGAACTTGTTAGGACACCACCAACTATGTCCATGAATAATATCCATATGTATTCAAGTTTATAAAAGTGAAAAAATGGAAAACAAGGAAAACAAGTCTATCAGATATACTCATAATCAACTGTCCATGACTGAGCCTTTAACTACTTTTCCTTGTGCTATAGTGGAATTTTGAACCATAGTATTTCACACTGGAAGTTCAATTGTCATTTTAACCAATCCCATAACACACAATATCAAATGAAAACCATTAAGAATGTAATAATACTGATTTAACCACTCTACCTAGAAGGCACACACACACACATATAATATCATGTGTCCCATTGTTATTCGAATCCTTTTACCAACTATCTGATCAACAACCCGAAAAATGCCATGGCTTGATGATACCCATACATTATCAAACACATCCCATCATCCTTATTATATCCCATATATTTAATGAGGATACAAACATAAATTGGTAATCTAAATCTTTTTAAAGATCCCAGGACCACATAAGAAGTATCATTTTCCAAAAAAAAATGGTCAACATAACTGCCCCAATTCCACTCAATCCTTAGATGATACCTCTAATAACTAATAGTAGAAACAACATAATGGGAACTCTCATGTGTGGACATGACCACAAATGAATCATCCCATATAGAGAGTGTTAATAACCAATATCACTACAACCATAAAATGGAAAAACTCTATCACAACCATCTAAAATGGTCAATACCATTCACATCACATCATCAAACCTCGTTATACACATAAAATAATGTTTAGAACCATTTACATCACATTGGCGAACCACATCATTGAATACCCAGTGATCAACATCACACATAGTAACATGATTTACACCCATAAAGTTCCTAAGGAATAACATTAATCACCACATCCCAAGAAACATTACCCCCAACCCTGGAACACCAATCCCATCCATACCTCAAATAATAAAACCCTGCAAAGGATTCCATATTAGAAAAAATACATCATTTACTACATGAAAATACCCCATATTATCTATTAAGAATAATTGAGACTATAAGTGGTTCTATTCCAAGTTTCACAGCTGACCACACACATTCCAAATTATCACAAAAAACATAAAACATGTAAAAAATGAAAATAACTAAGAACCAACTAACTAGATTTATCAAGAATTTACTCACTAATAAAATCCACCCAATAGGAATCTCATTAGAAGAAACCCTAAAATAAAAAACACTTGATTTATGAAATAAATGACCAAAAAAGTAAATAGTGATAGAAACAAATACTATACACTCCAAGATATCTATCCACACATGTGAATAATTGTGGAAATGTTCAATATAAATAATTAGTAATAATTTATAGAGATATCTCAAGAGGTAAGAGAATATAATGAGAGAGAGAAAGATAGGATTGGATAATTTGGGATTACCAACTACACTATTAGATGAAGTAGTTAAAACTAATTTTTATATTTTATTTATCTGATTAATTAATTTCTGTCAAAAACCGACACATTAGAAAACTTATGACATGACCCCTACCTCATGGTATGATTCCCCCTCTAGAACACCACACCAATTTTCTGGAAATGTATAAATTTATAGAGTGACCCTTATGTATCAACCCTTACATATAAAATCTTATGTATCAACCCTTATGAATTATTCAGATCAACCCTTATGTATCACTTTCAAGCCCAACTATAGTATCCCTTATATATCATCCTGACTACCTTTATGCATCATATAAAAAATCTTATCTACCAGGGTATCCTTTACTTATCAAAAAGAAAATCATTATCAATCACAAAATGACCCCTATATATCATAATATAACATTTTTTAAATAAATTTTACACCCATATAAATGAGTAATACCCTTATATAAGTGTTCCCTTAACCATAATAACATTACCCTTACATATAAGGACTTAATAAGTTTTCACCATACAAAGTTGTTTAGAACCAAAAATTTCAAGATTATTCTCATATTTATCTAAACACCTACATATTGGAAAACCCCACAACATTGTGATATTAACTACATCCTACATCACACCCAACAGTTTATTCCTCATGAAACCCTTTAACATGCCGTGATTCTTTGTATGAGGGTGTGGTGCTCAACATGTCTCAGAATTCCAGTCTTGATCCCCATGAAAAATCATAATAATCACTTATTATACTACTCAAACACCTATAAAAAGTGTATATAAACATGGTTTATCCGATATTTTACCAATATTTCTTCACTTGAATATGTGGTCCATTATATCTTCCCCACCCCATAATACTTCTTACTAGAGATATCATTTTAACACACTGTGAAATCCTTACTAAAACATGAGTGTTATGATCTCCACATTATGAAGACATTGATATGACAACAAACCTATCTGTATCCTCATAAATATCCTAGATAACTAACTAAAACAAGCTAATTCCTTCAATGGGAAGTCTTTACTATAGAAATCAAATAATTTGTCACATCAAAAAAAGACTTCATACAATGATGGTATCACACCCATATACTGTAACAGCCTAGGTAATGTTAGGATATAAAATCCTCATTTGTTATTAATATTAATTAATTATATTTTATATAGTTATAATAATATTAGAAATTTTTTTTAGTTGGAATAAAAAGAATTTGTTTCGAACAAAATTGGATTTTCATGAATTAAATTTATATTTTAAAACATATTTTTTTTCTAAATTATATAATTTTAATTAGAAAAAATGAACATAATTTTTATAACTCACCATGTTAAATTTACAATAGATTGGTATTTTTTGATTTTTCTGAAAAGATTGATTTTCCAATGAATAGTGGAAACTACAAATTGTTATTGAAAACTATCATTTCATTTCATGAATTTAAGAAGTTCCATTTAATTTAAAAAAATTGATTCAATTTTTTTTAAAATATATTATTAGTAATCTAGCTCGTTTATTTGGAATGAATTTTAATCTTGAATTTTGTATAAAAACATTTAAATTCTTCCAATTAGGTGAATTGAATTTGATAAAATGGATTCTATATTTTGAATCATAAAAATTAATATTTGGTAAAAAGGTCAAATTAATTTTTTTTCATAATTAATTGTAAAAATATTTAAAATATCACACATTAGTTAATCTTCAAACCGGTTTGTTGGGTGTTAAACTAATGAGATAAGGGTATAAATAACCTAAAAAAATTTCCTATTTCTATTTGATGGAAATAATTTGACCATATAACATCTAATATTTAAAAATGGTTCATTTTAGATCCATGTTTCTAGTGTAAGACTATAATAAATTTTCTTTTTAAAAGAATTGCAAGGGTTCTTTGCCCCAATTAGAAAAGAATACACCCTCTCCTCTGCTATCCACACATCAAGAGAATTTTTTTGGTGAATACGTAACCAAATAAGATCTTTAAATCCTTGAACATTACCTATAATACCTGTTTGAACCTAAACCATTATAGTAATGATTTAGGTATAAACTTAATGTTGTTTTCTGAAGAAGATATATAGTTCTTAAGCATTTGTTTTCATTTTATTTATTATTCCACCTATTTAAAAATTTATTCATCAATGATAAAATAACAACACAAATATATTCCATATAATGAGATACTATTACATTAATTTCATAACATATATTTATATTGTCTTCCATCAAATGTGAAATGAAATAGTTGTTCTCGTAAATTGCAGACTACCACCTCACAAACCGATATAATTATTTTGTCCATATGCTTATTGCATGGTTGGATATAAAGATGTATTTAATATTTATATAGATCTATGATATTCAGGACATATTTTTAATTTTTAAAATTAATATACTATATATTTTATTTCATTTCCATTCATTGAAAAATTATAATGTCATTCATGCGCACTTATAGACTACCCCCTATATGATGTGAGATAAGTCATTTTCACCACTAAATCACATGGATGTTATATATAGATTTATTTAAATAAATAATATGTTATTTATGATGAAATTATGATTCTTTAGAGATAATAAAATACATAGTTTCCTTCCATCATTATCATTGAAAAATGAAAATATTACTCCAGTAAACGTAAGACCCGTCATCTCCATGATTGTAATATATTTCCTTTTTCAATACCATATTTTTTAAATGATTTTAAAAGTATAATTTTTGAATAAAAATGAAAATTATGACATTATTATTCAGGATATGATGGAACAAATACCTCTTTCACTATATTACCAAAGTAATTTTTGACATATGAACCGAATATCATTAAAACATTTGACTAGAGATTAATTGCTTAAATTAATAAATACAACAAGTTAGAAAATAAAATAAAAGAAAAAATAATCATGAAAAAGGATCTAATGAAATATAACAATTAATATAATTTTCTTACTCATGAGGATAAAGAATGTATGTGATGAGTCACACACAAGGTAAAATATTTCGTCTCAATTTCTACTCTATTGACTGATATTTAGTATTATGCACCTATTTAATTTTATGTGGTGTATATTATTACCCCTTTAGTAATTTAAAATGAATATAAATTTATTAATTATGATTAATGTCTGAAGTCATGATTAATGGGTTACAGTTATAAAGTTACCAAAGAGTTATGAATTTATATTACAATCTCATTTTTAGGATATATCTTAATTTATTTGTAGGAATCATATAACATATCCTTATTAAATTAATTATGGAATATTTATGTTATTAGTGATTTTTTTCATGATTTTATAGAAATAATTAGTCTTTTTTCATAATTGTCATATTGAAATTAAATTATAAAAATTCAATAAGAATGATCTCTTTTTAACATAAATAGTTTTAATAGAATTTCCTTCCACTGTATCAATTTTATACTCATTATCTTATTCTAAAATATTTCAATGATTTTATAATTAAATCTTTATCATAAAAATTATTTTAAATGTTTCTCTTTTATTTTACAATATTATTTAATTGAATTGATTTTATTATAAAATATACTTATCTGATGGTCACCTATAATATTTTGATTAACTTTTTGGACATTTATTTTCACTTAAAATATTCACTTTCTTGTGATCATTTTTCCTTGGAAATTAAATTTTTATTAAATATATTCATTTTGTGTATCATGGATATTATTATTTATTAAACCATATAACTTTTCTACATGTGGAGATTTATGATGAATGCTATCTAATTGACTAGGGAAAGCCATAAAAAATCTATATTATTTATGTAATACAGATACTTATTTATATAAAATAATGTTCATGAATTGAATTAATCATTAATTATTTGAGTAGAGCATTAGATATGAAATGATATATGGGGACCAGTTATAGATAGTCCCTTGATTCATCACCAGGTATCTTTAGATAAACTAGTTGGCTAACCTTATTTATATGGGTTTTTGGTGTATGCCTACCCATAGTTTAAACAGTCTTGTAAGAATGATATGAAAAAAGATATATCATGATGTATGAGATCAGGACATCCAATAGTATGCATTTACATTATTTAGAATCCAGTTATAAATTTCCATGAGATTATTGCAGTTGATATTATCAATAGATGCAATTTATTTTCAAATTATTGATTAAATGACATGTGTTTTTAGTTATATAACTTTTCATATTGATTATTCCTTATTTATTTATGATATCTTCTACTATATGAAACTATTACTAAGTATTTTAACTCATATTTAATTTGCTTCATTTTCCCTAAAATATAAATAAGTATATAATAAATAATATCAACGATGATAAAATATTTTTATTCTATGTATTTTATATTTCCAATGTAATATGAGAATATTTATCTGGTTCTTCAACACTACTAAATTATTTTTTTATTTGGGATGAGATACATTATAAATTATAAAAAAATTATAATGTTGACCCTATGTCTTGGTTATTGGTGTTGGGGTTGTTATAGTCGGTATCATAGGATGTTTTTTAGAAACCTTAGGAACTAGATTTCAAATGTGCATAGAAAACTTGAGAAATATTGTAACCAATGTTCCCCAATGAAAGTACAGACACCCCGCCATAACCTGGCCATCGGGTCCTAGCCCATCAGGTACTATGAGTTTCCCCCGCAGACATGTGGTCCCCACTCTAGGGACCACCCACATGCCTGAATGGGTCCACCGACTAATGAGAGTCCACACAAGCCAACACATGACCTTTCCAGTGTGTATTTTAGTCACTCACACACACCCTAGGAATCTTCCTAGAAGGTCACCCATCCTGAAAACTACTACAGCACAACCACGCTTAACTGTGGTGTTCTAATAATGTAGGCACCCAAAAAGAAAGGTTAACGTTGTTGAAATGAGTCATATCATTGATCCATTTATCCAAATATCATTTTGGGGTGTTACAATCACCCCCCCCCCTTAGAGCACAATGCCCTTGTTGTGGTCCCTATATCTCAACCCAGACAGTGCACCGCACTTAAGGCTAGCTACTACCTCTAATTCAAAATGTAACAACTGGGCCCCTAGGACAGCACAGGCTCCCCTCCATAACTTGGTCGTCGGGTCCTGGCCCACCAGGTACAACCCAGTCACCCCGCAGACACGTGGTCCCCACCCTGGGGCCTACCCACATGCCTAAACGGGTCATCCGACTAATGAAAGTCCCCACAGGCCAACACATGTCCTTTCCAATGTGTTTTTTTGTCACTCAAACACACCCTGAGACACATCCCAGAATGTCACCCATCCTGATCACTACTCCAGGCCATGAACGCTTAACTGTAGAGTTCTAATAAATTAGGCTCGTGAAAAGGAAGGTTCACCTTGTTGACATGAGTAATATCATTTAACCATTTAAACCTTTATCATTTTGGGGAGTTCTAAATTTTATAATCTTTTATAATAATTGGGAACACTTACCTTTATAGAGATTATATTTTATCGATTAATATTTATAATAATAATGAGCTAACTCATTGTGTACCCTTATTTTGTGATGAAACATAATGGAAGAAAGGGTATCAACCCTCATAAAAAATGAAGAGATTGCCCTAATGAGAAAGTAAATATTTTTAGTATAGGAACTAAATAGATCATGTCCATATTAGAGAATCTTACAAAGGATATGATGATTAATCCTTCCCAAATAGATCAAACTATTGTTACATAATGTTATTCTAATAAGTTGGATCACTTAATGTGATAAAAGCCTCTATCTTTTAGGTGATATACTAATGCATTGTTAGTTGAGCAATATAGTAAGTATCTCAAAAAAAAATTCCTCACCATTGGATTCAGTGGAATTTGAAAAGTTAGTTAATTAGTGTATTATTTAAAATGAGATGTAGATCAATGGTGGTAACAGATTAAAAATAAATAATGATAGAGAAGTAGAAATAATGGTATAATGAAATGTTAAAGTGATTTTATTTGTAAAATAATTCTCTTGAGACCAAAAAAATCAAATAAAAAGTAAGTTACTCCCTTTAAATAACAAGGAATAATAATTTATAGAAGAATATGAGGATAAATTTACTATATTATCCTTGAATTATTCGGAAAACATACATAATCTAAAAATAAATACATAATGTTTCTTGGATGGGTTTAATATGAGTCTTCAAAGGGAACTAATTTATCAATCATTTTTTTCATATAATGAAATAGTATCAAGTTCCATTAATAATTTTTTAAAAAATTGTATATATTCAAGGGGAATAAATAAAAAAATATAAGATGGACACCAATAAAAAGGTAATTATTCTAAAAAGAATAAGAGAATATAGAGATTTCCATCATGTGAAAAATATAGAAAGAAACATCCAAAAAATGATTGAAGGGCATTGGATATTATTATATGAGCAGAGAAATGGTTAATATAGATAATGATTTTTACAGAAATAATGATAAAAATACTATATAATGCTTAAAATATAATTTAATGGTACATTATTAATAAAGATATCTCAAGAGTTAAGGGAATATATCATAGAAGAGGCTAATGGAATAATTCCAAGCCTATGTGATCACTACAACTATGGTTGAATTTCATAAAGATGTGGTTGAAGGTATTATATTCATGTACTGAAATTTATCTTCTTCTTTATTTTTTTCTCAATCAAAGAACAATATTATATCTTCTATGTTTTCCTATGAAATTACATATAAAAGAGAGTTATCAGTAAAAATATCCTAGTGTAAATCTCTCAAAAACAATAATGCATCAGTTTTTTCCCATAATGAAGATTAATCATTCAGAATTGAAGGAATTTATTATTATACCTATGTATTATATTGATATAATTATTGGTATATATTGGAAATCAAAATATGATGTAAGAATTTATTGCAAATAGAATGATATAGAGAATCGCATTGAAGATATACCATTCCATATCTCTAGAGGGGAAGCTTCACCATCTGAGTCATTTCTAGATCAGGCCTAGTAGCTCTTGTAACACCCCAAGATTTCATAGTGTGTTACTTCTTCAAAATAATTCAATAACTTTCACTACATGCAACACCAAGTTCAAGCACACCATGACTTTCCAAACAAGCCGTTCAAAAGAGGTTATGAATAGTATTAGATAAATTTTAATGTTTATATAATCCTTATAATTTTAGAATCCATATTATGAGTTTCTTAGATATAATGCAAGAACAAATTCATTTTCAGTATTGCACTTTTATCAACATTAATAGTGAACCCTTTTTAAATACTATATTTTAAACTTTTTGACTAAATGGGGACATCAAAAATTTAAAATGAAACATCCCAAGCTTCTACGGTATGCTTCTCTTTGAATAATGTGATAGCGTGTGTTGTACGCAACACCGAGTTCTAACACACCATAACTAATCAAACTAGCCGTTATGAATAGTAATACCTACTTTTTGAAATTATATATATTTTATATTTGAAAATGGACTTCATTTTTGGATTCGGAATATCGAATTTAGCCTAAGGTGAAATTTTGGTACATTTCGGATAACTTTCATATTTTGATGAATAGTGAAAATTTCTAAATTTTAATTAAAAACAACTTTTTTAATCAAAATAATTAATAGTGATAAATTATGAATTTGAGTGGTTTTAAAGTATATTTAGAATATATTTTTACCATTAAATATAATGTTGGTCATTGGACATAATTTTACAATTAAACCGAACATAAACAAGTGTTAATCTTTTGATAGTTATTATCTCTTAAAAACACGCTTTTTGTTTTGACAGCGGGAATTAATTTTAAATTAATTTCTGCCACTTCTGTGTTTTGAATTTAGGAAAATGGATTCCATATTTGGAATCAGGATGTTCAAATTGTGTAAATAGGTAACTTTTATTTTTAGACATTTTGAATAATTACTGCGGTAAATATTTTATTTACCATGGTTAAAGGGTAAATCCGGTAAATAAGGGTTAAAAAAATAATATTATAATAATACAAAATTACCCTAAAACGTGTCCTAACCTTATTTGTGGACACATAACCGACCATGGGCATCCTTGGGTCAATTTGGGGACCCCTTGGAGCCACTTGTATGTGGTAGGGACACATTATATTAATAAAGTTAAAATAAAAATAAAAATGGCATAAGCTTACATCTTTTAGAAGAACAATTTTTACATAGGGTAATACATGTTGGATTTTTGATTATAAATATCCATTAGAAAGATAAAAAGATTTCCTACATAATTATGTTTTATTTATAATTTTTAGACATTAAATAATTTATTTTATTTATGACACAATGATGATGCAGTAATTACTAAAATAGTAAAAAATTAACATAATTGATATTATAAATACCCAAATAAATATAATATGAAACTTTTAATGAATTAAACTAATTTTATAGGATAATATGATATATTAGGATTGATTTAATTGACTTTGTTCGAAGTAATCAATCTGTTATGATTTTCACAAAAATCAACTATTGAATAGTGTCAAAATTGACATAAAAGAGTTCTTAAAACAAATATTATATTATTAATTGATATTAAATTCCTAAAAATCTAAAGTTCGGCCAAGAGACTTATATTATGATAGGTTAATCATTAATGGACCACTTGGGGGTCTCTTGGATGTATATAGTATGTTTATTAACCATATTATATAAAAATACAAAGAGACATTGTAAAAGTGAAACTAATTAACTTAGAGTTAATACTTAAAGATAAGGTTAATATAAGTACCCAAACCTGTCTAAATTCTATTGGCTGAGTTGTTTTCGACCTATCCCCACCTCATCCTTTGAATAGTCAACTTTGGAGCCTTTGGAAACCGAATATGAATTTATTATAAATTAATATTTCTAGCTTTTCCAAAAGTGCCCCTCACCCCACTTATAAAAGGGCACTCCTCCTTCTCTTTTCCTCACACCTCTCAAGCCACATGGCTCGTCCAAACTCTGCCCAACTAAGCTCCCCAAATCCCTCTCCTCCTCCTTGAAGCTTCCCCTTAGGAAGAAAGCATTTCAAGAAGTCCTTTGGTTCCAACCAAAGTGAGTTACCTAAATCAAAGGTAACGATTTCTCTTAAATTATTTTCATTTATTTTGCTTCTCCAACCCCCAAACTCTTTTTATTTCCTTTATTTTGTAACAACACCAGTATCCACAATATACTAGGATGTTGTTATAAGAAGGATTCAAACTACACATACACACAACTCCATCTAATGGATGATGAACATAATGTTTCTGTGGATGGCAGGCTAACGCCTCACGAAACAATGATTGTTCAAATACATCTTACCGCCTCTCATGGTGGCCATTATGATGGCACTGTAATTAAATATGAGATTAATGATATATATTTTATATATAAGCTTCTGTAATTCCATTTTATGTCATACCATTATTCGTTTCATGTTGTATATACATATGATAATTTCATTTGAGGAAGTGCGGACTACCGCCCCCTTAAAATGATATGACTCGTTCATACCACACATGGAGCGTATAAAGGATGGTGTTAATGAACTTAAGTAACATATATAAAATATTATATTATACTGGAATAGTAATATACCTATGTATCATTTGGATTCAATTCTTTTAAAATAAAAATTAAATGGAAGTAGCGTTCGTGCGTACGTACGGACTACCGTCTCCACGAACGCGGTGAGATCCATCCTCCATCGTATCCATTCAAGTCTTATTATCATTTTAGGGTTAAAAATAATGTTAATATCATTCTGATTATGAATAAGATTTAATCTATCCATTACAAACATGTCTTACGTAACCAAACATTTAAGAAGAACGAATCGATTATCACCTGAAACGACGATAATACTAAGATATTATTAATAAAGCAATGTTAAAAGATCATATATGATATCATATTAATGTATATGATTCTTGTATAATTTAATAACAATTTTTTCACCATTATACAGGAGGTTAACCTACCCCAACAAAGGAAAAGTACAAGGTAAGGGTTATTTCACAATCTCTTCATTATCTGAGGTTGTATATACGTAATAATCTACTGGGATCTCTTTATCATCCACATCCATGTTTTCTTAAAAATGTATTTCAAAACATTTTTACTATTTACAAGAATATGGGTTAAAGTCATTTATACCCTTGTTTGACTTTTTATAAGAGGTTTATAAAGGAATCTTTCCGTCGTTTTCAAAACAATGTCCTTTTTAACCTTTTCGACAGAATTGAGGTAAGAATGTTTTTTTTAACTTATACGGCGGGTGCGGTTATTTTCCGCCGTTATAAAATCGTCAAAGCTTTCCTTACAAGCTTACAAGAATATTTTCAAGAAAATGTTTTATTTTATATGGCTCTTAAATGATTTCAAAAATAGAAAGAGATATTTCTCTAAAAAGTGTTTTGATTTCATCTATGTCAACATCCTTTAATGGATTTTACTCTTACTTGAAGTTGATTTATTATAATACAAAACTTCTGTATTGTATTGAGGGTTTTGTGATATGTTTGACTGTTTATGTGCTATTTTATACCATTCATAGTTTTTGGTGAAACTATTGACATTTCGTATGCTAGTTTTAATCCGAATGTTTATGTTATATTTCAAACGTTTCTTTAGATGAATGTGCTAAACAAGTATGTTCCGGGTTGGGGACCGGTAAAAGTAAGCCCTCCAGGTTGGGGACTGGTAAAAGTAAGCCCTCCAGGTTGGGGACTGGTTAAAGTAAGCCCTCCAGGTTAGGGACTGGTAAAAGTATTCCCTCCGGGTTGGTGTCCGGTTATTAGAGGCACTCCGGGTTGGTGTCCGGTTATTAGAGGCACTCCGGGTTGGTGTCCGGTTATTAGAGGCACTCCGGGTTGGGTTCCGGTTAGAAGTAACCCCTAGGTCTTGGGATGAGGCCTAGACAATTAAATTAACGTTTGACATTATGCATTCCAACATTATGAAAGTGGTTATTGATTTTTGGATGTGATTATTCGATTAGTAGAATATCCATGTGAATAAGTAAATGGCATTATTTCATTTTACTTTTTCCATACTATGTTGAAGTTCAAGTTTAAAAGGCTTTTGTTTTAGTAATGCATTGCCTTAAATGTTTATTCTTATTTATGAAAGTTTCCGCTATATTGTTATCCTTACTGGGCATTTGAGCTCACCCCTTTTCTATGTTTTATTTTTCCCAGGATGTGAAGAAGTAAGTTATGAATGACCTGCAGGGATTTTATGAGGGGTTAATAGTGTGGATTGTGGAAGCATTATGTTGTTGTATTAGTTTTTCATTTTATGATGTAATGTAAAACTTATAAATATATCTAGTGTTTCCAAGGCTACTAAACCAATCGGTCTTTCGAGATTTGATCTTTCTTGTGATCATACCAATGTTACGAAGTAATGCACCGACTCTGGGTAGCTGGGGTCGGGGCGTTACAGCTCTTCTGAATGAGAATCTTGGAGAATAAGAGAAGACATAACCTATAGTATAAAAATGTAATTATAAAATTGATAATTTTCCTATTTTTTAGGAATACATTGATGTATTTCTTAATGAATTACATTAACATTTGATAGATAATGAAGTTCAGTTTTCCAATTATTTAATCATTTTTGAATGATCTATAAAAAATATTCCATATAGAACGGATACTTTGGAATTAGGGGAGTTAATGAAACAAATTGAGTACTTGTGTGGTAATGGATTTTTAGGCCGAAGTGTTACATCTTGGCGAGTCACTATTCTTTTTTATAAGAAATATGGATCAATGAAGCTTTGAATTGATTATAAGGAAATAAGTACTATTATGATAAAAATATGTATCCATTAATTTTAATGATTCATTACTCGATCAAATTCATAGATCTCACATATTTTTCAATGGAAAACATTCATTCTAGGAATCATAAATTATTATTAAAGAAAGAAGACATTTCGATGAGATCATTTTGTATGAAGAACGGAAATTAAAACTTTATAGTAATGCTATTTTAATTGAAAAGTTCACCCAATTTTGAATAGATATAATGAATAGAGTATTCATAGATATATAGATATTTTAGGTCATATTTATTTATAATATCATGGTATATTATATAATCTATTATATCCATGAGAATTAATTACATATCATTCTTGAGATTCTTTGAGTATTAGTGTTATATGGGAAATTTAGAATATTTGAATTCTGGTTTCATAAGGTTTATTTTCTAGTACATATTATATCAAATTATGGAATTCTAGATGATCCTAAAAGAAAAAAATAATAAAATAGTGTCATACACTAATGAACATAACCAAGGAATGAAGTTTCATTAGTTTGGGAGGTGATATTCAACATTTTGTTATAATTTTTTCTCAATTGTCTAACCAAATTAACCAAACATACACGTAAAGTGGTTAAGTTAAAATGGATAATGGAAGGAGAATAATGTATATAAGAATTTAATTGGATATTGGTCAATTAATTGACTTTAAATCTACCATAATGAAATGATAGATTTTTTAACATAAACAGATGTATCATAGAAGGGAATTGGTTGTGTCCTTATACATAATAACAATGTTATTACTTAAGCATCAAGGTAGTTAATGTATCAAGAACAAAACATCCTAACTCATTATCTTATGTTGGTATCCATAATCGTTTCATTGAATATATAGAGAAATTATCTCTATGGTGAAATATGTGATACATACACTGATCACAAGAGTATGAAGAAAATATTTTCACTGAATGAGTGAAAGATTCAGAAAATATGATGGCATAATCTAACCTAAGATTATGAATGATCAATACACTACCAATCATGGAAGGTAAATATAGTAGTAGATTCATTGAGGATTAAATATCAGGGAGTTATAGCCAAAAAAATTATTAAAAATGATCTTATGATCAAGGATTTAGTAAATATGGATCTTTGAATTATAATGGATGGGGAATATCTCTCATTTTTAATGTTATTTCTAAAGAATAATTATTTGTTAAACTACAAAAGTTATCATTTATATGAAAATAATTTTCCCAATAAAACTAATGATTTCAATGATGGAAATATGCAAGACTTATTATATAGAGACAAATTTAGGTAATTTGTAAACAGGATATGTGTTGCATCTATATCTATTATAAAAAGTAAGTTATTATATGATTATCATAGATCAAATTTCTTTATACATTCTTATAACATGAAGATGTATTTGGATTTGAAAGAAAATTTTTGGTTGGACAAAATGAAGCATAAAATTATATATTATGTGTCAATTTTCATGATTTTTTAAAATGTAAAGGATTAAAGAAAAATTCCAAGACGATTTACTCAACCTCTACCCATCCATATTTGTAAATTAGATGGAATTACTATGGAATTCTGTAATTGTATTACCACATACACATATAATGAATGATGAAATATGGGTTATTATTGATCACCATGCCATGTATTAACATTTACTCACTATAAGATAAAAATTACCCTTTGAGAGTCTTACACATATTTAATTTAATGGTGTTTTAATACTCCATTGAGAACCACATTCAATTATGCCTATTCATGAAACAGGATTTACATTTTAATTCTTGAAAAGTATTTAGAAGGATATTTATACCAATATTCATTTGAGAACCTCCTATCATAACTAAACTAATGGACAATCCAAAAGGATATTTTCAAACAATGGAATTCATATTGATGTCATTATCACATAACATTAAATGTATGTAGGATGAGTTTTTTATTTTGGTATAGTTTACCTTTAATAATATCCGTAATTTTATTATTCAAATGGAAGTATATTAAGCATTATATGAAATGTGATGTCATAATAAAACTTTTTGAGATAAATTTCTTGAAAGAAAATTGTAGGACAATAACTTAATGAAGTGATACTGAACAAGCTACAGACTATTCATACTCATATAAAATATGATCAAAGTAAGAATAATATTTATGCTGATAACTGAAGGAAATATTCATCATTTCTAGTGGGAGACCACATCATCATGAATGTATCTCCATGAAAATATATTAAATGGTTTGTTAAAAAAAACTATGTCCTAGGTACATCTGATCTTTCAAAAATTCTAGAATGATTTTGAGCTAGGACTACCAATTTTCAATGCCACAAATCCTCTAAAATGAAAATGATTTTAGGCCCAAGTAAGTATTGGCTCTATTTTTTGTAAATAGATGAGTATATTTATTATTTAGAATAATGAACCAATGTTGATAAGGTGATAGAAATACTTATTGAAGAAGGGTGTGTGTGTGATGTTTTCAATCAGATCTAGAACCATAGGCATGAGAATCAGGTCCATACCATCAGTATGAGAATCAAATCATGTACATCAACATGAGTCAATACGATCCATCAGAATGTGATGTTGATAAAAATTCAAATGTTGTTGGAAATATTATTAATTCTAGAATGAAATATTTGATCGTATTGAGATGTTATAGACTACTCAGAATCAGTCTCTAGATGAATCAACCATAGAATATTCTGAGTGATACTGAATGGTTGGGAAGTAATAGAAATTATATTTCCTTAATTAGGTTGAATAACCTGAGGGGGTGGGGGTGAATCAGGGTATGATAGATTAAAATTACTTCCCATTAAGATATTATTTTTTTCGTTAAAAAACACACTTTTATCTCTTTATCTTATCAACATACGAAGTTAATTGAATTCATGCATGAGACACAACAATTTTACTAGGTTCACTTTCACTGGGATATATCGAAGGATCATACAATGATGATTTGCCGATGTACCAAATCAAAAAAGGATAAATTCCATGTTACTTAGATAAGGATAGATCAATTCTATTTCCAAGATCACTACCTTTAAAATGTTTAGGGTCAGATCCCAAATTTACAAAGGATAACTCTCTATATATCATTCTCTAGATCAATTATGGTGGAAATGATCACATTCTTTCTCTTAATTTTCTCACTTATTTTAGAAAGGATTCACCCACTGTTCTTGGATTTTTAGGTCCCTTAATTATCATGAAAACACACATCCTAAACTCTAGGTAGATTCTATGTTGAAATCCCATTGTCACCTATAGATGAAATCCATTTTTCTGTGAACTATTAGTTTTTAGAAATTACATTCATGAACTATTTTAGTCCCTTGTTTAAAAAACATCAGTCCTCCACAATCTACCTTAGGACACATGATACAAGTGTTTCATAGACCACCTCTTCCTACACGAACTGACCTTAATTCACAGACAAGATCTTCTTCCACATACTTCCCTTTCTTCTGTATACATCTTCTCCTTCCGCGTACCATATCCACTTCTCTGGAAAACCTCTTATTCCACAGACCATTGATGCCTTGAAAAAAACAATCAAATATGTAGTCCATTTTCCATTACTTGATACAGAGACCTAAAAACACATTCCCATATATCCTATGAACTATATCCTTCATGGAAATGATATCCTGTGAAATACATTCTATTTCACAGAATCTTCTCTCATGAACCACTTCCTTTACAAACTTCTCCCACGTGAACTACATCATACTTCAATGAATTATTCCCAGATAATTGATGTTTTATATTGAAATTATCTCTCATAAACAATCTTATTAGAGGTCCTCATATAGTAAAACATATTAGAAAACCCACAAACTTGAATTACCTAAAACATTCATGTGGTACAACCTTCATGAAGAAATGTGTTATGTGGTCCTCATAGCATCTTCCTCCTACGCAGTGGGGTATATATTTTGCGAACGATAACCCTTTTTAGAACCTCCAATCACCTCCTAAAACCTCAAACAAAATGCCTCTCATAGATAATTATTATTCTTCAATCTAAAATCATCCCACTAAATATTTTTCCTTATACAATCCACGTACCATACTTTATGATCCATATAATATTTTTTGGAGAAAATAATACATTGTTGAATTTCCTTCATCGTACTGCGTACCACATTTTCAGTATAAAAACTGCACCTTTTAGTTCATGAAATGTGCACTTCTTTACAGATATCCATCCTTTACCACAAATCAAAATCTCAAATCTGATGACCAAAAATTTGGCACACAATGGGAAAAAACACCACCATAAAAACCATATTCAAAAACATAAACCACAATCATTATCCGTCATTTGGATTTTCAAAAAACAAAATCACCCTAAAAAAACTGATATGTCTCGTTGAGTTATTTTTCCTAAAAATACCCCCTTTGGTTTTGTTGACAACACTACACAATTTGATAAAAAAATTAATGATTATACCATATTCTACCACCATTCACCACTTGAAATTAAGATATTGAGGAAATATTTACTCAAAAGACACTATATTCCCTCATGATCCATGCTCGTCATGATAAACAAGAGAAGAATGATAATATCATCAATGAAACACTTCATTATAAAACCACTTATCTTCATTCATAATGACCTCTCTTTTTTGAGATATATATCTTATAATCGATCACCGTTATCATCATCATATTTATTACCCCCCTTCCTCACTGCTCCCCCTATGAGCTTCTCCCCTATGTTGATTAAGAAATTTTCTACCCCTTTTACAATGAACCCAAAGTCCACCCCATTGAGCTCAAAAAAGGGTAAAGAACATAGATAATAATATTTAACAAAAAACACAAAAAACAATAGGGATAGGGGAACCCACATCCACACTTTTTAAATTATGTGGAGTTGACTGATCTCCTAGAGCCAGTTGGTTCCTTTCAAATGCTTCTTTGGCTATGGTATCTGTGATAATGTTTCCCACCTATAGTTATGTAGGCACATACTTTAACTTCAAATTGCCTTTCTCCACCTTCTATAGGATAAAATGATACTTTATTTAAATGTGCACTATCCTTGATTGATGTAATGGATCATTTATAACATTCATAGCACTTGAATTATAATAGTGGATTCTGATCAGAGATATCTTTTAAAATCAAATATCAACAAGCTATTGATTCATCCATAATAACTCTGTGAAATATTGATTAGCTGTAATATATTATGCATATACAATGCTAAGTGAAATGAAATATTGTTTCTTTTTTATCCTATAAATACACAATATTCCAAGATAGAATGAACCGGCTGATGTCAATTTTCTATCATATGTAGAACCCACCCAATATGAATCTATATATCCCAATAATTCTCGCTGATATTCTTCATTATACTGCACACTGAAATACAACATACCCTTGAAATACCAAAGAATTAATTTTATTGAATGAATGTGGGTTTTTTGGGATTTCATTTCACCATGTTTCATTTCATGTGGAAACAAATATCAGGTCTTATCACTATGATGTACAATATACTACTAATGATTTTTCTATGTTTTATGAAATTAACTGCATTACCTTTATCATCCAGTGCTAGTTTCATCTGAGTATCCACTAGAGTTATCATCTCCTTGGAATTATCTAGTTCAAATATTCTTAAAACCTTATTGTAATATTTAGATTTAAAAATTAATTTTCCATTATTTCTTTGTGTCATTTCTAAACCATGGAAAAACTATAACTCACTGATCAAGGATATTTCAAATTCACTTTTCATGAATTCTGAAAATTTCTTGCACTGAGATTAATCTGATCAACCAAAGTTGATTTGAATGGCATATAACAGGACAATCATCCTTTTATTAATATCATGGTTTATATATAGATTTTAATCAACTGAACCATGCTGAAAACCAGGCTTTTTCAGAAGCATATATAACCATGAATACCATGCTCTTGGTGATTTCTTCAACCAATATAGTCCCTTCTCTAACCGAAAAACTCTATTCTCCTCATCATGAAAAAGATAACCACCTGGATGCTAAATATAAACTTCTTATTCTAAATCCCTCTTAATAAACACTAACATGACATCCATATAGAAAATCTTGAACTCTCTTTTCACTACTATTCCGAAGAATAATCTGATTGTCTGTATCCTGGAAATAGTTGAAAATATTTATTCATCATTGATACATTCTATTTGGGAGTACCCTTTTCCCACTAGTCAGTATTAGTTTTGAATCAAAACACCATATTCATTTATCTCGTTACAGAAAAAAACATTTAGTTATGAATACATTCTGGTCTTTTGGTCTTGAAACAATCTCCCATGTCTGAATCTTCTCAATTTAGTAAAACTCTTTATTCAAATCATGACCCTTTTTTCATCTCCAATTACTTCATAAAGCATTTAAGATTTACCTATAATAAGAATGATGCTTACTGTAGATTATTCATCCTCCTTGTTTGTATTGGCGCTGTATAATCACCAATTATGTTATGTCTATTAATTTAATCACTTCTCTTATGCCGTTGTGAAGATATCAAATTATTCTCATCCTTCCCATTATCTGAATCTTCTTCTGAATCAACCACGAGATCTGAAACATCACTTAATCCTCTTATATCATTATCACTGTCTTCATGATATCGACCATGTATTTTCGGAATATTTTGTTTATTCTCTACTTAGTTATATCATTTATCTCAACAACAATTCCCACCAACTTATTGCAGCATTTATATGATTTTATTTCCCTTGAGTATCTAATAAATAACCCATCACCTTCATAGGATTAAATCATCTAATGTATCTCCTTATTGAGAATGAAACTTTTACTTATGAAGAATCAAAAGTAATTCAACGATAGAATCTTTCCATACGATAGCACAAACAGAGTCATCTCTACTTTAGGACATATTAAATATCTATTTGATATATAGACTGATTCCATCACCACATCTTTCCAAAACATATCTGGACAATAATTCTCAATTAGTATTGTTTTAACCATGTTTTTGATATTTTGATTTATTCTCTCAACTACTCTACTTTCCAATGGAGTTCTTATTGATGAAACTAGGATCCTTATCCAATACTTCTCAAGAGAATACTACACTTGGATATTTGAGAACATAGATAAATTATCTATTCGGATTATAGAAATTATTTTACGTAACATCATATCGACTTCAATTCGATATGTTTTGATACAATTGATCACCTTAGATTTGTGTGTGATGATTAAAACCTTTTCCATTATACTAAAACCATCAATGAATAAAATATAATATCCCTTACCAATAAAAGATCTTGGTAAAATTGGTCCACACACATCAATATGCACCACTCATTAAATGTTTTTGACCTTTTCTATTTTACCTTATATATATATTGAATGATCTTCCCTTGTGGACAAGCATCACACATATGGGCATAATCACATGATAATCTAGGGAGGTCCTGAGAGGAATCATATTTCACCAGTTATTCTAATGGTATTTGGATTAAATAACCATGTCATTTATGCCATAACATTTTTTCTTCTTCCTTTGAAGGAAATCACCTTACTTCTTCTCCACTTACAATGTAGAGATTAATTTTCACACACATTTGCTACAAAACGACTGAACATTATTATTCCTTGATGAAACATAATTCCTTAGAAAATTGTATGGAATTCCATTAGTCACATAACCCTGAACTTTTCTTTTCTAGAGAAAATAGTTTTCAATCCATCATCATTACCAAATCATAAAATACGTTCCTTATCGTATCTGATTCCTACTACTATTTCTTTATTTCCCACCATATGGAAGGTTCATCCATGATCAATGCTCCTGATTCTAGTGTGATATAATTCATTGAAATACATCTCTACAACCAATTCCTGTTCATATCACTTCTTTTTGATCTATGTTTTTAACTTCATACATAGTAGGGATGGATTATCATGATCTTCCCATGAGTATGAAGGACCAGATTCATCTTGAAATTCTACAACTATATTTTTAATTTTTAGCTCATTTGATGATGCATTGAATTGCTTCATATGACCACAATCATCCTGCTTCAGCACATTTATCTTCACTATTGATGAGAAATGTCTTTCTATATACCTAAATCCTCTATACCTAAAATAGTGACAATAAATATATGTTCTAGATTATTGAGTTATGTATGGATTAATCTGTTGATCTTGTCCCAATTACTACCTCTTGGCTATAGAAAAAACATTTTGTTATTGTCCTATTTTTCCACAATAATAGAATCTTATGAAGGGTGCATTCTTCTTTGAATATATAGCACTATCGATTCTTCCTTGGGTTCTCTGAGTCTTCTAGCTATGATTAATACCCAAATAAATCTTCAATCACAGAGTGGGATCTTGTGGCCTAACTTCATCCACTACTACATTCTATTTAAGATAAGAAATCACACCATCTGTATCATTTAGATCACCATTTTCCATTACTGACACTTAATTATCAATTTCATTGGAACTGTGAATTTCTCTTTTTTGGGAAACCATATTTTCTCATGATATTTTACTTTTTTTGCATACTGACAACTTCCTCTTCAGGTTATTCAATTCATTTGATTTTATATTTTCCAATATTTGTCATGAAATTGATCTATATGTTCTATTCTTTGATTTTTTTCTTGTACTCATAAACCTTTTTGGAGCTCTCTGAAATTTAAGACTTAAGTTTTTCAATTTCTTCATTCAGCTCTAACTTTTCTTCATACTTTTATAGCATATAATGTTTGGAACCTTGTACCAATTTATTTGATTTATTTATTTTGAATATATAAACATCTATCTCTTCGATTGATGCTTCTAATTCATCCAAAAGGTCGACTCTTACTTCAATTTTTCCTTCAAGATTGTCACTTCCTTCCCTTATTTGGTAATTTATAACAATTTCCACCACAACATGTCACAAACCAAATATGGTCGCCCGCAAAACTGGCACCAAACCTAGCTAGGGAAAAGGACCTATGGGTGTTCCCTATCCCCAAGGGTAGGTACACGTTCTAGGGTATCATAGATCATGAGTTGGGAATGATTTTTCTGAGTATGGTTACATAAAACATAAAAAACAATCAACAAACTGAATTTGAAAAATTCATACCAAACAAGATTTATAAAAAAACACGAACAAAATGAATAGGTCTACAAATAATACAAGATGTCCAAAGACACATATAAAAGAAATAAAAACAACCCCAATGACTCCACACGATAAGGGGTCATCACCAACAAGTCTTCTCCACAACACATCATCAAGGGGACTGAGAACCCGAACCACCATCTACCAAGGCCTTTCCATTACCTGCGTCAAACATGATCAAGTTTACTTACACCCAAGGGGTGTAAGTAGTGTGTGAGAATATGCTTGATATGTTACCATTAAGATATTCTATATAGTAAACAATACAAGATAAAAATCATTCCCATTTTTGATAAAATGAAGTGGTAGAAATAATTTCTAAAAACCAAAACGTTTGAATGTAAGAAGTTTTCAAAGGGAATATTTCATTAAAGAGAGAATTTAAGTACAAAATGTTATTTACTTTATTTTCCATTCATAAGAACCCTATTACAAGGATAAATACACAAGAGTCAATGATATCTAATCTCGAGAACATCTGTGGGTACTTGCTTGTCTCGACCCCATGTACCTCATACCTCGGTGTAATGTAACCATAGAAAAATCCATTCTCATGCAAGAGCCACGAGTATGGAACATAAACATAACCTATTGGTCAAAAAAATCTTTAATCTAGTTTTCATAGTGTTTTCATTATCCATTTTCCTTAGTTAAACTGGGACAAAACCCCTCCGAATCAATAGCGTTCTAGTACATATCTGCCTTCCTAAGTACTCAGGATTCCCTCACTATGATGAAAACATTTTCACATTTTAATAAAATCCATTATCACATAAAAAAATCATTTCTGGTAATAAAAAACTCAAAATAGTATCTTATCTTTTTTTTCAACAATTACACCACTCAATAAAACCATTAGGATTCCAATAAAATAACATCTCAAAATTTAACAATGTTTTTACATAAAATCCTTTTAAAACCCCACTTTGAACACCATTGTACATACACATATTCGTCAAAATATAATTATCATCACCTGAACCATTTCTATAAACCCCTTACATGAGGTGTAAAACAACCCCAGTTGGCATAACATAAAATAGACATGTAAAACACCTAATTTAACACCAAATTGGTACAGAAATATCATTTTCTTAACAAGCATCACCAAAACCCAAATTCCCTGAAAAGATATTGAAGGAAAAGTGTTATAAAAATAGATTTTAAAAAATTCTAAATCATATAGCATTGATTTCCCTTGTAATAACCTACCATAAGTGTCAAAACAATTAAATCCTTGTTGAAAAGTTCAACTGCACCACCACTGCACCACAAGGGACATAGATCAAGCCTAAAACAAAAAGAATTGACCTAGAAACCCAAATTCAAACCATATGTTCTAATTTATACTTTCTAGACACTAGGAACTTCAAGAATAAAGGATGAAATCCCATGAAAAAGGAAGGAACTCAAAATAAATTAAAAGAATGAAGTAGACTGACTTATTTGAGATATCTTGAAGAAATCACACCTAATACACCAGTAAGTGAATTTAAAAACAAAAAAAAAATGCAAGTGAGGTTAGAATAAGGCTGATAAGGCTAGGTGTGAACTAAAATGGGGTAAAAGAGTAAAAATTGAAGGAGTAATGAAGGAAACAAGTTACCTATTCAAATCTGGATGATTTGAGAATGTCTTAGAATTTTTGTCCTATTTCGTGATGAATGTGATCTTCAAAGAGGGGGAGGGGGTGTCAGGGAAGAGAATAGGTGTTCTCCTAGTTTTATTGGGATCTTCTGAGACTTGAAATCACCAAAAAGTCATAAAAAGTGAATATGATATTAAATATGTTTTGGAAAAATTGAAATTGGCTTCTGGGATGCCCTAATTCATTAAATAAAAAACCAAATACACTATGATTATTGATTCTTAATGGTTTAAAATATATAATTTTGTGTTAATATGTCTGGGGAGGCAATTTTGGAAGTGGAATGGGTGAAAAATGTTGAAAAACTAAAGAGTTATAAAAGATAAAAAATTGGATTTTAAATCAAGAAATGGGCCCACGTTTTTGCCAAAATCATAAAACCTCACCCTTTCTTCAAAAAATGCATGGGAAACCATAAAAAAAAGAAATAATGGAAATTAAATGAAATGAATCTTTAAAATAAGTCATGTATATGACTTTTATCCCAACCATGAAATACTTTCCACCATAGAAAGTCAACCTGAAGCTTGATTGGAAAACAATAATGGGTACTCCTCAACACACAAATCCCACTCCCAAGTATCATGGGTATCATTAGCATACATCCAAAGAACCCACACCGGTGGAATAGGCTCTCCCCAAATAACCATTTATTGGAATTCCACTATTCGCACAGGCTACTCAAAAACAGATAAATCAGGCTCTATATCTATCAACTGCCAATTCAGTATATGGGATGGATCTAGGTTGTATTTCTTCAATTTGGAGACATGGAAGACATAAATGATGGATGTCAACTGAGAAGGTAAGTCCAACACCTTGCCAATATTCATGGTGATCTCAAAAGATCGGACATACCACGATGTTAGCATCCCTTTCATTCCCAATCAACAATGGCCCAAATGAGGGGACACTTTCAAGAATACCCTGTTCCCACAGAAAACTATAGTTATTGATGCCACTAGTCATAAAATGATTTATGGAGACTCTAAACTTTCAATAAGTGATTCATGATCAACTTTATCTTCTCAGACATCTCCTACACTAGACTCAGCCCCAGCAATGAGGTATCACCTACCTCATCCTAACATAGTGGGGACTGACAAGGCCGACCATAGAGAGCCTTAAAATTAGCCATACGAATCGAGGATTGGTAACTGTTATTATAAGAAAACTCAACAAATACCAAATGGATATCCCAAAAAACTCCAAAGTCCAAATCAAATGCACAGATCATGTTCTCTAAAATATGATTCTCCCACTCTATTTGACCATCCATTTGAAGATGGTATGCTGTGATCATCTTAATCTAAGACCCCAAGTCCTTCATAAGGCATTAAAAAAACCGAGAAGTGAAATGGGGATCTCTATTTGAGATAACTGATTACATCACACCATAGAGCCTTACCACCTTCTGAAGATACAAATGACCCAACTAATCCACATTAGCTATATCTTTGATCGGAATGACATGGGATAATTTGGTTAGACGATCAATCACCACCAAAATGGAAATACTAACCCAAGGTGTATGAGGAAATCCAACAATGAAGACCATGGAAACCTCATCCCACTTCAGGTAAGAATGGGTAATGGGTGGGGAATACCAGAGGGCCTTTGATGTTATGATTTCACGTGCTGGCTTGTGTAGAATCTCGAAACAATGTCTACGGTGTATCGCCTCATACCAAGCCACCATAACTACCAACATACAACATAATACTTCTTAGTGGCACCAAGATGGACAACACATTGAGACTGGTGGATATCCAACATAACAACCTTCCGCAGAGATAACGACAATACTGAACGACCCATGAAACACAAGATGCCCTTTGGAGAAGATGACCGATCAGATGACATCTCCCCAACATGAAGAAACTGCTTCAACCACTAAAAAATCTCATCACTAGGAAGCTTCTGCTGAATCAACAACAAGAGAAAATGAGTCAAATGAAATCTCTCAAATAATTCACCCCCATTTCTCTCCTAGGTCTCCACATGAATATGAGAATAGAGTGCCATAAGATTCCACTCATCATTAGAGTTTTTCAAAGCCTGCATTGGGAATCATCTCCTCCAGGTGTCGGCCACCACCTTACCATTTCTTGGGGTATAGACAATATCATAGTAAAACCCCTCCAAGTACTCAATACAATGATGTTGCCTCATGTTGAGGTCCTTCTGTGAGAAGATATAGCCAAGGTTTTGTGATCAGAGTAGACCACAAAATTCTCCCCAAATAGGTAGTGACACCATGTCTTCAATGAATGCATCGTTGCTTCTAACTCCAAGTTGTGGGTAGGGTAATTCCTTTTGTGTGTTCAGAGTTTGTGAGGTCCATATGCCACTACATGAACATCCTACATAAGGATGCACCCGAGACCCATACCTGAAGTGTCAAAATACTCCACATACCCCTTTACAGCCTTTAGTAATATCAGAATGGCTTTGGTAGTCAACCTCTTGTTCACCTCCTCAAAGGATTCGTGACATTCTAGGCCTCATTCAAACATTACTCCTTTTTAAGAGAGTGTGGTCATCAATGAAGCAAGATGAGAGAAATCCCGAACACACCCCCTCTAATAACAAGCCATTATGAGGAAACTTCTGATCTCGAACACATTATTTGGCTTCCCCCATGACATAACCATAGTGATCTTCTCAAGGTCCACTAAAATCCCTGCTCTGAGATCACATGCCCTATAAATTTCACCTCCCTAATTTAGAAAGTGAATTTGGAAAACTTTACAAAAAGGTGATACTCTCAAAATGTACCCATAAAGATCCACATGTGATGCTCATGTTCCTCCTCGGATCCTGAATAAACTAGGATGTCATCCACAAATACCACAAAAAAAATAATCGAGATACTAATGGAACACCATGTTCATGAGTTCCATAAAGGCTACTGGTGCATCGGTTAATCTGAAGGGCCTGACCAAGTACACTAGGTGGTCGTACCTGCATTAGAAGGCTATCTTTGTGATATTTTCCTCATTCACCCTGAGTTGATCAGAGCTTAAACAAAATTTAATTTTAGAAAAACAACCTTCACCTTCAACTGATCGAATAAGTAATCAATTTAGGGAAAAAGATATATGTTCATGATTGTTACCTTATTCATCCTTCGGTAGTCAATTCCTAACCAAAGGGACCCGTCAGCCTTTTTCGTAAACAACATAGGAGAGACCCAAGAAGAAAAGCTCAAGTGAAAGAATCCTTTGGATTCTGAGTCATCCAGAAATATCCTTAATTCCATCAGCTTAGTGGGGTCCATGTGATATGAGAGAAAATATGTTGACTATGTTCTCGATGCCAGATCAATTGAGAACTCCACATCCCGCTCTGGGGGAAAACTTGAAAAATATTACAGAAATACCTCCATAAACATGTCAACTACATGAGGTAGTCCACTATTAGGGGCAAGAAAATATTCTTCTATTGCAAGATACGATAAATAAAAAACAATATGTCCTAACTATGGGAGTGGAGGTCCCGCACGACTCGACTGAGGATCCCATTCCCCATGAAAATCTAGAAAACTCCCATTATGTGCCACGAAACTGACCTTCCACATAGAGCAATCGATGTGTACCTAGAAGTGTATTAGCCAATCCATTCCAATTATTATGTAAAAAAGATCCATATCTAAGACCAAGAGGTCCCACTCTATGTCAACCCTTGACATAGAAAGCACACACGATGGGCACTAGAGACCGTGCTCTTTATTCATTCCTAGTGGCATCACCAACTCCATCGGAAAAGAAAACAACTCGGTTTGAAAATTCAGCGTATCCACAAAACGTGAAGAAATGAATGAAATAGAAGAACCAATATCAAAAAAGATAAGAAGTTATAGAAGATGAATTGAAAATGGTACATCAAACTATCGATGGTCCCACCTCTGATCTTACTGGTTCCTGATCCCCTGCATGGAGATGTTTGGTCTCTTCCTGAGGATGACCGCTAGTCTGTGGATGTGCCATGAACTGGCTCTACACAGAAGACGAACCAAACCTACAACCACAACTACCAAATAGAAATCCCACTATCCTTGATGGCTCTGATTGATATGGAAATTTTCTTGAATCCACTAATGCTACCCCACTCTAATGAGGACATGCAACCCAGTAAAATCACTACAAGTGACCCATACCTACACATTGATAACAGAGATTCAGAGGAAATGGGCATGCTGGTCGTATGTGGCCCAAACACCCACATGAGTGATAGATGACTGATCTCGCATCAAAATAAACAGATGAAAACTACCTAGAAGAGTGGCATGAACTACCACCTCCCTTCTTCCAATGCTCCTCCCACTTCATTTTCTTCTCTGAAGAGCTGCCAATTTCCACTACTGATACAATCCCTGAGAAACCAGGCCTCCCTTTTCAGTCAATCTACACCATACATTCCCATTCATCCACCTCATCATAGGTCCTCATCTTAAACAAAAATTCCTAGATTTATATCTATGATCATAAGCCTTTATCAAACCTATGGGCCTTCACATGCTCATTAGAGATGATTTCAGGAGCATACAAAACCAGTTCAGTGAAACAGTTGGCATACCCCATCACAGAAAGACCCTCCGGAACATGATCGATGAAATCTCAGAATATATATTATGACAAGACATTAGGGCTGTACTGTTTATTGAAGACGACCTTAAAATCTCCCCAGTGCATCAGCTCCTTCCTCCCAGTTTTAAGTACCGATTCCCACCAGCGGCGACTGGGACCCACAAAAAAAACCCGGCACACATCACCCTAAGCTCTTTGGGTGTATCTTGGAACTCGAACATGCGATTGATATTTTAGAGCCATTCCTATTCAACTTGGGGTTCTATTATTCCTCGGAAAGTAGGAGGCTTATTTTTCAGGAACTCATGGGCCTTGTCCTTCCTACCACCAATCATATCTTCTATAACAGGAGCTAGAATAGTATTTGGTCAATGTCCTGGTGCTTGGATATCCTAATCCACAAACTCTAGTAGCCTCTGATCAATAAGTAGGGAGAACTCTCTTTGGCTTCCTCTCGTTGGTGCATATGAGCTTTTCAGGGAGGCATGTAGATAAAAAAAGGCAATAGTCAAAAGATAAAAAATCAGTACAAAAGTTCTTCAAAATTAAATCAATATAATAATATATAATGAATCCAAAAACATTAAAATAATAAAATAAACCACTACTTCACCCCCGCCTGATGTCCACATGTAGTCTGCAGCCCACACGTATCACTAGGAAGTGAAGTCAAAAAAAGCATTCCAATGTCCCATGGTGACTCGAGGTCTACCAAGAGTGGTGTGGGACAAGCACCATACTCATGACCAAAACTCCATGTCCTGATATTCCTACCTCTCGTCTAGCTTAAATTATCCCAAAATAATAATATAACCAAAAAACATTAACCTCCTCTGATACCATTTTATCACGTACTGAATATGGTCACCCCTAAAACTGGCACTAATCCCAGACTACGACAAGTTCTGAATGGTGTTCCCTAACCCAACGGACAGGATCAAGTTCCCAAGTATCATAGATTTTTTTTGGGAATTTTTTACCTGAGTATGGTTACATAAAACATCAAAACAATTGACAAACCAAATCTGAAAAATTCATACCCAGCAAGATTTAAACAAAATATAGAACTGAATTCAATGGTCAAAAAATAATACAAGAGGTCCAAAGACACATAGAAATAGAAACAAACAACCCCAAGGAATCCACACTACATGGGGTCATCATCCACAAGTCATCTCCAGAATTCCACATCAAGGAAGGGGTCTAACAACCCGAACAGCCATCACACAAGCCCTTGCCTTTACCTACGACAAACCTGATCAAGTACAATTACACCCAAGGAGTGTAATTATAGTGTAACCCAAATCTCAATAAGATACAACAAAGATATTACATTGGATAAACAATACATGATAAAAATCATGCCATTTTTGATAAATAGGAAGTGGTGGAAATAATTTCTAAATACCAAAACATCTGAATGTAAGCAGTTTTCAAGGTGAATTTTCCTTGAGTGAGCACATTTAAGTAATACAAGTTAGCTAATCTATTGTTCATACATAACCACATTATTCCAAGGATGAATAAATAGGATTCAATGAGAACTAATCTCAGAGACACCCCTAGTCACTAGGTAGTCTCGCCCCCATGTACCTCGTACCTCGGTGTAATGTAGCCATTGAATAATATATTCTCATGCATGAGCCACTAGTATGGAACATAACTATATCCTAGTGGTCCCCAGAAATCATTAATTTAATTTTTTAGTGTTGTCGTTATCAATTTTTTTCAGTGAAACTCCGAAAAAACCCATCCGGATCACTAGTGTACTAGTAAATATCTGCCCTCCTAGGTACCCGAGATTCCCACATTGTGTTCAAACCATTTTCACATGTTAAAAAATCCATTAGAACATAAAAAAATCAGTTCTGGTCATAAAAACTCAAAAATGTATCTTTATGTTCTTTTAACCACTTACCCCACTCAATAATACCGTAAGGATTTCAATAAAATTACTTCCCAAAATTTGACAATGTCTTTCACACAAAATCCCATTAAAACCCCAATTTTAACTCCATTTGCATACCCATATTAATCAAAACAATTTCAGCACCCCCAAAACTTCTATAAACCAATTACATGAGTTATAAAACAACTCCATTTGGCGTGACATAAAATAGACATGTAAAACTTCTAATTTAAGACCAAATTGGTACATACAAATCATTTTCTTAACAAACATCACCAAAACCAGAGTACATAGTAAGGATAATGAAGGATAGGTGTGCTAAAAATAGAAATTTATAAATATTTACTCATCTATCATTTATTTCTGATGGAATCACCAACCACAAGTGCCAAAACCTTGAATATTTCTGCGAAAGTTCAACCACATTACCACCACACCATAAGGGACTTATATCAAGCCTAAAACCCAATGAATAGGCCATGAAAACCAAGATCAACCCCTGGGTTTTAATCCCCACTTTCTATTCATTATGAACATCATTAATAAATAAAGAAACCCCATGAAAAAAGAAGGAACTCTATGAAAAATTAAAGAAGAAGGAAGGAGACCCACTTACATGAGAGATCTTGAATAAATTTCCCCAAATACACCAGTAGATGAATTTCAAAATAGAAAAAATGAAATTGAGGTTTTAATAAGGCTGATAAGGACAAGTGGGAACTGAAATGGGGAAAATAGTAAAAAATTAATGTAGTTATGAAGGAAATAAATTACCTCTTCAAATATAGATGATTTTAGAAAGCCTTAGAAGGTCTTCCCTAAATGGAGATTTATATGAGCTCCATAGTGGAGGGAAAGAATATGGTGGAGAGCCGAGGTTCAGTGGGATTGGGTGAGACATAAAATTAACAAAAAACCACAAAAAATGATTAATATATCAAATAAACAATTTTTTTATTATAAAAACTAGAAATGGGATTCCCATATGGACAAGTTTCATAATTAAACACCCAAATACAACATGATTATGGATTACTAAAGGGTCTAAATTAATATTGTGGGGTTAATAGGATAGAAGAGGTCATTTTTAAAGTTGAATGGGTGAAATATGATGAAGAATGAATGAACTATAAAAGAAACAAAATTGGTTTTTAAATCTAGAAATGGGCCCACAGTTTGGCCCAAATCATGAAAACTCACCCTTTCCTTGCAAAATGCATGTGAAATCTCCACAACAAAGCAATAATGGAAAGTAAATGAAAATTACCTTTAAAATAATTCATGGATGGGACTAAACATCTTCTTAATGATCCTTTCATTACATTAACTATTCTGCCTCAGATTCTTCTGAACTGTATTCTTCTTTGGAAAGAAGAATCTTCTTATTAAAGTAATTTCTCTTGGTACTCTGAGTACCTTTCACATTGGTTGAATATTTATTTCTAATATTTTCTTCATTGTTTTCTTTAAACTAATTAGAAAAACTTTTCTAGAAAATATCCAATCATTCAACATCAAAAGTATGCAATTGTAAATTTACTATTGAAGTTTACCTTTCCCCTTTGTATATTTGAGGAGTGAAATGACATGAAATTATCCACATTGCCTTCCTCCTGACTTTTGTCAATAGTAAGCCTACATTTCCTAGAATGCAACTTCTTTGGAATTTCTATTTTCCAAAGAATAATTATCATCATTTCTCTTCTCTTATGAAATAATATTACTAGGGAATCTATCCAATGTCATCCTTTTCATATATTTATATTCTAATACAGAAAATTTTGGATTAAACAAAGGAGGTTGTTTTATTGAGATATTCATAATGATATTTATTCTTTGATTTATTTCTCTGAGACCACATATGTATTCCAAACCAAAAAATACCTTTTCAATGAATTTATCAACAATCTCAATAGGGTTTATTCTGCGATACTCATAGGTGCTCCATATAACCTACAAATTTTATTCTCTATATTTTGATTCACCCTCATAAAAATTCATCAATTGTTTCCACATGTACGAGCTCTTATTTCATAGAATTCCCTTGCTTCCACGAACTACCTATAGTTCTAAAAACTATCTCCTCTTCGAAAAATTGCATATTCTTCCATAGATCACAAATGCCTTTCCTAATGCCTTCTACTACACATTAACATTTACTTTCTCAGCTAAATAGCATTGTATGACCCTGTCTCAAACTATCCCATGAATTTTACTCATTTAAGAAATGATCTCATGTGAACTAATTCTAATTTTGGAAAATCCTCCCTCACGAACCACATATTTCATGATATTCTCCCTCCCAAAGTACACAAAACTTCACCAAATTCTTCCAAGAGCATTGATATTCTCTAATGAAATTATCTCTTATAATCTAATTGATTAGCTATCATTATATATGAAAATCGATCCAAAATACCCACTAATTTTAATTTCCCAAAACATTAACATGGTATATCCTTCACAAAAAACTGTGTTATACGGTCCGTATAGTGCCTTCATCATTTGCAGTGACTGATGTCTTCTGTTAATGATAACCCTTTGCAGAACCACTAATCAAAACCTCAATCCACAAATGACATTCCCTCCACAGATAATTATACTCCTATGAATAGAAATCCTACCACTAATTGTTTATCCCAAGGTAGTATGTGTATCATGGTTCGCGGTCCACATATCACTACAATATGGAATTATCTATTGCCAAATTTCCTTCTCAATTCCACATAGCTTCATTGTGGTATGAAAACTGTTCTTTTCAGTTCACAAACTATGCAATACTTTATGGAATTAATTATTTTCTATAAATTATAATCACTTTTTGGAGGCCCAAAAATTTGGTAAACACTGGGAAAATACACCCCCATGAAGACATACTTTGACAATACCAACCATACTCATTCACGATTATCTAGTTTTAAAAAAAAAACAATCAACACAAAAGCACCAAGAAGACACCTTGATGGATATTTTCTAACAACTTCCTCGCATAAAATATGACTACACTTTTTTGTTATGTATTTTTAAAAAATACCTGATTTTTCTAAAAAGAATTAGATGTAAGACTTATGAAGGGAAGGGGGAGAGATAGTGTAGTGAATTTTATTGAGGGTTGGTTGGAAAGAAATTATTTTATGGATGAAGGGGAGTTAAAATAACTCCCAATTTCATTCATCAATGCTATGCCAATACTAAAAACATTCATTTTTATGATGAAGTCATGATACATGAAAACTATAGTGGAAGAAATTGGAAGTTAAAGTTTACAATTTTCTATCTCAGATCATCAATATAAGATCAACTAACATAGATTCTTTAAAGGAAGATAAGGTTGATTAGAAAATGATAAAATGAAGATGATGGTTTTAAGTCATACCAATAATCCATAAGAATTAAATATTTAGAGAAATTAGTTAGTGTGTATAATAATCATGAAAATAAATATGTTTTTGAAGCTGAAGCTATTGGAATCAGTCCATCGGACATTTTGTTCCACTGATAATCAGAGGCATAATTGTTCATATTAGGAATTGTTGGGAAAAATGAATAATAAAGAAAATACTATTGATACAAATTAATAACGTTGAGGTTATTGGGAAAAATGAAAAATAAAATATATATCAACAATGTAGTCAACCATTTTCAATCAAGCGGGTTAGTATTTTTCGAAGTTGGTAAAGAAAAATACAAGCTATGATTTTATTATCAATTAGTTCACGGTTCATTAGACCAACTAAAAAATTGATCATAAAAGTGTATAAAAGGATTATTCATGAGGTGAAATATAACACCAATAAACACCTTCAGACAAAATATCATTGGTCCAGTGAAAAGAAGAAAATAAGAACTACATATGTTATTTATAAAATTGTTGTTAAGGGGATCTTAATATTTAAATATTTAAGAATACGTGGTTTGTTTAAATATTTTTAGTTACTTTTTATAGAGCATAATAATAATAGGGCACATGTTTTCTATTTCTTAAAGTTGGCGTAGAGCAACGTAATGATATGGATTTAGATCTTATTTAATTCCATGTGGGTAAAGAAAATACGAGTGACCTTATTTATCCATTAATATGGGAAAATAGGATTGGGAAATCAGAATTGTACTGAAATGTGTTAAAAAGTACATTGCAAGCTAAATTAGTGAGAATATTTGATATGGTTTGGGAAGAAATGAGAATAGTTAGGGAGCCTTAAATATGTCAAATATATATAAATAATGTATAGAAAATTTATGTTTTCAGAATGTTTTATAATGGGAAATATTTTCTAAATCCCTCATAAACTATATTTGGCTCACCTATAAATAGTATAAGTACTTTTTACATTATGACCCATATTTACTATTTAAGAGAGTAGGAGCAGTAAATGTTTTATATTGAAAGTGTTCTCAGAATGATAATTCCTAAGGAAGTTTTTTATAATGAATAAGAAGGATATAATATTTAGTTGATTTTCATATTGGGTTCGATCATTAGATCAAGAAATTGTTTTGAGAAATCTAGACTGAGGAAGAAGAATTTTATAATATTTTCAAAAGTATTCATATAGACATATACTATCCGATTAAGAAATCAGACTAGGAATCAGACATGGGAATCAAACTAAGTATCATTACAATGTTTAAGAAGTACTTTCTTGCTATAGGGTAAAAAGGTGAAGAATTGTTTTGAAGATTATATTTTTAAATATTTACAAGGAATCATTGTACAATTTTTTTTAATGAAACAGTGAACGTTTCATAACATGTTACAAATTTTTTTACATCATTTGTGATAAAAAGAGAAAACATACTTTTTATTGAATGTATTGATGCCCAAGTGTACAGTTTTATCCTAATTTTTGTATCCAAAAAAATATTGTTTTATACTAGTTTTTTGGTATGGTATTGTTTCCAAACCTTGCCAATGATGTAGCTTTTCTTTTTCACTAGTAAACCTTGTAAATATTTGTTTTCATGTTAATGTGTAATTGTTTCATTTTCATCAAAGTCATAATTCCTTAATAGTAGGAAAAGGTTGTTTCAAAAGAAAGGAAACTTAAAATAAAATGATATTACTAATAAAACCCCCCTATCAGTGATACTTTATCCTAGATGGTCATTTACACATGATGTGATCCATTTCTATTTTTTAAGAAAGTACATACTAGACCTAACACATGTTATCACCTAAAAAGAAATTGAAATGAATCATGATATATAATAATATGAAGATCAAATCCAAATTATTGAAACTATAGATAATGTGTTGAGGAATTGGATGACTCTACTGGTAATGTTACTTTAGAGAAATCATAAAATTGGGGAAGTAAGATGGGAACCTGAGGGTGTTATGAAGAAGAACTACCCTCATATATTTAAAAAGTCATATCTATAAAAATTTTGTGCATGAAATGTTTTTAGGAGGGAAGAATTTAAAAACCCACTTAATTTTAGAATAAATTATTTTCATATCTTATTAATATTCATTAATTATATTTAAAAGAGTTATAATAATACTCAGAAATTTCTTCATCAAAAAGAAAAAAATATTTATTACTAAAAAATTTATATTTTCATATATTATACGAATTATTTTCAAATATTTATTTCTAAATTATGTAATTTTAATTTAAATAATTTATCTTTATTTTTTGTATTCATCATGTAATAATTATCTTAGGAGGATTTATTTTGGTTTTTTTATAAAATGTTTATGTTTAAATGAATTCTGAAAAATAATGTCTTTTATTAAAAACTATAGGTTTATTATAAGAATTTAAAAATACTAAATACATTTTAATATGTTTTCGAATGATAATTTATTCACTTATATTATTAATATTAAAATTATGTTTTTTAATGAATTTTATACTTTATTTTTTTATAAAATCATGATTATACTTAAAAATATATTTTGCTGAAAACTATTTTTTGTTGAATTTTTTGGGTTTAATTTTAAATTAAATTATTTTACTTATATGATTTTAAATTTATAATGTAGATTTAATATTTGGAATTATATTTAATTTTTAATAAGTTCATCCAAATTATTTTTCATAATTAACACTAAAACTGTAAAAATATATTACCAAAATTAATGTAAAAACAGATTTATTGGTTAGTTAAATAATGAGATAAGAGCTAAATAACCCAAAAAATAGTATAATTACAGTATTTTAGATATATTTGTACCCTATATATTCATAAAGAGTCCATTTTGGAGCCATTTTTCATGAATAATACATTAATATATTTTATTCTTTTTTTTAATTCAAAGTGTATTCTATAGCCCCTTATAAAAGGTCACACCCTATCCTCTCATATACATAGTTAAAGAGCATTTTGATTCCAAAAATTAATTCCCTAATACCATATCTACATCAATACCTATTACATATGGTCACTTTTTTATCATAAAACCAATCTATAATGGCTTTAGGTATAGACCTCAAGAGGTTGTCTGAAGAAGGGGCATAATTCATAACCATACATTTTTTATTTTAATTCTTCATCAACCCCTTCAAATACTCTCCTTCCATGAAATAATAACACTGGTATATTATAAAAAGTTATATATTATTAAGTTAATTGAATAACCTATATATATAACTTGTCCCATCTAATGGGAAATAGAACCGTCATTCGTGAGTATGATAGACGATCACCTCATTAACTACTATAATTCATTTTCCATCTCTGCCTCCCACGATTAGATACAAAAGTGGATTAAATTTATATATATACTATATTAATGAAATATTTATCATTATTTAAATGTAATATCTCACATATTTTGTAACTTTTCTCCTCATTTAAAAATGATAACATTTTTCATTCGTGCGTATTGATTACCCCTAAATAAAGCAATGTTATTCTCTTTTAAACTATAAATAAAATAGTTTTTATATAGAAATTTATTTAATGAAATAATTTTTCATTTATGATAAAATAATCAATCTATAAAGATAAAAATATACATATATTCTTTCTATCAAGATCATTGAAAAATGAAACGTTTACTCAGGCGTATATACAACCTCCATCTCTATGATTATAATAAACTATTTTTTCAATAAAAATATTTATTGAATGATTTTAACAGTATAATTGAAATAAACAAGTTATAATTTTATCATAATTATTTTAGATATTTTGTAAAAAATACCTCTTTTACCATATCCAACAAACTAAAGTCATTTTACACTTATGACCCAAATATGTTCATAACATCCAACGTTGACTTAGTTGAATAAATAATTAAATAAAACATGGTCATAAATAAAAAATGTATTATAAATTTGAAATTTTTTCTCAATAATGTTAAAAAGAAAGACAATTTTATTATTAAGATATTCGATGAACATATGTAATGAGTCAAATCTGAGGTAAGGAATTTCATCTCAACCTCCAACCTATTGAGACATATTTGGAAGTATGAACCTATTTGATTTTATATGTTGTATATACTAACAACTTGAGTGATTTTTCCAGAATATAAATTTATTCCAGATGATTAATATTTTAATTCATATTCCCTATTTCAGAGGGTTATTTTTATAAATGTTACTGAAGAGTTAAGAACTTATTTTACAGTCTCATTTTTTGGATTTATCTTATTATTTTAAAATGAATATTATAATATATGATTATTTGACCTCATATATTCTCTTATCCTATAGATATTTAATGATATTAAATATTTTATTCAAAATATCATCTATTTTTTTTCTTGAATTAAGAAAATAAATATTAAAACTATCATAGTTTATTTCTCTTTTAATCTGGTATATTTTTCTCCCATGTCCATATTTTTTATTCAAAAGTGTTTTAAAAATGTTACTTTTATTAAAAAAATTATTTAATAATAATATTTTAAGTTATAATATATGTTTTATTTTGTTTTTGGGGAATCAATAAAATGTATTCCAAAAATGATCAGTTTCAAATTTCTTTATAAAAAGTATAAAAGGAATGTTTTATTTTTAACATATATGATGTTAAAAAACTTTATTACCAGAATAACCATTTTATTCTATTTGGATTATTAATCAGGATTGAAATCATTATATAATGAAAAAACTTTTATGAAAATTTATTTGAGATTTCTGGAATTCATTCTCCTCTATTCTCTAAAATATGAGATTTTATTATAAAATCTCCATAACTAATTTTCAACTCTCATTTCATGATTAATTTTTTGGTTGTTAACTTTCACTTGAAACATTCACTTTCTTATGATTATTTTTCATTGGAAATTAAATTTTCCATAAATATATTTATTCTTAGTTTCAGGGATATAATTATTTTAAAACCATATATCATTTCTACAAATCATATTTTATATGAATGTTATCCAATTGACTATGGGAAACCTAGGTAAACCGATATTATTTACTCAATACATGTATTTTTTGATAATAAATATTATTTATGAGTATAATTAATTACTGAATATTTGAGGAATGTATTGGACATGTAGTGATCGCTGCGATCTGGTTATAGGTATCCCCTTGATGCATAGACATGTATCTTGAAAAAAAAACCCGTAGGCTAAATATATTTAAGTGTGTTCTTAGTGTATTATGACCCATATTTTAAACTATCTCAGAGAATGGACTTGACAATAGGGTTATCCTACTTTCTATGATCACGAAGACTAATACTATTAATTAATTCTATTGGGAATTTAGTTATTTTTATCAATGAGATTATTGAATTTGATATTATCCACAAATGAATTTCATGCTCATGTTATTGACTAAAGGTCATCTATTTATAGTTATTTACCTTTACTTATTGATTATTACATATTGATTATTGATATATTTTTCTATATGTAACTCTTATTGAGAATATAAGACCAGTATTTATTTTTTTTCTTTTTCCCAAGAAATGGAGAAGGAAATTATGAAGAATATTAATGAGGAATGATTGTTTTTATTATATTTATTTTATTTTTCTAATGTGATATGAGAATTATGTATATATCTAGTTATTCAAGACTACTAAACTGACAGGTCATTCGAGATGATATCATTTGTATCATAGACCAATGTAATAAATTATAAATTGACTATGGTTTTATTGATTTAGGTTTGTTACATCCATCATCCAAGAACACACATGTTCTAACTATATTATATCAAGCTACATCATACTTTTTCCCACTATTATCCCACATTATACATGATACCCACTAATATCCCACATCATACTGATTCCCACTACCACTCTATATTAAAACATGTTTATCAAATTTTATATGTTTCAAATGCATCGCATAGTTATCCAAAATCATATCGAGTTCCCTAATCACCCTATATAATAAAAATACTTATACCTCATCCAACATTTGGTCAATCCATTTCTCACATAATAACATCATTCAGCTATTCCCTTTATGAATGGGCAATGCCTGAACCAGTTGGTCTAGGTGTAGCATTTGAATCCTGTGACATGGGGATCGAGTCTCCCTACTATTAGTTTCTCATTATATTTCCAAAGAACTTTTACCTAAGTGGTAAAGGATTTTTCTTGGCATCAAAAATACCAAGGATCGAATTTAGGTAGGGATGAATTACTAGGATACTATAGAAGAACTGTAGTAGGCCACTATAGCCGGACTATAGCAGCAGCGATACTATAGAATCAATGACAATGTAGTGGTGGAGGCACTGTTGGAAGAATTATAGTGGCAGTGAGACTGTAAAAGGACGGGTACTATAGTAGTACTATTCACCAAAGGGCCCTTTGGGCAAAAAATGGGCTTCTATGCCTTATATTCGGGCCACTTGGCCTTGGGACTATGGGCTATATAATGGGTCTCCCTCTACCAACACAAAAAAGAGGTCTTTGATTTTATAATAAAATGAGGCTTCAGCCCCAAACACTAAAAAAACCAATAACATTCATAAAAATAAAAAGCAATAGTCTCTTTATATAACATTTACTATAAATGGATATCTAGTATTCCCTAAATATATTTTATTGATCACATATATGTAACTCAGAACCTAATTTCATGATACATATTATCATGGACTCACACTCACTATTGACCATGAACCCCACAACTTGGTATCTCATTCTCTACCCTAACCCATATAAGTTGAAAAGTCCTGGTTACTAGCTCTTGGTAATACTTCAAGTCCTACCTCATATTTGAATGTCTTACTTAATAAATAAAACACAACTAAATCCATGGAAATCTAAAAAAATCACTATAGATATACCATATATCCACATGCTTGAAACCTGTTCTATGGTCAATCAAACTGTGTTCAAACATGCCCAGTCTATACATACTGGAAACCACACATCAATGGACCACTTTATGGTATAATCATCAAACCTCCACATTGACTACCCTACTGAGTCATATTTTGTCCTCACTTTTTGATAACATAAGCTCCATTACTAATCTCTCTTGAAAAAATCAATTTGAATTGATATAATTTTGAACTTTTGTGTCACTCAACTATCAATATATGGTTCAATGCCACTAAAAATAAGGTCTAATAGAATATATTTACTATCATTCTTAAATAAGGTTATAAACTATCCTCCAAACTCCATTCTTTGGAGATCACATATGAAACATGTATTGGTTCAAACCATAGGAAATATATAAACCTATCAATATAGTTCTTGATTGAATTATCTCCCTAAACTATGTATATTCACCCACAATGTAACACCAGGAAAAGTTTAAGAAATATTTATTTAAATGTTTTTAATTATTTAATATATTACGATGCTCACAACTGTGAGTTTAAATGAACCGTGAGACAGTATTAGTATAAAATGAAAATTATTACCCAAGCAATTTAATTTGAGGGAATAAATATTAAAAACAAATTTCTGAAAAAAGATAAAGGTAAAACTCAATATGAGAGTCTTGGTATGTTCATAGAAAATAGTTACACAATTTATTGTAAATAACATTATTCATTGAAAATATTTTTTCTTCCAAAAATGAGTTTATTTAATTTAATTGTGCATTTTAAATTTTAGAGGTCCTATAAAATAGATTTGAAAAAATCAATTCTACCATCTCCAAATTATCTTTAGGAAACATATTTTTTTTTTGAAGAGTTAGAATATTCATTTTTATTGAAGATTATATTATCTTTTAAAGTCTTAACACAGTATAATTATATTACGAAGTAGTTTTAAATTCTAATTAGTTCTTTTTAAATTATAATAATGAAATTATGTTATTTTAAAAAATAATTATACATGAATTTATGATAAATATTTTTTCTATTTTAAATGGGAATTTTTCTAAAGAACTATTTTTCATTGAACAATACGGGGATTAATTTTAAATAAAATAAAAATAGTTTTTTTTGAATTTTAAAAATTGGATAAAAAAATTAGAATACAATTGTCCAAATTTATTGAATATATAACTTTTATTTCTTTCTAATTTTAATAGTAACTTTGGTAAATTTTATTACTATGGTAAATGGTAAATTGGGTTATTTAAATGAAAAATGACATGATAAATACTATAAAACGACTCTAACCCATTAAATTTTTTTATATTATAAAGCTAAGATGACCCTTAACATAAAAGTATCTAATTGAATTATTTTATGGACAATTTGATATGAAAATTAATTATATAAAATTTAAATCAATGAAAGACACCAAACATCACTTTCTTTGTCTTAAATAACCCTTTTGTGTCCATATAAGGGAAAATTTATGTTATGAATGAATATAAATGTAAAATTTTAACTTGATGAAAATATTTTACTAATATAAATTTATTATTTTATTTTTGGGATACCTCGATGAGATTATAAATTATATAATGTTTTATTTAATAAAAACTTAAAGATGAAAAATTGTTGTTCTAAATACTATATTATTTATATTATAGGAAAAAATGATATATTAGACTATAAATATTATTATCAAAGATAAAATATTTATATTCAATATGTTATATTATTTTTAAAATTTTAGTCAATAAATAAGTATATTAAATAATTTCACAACACTGATGTATTAATTATTTTATTATTGGAAATATCAAGTAGATGTTACTGAAAATAATAAAATAAATATAATTGTTTTTAAATAATTGGATCAAAGAATATTATAGATGAACTAGACCTTATAGTAGTATAATAAAGTATTTTTTTAATCTAATTTGTTATATTTATATTTAAAAAGTTCTTGTAATTAATAGTGACAAAATTGACACTATTGATTTTTTATAAAGACAATAAATAATGAAATTATTTTAAAATTATAGAAAAAATTAAAATAAAATGTTATAATATGGTAAAAATATTATAAAATATTTATTTATGATTTCATTGATATAATATTAGTAAAAATTACAATCTTTTAATATTGAAAAAGATGCTACCTTAGTTAAAATTTAAATAGGTTAACTAATGGTTAACGAAAATGAAAAGGATTAAAATAATATAAAACTTTTATAAAATATATTAGATGATTGTATTAAATCCTTATTTAATATTATATTATAACAAATGAAATTTTGGAGGTATTCGGATTGAGATTTCATTTTTTATAAATTAATATATTTATAAAATATCAAAAGTGCCACTCACCTCAATTATAAAAGAGAAGCTCCTCCCTCACATATTCACATCACATTGATCATTCAAAATCAACTACCCCTATCTATTTCTATTATAAACATTCATATCCACAAAATAGATGTAATTTATTCTGAAAATACCAACCATAGTGTCTGTAAAAGGATATCTAAAGGAAATTCTCCAAAGAATAGGTAATCATCTTTACTGACACTTTAACGACTATATCTTCGTCTACATCCCCTTATTGTATTGATTCAATTATAAATTAATAACTCCAAAATATCATATATTATGTGATATTATTATTATTATTATGTAACAACCATATTCAACCTTTTATCCATCATATAAAAAACGAAAGCTCTGTAGGTAAGAACGTACGACCTACAATCTCTATGTCATGATGTAATATATTTTTCATCCCCAATATTTTTTGGATGGGTATAATTATGTAAATAATATATACATATATGTTATATAATTGTAAAATTATATTGATTATATATATTTATATACTATCATTTTTATACCATTTTCCGTTTAAAGGAACGATACCACGACTCGTGCGTACGAATGGCCTACTATCTCCACGACATGATTCGATTCATTTTCCATCTTCACCATTAATGCAACATTATATAAACATATATAATGAATAAATATGATATATATTATCTTAATATCATTTTTTAAATGATTTAACTATATCTCATCATTAAGAACTCGTACTTATATGATAAAACATACATAGGAAAATGAAGTAGTTAACACCAAAAATTTGGGTAATAAAGAAATATTATTAACAAATGGGTGATAAAATGAAATAATTGGATGATATATGATTTTATAAATTTAAATCAGGTTCTATAATAAGTTAATAATATTCTTTAAACCATTATAGAGGAGTCTCAGTTACATACAAAGGAAATCATACTAAAGATAAGAATTAATCTCACAATCTCATTATTATTCAGAATTGTTTATAGGTTGGTATAAATTGAATAATATTTCTCTTACATTTATATTTTTCATAGAAATATTTTCTAAAAATATATTTACTAAATTTCTATAATTTTTAAATTCATTTTTACTGATGTTTTAATTTTTACTAAATGGTTTGAAAGGAATATTATTACCATTTTCATAATGATGTAATTTGGGACATTTATAGAAAAACTTTGAGAGGAATGTTTTCTAAACAGTTATGGAATTGATGAATTTTTACACATTAATTATTCCTTAATTCTTTGAATCATCCCTTACAAGCATACAAGGTTATTTTAAAATAAATTTTTTTTAAATTGATATGCATTTTAGAAAAAAATGATTAAAAAAAGGATATTTTCCCCCCTAATTAGTTTGAGGGATGTCCCACAATAACTATCCTTCAAGGATAATGTTTTTTAGGTTACTTATGACTTATGAGGGATACAATCCAATGATACCATTCATATTCTCTATTTAAATTTTTTATGTTTATGATGAATTGATGTTTATGAATTCTATTTATTTTCCATGTGTTATGTTCTGATGAAATGTTAATGAAACCAATTTCTTTTTATGGGTTCTGATATGACCAGTGAATTATGTTCTCATGACACACATATGTATGGTTTTCATTATGTGATGGGTGGGACCTATATTATCTTCTAATGTATTGGATAAATATTTATATCTAAGGAGATAGACCTGAATGGAATGGGAATTGAGCTTGGATTAGTAATACAGAACTGGAACAGGAGTAAACGTAGTTCAGTAATATAAGGCATGATTACAGAGTGAATCAAATATAGTAAAAGACCTTTCTCACTATAATGGTCTTAGAAATGAGTATAGACTAATATTGAAATCATTTTCAATTATTATGGGTATTCTAAAATTTCATGTCCTGTGTTGTGTTCTCATGAAATAAGTTCTTTGATTTATTATGAACTTCTATGATTTCATCCATGACATGATTTCATGATATTTAATTTCCAAGATATAATTTAGAATTTTTTTCTTAGGTTATTATGTATAATGATTATAATATGATTACTAACTCCTTTGATTACTCTTACTTAGAATATGAGCTCACCCTTTATTAAGTTTATTTTCCCTAGGATATGAGTGAAGTTATTAAGTTAGATTTTTCAAAAAGGGTTCTACCAATTTATGAATAAGTTGGAGATGTTTTATATGTTTTATAAACCAGTTTTCTATAATTATATATTACCGAATAAACAAAACCTATATAGCTCTCACATGTTTTTTGTGTTATGTAATGAATATTATTTTTCTAGATTTAATTTCTATGTATGAAATGTATGGACCATTATAGCTAGTATCACAGTAATGTTTATCTATATATTCAAAAATAGGATTATAAAAACTTTATAAGAAACCTAAGGATAACACTACTACAAAAACGGGCAAGGGAAGCGCCCCTTATATCAGCGCTAAGCAAAACTGCTGATAAAGGTTACCCTGTAATGAGCGCTTAAATTTTAGTGCTGATAAAGGATTTATTTATCATTGCTTTTCTAGTGCTGATAAATAACTCCTTTATCCGTGCTAGAAAAGGATGATAAAGAACTCCATTATCAGCGCTAAAATTTTAGCGCTGATACAAGGTAACCCTTATCAACGCTAAAATAGCACTGATAAAAAGACCCTTTATCAGCACTTTTTTAGCACTGATAAAGGGTACTATTATCAGGGCTAAAAAAGCGCTGATAAAGGAAACCTTTATCAGTGCTAAAATGTTAGCACTGATGAAGGTAGTATTTATCAGCGCTTTTTTAGCGCTCATAAAACCTTAGTGCATTTTTTTATAAAGTTGGTCGCATAGTGCCCTCGTTTTATCGCGACCTAAAGCTCTCGTGGTACTGGAAATCTGCGACTCCCCTCTGCCGCCAACTGAGATCACGTTGCTGGACCTCCGCCGCCCTCGCTACTCGTTGTCGGACCTCTGCCACCTGCAGAGTTCTCATTTCCGGACCTTCGCCGCCCTCGAGCTTCAGTTTGCCAGACCTCCGCTACCTGCAACGCTTTCAAGAATTGGTTTGAAGGACCTCCTTTGAGTCATGTTTTCCAAATCTTTTTTCAATATTGTTCTCCTATCGCATTTGTATATCAATTTTTAACATGCTTTTTTATTCTATGGGTGAGTATTATGGATTGACCGATTGATGAAAATGGACCATACTTGATGGAAAATGATGTAAAGGGGATGATTCACATGTGTTTACAAATTTTCATTATATTTCTCAAGAACATGGTTCTTGTTTAATTTTATTATTGAAAATCATCATTGTTTTATTGGTGGGGTTGTTTGAGAAGTTTTTTATTAGTTTGGTTGTGATAGATTCCATTGGGGGAAAATGTGAGATGGTTGAGGTGGTAAATTGTTCTTTGGGGAACCATCAACCTTTACATTATTAAAAAGATGTAATGAGTGGGTTATTGTGGGAGATGATATCATTAGTTGATATGGGTTTTCCTTTTATTTTCCCAGTGACATAGAATATAGTTGTTAATGATGAAATTGAAAAGGGTTTGGTGGGAATTGAATAACTTCATGGATAAAAATGAAATGGTGGCTATAAAACAATGCTCACCCCCTATGCGATGAGTGTATCGGTTGGTTACCTCTTCTAAAATTCAAATATGCGAGTTCCTTTACCAAGATATAAACCTATGACCACTCTTAATTCAGGAAACATTCAACTCTAGGTGATAATCCTAGGTTGCCTTAGGTGATGTGAATATGAATTCCCAATGTTATGGGAATATGAGATCTTCTTTATCTCATAAATAATGTTCCCTTGATTATACCTCATGAGATTATAAACAGATTCATTAGGGGATATCCCTAAGAATCCAGTAAGTGATGATCATAGGATCTCTTATTCATCTCCTAGGTAATGATCCTATGATTATACCCCACATGAGGAGCATGAGATTCCTGAGGCGATGTGCCAAAGATTCCCCTATGTGAAGAGCATACGATCTCTAAACACTTCCCTTAGTAGATGATCTTATGTTCTTACCAGGTGTGATAATAACACGATTCATTAGTTGATGAATATAGAAATCCTTATGTGTTATGAATATATTTTAAGAACCAAATTGGAGTAGATTCCTCACATGAAAAATGTGATCCACCTTGTGTAATGAGCCCAAATATCCAATTCAAATGGGCCTTATTCTATGGGAACCATACATATTAGGCCATACTCTAAATGAAAACATTCACACACAGATATGACCATATTCACTTAGTGACCCATACTCCTACTAGTTGAAAAAACCCTATACCACATAGAGTCATATTTTTTGTGAATCCAAAATACACCCATTAGCCTACATCCCCTTTTAGTTAGACCAAAAATGTCTTATTACACATATTTACCATACTAACTTTCACTTGGTATCATTCAAAAAATAATCTATACAACTTGATGATAAAATATATCAATTATTTATTATTAGAAGTACATTGCACATGGTTGTGATAAATACCCTCGGTGCATTCACTAACCCCTGACATATTGGAGGATGGTTTTAGGGGGTCACTAGACTATAATCTACTAACCAATAGAGGTGTCCAAATGGGTATAGGCCATGAAATAGTGTTATCAATGAATTTTATTAAGAGATATGATGGTGTTTGTTGTTAGGAAATTTTGAGGATTTCAATGGTTTTGTTTAGAAAGTATTTCATTTTAATTCATTGATATGTTTTGGGTGTACCTTTCTTTAGGTTTCAAATTATGCTCTTAATGGTTCTTCATGGTTAGTGGTTATAGTATCTTATTTGGGTGAAGGGATGTGTTCTTAGTATATTTCCATATTATGATGTTCTTCATGGTTAGTGGTTGTAGTCTCTTATTTGGATTTGAATGATGTTCTTGGTGAGGGCCACTATTTAGCTAGTGGAGTCGTTGTATATTAGAAAGCATCGATGTAGTTGGAGATGTATGATGTTCTTCATTTGAGAAGGCTCATTCAGATTCCAAGTGGGTGTTTCTATACTATAACTTCTTTTTGGGATTCATGTGTTACATTAATTCATATTTTTTCCATTTGATGTTGGTTAAACATGTTTTGATCATTTTGAAGCACAATATAACCCTATAAATGAAAATAATATATGGAATAGATGGTATCTTGTTGTGAATTAACCTTTTTCAATGAAATAAATTAGGTTTACTTCTAGCCATCATGAAATCAACTAACCTATTCTGAAATACAATGTTTTTTCATCTTGTTTGGGGTATTTTGATTCAGTCCCCCCTTTTGGTTTCCATTTCTTCTTGGCATGATCATCAGTAACTGTTTCACTTCCACCAGCAGTGAGTATTTAGGCATGATGAATAAATACTAATGGTTAGGCTCTATTAATCTCCATTTTTATAAGGAATTGGTTTTGTTATATTGTGTTTGGAATTCTTGTTTTGTGTACTTGAACCATAAATACTTATATTTGAGATTCTAATAGGATGGAGATTAATAAAGATTGGATGGATGCTAATCATTTAACAATAGAGTACGAGAATGGACTGAAAGTGTTCATCATGTTTCCAAAGGATCACACAAAGGATCCTTCTCAAATAATTTTTCTGTGTTTATGTTGTTGTTATTCAAGACTACTTACTCCAGATGAGTTGGAAGAACATTTGATATGTCACAGAATAGATCAGAGTTATAAATTTTGGAATAAACATGGAGAAAAAGAGAATGTAGCTTCTAGATGGGATAAAACTGAGTTTTATAGATCGTCATATATGAATAAAAATATGGATAATGAAGAAAACCGTATGGAGGATGTTATTACAGATGTCAATGATGATGAAGATCATGTTGAGGAAATGACAAAGAAAATTCAATATGAACTCCGTGATTGCACAAAATTGTTTGAGAAGTTAAAGAGTTTTGAAAGGCGCCATTGTATGCTTCTTGCACTAGGTATACAACATTGTCAGCTATACTGAAGTTGAATAAATTGAAAGAAGGAAATGGATGGATTGATGTCCTTTTTACGGAACTACTTTCTCTCTTGAATGAAATGATCCTAGAAGATAATGAGCTCCCATTCTGGACATATGAAGCTAGACAAATGCTACGCTCGATAGGAATGATTTCTGAAAGAATACATGCCTGCCCGAAATATTGTATATTGTTTCTTAAAGAGAAAAAATCACTTACAGAATTCCCAAAGTGTGGTGCTTCTTGATACATGAAAAACAAATCCAATCCTACGAATGTTGTATGGTACTTTCCAATCATTCCATGGTTTAGGTGTCTATATTGAAGTGAAGAAACTGAAAGACAATTATCGTGGCATGCAGAAAAAAGAAATAAAGATGGGTTATTATGTCATCCAGCCGACTCTCCTCAATAGAAGAAAATTGATCATGAGTATCCTGAATTTGGAAAAGAGCCGAGAAACCATCTCCTTGCGCTATCTACAGATGGAGTGAATCCTTTTGGTTTTCAAACCAGCACTCATAGTACATGGCCTGTTATGTTGGTAAATTATAACTTGCCACCCTGAATATGCATGAAGCGGAAATTCATCATGTTATCTATGGTTATATCAGGACCAAAACAACCAGGTAATGATATTGATGTTTATTTGGCTCCTTTGATCAAGGATTTGAAGTTATTGTGGGACTCATATGTAATGTTGTATGATGATTATAAAAGTGAGTACTTCACGTTGAGTGCGATGTTGTATATGACAATAAATTATTTCCCATCATATGAATATTTTTCAGGCTATAGCATTAAAGGAACTCAAGGGTGTCTCATGTGCGAAGAAGATACAGAATCAGTTAGGTTGAAACATTCATCGAAATCTGTGTTTATAGGACATCATAGATTTCTACTTCGTCAGCATAAGTACCGATCTTGGAAGACATCATTCAATGGAAGTTCAGAAAAACGCAGAACACTATCTCCACTAATAGGTGATCAGCTGTTTGAGAAAGTAAAAGATCTGAACACTATTTTTGGTAAACCATTTTCAAAAAACCTTATGAAAATCAGTTGGAAAAAGAGATCTATTTTTTTTTGAATTACCATACTGGAATTGTTAGTACGTCAGAAATTTTCTTCATGTGATGCATGTAGAAAAAATGTATGTGACAGTGTTATCGAAACATTTCTAAATTCCCCTGGCAAAAAAAAAATGGAATTAAGGTAAGGTTGGATATGGTTGACATGGGTATATGAGATGATTTGGCTCCCGTGAAGGGTGAAAATCGAATGTTTCTTCCTCTAGCTGCTTATAATATTTCAAGGGCGGAGAGATATCAGTTTTGCAACTTCTTCAATGATGTAAATGTTCCAGAGGGGTACTCATAAAATATCAAGAACATTGTCTCAATGAATGATTTGAAGTTAAAAGGTTTTAAATCACATGATTGCCATGTTTTGAAGAAAGATCTAATTCCTATAACTTTACATTACAGTTTTTCACAAGAATGTTCGTCATACATTAACCAAAAGTTGTTTCTTTTTCAAAGATATATGTAGCAATGTTTTAGACCCGGGGAAATTTCCAGCTATGGAAAAATAAATTGTTATCATATTATGTGAATTAGAAATGTTCTTCCCACTAAAATTCTTTGATATGATGGTTTATTTGATGATTCACTTGGTGAGAGAGATTCGACTCTATGGTCCTATGCACTATAGATGGATGTATCCTATTAAACGGTATATGAAGATTTTGAAAGGGTATGCCAAAAATCGTAGTAAGCCATAGGGTTGTATAGTGGAGCGATATATTGTTGAGGAAGTCATTGAATTTTGTACTGAATACCTATCTGATGGGGAAAGCATTGATCTCCCAAAATCTCATCACACTGGATGCATTGAGGGTGAGGGAATTTCTGGAAGAGAAGTTGTGACAATTAATATTACAGATCGGAAGCAGGATCATATTTATGTTTTTCATAATAGTTTGGAGGTTGCTCCATATATTAAAACTCAAAAAGAAATTATTAGGCAGTTGAATACCTCGAGGGATGAAAAATGGTTATCAGATACACATAATCACCAGTTTATAGGATGGTTTTAGGACCATATTTTTAAGCAGTTGGATGAAAATATGAATTCAATTTCAGAATGTCTTTGATGGCTAGACGCTAGACCAAGTGTGTATGTATTATCTTACAGTGGTTATGTAATTAATGGTTATACATTCTATATAGATGAACATGATGAAGATAGTACCATGAAAAATAGTGGAGTTACACTAGTGGCTGAAGCGATGCATGTTTCTGGTAATAAGGACAGAAATCCAATTTATGAAAATATGTCATACTTTGGCATTGTCAAACTAATATGGGAGTTGGATTATATGACATTCCAAATGCTGATTTTTCAATGAAAATGAGTTGATAACAATAGTGGTGTTAAAATAGATGAATGAGGATTTGTGAAAGTTGACTTTAGTAAATAAGGGTACAAATACGAACAGTTTATAATGGCATCACACGCAGTACATGTTTTTTCTATTCCAGATCCCGCAAACTGAAAGTGGTTGATTGTTCTGTTATCATCCAAAAATACTGAAGGTTCCGATGAAAATTCAGTTGAGGACTGTCCTTTTAGTGGTACATCGCAATCATTTCGGAGCGGTCCCAATGCAGATAATGTTTTGTATCTTAGAGGAGACCACAATGAAGGGATTTGGATAGTCGATAGAGGTGTCAAATCCCATCAACCTTTGAAAAAAAGAAAGAGAGTTCAATAAACATGTTATATTTTGTTTGTAATATAGATATTGTTATCTCATGTTATTATCTTATCATTACTGAATTTATGTATTCTGAATTAACTGTTCAACCACTTTTGCAGATAATGACTTCTTCACATTCTGATGCTCCTATCCTTGAGGCTGAACAAGTATTTCATGCAGATGCTGTTGCGGCTGCTGCTGCTCCTGCAGCTCATGTTACTGCTGATGTTTCTCCTGCTGCTCCTGCAGCTCATGCTGCTGCTGCTGTTGCTCCTGCTGCGGCTCCGGTTGGTCCTGATGCTCCTCTTGTTGCGGCTCCTGCTGTTGCTGCTCCTCCTACTGCTCCTCCTGCTGCTCCTCCTGCTGCGGCTCCTGCTTCTCTTAGTGTTGAGGTCCAACAACTATCAACACATGTCATTGATACCATTCTAGATGAACATACATATGATGTTGATATCGATGAAATGGTCGATAATGAAGAAACAACATTGTAGAAATCACAGATGCGTCATAGTTTGACGGTGTTAGCCAAAATTATTAAGGCGAAAAGCAAAGGCATCAAATTTGAAGTCGGATGGAATGCATGAGGCCAACATGTGAATCCAAAAAAGGCTATGTTTAGCAGCTACATTGGAGTTGTCACTCGACAACGTGTGCCGATAGACATAGATTCATGGCACCATGTTGTGTCCGGGCTGAATGCTGTGATCTGGGAAGAAATTACGGTAACATTATGAATTTATTTCGTTAATTTACTAGAAAATAAAATAACGAAACAATGTCTTACTCTTCTCAATCTCTTGCAGAGTAAATTTATAGTAGAATATTCACACAAGGATTATGTACTAAGGCTTGCAGGAGAGATTTATCGAGGTTTTCACACTATTTTAATAAGATTTCACCTCAAAGATTCTAAAGGTAAAATAAACCCGCACCCACCCATTGTCTATGCTCACCTGATATCCCAAGAAGCAGGTGATGCATTTATTGGACCTCATGGGGATGAGAAGTTTCTGGTATATTATGAGTGATAATACGTTGTTTAAGGATACCTATATTCATCACTTTGATGGTCAATATTTCATTTATGAAATAGAAACTCTGTACTGAAAATAAGGAACGTGCTTCAAAACCAACATACCCATATCGTAAAGGAAGGATGGGGTATGCTTCATTAGAAAAGAAAATGGTACGTATTTTAAATTTACAATAACATTGTAAGGTTCCAATAAACAACATCATAATTATTTTTCTATGTCTATATGTAGATTGATGAGTCTAAATCCAAATGCACTTCCATCCCACGTCATGTGCTATGGAAGGAGGCACGTATGAACAAATATGGGAAGTTAGTGGATGAGAATACATTGAAAGTGTGGGAAATATGTGTAAGTATGACACGATGATAAAATAATTTGTTTAAAATTTCCATTACATAGACATATTTAGTTATTTTCCTATATCCGACAGTCACAATAATCAACTACTCCTGTAGCTGATACAGACCTATTATCGACGACTTTGAAGTAGCTAGAAAAATACCGTCACGTCAGAGGTGCAGAGATTGGGGTGACACCCTGAGTATATTTTGAGAAGAAGAAAAAATGTATGATACAGATGAAAAATTGGAACAAATGAGAAAAAAAATAGCAACCCTTGAAGAACAATTGCAATGGCAGGGAGAGTTGCTAGAAACTTTTTATGGGTGGGAAGTAAAGGGAAGCCACAACTCAAGAACAACCGCTGCATGAACATACCGCCCCATTCCCCACCATCTTTGAGGCAAGCTATTCGCCTCAATGAACTGTCTAAGCCGTGGTAATCAATATTCTAATAATTGTTCCCATGAAATATGAATCAGAAAAACACTGATATTTTTTCTATACTCATCTTCTACAGGGTGATACTGATGTGATTTATATCTGTCAACACCCACCTATCACCTTGTAGCGAGGGCTACAGTGTTCAATATCCCAGATGCCACACTGAATAATAGACCACTTACAAAATATCATCTGAAAGTGACGATTACTGTAGCTCATGAGCCAACGGAAGAGCTACCTATTCCACCTGATGATGATGATATTCATATGGTCGAAAAGGCTATTGGGACATTCATTGCATGGTCATCACAACTTGTAAGAGTACATGCGGACAAAGAGGTATTTTTTTCTTTTTCTTTTCAAGATAAACCCTTAACAATTAATGAAAAAAGGGTCTGAACCAATGATTGTTGTTATAGACGGATAAAATGAAGGGGGTGATAAACGTTGGCTCAAAACCATCTAATGGATCTACCAACTAATCCCAAGGAGCTACTGAAAGCACAATAACACCACCTGTTCACTTTCCACATTTACTATAATTGAAGACTCATATGGATACGAATCAAAAATATGGTAATGGTCATATAGTGGTTTTCGAAGAGAATATATACGAAGAGAAAATTCAAGATTTCATTGCTGCTGAAAATGTAAATGAAATCCTTGAAAACAGTTGGCTAGGCGTCACAGTTGTAAATGTATATATGTGGATTGTCCCATGAATTGATTTTCCAAAAGCTGATCTAGTGTGAAAATTATGACTAAATGCATTTTATATTGTTGAAAGATGCATTTATGAAAAACAATTGAAGGAATTTTCTCATGAGCCAAGATTTAGACTGGTTAGTCCTCATATCACATCAACACACCTAAGAAAAATAGAGCCATAAAAAAGGAATGAAATATTGAACGGCTTGATGCAAACATTTGAACGCAAGATTATAGATGACAGACTTTTCCTAATACCAACCATGCAGGGGTAATACTCTACGATTAAAGCATATCAATTATATTTTCACATCTTTTATTACTTATTCCTTTTTGTGTTTTTAGGAAACATTGGTTGCTAATTGTGGTCAAATTGGATACTGTGAATATTTATTTTCATGATTGAAAGCAATGATATCCATAAAACCAACTACACATGATAATGTTTGTGAATCTGTAAGACACTACATCTTATGTTTTAGGTCTAAACATCAAGTAATATAATTTATATTATCTTTTACTGATAGGGCAGTGTACCAATATCGTCTAAAAAAGGAATGCGTCCTGGGGCTAAGCATAAGGAGGCGAGCAAGTACTACATGTGGACAAATATCAGGGTATATATAATAAAATTTCACTATCCAAACACATCCCAACACAAGTTACTTATTCTCCTAATGATCAATTTTTTTGCAGTGTCAAAAACAAAAAAATGATAATGATTGCGGTTATTATGTTGGTAAATTTATGAAAGAGATCGTTTTTCATCAGCAAACTAGCATCCCTAAAGAGGTATTTTTAAAAACAACTACTAGTTCATTTATTTTATTTATTAATTCTTTATTTTTTTTATTTTCCAGTACTACTATGACTTCCAAAAAGCCTCATACTCACAAGATGATATAGATGTGTTCAGAAACAAGTGGGACGCATACCTGATGGAAGATTGTACACAAATACAATGAAGATCTGACTTGGGGACATGTACAATTTGTGGTCATTTTTGAGAGGGGTTAAGGGGATCAAAAAATGAAAAATTACTGTATGTAAATGTTCTAAGAAAAATGGTAATTGTTATTAAATAAAATATACTTTATCCAATTATTCATTGTCCCATTTTAACAGAAGATATGCACTAGTAACATGCAAGAATGCTGAACCACTCAAAGGGACTCTATTTTGTTTAAAATGGACAAGATTTTATGTGAAAACAACAACTGAACTATAGGAATCCGACCAAACGAATTCGGATTACATTGATATTTTATAAGAACGATCCAAGGGTCCTTGGTAATGTGTACGAGTAAACCCCTCCTCAATCCGAGGCACGGTGTGGCTACTAGCACTCAAAGGGTCTCTATTTTTGTTTAAAATGGACATGATTTTAAGTGAAAACAAAAACTGGCCTACGAAAACTAATGATCAGAGGCAGCTTGATTAGAATCCCATCTTGTTCATCAAATGGATTGGTCAACTTCCAATCTATCATGGAGGCTACCACACCACGTTTACGCGTAACTAATGATCAAAGGAAGCTTGATTATAAAAACAATCCCGAGGGCACTGGACATGAAGGATCATGTGGTGCCATAGTTTCTCAGAAACCTCAATTTACCCCACATGATATAAGGCTATTGCATGATGTCCAAGACATAGCTAGAGGTGAAGAGAAGGTGAAAGTCTCGTAGATGAAAAACATCAACAATGAACATCCACCACCCTTTCACTATATACATCGAAATCATATCATTAAGAACATCAATGTGAATTTATATCTTACTTCCATCGAGGATGATGCATGTTGGTCAACATGTTTTAGAAATTTTTTATCTTCATTCGTGCGTTGTACTTTCACCCATGAATTTGAAGGTGAGTATGCATACACGATAGTTGACCTTCTTAGAGAAGATTTTTTGGAAGAGTATAAGAGACATGAAGCAATGAAGATCATTAGAGTGTTGGAGAAAATGTGGTTGCTACAAATAATGTGGAAATCAGATTCTGCAACGCGGCCTAAGTTACAACATGCAGGTATTGTACTTTATTTTTTTCTGGAGGGTTTCAGTGTAAATGAATTTTGGAATGATCATTTCTCTTCATTGTCTTTTAGGTTTTTTTGAAAGCTGAGGAGAATGGGTGGGGTCTGTAGACATTGGAGGATATATCGAAGGGTGAACCAATTATTGTGATTTCAGTAGCTCCTTGGGATCGGTTGGTCCATCCTTCAGATGGTTTTGAGCTGATGTTTGTCACCCCTTTTCCTTTCTCCGTCTATAACAACAATAATTGGTTCAACCTTCGACATATCCTTCAATGTCTACAGACCCCACCCTTTCCCCTCAGCTATCAAAAAACCTAAAAGACAATGAATAACAATGATCATTCCAAAATGAATTTACACTGAAACCCACCAGAAAAAAATAAAGTACAATACCAGCAAGTTGTAACTTAGGCCACGTTGCACAAGCCGATTGCCACATTGTTTGTAGAAATCACATTTTCTCCAACACTCTAATGATATTCATTGCTTCATGTCTCTTATACTTTTCTAGAAACTCTTCTCTATGAAGGTCAACTATCGTGTACGCATACTCACCTTCAAATTCATGGGTGCAAGTACAAGGCACAGATGAAGATAAAAAATTTCTAAAACAAGTTGACTAAAATGCATCTTCCTCAATGTAAGTAAGATAGAAATTCACATCGACATTCTTAAAGATATGATTCTGATGTATATAGTGAAATGGTGGTGGATGTTCATTTTTGATGTTGTTCGACTACGAGACTTTCACCTTCTCTTCTCCTCTCGCTATGTATTGGACATCATGCAATAGCCTTATATCATGTGGGGTAAATTGAGGTTGCTGAGAAACTATGGCACCACATTATCTTTCATGTCCAATTCCCTGAAGATTGTTTTTCTAATCAAGCTGCCTTTGATCATTAGTTGCATGTAAAGGTGGTGCGACAACATCCATGATAGATTGGAAGTTGACCAATCCATTTGATGAACAATATGGGATGCTAAATATGACATTAAGAGCATCCAATACCGGAAATTGTTCCAATGATTCGGCAAGTGAGGCTACATATAAAGATATTTCCTATGTTTCATCAAGAGAGTCAGTTCCTAGTTCCAAAAAGCATTCACAAACATCACTCATTAGTTTCCTCAAGGATAAACTTGGGTTCATGGATTTTTATGATCAATGAGATCTATCCTCTACTGCTTTTACAACCTATGCGGTGCATGTTTCAAATTCCTCCAGGAAAAAGAAACAAATTTGTTGAGTTGTAAGCCACATATAGTTGATGTTTTGAAATGTTAATTATGTTTTGAAAATGGGTTCAATCTTTGAGGAAAATTTGAACTGTCCTTGATTCATGTATGGATGATGGATTCACATCCATTCTAAGTGGTTTTGATGGAAAGGATGGATGATAACATTGGTTGGTGTTCTCATGGAAGTCTAAGAATGGTTATTTTGACAACATTTTGGGTATGTTGTGGAGTTTTAGTTGGGGTTCTAGTTGTTCTTTCCCGATGATGGAGGTGTTAAACATCAGATGGTGGTGTTTGTGAGCTAAAGCATACAATGGGGAGCACGATAGAAATTAAGTGGTCGGTTGATGAAATGATCGGTGTTTTGAATTAGATAGTCTTGGGTAAAATCCATCTTGGTGTTTATATGGGTTGTGTACATTGAGATGAAGGTTGTGGTTGGGTTGTGTTATGGGTGTTTGGGGGCAATGTAAGTATTTAATGGTACCTTTATGTCTTCCATAATGAATAATTAGTAGATCACATTCAGATCTCATTGATATTTTATAAGAATTATTCAAGGGTCCTTGGGGACGTGTATGAGTCAACCCCACCTCAATCCGAGGCATGGTGTGGCCGCTATCACTCAAAGGGTCTCTATTTTGTTTAAAATGGACAACATTTTAAGTGAAAAAAAAAACTGACCTATGGAAATCCGAACAAATGCATTCTGATTGTATTGATATTTTATAAGAACGATCCAAGGGTCCTTGGTGACATGTACAAGTCAACCCCGCCTCAATCCGAGGCACGGTGTGGCTGCTATTGCTCAAAGGGTCTTTATTTTGTTTAAAATGGACAAGATTTTTACTGAAAACAACCACTGACCTACGGAAATCTGACCAAATGCATTCAGATTGCATTGATATTTTATAAGAACTATTCAAGGGTTCTTGGTGATGTGTACGAGTCAACCCCGTTTCAATCTGAGGCATGGTGTGGCCGCTAGCACACAAAGGGTCTCTATTTTGTTTAAAATGGACAAGATTTTAAGTGAAAACAACAACTGACCTACAGAAATCTGAAAAAATCCATTCAGATTGCATTGATATTTTATAAGAAAGATACAAGGGTCCTTGGTGATGTTTACGAGTCAACCCCACCTCAATCCAAGGGACTGTGTGGCCGCTATCACTCAAAGGGTCTCTATTTTGTTTAAAATGGACAAGATTTTAAGTGAAAACAAAAACTAACTAACAGAAATCTGACCAAACACATTCCGATTGCAATAATATTTTATAATAACTATCCAAGGGTCCTTGGTGACATGTAGGAGTCAACCCCGCCTTAATCCGAGGCACGGTGTGGCTGCTAGCACTCAAAGGGTCTCTATTTTGTTTAAAATAGACACGATTTTAAGGGAAAACAACAACTGACCTACAGAAATCCAACCAAACGCATTCTGATTGTATTGATCTTTTATAATAACGATCCAAGGGTCCTTGGTTATGTTTATGAGTCAACCATGCCTCAATCTGAGGCATGGTGTGGCCGCTAGCACTCAAAGGGTCTCTATTTTGTTTAAAGTGGACAAGATTTTAAATGAAAACAACCACTGACCTACGGAAATCTGACCAAATGCATTAGGATTGCATTTATCTTTTATAAGAACAATCCAAGGGTCTTTGGTGACATGTACGCATCAACCCTGCCTCAATCTGAGGCACGGTGTGGCCGCTAGTACTCAAAGGGTCTCTATTTTGTTTAAAATGGACAAGATTTTAAGTGAAAACAACAACAGACCTACGAAAATCTGACCAAACGCATTCAGATTGCATTGATCTTTTATAAGAACGATCCAAGGGTCCTTGTTGACGTGTACGAGTCAACCCCGCCTCAATCCGAGGCATGGTGTGGCCGATAACACTCAAAGGGTCTCTATTTTTTTTATATGGACAATATTTTAAGTGAAAACAACAACTGACCTAAAGAAATCTGACCAAACGCATTCAGATTGCATTGATCTTTTAAATTGGGGGTCATGGATTGTGATCTATCAGGGGCTTCATATATATCATGTCATGGTTGGCCTGGTATACTAGGGTGATCATGTGTTTGGGTCTATGATACTTATGGGCTTATATCTTGATTAAAATACTCTCATTTGGTAGGGTGGATATGCTTATGGGTCTTATTCCTTAAATGAGAATAATCTCATAGGGGGGTGGGGATGAGATGTATATAGGTATTATTCCCCAAATGAGAATAAAACCATAGGAGTGGGATTAGATTCTTATCATGAATATTCACTAAATGAAAATAATCCCATAGGGGAGGGTTGAGATGATTATATAGATTATGCCTCAAATGGTAATACACCCATATTGGAGGGATGATATGCTTCTAGGGATTATTATTTGGATGATAATAATCCCATATGGTAACGAATAAGTGCTTATTAGTATTATTCCCTAAATAAGGGTACTCTCATAGTATAGAGATGAGATCCTTGTAGGTATTATGCCTCGGAATTGGAAGAACACATATTGGTGGTCTGAGATACTATTGAGGGTATTCCTTGGATGAGAAAACTCCCATAAGTGGATTTCTATGATGGAGTATAAATAAAACTCACATATTGGAGGTCAATGATAATTATGTATATAGTGGGGAGACCATGGTATATTATATGTTTTGTGTGGTTCCTATGATGTACTCAGAGAAACCCTAACATTGGATGAAGTAGGTATGGTTGATCAAGCTTTAATACTTTAGAATCAATGTGTATTGATATAGATGGGGTAGGACTTGGTCAAACTATATTTTTATAATGTTGACACGATCCTTGTGAAATGCTTGGTAAAAGTTCATCACTTGGAAAATTAATTTGGGTTTAAACATGGTCATGGATTTGAGGATCAATGATGATTTTTTATTAGTTTTATTCCTGTTCTTTCTCAACTAGGTTGTGCATATTTCTTGATCATGCACTTACAATGGCCTATTGCATGTTTAATATTGGGGGCTTATTAATGAGATTCATCCCCCCCCCCCAAGTATGTGCACCTCAGTGTGTTTACAAACCTTATAACTTCTTTGAGGCTGAGAACATGATGCATAATGGATATAGAAAATTCCAAAGATTTATGTATTGATAAAACACACCCATGTGGAGCCTTAGGATTGAACTGGAAAGCCCCCTGGACACCCCCTACCCCCCCTTGGACAGCCACCCCAATCCCTTGAACAGCCACCCCAAACCCTTGAACAGCCCCCAAACCCCCTGAATTCTGAATTGATTTCATTAAGTACTTGATTAACGTATAAATTATGTGTTAATGGTGAAAGGGTATAATTGTTGTATGGGTATACTTGGTCTAATTTTCTTATGATTTATGAGTTAATTTTGTATGGGTATACTTGCTTTAATTGGCTTATTGAGATAATGTTTTTTTGCAGGTGTTCGGGTTTGATGCTGCAGATTTATCGGAGCAGCAGAGAGGGCATTTATCAGTGCTCTTTTAGCACTGATAAATTGTGATTTTATCAGTGCTAAAACAGCGTTGATAAATCGTTCTTTTATCAGCCCTAAACAGGCGCTGATAAACTACACCTTTAGCAATGCTAAATAAGCGCTGATAAAAGATAAGTTTATCAGCGCTAAAGGAGCGCAGATAAAACAATCATTTATCAGCACTAAAGAAGAGCTTGTTTAGTGCTGATAAAGGGGATCCCCTTTATCAGCACCGAGCTTTACAGTGCTTTTTAGTGCTGTTAAAGCCCATTTTTAGTGATGTTAATTCCCGTTTTTGTAGTAGTGTAAGTTTAATTATAGGATATAATCCTAGAGTTTAGTAATGATCATGAATAAACTAGGATTAAATTTAAAATGTCATAAATTAAAATTTTATAACTGATTTCCCTTGATTATGTGCTTTTCCTGCGATAACTAGTGTTTATCACACTATGATTTTTGGTTTTAGTCAATTTATAAAACATGAAGACACCATGTTAATATTGAATGTGATGGGAATTCAATGAATTTCCTCCCAGGAAAAAAAATTTTATTTGAATCGGAATGAAAAAAAATGTTTCTATAACCACTCAAATTTCAAAAGTTATGAATCATTCATGACTTCCAAATGAGGAAAGGAGGGAAAAAATTCTATTTAGTACGTCATGAGGTAGAATCTACATTCTTTCTGTGGGTATTCTCATACAATAGTGGCTGAACAATGGATCAGTACCACTAAAAATACATTTTTGGTTCTCCAATTTGAAGAACATGAGAGAGTCATTTTTCATTCTATGTTTTAGAATGTTAAGAAAATAAATGTTGGAATCTTATCAAGAATATGAGTCAAGGAGATAAAATTGAATCCATGGAATTGGTTGAGTTCTAGAAATTATTTTTCAATCCATATATTCCTCATATTATTTGAGTGAATATAAAGAAGGACTTCATTGAGATTAATAAAATGATGATAAATCTGTTGGTACCTATGAAATAAATTTTCCAGGGGTTTCAAATTATTCTTCTGGAATAATCATCCAATGTAAAAATAAGATTATTTTATTAGTTAGAGTATTAAAAACTGTTGGATCTGAATCTACAGATTATACACAAGAGGGGGGTGAATTGTGTCTTTTGAAATGTTTCAATAACTCTCCTCTTGAACGAGTTCTATCCTTTATAATTTATCAGATTTGATCATGCAGAGGAAAAAGTAAAATCAATAACACAAAGATGTATAGTGGTTTGGGGAACAGAAAGCCCATAGTCTACTCCACCAATGCTTAACTCCACAAGCTTGGTGATTTTCACTATTTGGTCCTCTTTTCCACATACCGGTTCACAACTAAGTACAGGAAGTTGACACCTTTACAATCCAAGGAGAAACAAAGCCTTCTGGTTTAAACACGAACCTACACAGCTTTGAATGAGAAGCAGGTTACTCAAGAATAAAAAATAATTTCAAAAAGAAATTTCCAGTTGATCATCACAATTGCAACAGAATGCAATTGACAACAGATGGAGTGAAGTGTCTAGATATATTGATCTTCATGACGAAGCAGTTCTGAGTTGATCCAGTTGGCATAGATATAGAGATATAGTTCACAACCATAGCAGTAGTAGATCCACAGTAGATATTCGATGTAGAACAGGTGAATCTTCTATCGAGTTCCTTCTTCTTGAACAAACATACCTTTTACGCTTCTGTTGAATTAGCAGATCAATCGTGAATAGTTGTAATCTATTTTTTCCACCTTTTTCAATAATAGATCGATCACTTCCCGATGTACCTGGTGTTTCAGAGAGAACATATATAATTAAACATACTTCCTATATAATTAGATCCATAAAAGTCTCCTTATGATTCGCGATATTCAAAAATTTGAATTTAAATACAAGTCGTATCTTCCCTTAAGACTCGGCATAAAAATCTCTTTTTAATTCGATCATAAATCCATTAATAAAATAGCTTCAATCAGTCAAAGTCGTACTTTAAAAATGACATTAAATCCGGCTTTAAATCCTCCCAGAAATCAGCTTACCGATCGTTGCACATAAATATCATCTGTCAAAATTTTCGACGCCAAACGTAAGGTTGATGACGTGGCCTCCAAACGTAGTGTTAAAAACATAGTCTTCAAAACTTAGGGTTGACAACGTATGGTTAAACAAAAACATAGGGTTGATCATCCATAATTTTTGTTCAACACTCAAACATACGGTAAAAGATCCATACTTTTATTTGATCCATACATTTCCAAGAATGTATGGTTGTTCACAAAAGTAAGGTTGATGAACCATACTTTTGAGAAATAAACTCAACATTTATAATTTACGTACGGTTCTCCTTCCATACTTTGCTGATAACCAAAAAGTAGGGTTCCTACCTAACATAATGTTCTTCTTCCATACATTGCAGAAAACTTATGGTTGTTTAACCATACTTTTCTCTTCTCTCAAAATGTATGCATGCTTTTAATCCTTATGCTACGTTTATCCACGTAGGGTATGAACAGTGATTCTAGAATGCGCTAAAACAGATTTCCTGCTATATTCATCTACGTAAGATGTGAACAGTGATTCCATAACACGCTAAAACAGATTTCGTGCTAAGTAATAAATTCTCATTATATCCAGAGTAAAATAACTTAATAACTAAATAAAATCAATAGAAAATATCTAAATACTAAATAACATTAATAACATTAATAAGATGAATAACTAAATACTAAATAAAATCATTAGAAAATAACTAAGGGTACTTGTGTGCATTAAAATTATCATAAAGAGACAGAGTATTATTTTCAATAATCTCCCCCTTTAAATAACATTAATACGTATTGTTGGAGACAATACTTCGCTCAACAATCTCTCCCTTTTTGATGATCACAAAACCCATAAAATAATTAAAATTATTTAAACAAAATTAACATTCAAAATTCGTTATAAAGTTTTAAATAAAAACTTCTCCACCAAAAAGATAATTATAAATCCAAATGTCTCATTTAATTTTATCCCTCAATAAAATTAATTCTCCCCCTAAATAAAATGTAGGTTTTTATGTTGTGTTTATCCAAATTCTCCCCCTTTTTGTGACATAAAAAAGAATGAAAAATCATGAATTTTAACACGTTTAATATTGGACTGAACTGTTAGTAAATTCTATTATAAACTGTTTATCAATAATTAAATATGGAGTACTGGAATATTAAAAATAATGTCAGTAAATCAAATAAAGAAAGACACAAATAAAAAATGAAGGAAAATTGTCATTCAAAAACAGTAGTATATACATGACAATGATATACACAGGAATCAAGTTTTGGGTAAGATAGGCAATAGGGTCTATCTCCTCTAGATTGCAGACTTGATTTCTGTAAACTATTCCCAAAGTCCCTTAATCATTCCATCTCCAAGCTTGAAAATGAGATCTCTATTCTCTTGAGTCATATGAATATCCTCAATTAAATTGACTCTGAAAAACTCATGCATCCTTTCCTATTTTTCAACAAATACTAACATCTTCTTTGATAACTGATCTAAAAGAATTATGATCGATGGCTCACTAGATGTCAGTTGATCTACTAAGAACTTCTAATTTTCCAACAACACTGACAAAGGAGAACTATTACATTTAAGATCTTGTATCCTATCATTCATGTTTCTCAACGTAGCTGTGATAGCCTGAAACCCTCTGATTAAATCAGGTGAAGTACCTGATCCACTAACATCATTATTTTCAACTGATGCAAATTAGTTCTCCATAAACAACTTCAGATCTGAAAAATCTGGCTTCATAACCATTTCATATTTTAATTGTGTAACAGCAGTCAGCATATCCTCTTTAAACAATTAAACTTTTTCCTTGAAACTATACACTCCTTCAACAGTTTAAACTAAAAATGTTCTAAGTCTAAGTCATTTATTATAGAATCATTCTCAGATTCCAACAGAGATAATTTTCTGTACAGTTTTTCAAATTCTTCTTTCCATTAATCAGATGCACCCTGTGCTTGGTTCACAGTCTTAGGTTGATGCAGCAGGACCAAAGACAATTATTCAACATCAGCTTTTTCTTTTTCTTTGTCCGGAGAAGGTTGGTCCATAGATCATTCCTTAGAGTTTTCAAACTCCTCCACAGAAAAATCCTATTGTAGTACCTCTGTTTGAACTTTAGAAGCATGATCATCACATTCATATGCATATTTTTCTTCCACTGGAATTTCAAGGACAATATTTTCAGATGTTTCTTGAGGTCTGGACACTTCTTCACTGGGCACTGCCTCCATCTCTTGTTTCTGTTGAAGTGAAACTTCAACATCATCTACAATATGTTCTTGATTTTCCCTTTGAGTTTCTTCTTGAGCTCCTGATTTCTCTACTAGATCCGTTCTCTCAGTAACATCTTCCATGGTTTTATCAGCAACAGCTTCTCTCACAAAAGAATAAGAAAATAAAGCTTCTGATGTAGGTTCCAAAGTAATGGATGTGACTTCCTCATTTACTGGTCTTTTCCTCATTGATTGAAGTCCCTCCTGACTTCTGACTTCTTCAACATCTGCCACTTCAAAGTGAATCCTTCTTGCCACATTGCTGACTCTAGATTCAGCTTGTCTCTCCTTGGACTTAGCAGGGTGAGCCGGAGTACTCATTGAGTCTTCCTCAGCTCCTACTGGAAAATGTTTTCCTTTAATTGTGCTCTAGAAATATCCAAATTTCCTCAAAGTTCCAACATTAAACGTATTACTGTGATGATAGTTATCTCTAGCATCTACTAATCTCACCATGTATTTCTTAAACAGCAGCTTATAAATAAATCTACCAAAGGGGTAGAAATTCATCCTGGCCTCACTTTGACAGCAGTAACTGAGATACAATATCATGTATCTGGAAAGTTTAACTTAATATCACTTAACATAAGAAACATTATATACATATCAGGGTACAAAGTCTTCTCCATTTCTACCATCTGTGGAGCTATTCCAGTCTGAATAAATTTGACAAAAATCTTTTGATCAAGTTACAAATCTTTAACAAACATTTTCTTTATTGTCCTGGTACCAAAAAAAAAATACATAATATCTTAGGAATTATGCACAAAATCTCCTATATTCTTCAAGTCCAAATAAAAAACTCTCTCATGAGGACAGTTGAGAATCTGACTAATCTCTACCGAAGAGATTGAGAAATCCCTATCCTCTATTTTAGCCATCATACTGTCCGCTGTATCTCCCAGACTAAACTGTACAGATTTGTAGAAGTATCTAAGTTCTAATTCATACAGAAATTCTGTATTTTCACTATTGAATAACAGTTCATGATTTTGAAATGACAACGCTTGCTTCAACAACAGTTTTGTTTGAAATAACCAGTCGTGATCGATTAACTTACCCTGTAAGATTTTTCTTCCCTCATTGCATTTTCTCTTGGCATTGCTCAGCTTGACCTCACCGGCTCATTCAGTCCTTACCATTTCTACAAGAGTCTCTGATGGTTTGAAGGATAGGGTTTCAGAGGTTCGAAGGATAGGATTTCAGAAGAGGATGTGCGATTTTTGGATTTCGAAAGGGTTTCGATAGAAGTGAAAGGGTTTTGAAGTCAAAAAGGCTCTAACAGCCTTGATTCCTGTGTAATCACTCATCATTACATATATTTAAAAACAAATAAATTTTTCATACGATGAAAGAAGAAAAAACTTAAACTGTATTCTACAAAATTTACATAAATAAATAAAAGTAAAAAAAAAATTAAATATTATTTATAATTAAATAAACCTAGCTCCCCCTTTATAAAATCAAACCTTGTAGTGGGAAGTGGTTTAGTAAAAATATCTTCTAATTGAATTTCAGTATTTATAAATTCAAAAAATATATCTTTTTTAATAACCTGATCTCTTAAAATGTGATGCCTTATATCAATGTGCTTAGTTCTAGAATGAATAATAGGATTTTTTGAAATATTAATTGCACTTGTATTATCACATAAAATAGGTGTATTATTAAAATTCAATCCAAAGTCCATAAGAGTTTTCTTCATCCACAACACTTGTGCACATCAACTTCCAGCAGAAACATATTCTGCCTCAGCTGTTGATAGGGAAACTGAATGTTGTTTCTTACTAGACCATGATACTAAGGAGTTTCCTAAAAAGTGACATGTACCTGATGTACTTTTTATATCAAATCTAAAACTTCCAAAGTCAGCATCTAAATATGAAATCAAATTAAAATCATATGTTTTAGGATAAATAAGAGACTGAAAAATAGTTCCTTTTAAATATCTAAAAATTATCTTAACATCAATTATATGAGATTCTTTAGGATTTGATTGAAATCTAGCACAAATACATACTGAATACATTATATCTGGCCTGCTAGTAGTAAGATATAACAAACCATCAATCATAACTCTATATAACTTGTTGTCAACTGACTTTCCAGTTTCATCCAAATCACGTTTTATATTAGTAAGCATAGGAGTTGTAAATTTCTTGCTGTTCCTGAGTCCAAATTTCTTAAGTAAATCAGTAATGTATTTTCATTGATTTAAAACATTTCAATTTTTTTTTGAAATATTTGAAGACCCAAAATGAAAATTAATTCTCCCATCATACTCATTTCAAATTCCTCTTGCATTAATTTTGAAAATTCATGAAATAGAGTATTATTTGTTGATCCAAAGATTACATCATCAACATAAATTTGAACCAATAAAACATTATTTTTCACAGTTTTCTTAAAGAGTGTTGGGTCTTCCATTCCAACAGTAAAATCATTTTTCCAAAGAAAAGAACATGATCTTTAATACCAAGCTCTAGGTTCTTGTTTAATGCCATAAAGTGCATCAGTAAGATTAAAAACAGAATCAGGGTTTTGAGAATTTTCAAAACCTGGAGGTTTCTCAACATAATCTTCCTCCATTAAATAACCATTTAAAAAGGCAGATTTAACATCCATCTGAAATAATTTAAAATTCATATAAGATACATAGGCTAAAAGTATTCTAATGGATTCTAACCTTGATACAGGTGTAAAAGTCTCATCATAATTTATTCCCTCTTCTTGATTATATCCTTTGGCTACTAATCTCGCTTTATTTCTAGTTATTATGCCCTGGTCATCCTGTTTATTTTTTAATACCCATTTGGTTCCTATTATAGGATAATTCTTAGGTCTTTCCACTAAATCCCAAAATTCATTTCTTTTAGACTAGTTTAATTCATCTTGCATTACAATTACCTAGCTTTCATCATCTAAGGCTTCTTCTATAGTCTTGGGTTCTTATTGAGATAGGAAGGCAGAGAATTCCACTTGGTTTCCTAATTTTCTTCTAGTTTGAACACGAGTTTCTCGGTCACCTATTACAGTTTCAAAAGGGTGATTCTTTAGGGTTCTAGACTGTCTAGGTAATATATTTAATGGTTCCTCAGTATCATGTTCCTCTGAACTGGACTGAATTTCTTTTATATCATTTCCAAAAACATTCTTTAAATTCTCAAGTCTCATGTTATTATTAGAGTAAAGTTCATCCATTTGTTCTATCCTTTTCTCAATGGGATCAGATTCATCAAATTTCACATGAAATGATTCTTCAAAAATCATTGACTTCTTATTATAAACTCTATAAGATTTGGAGGTAGCATAATATCCTAAGAAAATACCTTCATCAGATTTTGGATCAAACTTACCAAGATTATCCTTGGTGTTTAAGATATAAACCTTGCATTCAAAAACTTTAATGTAATTTACATTAGGTTTTCTGTTATTCCATAGTTCATAGGGTGTATTTTTAAAAATAGGTCTAATTAAAACTCTATTAATTATATAACAAGCTGTATTCAATGTTTATGCCCAGAAATATATAGGTTGGATATAGTCATTTAACAGAGTTCTATCCATTTCTTGAATTGTTCTATTTCTTCTTTCTACAATCCCATTCTGTTGAGGTGTCCTGGGTACAGAAAATGTGTGTTTAATACCCATATTTGAGAAAAAGAAATTAAATTCCAGATTCTCAAATTCTCCACCATGATCACTTCTCAATGAAATTATATTGAAACCTTTTTCATTTTGAAAAGATTTGCAGAACATTTAAAATAAAGTAAAAGCTTCATTTTTAAATTTCAAAAACAAAATCCATGTAAATCTTGAATAGTCATCAACTAAAAAATATACATATAATTTACCAGCTATGCTTGATACTCTTGAAGGTCCAAAAAAATCCATATGAATACGTTCTAGAGGTTTAGATGTAGCAACCTTATTAACAGATTTTAAGGATGATTTGTGTTGCTTTCCAAGTAGACATGCATCACAAAATCTGTCACTTTCAAATTTGAGACAAGGTAAATCAGAAACTAAATGTTTCTTAGATAACTTATGTAAAACATATACATTGCAATGACCATGTCTCATATGCCAGATCCAGGGTTCACTTACTTTAGTAGTCAAGAAGTTTACTTGTTGTTTACACATGGGATTTAAATCCAAAGTATAGACATTTTAAGTTCATGGTGCTTTAAATTTAAACAGTTATCTTTAGAAACAGTACAAAATTTTTTAGTAAAATCAACAGTATATCCATCATCACAAAGTTGAGAGATACTTATTAGATTGTGTTTTAGTCCTTGTACATAATGTACTTTGTTGATTGAGACTATTTTTGGATCTCCAACAGTTCCAATACCAATGATTTTTCCTTTGGCATTGTCACCAAATGTGACAAGTCCTCCTTCCTTTTGTGTGAGGGAAGAAAAATTCAATGAGTTTCTACTCATATGTCTTGAGTATCCACTGTCCATGTACCATATATCTTTTCTTCTCTGGTGACCTACCACCTGGAAAGACATTCAAACAAATTGCTTTGGTACCCATATTTTGTTGGGTCTAGGAGTGTTAGCTAGCAATGATCTGGGTATCCAGATTTGCTTTGTTCTTTTAAAATTAGCTTAATCATATAATTCTTTTGAAACATAGGATTTCTTAATACCACAAATTTGAGGTAGTATTAAGAAACAGGTTTTAACTACATGTCCCTTTTCCCCACAAAAATTACAATTAACCTTTTTAGAGCTAGGAACAAAATAATTTTTATATAGCTTTGGTTTTTCTCCTTTATTGCCAATTCCAAATCTCTCCTTTTTAATGACAGTTTTTTCAAGAATTTCATTTAATGAATTCTATCTTTTGTAAAAACCATAGCAGCCTGTTCGTAAGATTCTACTTATCCTGCAGTGTTTTTATTCGTGAAGCAAAATTAATATAGTTAGTGTTAATAGAATTTTATTTATCAGTTAATTCCTTATATTGTTTCAGAATTATATCTATTTCATCTAAAATGGCTTTATATTTATTTATTAGTGACTTATGTTTCTTAAATAATGAGTTATATCTTTCTTCAATCATATTTCAGTAAGCTGCAAGTTTTTCATTTGTGTAGCTTGATTGAGAATGTGATTTAGAGGAGTAATATGAGTGTAACTCATTAGTTTATTCCATTAAACACATTTTTTCATTTATATTGACTTCTTATTTCCCTAATCTTGATTCATAAGAGCTACTAGATTCTTCAGATACACTCTATGTGGCTTTCATATCTTTCTTGTCTTTCTGCTCAAATTCATTTCTTTTGAAGAATTTCTTCTTCTTTGCATCCTTCAATTGTCAGAAATCTAGTCTGATATGTACCATCATTTTGAATTCATATCACCTTACTTCCTTATTATCTCCCTTAAAGGATTTTTTGAAGCCTCTTTTCTTATTTTAGAAATTTCTAAATTTTATGGCTAATTGAGCCAGTTCTTCATCTAAGTTGGATGAGTCAGAGCTTTCTGATTTAGCTTTGACTTCTTTTCTCTTCATCATTCTATTATTTTTTTGTGAAGTTACATTCAAGGAATTATCTTCTCTTTTGATAAGAAATTTATGTTCATTAGCCTCATATTCAATTTCAGCTTCATACATCATCAGTGTTCCAATCAGCTCTCTCATAGTTAGATCTTTGATAGGTGTTGATTGTCTGATTACAGTTTAAATATCATTCCATAGAGTAGGAAGTACTCTCAGTACTTTTAGTGCATGATCAGCCTTCTTGATAGGTTCTCTTAGAGCAGTTATGTTATTGACAATTTCTCTCAATCTCCCATTCATTTGGGTAATGATCTCACCTTCAACCATTCTGAAAGTCTCAAATTTCAATTTTGCAGTTACATATCTCATTTGTCTCACATTTTCTATTCCGTCATATGAAACAACTATTGTTCACCACATATCATATGCTGTCAGGCACTGAGATACTCTGTTAAATGAATCTGGTCCTAGACCGCAGATAATTGCATTCATAGCCTTCGAGTTCATATCGTACTCTGCCTCTATAGCAGCAATCCATGTCTCAGGATTTTGAGGAATTTCGTAAGGAGTCAGAATATTTTAATAAACACTATATCCGAGGTTTTTCAGATATATTATCATGCAAGATTCCTAGCAACCATAGTTGTCTCCATTAAAATATGGTGCTCTGACCATCGACATTCCTTCTCTTATATCAGTCATGATGCTCTGTTGTATAATCCTTAAATGCTTCAAGATTTATAAGGATTTATCAGAATCTCCTCCTTTGATACCAATTATTGGATCTAAATCTAAAAATTATACAAAAGAGGGGGGTGAATTGTGTCTTTTGCAATTTTTCAATAAGTCTTATCTTGAATGTGTTCTGTCCTTTATACTTTATCAGATTTGATTGTGCAGCGGAAAAAGTAATATCAAGAACACAAAGATGTATAGTGGTTTGGGGAACAGAAATCCCCTAGTCCACTCCACCAACACTCAACTTCAAGAGCTTGGTGATTTTCACTATCTGGTCCTCTTTTCCATTGACCGGTTCACAACTGAGTACATGCAGTTGACACCATTACAATCCATGGTGAAACAAAGCCTTCTGGTTTGAACATGAACCTACACAGCTTAGAACAAGAAGCTGGTTACTCAAGAATAAAAAATAATTTCCGAATGAAATTTCCAGATGATCTTCAAAATTGAAAAAGAATGCAATTGGCAGCAGATGGATCCAAGTCTCTAGAAATATTGATCTTCAAGACGAAGCTGTTCTATGTTGATCCAATTGTATTAGATATATATATATAGTTCATAACCTCAGCGGTAGTAGATCTACAGTATATATTCGATGTAGAACATGTGAATCTTCTATCGAGTTCCTTCTCCTTGAACAAACAGAGCTTTTACGCTCCTCTTGAATCAGCAGATTAATCATCAATAGTTGTAATCTCTGTTTTCCTCCTTTTTAAATAATAGTTCGATAACTTCCCCATGTACCTGGTGTTTTAGAGAGAACATATATAAAAAAACATATCTCCTATATATTTAGATCCATAAAAGTCGCCTTTTGATTCGCGATATTAAAAAATTTGAATTTACAGAGAAGTCGTAAATTCCCTTAAGACTCAGCATAAAAAGCTATTTTTAATTCGATCATAAATCCATTAATAAAACGGCTTTGAATCATTCAAAGTCATACTTTAAAAATGACTTTAAATCCGACTTGAAATTCACCCAGAAATCAGCTTACTGATCATTGCACATAAATATTGTCTGTCAAAATTTTCGACGCCAAACGTAAGGTTGATGACGTGGCCTCCAAACGTAGTGTTAAAAACATAGTCTTCAAACGTTGGGTTGATAACGTAAGGTTGAACAAAAACATAGGGTTTATCATCCATACTTTTTCTTCAACACTCAAACGTACGGTAAAATATTCATACTTTTATTTGGTCCATACTTTTCGTAGAACATATGGTTGTTCAAAAAAGTAAGGTTGATGAACCGTACTTTTGAGAAATAAACGCAACATTTAGAATTTACATACAGTTCTCCTTCTATACATTACTGATAACCAAAACGTAGGGTTCCTTCCTAACGTAAGGTTCTTCTTCCATACTTTGCTAAAAACGTATGGTTGTTTAACCATAATTTTCTCTTATCTCAAAAAGTATACATGCTTTTCATCCTTACGCTATGTTTATCCACGTAGGGTATGAACAGTGATTCCAAAACGCGCTAAAACAGATTCCGCGCTATATTCATCTAAGTAAGATGTCAACAGTGATTCCAGAACGTGCTAAAATAGATTCCGCACTATGTAATAAATTCTTGTTATTTCAAGAGTAAAATAAATTAATAAACTCCTGAAAAATACTAAATAAAATCATTAGAAAATAAATAATTGTATTTTTGAACATCAAAATTATCATAAAGAGACAGAGTGTTATTTTCAATAATCTCCCACTTTAAATAACATTAATACATATTGTTGACAACAATAATTTTCTCAACAAAAACATGTATCAGAAGGGTATTATCCATAAGGGGCTTCAATAGAAATGAAAAAAATCATTCTATGTTCTCTCATTTTTGTGATAGATGTTTTAGTTACCTATCAATATTATGGGTTTGATAAGAAGAGAAAATATAATTCAATGGAAAATTTAAAATCTATAGTGAACATAAGATTTTTTTTTTCTTTTATGGTCAAATTGTGGAAATAAACAAAGAGGAATTTGTCTTAGGGGGACTCGAAAATGTATTATGTGTGGTAAATAAGTTCATCTTGATATTTACTACTGAAGTGATGGAAAAAACATAATTAACGTTGAATTTATAGAATAAACTACACATAATGCACCCCCACACTTCAATGTTTCATGTGCATGGAACCTTAGAATTATGCAAATAAATTCCCAAATAGTATGGTTATAGATTATGATTGACCTCAGAAAACTCTTAATTCCAATGAAAATGGAAAATCACATGAGATCACTACGAGCGATGTGGAGTATGCCAATGAAGTAGTGAAATTTACACTTAATGTCAACTCTAAAATAGATATATTTTATTTGATTCTGGAACAACCCACTCATTTATCTCTATATAAATTTCTAAGGTTATCACCATATTGAAAGAAAAATTAGATATTAAGTTTGGTTTGAAAACTAATAATGAATCAATGGTTTCATCAAATGATTATAATTCTTCTCCGACTGAAGTTTTTAGGAAAGTGTTTTTTTCAAATCATGTGATCCTTCCTTTAATTTAATTTTATGTTATTATTGTCTTGGATTGTATTTCTATATTTTTATGTCATATGAATTTTTGGGAAAGGGAAATAAAATCTAATTTTTCAAAGGAATCTATGATTATCTGTCGATGTAATGATGAATTTGAATTTCGAGTGGAAATTACTTCCATATTGTGGGTATTAATTCCTATAAAACTAGGTTATCTATCTCACATGGTTTTGGAGAAACTAAAAACTAAGGATACACCTATTGTAAGATATTTTTTTGATGTATTTATAGAATAATTCCTTGGTCTTCAAATAATTTATTAAGTTGATTTTTCAATGAATTAATACCATATTCTCTACCTATTTCAAATAATATTTTTTTAATAGACCTAATTTATTTACGGGAATAGAAGAATAATATTTTAGAGAATCTTGAAAATGGATTCATATGCCCCAGTGTGTAACCATGGGGTGAGCTTGTTCTTTTTTCTAAGAATAAATATGGATCAATTAGACTCTACTTTGATTTACACGAACATTACATGATCACTATCAAGAAAAAATATCATCTCCCTTATATTGACACCTTATTTGATCAAATATTCATAGCTCATAACTTTTCTATGATTGATCCTCCTTCAATATATCATAAATTGAGACTTAGGAATAAGGATATACCTAAGAAGGAATTCAATACAAGGTATATACACAATGAATTTAGAGTGATGGCTTTGGTCTTACTAATTCCCTTGTGATCATCATGAATTTAATGAATAGAGTCTTTATATAATATATTTATGAGGTCATTTTAGTATTTATAGATAATATTATTATATATTAAAATATAAAGTAATGACAAGAAGATAACTTTATGATTGTATAGAATACACTAATAATGGATAATATTTTTGAAAAACATACCAAATGTGAAGTTTGGATTCAAAAAGTTTCATTTTTGGGACACATAATCTTAATAAAGGGGATATATATGGATACAATAAAGATGAAAGTTATTGAGTGTTGGAGTAGTTTTACAAAGGTAACTAAGATCCAATGTTTTATTCTTTTTTTTTCCTATGATATTATTGATGTTTTTTGAAATATTAATGTCGGTTATCTAATTTATTAAAAAATTTGACTTAGAAAGGATTTAATTTTATATAGATGGAAGAATGTAAATATATTTTCAACGATTTGAAAATAAGGTTAGTTATTGAACCTATGTTCACACTACCTTGTAGTGGATTATGGTTTGTGATCTATTGTGATAAATCATTAAAGGGTATGGGATGTGTTCTCTTGAAAAATTATATGGCGATAGCTTTTTTCCCACAAAAAATGGAAATCAATTTGAAAAATTAACTGAATCATGATTTGTAGTTAGCTATGTATGTTTGTTTATTAATGATATAGAGGCCTTATATTTTTAGATAAATTTCTGAAATGTTTACTAATCATAATAGTTTAATGTATATTTTCACTCAAAAAGATATGAATATGCACTGAATAAGATGATTGGAGTTGATTAATGACTCTGAATACTCAATACATTACCACACTGGGATAGTAAATAGGTTGGTATATTCTTTGAGTTGAAAGGACCATGATAGACTATATATTATGAGGTAAAAAAGATCCAATATTATTATATTTTCAATGGATGGATCTAAAAATCATAATGTAATGGATGAAATATAATCACTCTCAAATGAATGTTCAACAATATATACATGTGAAGATTAAGGGAGAACAAAATGAACATGTAGCGCGACAGAAGAGGGTGAGGAACATTCTTGAGTTAAACCATGATTGTTATTGGATAATAATGTTTAAGAACCTAGACTGTATCCCTCCCACACAATAATTAAAGAAAGAGAAGTTGAATGAGGCTCATATTTCATCATTCTCTATTCATCTGGGAATCACAATGATGTATAAGGATTTAAAATAGTATTACTGGTGGCATTTCGTGAAGAAAGATCTCAAAGAGTATGTTTCACGGTGATTGATTTTCCAGAAAGATAAGGCTGAATGACATATGTCTATGGGGTTTTTATAACCATTACCCATACTACAATGGAAATCAGAAAACATCACTATTGATTTTTTTCATCAGACTTATAAAAACATCTAAAGGCCATAACACATTATGGGTTATATTTGATGACCTTATGAAGTCTTCACACTTCATTTCTATTAGATACGACTTATCTCTTGATCATCTTGATGTAATATATATTACTGTTGTTGTAGGATATCATGGATTACCAATTTCTATTATATCTGATCGGGATCTAAGTTTTACCTCAATGTTCTAGATAAGTCTTCATTAGGCTCTAGATACATAGTAATGTTTTAGAACAACTTATCATCATTAGATATTTGTTTATTCTGAGAGGAAAATTTATACTCTAGAAGACATGTTGAGAATTTTCTCTTTGGATTTCAAAGGTGGTAGGGATCAACACCTACATTTGAGAGATTTTTCTTATAACAATAGCTTTCATTATAGTATTCAAAAGTCTCCTTAAGAAAACCTTTATGGAAAGAAGTGTAGAAGTACAATATGATAGAATGATTTTAGGAAAATAAACCTATTGGGACCTAATCAATTTGAAGAAATGACAGTGAATGTTAGATAAATTCAACATCATATAAGATAAGCTTAGAGTCGAAAAAATATTTTTTCTGCAAATAAATGAAAAGACCTAGAGTTTGATGTTGGTGATAAGATATTTTTTTGAATATATACCAAGAAATGAGTAATGATATTTGGAAGTAAGGTGAAGCTCATCCCTTGGTACATTGGTCCATTTGTAATTCTTGACTGTGTTGGTAATGTAGCTTATAGATTGGCACTTACACTAAATCCGCCTCAACTTCATGATGTATTCCGTGTTTCTCTACTGAGAAAGGAGGATAGTGATACTTAACATGTAGTAAAATAATAATTCTTACAACTAGAGAAAGATATTTCTTATGAATAAATATTGATATAGATTCTAGATCACAGACATAGTGTTCTACAAAATAAGACCACTCTCTTAGTTAAAGAATTATGGTGGAACTACTAATTTGGGGAAGCTTTGTGGGAACCTCAGGTTGTGATGAGTTAGAGGTATCCTCATTTTTTATCTCTAAGTGTAAAATTTCATTGGTGAAATTAATTTTAATGGGGCGTATAATGTAACACCTCAAAAGTTTTATGAAATATTTCTTTAAATAATTTCAATTCTTCCGTTTCTTGTGTTTCATAGAACTGAGAGATTAAAAAAAATCCTAAGACACTATTATTATAAAATGACAGTTTTAACATATGCCATTTAATTTAATGGAACAATTATGAATAAATAAATTTGTAAATAAAAATTAATTTCTATCTCCATATTAGTTTATTGGTAAGTGCTTAGAAAATAATCACAAAAGTTTTGGTAAAATCACATTATTCTTAAAAAATAAGTTTTTTTTCAAAACAATGTGGTTATTTTAATATTATGAGTAGATATTAAATTTTATAAGGTATATAAAATGGATTTCACAAAATTAATTTCATCACATCAATATTTTCATAATATTATTTTCTAAAAACATACTTTTTATGGAATTGTTAAGACACTGATTTGTATTGAAGACTGTATTTTATTTTAAATTCATTTTAATGTAAAGTCCTATTTTTAATTAATTTCAAATTTTAATTAGTTAATTTTAATTTAAAATAATTCAATTATGGTTTTTTAAATGAACTTATTCATGAATTTATTTTAAAATAACATATTTTATTTAGAAATTTCCTTTTTTTGTAAAATTATTTTTCAAGGAATTTTACTAATTGTAATTTTAAATTAATGTATGAAACATATGAGTTTCAAATTTTGAATAATTGAAAAAAAAAATATTAAAAAATTTTAAATCAAGTGAATATGCCCTTTTTATTTTTGGCCAACATGAATAGTTACCTTGTTAAATTTTTCCACCTTGGTAAATGGTATATTGTGTAATTTAGTTTACAAATATAGAGATAAAACCAATAAAATGACTCCAAAACATGAAAATGTTTTATTCGATGAATTTAATTTGACCCTTAACAAATTATGATCTAATTTATGTTGGTTAATGGAAAATTTTCCTTGAAAATTACTTATATAATATTAAAATCAAAGAAAGACACAAAATTTCACATTAGTTATCTTAAATATCCCTTATGTGTCCACATGGGGATAAATTTATGTTATAAAGGTATATAAATGTACATTTTTATCTTAATAAACATATGTTCATAATTATTATTTTTTATTTTTGGGCCACTTAGATGAGTTTATAATATTAATAATATTTTGTTTAATAAAAAATTAAATATGTCACATTCGTGTTCTAAATACTATATCATTTTTAAAATTGGGTTACCCAAAATATATACTTTACTAAATAAATTCTTCTAAAATATATAATATATATATTAATCAAATTATTTTATTTATATTCTTTAGTGAAAAATAATTATATATAATAATTACATAATACTAATGTAGTAAATATTTTATTAATGGAAATATAAAATAAATGTTACTAAAAATATTAAAATTAATATAATTTGAGATAATTAATTTTAAAAATTAATTTTCTAGTTTACCTTGAACATTTAGTGATATGATAAAATATATTTTTTTAATTTAACTTATTAGATTTTCATTTTACGAGTCCAATATTGTATAGTGTCAAAATTGACCCCAATGATATTTTATACAAATAATATATTATTAAATTATTTAAAACCTCACTAATAATTTTTAAAAATATACAAAAATTATAATATAGTATTTAATATTATTAATTTTTCATTTATAATTTAATTTACATCATATAAATAAAAATTAAAACCTTTTTATATTGAAAAAGTACTTACCTTAGTTAAAATTACAATCGTTTAACTAAGCATTATGAAAAATTATAATGTTTAAAATAATATCAATAGTTTCCTAAAATATTTTTTTAATGGACTGAAACCTTATATAATATTTTATTATAGTAAATAGTTTCTTTTAGATTTTACTAGAACTTTCCCGTGATTTCTCATGGCGTAATCTATTACTGGTGTTTTTTTATTTAAAGATTAGTACTTATAAATTTTTAGAATAAACAACAATATTGAATAAATGTTAATTAGAAATTAATGGTGTATTGTTATTGAATATGAGTGCATAGAATTTGGAGACACCATTTGAAGTGGTGACTAAAAGAATGATATTTTCAAAGTGTATGAATTCCACATATTCAAGGATGGAAAGCAGAATTCATTTTATGGATCAACCATAAAAACACTAAAGAGGCCACTACAATAAAAAATAACATCTCAATGAAAGAGAATACTGTTGTTGTAATCAAAAATATGAGAAATATGATATTGATGGATTTAAACACACTAGAAAATAATAAGTACTGCATAAGTTTGGAGAGGATTAATTGATCAGAATAAATAAACACTGTCATTTATGTTTGCTTCATGCTTTCCAAACTCGACCCAAAGAAGTAATTTTCTGAATACCAGAGTAAAATAACCCATACCGAAGTAATGATCTCCAGATGTTTGAGAGTTATAAGATCTCTAAGTGGGAGAGAGTTCATCTGTTTCAGAGTATTATTCTACTAATAAGATAATAATATTCATAAAAGTAAAGAACAAACATTACTGTTGAATAAAAAATGAAAGATAAGTCTAACAGAACACAGTGATTGAAATAATACAACTAAGAAATGTAAAAATAATTGAATTACATATGGAAACATGAAAAAACATCCAACATCATGAAAAACCATCTAGTATAATGAAAAAACCTAATAATAAAAAACCATCCAGTAACATGAGATAAATTAGTAATCAAAAACTGATGACAACCGTCCATCATCTTGGAAAATGTAAAATACAATAAAATGCCCAGATTGAAATATCATCCAGCATGAAATAACCAAGATAATTAATCTGTAGGAAAACGTCCAACAAAACAAACCTCAAGCATAAATTTCCAGTAGAAAAAACCTGCAATAGAAATTTCCAGTAGAAAATTCCTCCAACATAATGAGAAACATCCAACAATCTTGTTTTCTAGCATGTGTAACGGAAACAGATATTTGGAATAGCTGTTAGTGAAATCATTTCATACATCCTAAAAGGTTTACAAAATACTGAACCATTTTCAGTCGTTAATATTTTTACTATATGTCAAATTTTTAAAGAGAACATTTATTGGTTTTTTAACTGGAAATCCTTATAGTGCAATTGTCCTGTCAATGACAGACTATGTAATATTGATATCAAAATACTGAATTAGTAGCAGGAAAAGTTTTAAATGAACGGTCTCTACACTATCAATTTTAATACACATTGTACTAAAAATAATAATTATGAACACAATAATAAGAAGTATTTGATCAGTGAAGATGTATGTTTACCTTCTGTTTCTAATATGAGTTTTCAGTCTGTTTTTTCGGTTTCCTTGTTTATATATCCCTTCGACATGTTCTACAATTTAGTATATGGACATTTTGTAGGAACGCTATCTGGAGACATCTGGACATTATCTTACACACCATCCTCAATATCAAAACAACGCGATAAAATTTTTTACATAGAGGTTTTTTTTAGAATAATTTGATACTATAAAGTAGAGTAGTTGAAATAAGTGAAATTAATAGAAGAGATTAAATATTAGAGTGTTTTTTATCAACACATATATGTAATAACTCTGTACATGTTTGATTATTAAATATCTAAAAATCATAATACATTACATTAATGCAATTTTTGTTATTTTAATGGATATAATTTAATAGTAATGAAAGATAACATATGAATACCCGAGTAGAACGTGGGTTCTAGGGTAGAGTATCTAATCATGTGTTAGTGTTTAATGTACCAGGATAAGACCCAACTGTTTGATGATCCTATAAGGAAATGTAAAAGGAATATATCAGTAAACTGATATACATTATTAGAAACACCTACTAAAGAAATTTAAAGAAGGTTACCTGCATATAATGATCGACACTACTTACTGTAGAAGAACAACTTATTTGATCAGCCTGTATATTATTGAAGAAAATTCTAAGGAATTATGAGTGGTTAGGATTAAAGATAATGTGAATAAAATACAGACTGACATGTTTATGTTCTAAGACCTCAGGTAAGAGGTTGATGTACTTGTCATTGTCATTCATATAAACCAATTTGTAACAATTTTGCTCAGATGGACGATGATGATTCTAAATATTTTAATCCTTCAGCTCAATTCCTAACAGAAATTTCTTGGTTTTGAAGTAGTTCAATTCCCGAGGGAATCAAAACTCGTCATTGTCCTAATAAAAAAACCCATTATCAGTGTTATTTAAAATATTTCAATTATTTTTAAAGACAAGATATAAACACCTATATTAACCTGTATCAAAGGAGCTCTTAGTTGCACATCTATTTTCTGTATGTATTTCATGAAATGTTTTTCAAATAACACCACAGAAAAAGAGTCGGTCTTGTCCGTAACCAGTAGTTGAACTCTAAACATGTTACAATCGTTATTATGACTACACATTCAGTATCATTTGTACTGGACAACTGAAGGAAGGATGTACCATAATGATAAAAATATATTTAGGCAGCAATGAATACATTCTAATATTGGACTAATGAAAGTAGGCGAGGAGTTGAAGGACATTCAGCAAATGCTTCCATCTATAATCTGCACTTTCTTGATGCACGGCTAGCATGATTAATAGAACCAGTTGGGGGTGCTTTGAATTTTCTGAATTGTAGCTACAATTAAGAACCTTGTAGCCTGCAGTAGATTAATTACAAGTAAATATAGAATTTATTACAGGATAGTAGTGAGCAGTTAATAATATTTCATAATCAAAATTGAAAAATAATGGAATATTGCTAACCTGTTGATAGGTTTTGACATCTAAAATGGATTTCATGTTATTCAAATATGGTATTTCTATTGTTTGGTTGGGAGTTGTTGGTGATGGAGTATGTAATGGTGATGCTAGTATCACACCATGCCTGAAAAAAGCAGAACAAAAAACATGAAAGTAAACAGTAAAAACTTGTGGTTAGTACAGTTCTAACATTGAGATAATTAAATTAATGTACTTAAAAAGTAAAGGTAGTTACAATGTTACATGGTTCTGAAGTTTTCAACTGCTAGAAAGTTTTGTTTGTCGATAATCTTGTTGCATTAACAGTTGTTGTGACAAGAATAGAGGCTAAAAGTAATTTGATGTAAGGATTATATAATTTTATGTTGAAGCGACATATAGAAAACAGATAGTAGATATATTGAGATTATGAATTGTAGACAGAAACCAAACTCATTAATATATTATCTCGGACGAGCTATAATATCAATATGGTAGTGGGGTCTGAGTTTTTTTCCATGTAACGTGACAATTCAAATGAAAAATCACCCCATAAGCTGTAGGTAACTTTCAATCCTCTGCAAGGAAAGAAAGTGACTGAATGAGTAATTGTTATAAGTTACAGTAATGTAATGAAATTAGTCAACAAAAAAGTACCAGCCATCTTCAAAAATAATCTGCATTCTGTGGTTGGAAGTTCTCATTGATTCCATTGGATGTGAGTAACGTAGGACTCCAATTAGTTATAAATCATAGTACACAGAAACAATGTTTTTTGTAAATAACATATTGTTGTATTAAAAGACATTATGCAGATTAATTTAACATTACTTGGTAAATGGAACTAAAATTATGTGGTATTAACTACATGTACCTATTATATGTTCCTCGAGGACTTTTTCCTGAATTAGGACATCGAACGATGTAAAATGAAAACTAAAAAGAGGTAGTTGTACTTCACAAGGATGAACAAACGTCCTGGATGTGAACATGATTTGAAACATGTGTCTTGTTCTGAGTTAACTCCCTTGGTTGGAAGCTATTTGGATGTTTTATAAAATATAGCATAGGCCCTCAACCAACTGTTGTTTGTACTTAGAGATAAGCTAACGATTCATAATAGTACATTGAATCTTGCTTCCATGCATACAATATGTTAAAATGTTGGCTACTGAGGAATAAATTAAAATTACAAGGAACAATGATTGCATGTATATATATTTATATATATATTTGTTCAGATCATAGGTGAGAAACAATGAAAATAAATTATAATGACTTGTTGAAAGGAAAAGTAACCTGGATGTCGCAGAGTATAAGATCAAAATAGATGACTTCATTGGAGTATTTGGAAGAAGAATTGAACCACATGTTCAAGACACGAACTTGTATTCGTAGTTTTTCATCGTCGTCTGGGATAATTTCATTCTACATGGTTATTGATCGTGACATATTTCTTACTCTACATAATCATTCAGTGATCAAATAAAACATATTAAGAAGGTAAAAAATCCATGATAGTAAACTAAATCACTTTCTAGAGTAGAATAGGGCATATTGAAGTCATTTGAAATGATACCTAAGATAGATTATGAATGATTTACTTGTAGAAAATATTTTATGTGTAATTGGAGGACTCATTAGTGTTACCTTCAACTATAATTTTCAATCCAGTAGCTGATGTGACTCTAGACACTGCGACATATAATTGACCATGAGAGAACACTGCTTTGCGAAGATAAATCACAACTGAAGATAATGATTAACCCTGAATTTTATTAATAGTCATCGCATAAGAAACTGTCAAAGGATATTGTCTTCTTTGTAGTTTGAATGGCCATTTACAATTATAGTGAGTCATAGTAAATCTTGGAATGAATGCAGAATATCCCGAATGAGATTCATTTAATAATTTGGCGCTAATGACATGTTCACCCATGCGTGTTACTATCATACGAGTTCCATTTCACAAACCAATTGATTGGTCCACATTTTATAGTAACATAATCAGAACACCAATTTGAAGTGTAATTTTGTGGGAAGGTAACCCAAAGACATTTATACCATTCAACATGTCAGATTTTTAAATATTTTTAGGTTTGTCAGTATCAAAACTTTCATTGCAAAACAGAGTCTGAGTGGAAGTAATCTTTGTTTTCATAGCCAGTGAGGGTTAAAATATATTCATTTACTTCTTGTACAACATCACGGGTTGGAGCTAAAATTGCATGGTCGTTCAAATATGTTCAGTCTCTATTTCATCTAGAGAAACCCGGGTATGTATGGATGACAATTGCAGCCATGACATTATCACTGTTGGTAAGAAGAAATGCTGACAGAATTGGAATGAGTGCGTCACCATTATTAAGATGTCGAATTTTACCTTCAACAATATCTAAGGTCCATTTAGAAAAATCATGTATCATATCCACATCATGACTGCAAGTAGTACTACGAAATCTCAAGTTTTTTGTAAGAGATATCACCCAAAAGTGTTTCCAAAGATACGATGACTTAACACTTGCATAGACATTGTCACATACGTTTCCTCCTAGTATAATTGAAATTATTTTCCTAAAATCTCCTCCCAAGACAATTTTCAATCCATCGAACGAAAAATTCTGAGCATTATCATTTTTGAAAGTCATAATGTCCCTAAGAGTTCGGTCTAAAGCCTCAAAACAGAACATAGGAATCATAGATGCCTCATCCCAAATGATGAGCTTAGTCAATTACAAAATTTCTACTATGTCACTCCCCTGCTAAATATTACAAACTGAATGTTCAGTAATGGAGATTGGAATACAGAATTTGGAATGCATTGTTCGTCTGTGAGGAAGCAGTAGTGAAGCTATTCCACTCGATGCAACTGCAATTACAATCATGACCTGTGCTCGCAGCAATGATGTTAGTACTCTCTAGATGAACGTTTTACCAGTACCTCCATAACCGTGCAAGAAGAAGAACCACCCCCCCTCGAGTTTCTAGATAGTGAAGAGAGAATGATAGACATCACATCTTTCTGTTCATCAGTATGCACACTATGTAAACGGTTTCAATCTTGTAGAAGTGTTTCTTTATTGTAATTCAATTCTTCTGCAACTAAACTATTTAGAGTGGCATCAAAATCTGAATGTCGAAGTGGCATAGGAGGATATAACTGAACTGCTCTTCCATTGCTCTGTAAAATGTGGTCTATCTCTCTCAAAGCATACGTATGTATCTAATAATTTGTGAGTGTCAAATTTACAATGTTGTGGAATATTGTTAAATAGAAGTACGAAAAACTGTTAACGAAGTCATTACAACAGTTAACATTTAATTAAACATAAGAACTACAATGGAAGCTGGAATACGTTGATAGAAAACATCAGTATTTATGTGTTGTCAGTAATGATAGAGCAAAGAATTAAATAACAATCTATTAGCTAGGCCAATACATATGGAAATTTAATGTGAATAAATGATATATGAAACTGTGGATTACTTGTACAGAATCATACTGATTAAAATTATTCAGGTATTATTGTAATTATATTTGAACAGAAAGGCTGTAAACTTTGTTGTACAAGATTATAATAAATATAAATGAAATTATACGAGAGAAATATGTACAATGATTGATAGTTCAATTTAGTTAGAAGTATTATATGTTTATTTAATGTATTAAAATGCAGAATATTTGTACAGATTCAAATATTATAGTACAGACGTAAATATAATGTAAATAAATGATATATGAAACTGTGGATTAGTTGTATAGAATAATGCAGATTAAAATGATGCAACTATTATAGTAATTATATTTTAACAGAAAGGATGTAAACTTTGTTGTGCTGGATTATAATAAAAAAATTACGTTATATGAGAGAATGATGTACAATGATTGCAAGTTCAATTTAGTTAGAATTATTATATGTTTATTTAATGTATGAAAATGTAGAATATTTGTACAGATTCAAATATTGTAGTACAGATGGCAATGTAATGTGAATAAATGATATATGAAACTGTGGATTAGTTGTACATATTAAAATGATGGAAGTATTATAGTAATTATTTTTGAACAAAAAGGTTGTAAACATTGTTGTACTGGATTATAATTAATATAAACGAAGTTATACAGGAAAAATATGTACAATGAATGCAAGTTCAATTTAGTTAGAAGTATTATATGTTTATTTAATATATGAAAATGAAGAATATTTGAACAGATTCTAATATTTGATGTCATAAAATGCGGACTGAACAGTTATGGGAAGAACTACGCTGAATTTTAAAGAATTATTACAGAACAAAATAAATAAAGTGTATTAATATATAAGAATGTTGAACAGAATTTTTGTTCGGAGTCAGTATTGTAATACACTTTTCCCTCAGGATTATTGTTTACTGCAATATAGTAAATACATGAACAGATTAAGATGTTGTAGATTTAATGGGTAGTATACAACTTCGGTAGAAAAACTGAAGCAGTGTTTTTTTATTACAATGTTATAAATACCAGCGGGCAGTAATAATTAGACATTGGCAAGACATAAAAAGAAAACTATAAAGTAGGTACATGACAAAATGTGCACCTGGAATTTGTTGGGTCCTAGTCTATATATATAAAATTTCTTCTGATAGTATGTCTTTGGTTTCATCCCAGACGATATTTGGGTTAGATATGTTATTGCAGATTAACATGTTCACGAATAGTTTGTGTACATGTTGTCCCATTCCCCAAGTAGGGACTTATTTTATAGCTTCAACAAACTCTCTGTCATCTGTTAGTAGTCCCATAACAGATCAAGCCTCTCTAAATGTACCATGAGGGATGCTGTTTATAGTCCTGATATACTCATATGAAGTTTCACCATTGATTTTTGTTAGAAGTATCCTCATGTAGTAGAGTTCACCAGTGGTTTGAGGCACATAGTACAGTCTTCCAATACAGATTCCTTGTTTCCAGGGACACTATTTCCTGTCTTGGGAGTAGAACAAAAATCTAGTAGGGTACCCTTAAAATATTAAACCTCCTCCTTCCGGGTATAAAATATGTTCTTCAAACCAAGAGGTCAACATTGACTGAGAACTATTTCTATGATTCAATACATCTTCAAGGTTATCAGTGTCTGAATAGGTGACACAATTCTGTTCTTGAAAATGGAAATGAAACCTCTCAACTGGTGGATATCTTTAATGGATATCATATGAAAAAATCCTCTGACATGCCTTACTAGGAGATATGTATCGACAGGCATAATACATTTTTATCTCATCTATAATATTCTGTGTGGAGTGTTCGTTGTTTCCTTCATAGAGTGCTGCCATTACAAGGTCATTTCCCTTTCTAATATACTTAAACGAGAATTTGATTGAAGACAACTGATTACAAACTTCAATATTGAGATGAGCATGATACTTTAATAGAAACACCAGATTGTATGGAAGTACATAGTGATCTTCCAAAGGAATGTTATTTTTCATAATAGTTTTTTTGTCATCCCTTCTCCGATAAATGACAGAACCATCGTCATCAAATTTCGTATTTTCAGCAAACTGTTTTGGAATATTTTTTTCAAATTTTCCATGTTTCATGCATGGTGATTATTTGTTCGCAGCACCGCAAGGGCCATTGATTATAAAATATTTGAAAAAATCATGTAGCTTCGGGTAAGCATCTTTATCTGGGATTTCAGCGCTGACATATTTTTTTATAGCTGTTGGAGTGTTAAATTTGCTTTCACGGTAGAGAAATAATAATATGTGTACATGAGGCAAGCTTCATTTCTAAATATATACAGTTCTAACAACTAAATGGAAACAAAAGTTCTATAGAAAGTAAGTGATGTCCAAATTGCAGAGAGTATGGATAATTATATTTAATGTATGCAGATAGATGGTTACCTATCCTTGATTTTCCAAAGAAACATCCTTCTCTTAATTCTTTCATTAGATATTAATGCTTAATATTGAAAACTCAAGATAGTATTTAAGGGGAGTCAACTGGTCTAATATTCTTATATCATAGATACTGAGTGATCTCAGGCCACATTGGGTTACATGTAAATGTTAGAAACAAATCTAGATACCATACACAATTACAAATAGATATTGCATCTTGGTAATTTTGGATTATATACCTTGGACCACCTGTGATGGTTGAAGGTAAAATGATCCGTTTTTGGCATGAAGAACCTTCTCTGTCGCCTCTTAGAAATGCATCATGCAATCCATTGTATGGATCTACCCTCAATCTCTTTTGATTAAAGCCAATAAATGATAGTCTCTGAGACTCTATCATCGTATAAGCATCGCCAACAAACAGTTTCAATAGTCTTCTTGAATGTAGAAGTGTTGGGGATTGATTTCCACAGAATTGAATGTGGAAGGAGAAGTACTCTCTCATGGAAACCTTCCTTAATGTTGGACTTGTTGTGAAAGGAGTTGGGTGATGCAGAATGTTGTCAACATATCCACCACTTCCAGTTGTGAAAAACAAAGGATATCGTATTGGAAGATATAGTGGGTGCTTCTCATCAATTTTTTTAAAATCACTAGTTTTGGTATGAATGATTATATCATGCTCTTGGTTGAGAACTTTTACATCACCGACAATAAGCATTGAAATCTCAGAATTATTTGGTATTTTTATGTACTGGGATTTGTTTCTATTCTTTTGTGTAGATGTAGTTTTAAATTTGGCACATCCTGTTGTTGAAGAACATCCCTTGAACTTCTGAATTGTTAAGCTAAACCATTGTTATCATGAAGAATTTTTTGCAGGTTTTCAACAATGTTTTAGTCAATACGATTTTGGACATTCTGGTTTTCGGAGCTGCATGCAGCAGTTATGTTAATACAGAAATAGGCCACATTGAAAAATTAGTCCATAAGAGATAGGTTTAGAGATACCTAAACTCGCGAACCCTATTCTGAAATTCATGTGTTGTGTCATACACATATAGTTGTACGAATATTGGTGGGAGACCATATGGTGGATAGAAACTTCCTTTACGATGGTAGTTTTGTCCATTCAATCTGAATATACATGTAGCTCCACCCTTGTTGATACACCTAACAATAGCACCAACCATTGAAGTGAAAGAAAACATGGAAATGTAAATATTCATGTTTTCATGGAATGCTCTGGCTGCTGTGGAACTTGTATTTAAGAGCAACATTTCTAGATACTGCGGACAAACTAGTATTAAGTTCAAAGAAATATCTCCCATAGCATAACATGTAGCAGAACGTTGGTTTTGTCGGTTGCTACATTTTCTGTTTCTTTCATCGAACCACATTAAAGCATGACAGTACTGACAGATGTAAGATGGGTCTCCAATATCTAAATATCCTGGTTGAAAAAAATATAATGTAGCAGTCTGTACATACAAAGTAGATCCAGTTTAGGGTATTTACCTCCAGTATTTTTGTGTCAATAATGCTAAAATAATAAGTAGACTGACCTGTGTTATCCAAAATCTATTATTGCACTAAGTTTCCTATAGCAACCACCCGATTATTAACAAAATCACAATAAATAAATCAGCACTTACTTCTTTTAGTATGTAAGAATATTCGTCAACATTCCAGTACTACTTTCTATATGCTGTATTTCAATGTTGATACTATAATTTGTATTTGAACTATTAGAATGGGATGCTTCTCGATGAAACAGTTGTTTCCTATGGTCTAATAATATTTGTATAAAACAGTATTATAACTAAAATTTGTGCTCATTGAAGTGTTTGTGCGTGTGATGCTATATATTTTTTTGTTATAAGACGATGTTGAACATGTACATGATATAGTACTATATTCTGAGTTACTAGGTCGACTCATTCTGTAACAAATGGGAATGTAAATTGTAAATTTTGAGGATCCCATAACAGTCATAGTAAAAATAAAATGCAAAATTTGGGCTTACATTGTCAAGGATGCAGGAAATGAATCGAAAAAATTGGTATCGTCAGCCACGATCACTATGAAAAGTGTGAAGGAAATAGTTAGACATAGAATAGCTTGGTTGTGTGGCGTACAGGGTAGTTTTTGCAGACATGTGTCACCTTACTTACAGTATGGAAAAAGAGTTTGTATGAGGGAATCCATTCTTTGCTTTCGCTTGTTTGCTCCTGCGATAAATGATGTCCTACCTGATGATTGTTGTTGCACTGTAGACGAAGTAATTAAATAGGAATAGCTTATTTTAGTATGTATGGAACATAGAAATTTATGTACTTAGATACTAAAATGTAAATAGAGCAGACCATTGATAGACAATGGTCGTAATGGCGTGCGTGTGACTCCATTTACACCACCATTTGTAGATGTCATTGAGGGATTTCTAGTAGATGCTAACACTAGTAGTGTTTCATCAATTGGTTATAGAAATAATTGTATTATTATTTAACATAATGAAGTCTCAGGTGAAGGTATTAGTGAACTCACAATTCTGTTGTTCCTTCTTTAGCTGTCTTCTTTGAAACCTTGCATCTCTAGAGGTTGACGGGCAATGAAATTTTTCATCAGTTATGATCGCTACCGAAAGTGTAAATTAAATAGTTAGATGATGAGTTGGTTGGTTGTGTGGAATACAGTATGGTCTTTGTAGATAATTTTCATCATACTTACAGAAAGAAATAGGAGACTGTTTGAAGGCATCCGATGTTTCCTTCCGCTTGTTTGCCTTTCCGATAAATGTTCTCCCTGTTTCAGATTGTTTTTGAACTACAGACGAAGTTATTAAAGAGGTATATCTTCAGTTAATATGCAAATTATTAAAAAATTAATGATTTAGACAATATAATGTAAATAGAACAGACCCGGTATAGACAATGGTGTTAGTGGCATCCGTGTGACTCCATCTGCACCACCATTTGTAGAATGCATCTCTTCTGTTAGTATGTAAAGTATTAAAAAAATTAGGGATTTAGATAATATAATGTAAATAGAACAGACCATTGATACCAATGGTGTTAGTGGCGTCCATGTGACTTCATCTGCACCGCCATTTTTAGAATGCGGTTCACTCATTAGAGCAGGAGAGAGATTTGTAGATGTCATTGATGGATTTCCAATAGATGTTGACACTACAAGTGTGATAGTATTAGCTTATAAAAATTATGGAAAAAACATATAACATAAATAAGTCTAAAACTAAGGCGATAGTAAACTGACAGTTGCATTTTTCATTCAATTGTACTCTTCTCTGCAACACTGCATCTGTATAGGTTGTCAAGGAATGAATTTTTTTGGTTGTATATCATTATATATTAATGTCAAGGTGTGCATTAGATTATTTATATGCAAAGTGAGCATTAAAGAAACTTTCGTATAAATTGTTAATAAAGACACATAAATGGCTAAAGATGTATGTGTGTAGCTTTATGTAGCTATTAAAAAGTTACAATCAAAATCTACATGTATTATTTAGTAGAAGGTGCAGGTTATAGTTATTGGAATTTAAACTCAAATTGATAGGAATATGATGCCTGTATGCTAATATCTATTATTTTAGATACTTGAGACTGTGATAAATGGAAGACGTATCTTATGAATTTGTATGCAGTTCAATAAAATTGTATTACCTAAATCAGTTGGAATGTTTGATTATGTGTATGGTAAACAGATAGCCTATACTTTCATCTCTTAGAGACATTGTACTGAGAACTATTTAGTCAGAAGCGATAAAATATACTATTATATCAATGCAGTAAAGGGTATGGGTTCCAATATTATCCAACGTATACTCACAGTGTGAATTTCTGCAACAGTAGTTATGAAAATAAAAAGATCAATCGTTGTGAGGAGAAATTCCTTGCGCGGTTACTGGGAAATGTAAAATACATAGTCAATTGAATGTTTTAAGTTACATAGTTTGGGTGATAGTAAGAAAACAGTTACCTCAATAGAGTAATACTGTAAAGTCAGTTCTTCAAAACAGCCCTTGGTCCTCCGTCAGCCGACGTAGTGGAATAGGGTTACAAGTTTTGGTAGTAGTAGGTGTAGCAGATGGTTGCGGTAGACGGTGACACGGTAGAAGAAATCAGAAATCCCTTATCTACAGATGAGTGGTAGAACTCAGAATCTAGTAGTCGACGTAGACATAAAATCTGCTGAGACAATGACTGAAAATCTGACGTTAGTATCAGAATAAATAGATTTAGAATGATAATAAGGCGGGAAGAATATGACGTTGAAGAGTGGGTTGTAAGGGCAGTAGACTCAGTCTGTCCCGGGAAGGAGATGGTGGATATTGTTGGACAGTTCTTTGTGGTAGTCACCCGAAGAGGGAAACCGTAGGCCGAAAGATGGGTGTTGGTAAGGTCGTCGTCGAAGTCGAGCTGCTGGAGGAAAAATCTAGGAGAAGGAAACCCTAAACGGGGAGCTGTGGGAGCAAGTAGCTAGGAGAAGGAAACCTAATCGGGGAGCTAGCTGTCGGGTCTCCTCGAATCATGTAGGATACGAGGGGAGTTTCAGTTGAACAGTGATGGTAAAATGGTAAATTGATAGGGAATTTAGGTGATGTGGTTCTTTGGTTGTTTGACACGTCAGCTTGGGTACACCCAAGTTTAGAAAATATATTGGATATTGATATTGAACATATTATAAATTAATATTTTGAGAAAATTTCAAATGTGCCCCTCACATCAATTATAAATGGGCACCCCTACCATACTTATTCCTATTACACTGAGCCTCCAAGATGGACCATACTCTAGTAGTTGCTTTTATAAACTTCCATATACACATTATATAGGTCCGGGTCTTCTCAAAATACTAACCTCTGGGTTCTTAATAGGAGATCAAAAGGAATTTATACAAAGAAGAGGTAATCGTCTTTACCGACTCTTTCAAGATTGTTTCTTCTTCTACTTTCTATTCATGTGTTGATTCCATTATAATTTAATAACTATAGAATCAAATATATTGTTATATTTTATTATGATTATGTAATAACCGTATTTCACCTTTTATCTATCCTATTAAAAAAAATATCACCACACCTGCGTACATACAACTTATCATCTCAACACCGTGGTGTAATCTATTTTTTTCACCACTCTATTTAGATTAGTATAATTAGGAAAATATTATATATATATAAGGTAAATATGAAATTATGTTGATTATATATATTTATATAATATCTCTTTTCCATAAAATTTTACCATGATGGGAATGATACCAACGCTCCTTTGTACGTACGACCTACCATCTCCAGGATGCGATGCGATTCATTTTCAATGTTCCCCATTCATACATAACTTTTTAAATGTATATAATGAATAAATATGATATATATTACCATAGTATAATTCTTGAAATTATGGAACTATATCCTATCAACAATAACTAAGACATATACAATCAAACATGCACAGGAAAACGAATTTATTAACACCTAAATGAAGGCTAATAAGAAAATATTACTTACAAAAAATATATAAGATGATATAAGAGTATCATATATGATATTTTAAATATGAATATATTTCTTTAATTAGTTAATAAAATTCTTTAAAACATCATAATTGTGTTTTCAAATATGTATGGAGGAAATAAGACAAAATGTAAGAGTTAATATCACAATCTCATTATTATTCAGGATTGTTTATATGTAAGTATCTATTATAGAATATTTATCTTCCATGTCCATGATTCCTAGAAATATTTACAAAAATAATTTCAATAATTTTCTAAATATTTTATTCAATTTTACCAATGGATGAATTTTTACTAATCATTTTGGAAGAAATTTTTTCTTTTCATTTATCTAATGATGTACTTTGTGACTTTTTCGGTAAAAGTCTGAGATGAATGTCTTCTAAGATATATGAATGGTTTTTTAAAAAAAAATTATTGATTAATTAATTCCTTGAATATTACCTTTCAATTTTATATGGTTATTTTCATGTAAAATGTGTTATTCTAAAATTGTCTAACAATTTAAGAAAATGTTTAAAAAATAGAAATGATATCTTCCTCAAGAATTTTTTCAACTGATATCATAAATTTTTTTTCTTACAATATAAGGTTATTTGAGGTTACTTATGTTTTACAAGGGATATGATCCAATGATATCATTCTTATTATTTACTTTAATTCTTTACCTTTATGATGAATTGTGGTTTATGAATTATGTTTCTTTTCTATGAGTTGTGTTATGATGAAATGTAAATGAATCCCATTTCTTTTTATATTTTCTAATATGATGAGTTAATTATACCCTCTTGTAACACATATGTATGGGATTCATTATGAGATTCATGATACCTATATCTCCCTCTATTTCATTGGTTAATTATTTTTATCTCATGATATATAGAGGACCATAAGATAAATTTAACTCGGTTATATAATATAAGACTGTAATGGGAGTAAATTTGGTTCAGTAATATATGGATGGAATGGGGAGTGAAATATGTTCATTAAAGGAATTCATCCAATATGATTGTTTTAAAAATGTGCCTTGACTAATATGGAAATTATTTTCTATGATTATGTGTATTCAACAATTTCTGGTCTTATGTTTTTCTCTCAAGGAATATGTTCTTGGATTCTTCATGAACATCTATTATTTATTCCATGAAATGATATCATGATAATTTATATGAAGGATATAATTTTCAAATGTTTGGTTTTTGTTATTATGTATTATGATTATGTTATGATTGATATCTCACTTGTTTAACCTTGCATAGTATCCAAGCTCACAATTTCTTATGTTTATTTTTCTGTGGTTATAAATAAATGTACTATGTAAGATGTGTAAAAAAGGGTTATAGCAATGAAGGAATAAGCATGATATGCTGTATATGTTTTATAAATCTGTTTTTATGATTCTAAGCTTCTAAAGAAACTAAACCTGTATAATTATATCATTGTTTTGTTATATTATTTAATTAATATTCTTCTATTCCAATTCAATATGTATGTGTGAAATAATGGGACATTATTCCTAGGCTTAATCCACCCTTAATATCTCCGGGAAGAAGTGCTCCAATAATACTGTGATGAAATATTTCTATGTAATCCCCTCATGTAAAATTTTTCACTAGTATATAACAGTAGTTGTTTACTATCCCCTTTTAATATAAATAAAATATTATCTTTCCTCATTAGTGATATCGTGAGATGACCAATGATCATATATACTAATTACATCCAATACTCAACTTCCTGGGGTCCACTCTCTACCTTCAATAAATAAATATGATGTCACTTGAACTCCCATGTCAGTAATTCCATGAATAGTTCATCTCTTTGAGATCCCTAATCAATTCTCTATAAAACCTAAATTAGGATCACTATAAGCTACTCATCTAACAACTACCCAATATCCTCTTGAAAAAGTGGCAAAAGCACCTAAAATTGATCCTCTATCTATGGATCATGCTCACCTACTTCATATAGGAACTCATCCAATGAAAGCCTCAATGACACCATTACTTTTCCCCTGACCCTCCTCTAGATCTTGTCCAAGTGGAATCTCCCATATAAAAAAAATACCACACTCAATACAGATATAATAGACTAGACTTAAAAAAATTGGAATGGTTTAATTTTGTGTGTGACCCACTCGTCCATACAATTGCCTAATTCACTGATGTCTCATATCAAGTGGAATCATGCCCTTTCCTATCCATGTCAAGGTTAGGTACCACATACATAAAATATCCACATATTTTTGCATACAAAAAAATTCATCCATGGTCAGGTTAAGTAAAATTCCATGAATACCATATATAATAAATCACTATATATGTTATATGCTAGATATTTTTTAGTCAACCAACAAATTTCATATCATTTGTTTTGAAATTCACAATACACTTATGTTAATTGAATTATCTTGATTTTTTTATTTTATTTTTCTTTTTATATTGTGTTTATTTTTATTTTATATTGTAATTAAATAATGATATCTATAGAATTTTAGAAGATACTAAGGCATTGTGATAGTATGTTTATTATATTCATTGAATGATAAATCTAAACTCACTGTACAATAGTTTACCATTTGAATATATTGTAAGAAATGGTATAGAACTTATAATATTAACATTTAACTTTATAATAATGGAGTAAATAAATTATAATTAGTCTTCTTGGAATGAATGATAAAAAATGATACACATATTCACTTATATTCTTGTTGAATCCCTAGTCAAATCATTTCACTGAGTACTTCAAATTATATTTGTATTTTAGTGTGATATATAAATAGCTATAATTTATCCTGGTTTCATTATAAAATTACTAAATATTTATTGTAATTATATATTCCAATAATAATAATTTATAAGATTAAAATGATTGTTTTTTTCTTCTAATTGCTATGATTGAGGATTTTCTAGTTCAAGGAAATTCATAATTCTAAACCATAAAGTTGGATAAATTATATATAGCATGGATTTACTATATATCATGTAGATATAAGTGGTTCATAGCTATCAATATACCTACCACCTAAATTTCTATCAAAAAGGAACCTAGTGTAAATATTTCAACTGTATAATGGCTTAGTCTATGAGGTTTTGGTGTTTGGAACTTGCTGATATAGTGGATACAGTATACTGAAGTACATAAAACTTTTATTTATAGGATAACACTTCACATAACCATATGTTTATTTTTAAAATATCCTATATGTGTTTTTTAATTTCATATTATACTCCATGTTTTGTTTCTTATTGATTCGTTTAGTTTTTTATTACTTTACTTTAATATATTTTAGTTATGTTTTATCTTCATAATGATTTATCTTACACTATGATTGCAATTTTTATATACACTAATTGGTCATAATTTCTATCTTCCCTTGTTTTAAATATTTGAGTGGGGAAATGTTATTAGTTATATTTGCGACTATAATTCACCCCTCTTTTAATGATTCCATGTTGTTTACCCATTGGGTAAGCATTTGGTACTGTAAAAGGTCTCTCGATATCTACGATAAACACTATATTAGACATAGTCACTTTGTCTTTTATTATTGTATATTTATTATTCAGAATTAATAGGTTTCCAAAAATTGAAAATTTGTAGAAAAAAACTAGTTCATTTTAGTTATAGAAAGAGTTATTCTAGTAAGAATTTTTGACAATATGAATCCAAAATGATAGTTTATTTTTATGGGAATGATTATTAATAATGGTGTAACCAGATAGTGTCATCCACTATAATTACCAATATTTATAATAATCTAATTATTATCATAAATTGTAATATTTTTATAAAAAATGGTATCAATTTTACTCAGGATGATAATATATAATTCCAACATAATTTTGATAAAAAATTATCTAGTTATGTTCTATGAATATAAATACAAAAAATAATGTCTCTTCATGTAGAAAAACTAATGGAATTTGGAAGAAGTTAGAGGTTACTCATTTTTGAAGTTCAAAAGTTCTAGATACAATGAGATTGATGAAAATGGTGAATTATTAGAGTTTTTATTTATGATCTTGTGTGGAAGTTTCTCATATTATCTATAGATTTATGAGTATCATAAATAATAGGGATGTCGATATTTATAGAAAAAAATTATTGATACTACCACATATATTTCAAATATTGGATTAGAAAATTTCATCAAAACACTAATATGATATGAGAACCAAATTAATAGGTATATTGAAAAATAAATAAAAATGGAATGATATTTTAATTGAATATAGATCTTTAACATAGTAAGATCAAACTTTCATGGTATGTACACAAAAAATAACCTCTATCAAATATTCAAGTAATAGTGATACAAAACCTACTAATTGTGAAAATCAAATACGGCTTGAGAAATTTTTATAAATCAAAATTTTCAAAATAATTTCTTGAAGGAAAAAAGGATAAATATGAAAAGATTTATTCTTTAGAACATACATATAATGAAATCAAAACCCCTACATACATTCGTCCAGATTTTTTGAGAATAAAAAAATGAAATAGAATGAGAGAAAATCTATATGAAAAAATGACTGAAATAGGTAATATAAAACACCAATATATTAGAATATATTTCTCCTTCAATAATTTTATTTCTTTTATAGCTTGAGTTACACACAACATTGAGTTTAAAATAAAAACGATATACTTTTAGAATATTATTCTTTAATGTGATATTTATCATCATGTAGTAAGATTGGCTGACTTTAATGTGATTATATTAATTATGAAATATTTATTAAATGTACTAATAAATAAACTTTTTTATTTATTCTTTTTAAATAAGAACTCTATTTTTTAGAAAATCCCTTTAATACTTAAAAATTATGTTTTTTTTCATAAATGATTTATTCAATTTTAGGAGAAAAACATTTTAAATATTTTGTGTAAATTTTTAAAAATCTGTTTTATAAAATGAAATTAATTATATATATTATAATATCAAAATTATATTGTGGTGAAAATATGATATTTTTCTGAAAATTTTTAATTTTCAAGGAATAATGAAAAAACAAATTTTATTGAAAGCGATATTTTATTGTAATGTTATTATAAATTAAAATTAATATTTTTATTATTTTTAAAATTTCTTAATATCCTTTAAATTTAAAATAATCCAATTATAGGTTTTAGATGAGTTTTATAGTTGAATTAAGAATATAAATATTTTATAATTTAGAAAGAAATTTTTCTGGAAAAAAATTATTAATCCTATTTTGGAGGAATCATTTTATATTAAATTATTCCATTTATATATTTTGAGTTTTTTTTAAAATGATTCAATATTTGGAATGTATTGGTCCATGTTTGTTAAATACTTCCCTTTTATTTTTATCAATTTTTTTAAACATAGGGTTGAAGCCATTTTATTAATAGATAAGTAACATAAGATAAAAGAGGATGGGGTTAGACAAAACAAAACTACCCTCTTTAAATAATAGTCCCATTATATGCTTATTTATAATATTGGACCCAATCCTGAATCCCTCATTATGAAAATAATCTTAATTAATTCATCCATGAATAAGTTCAACATTTTATTGGTTTCTGACCTCTGCTCTAAGTGTTCACATGTTTCCACAAGACCTCAAGATCCTATGAGTCTCTTGAGACTCTTCCGCCTATGTCATCTTGGTTTTATTAACCTATTATTTTTCCTACTAAATAAATAATTGAACATCATCATAAAAGGATTCATCTATGTGGATTTTTTCTGGAACACATAGTGAGTCCAACACTTCAAAATGTCCTCAAGTAGGTACCTATATTGTGCCAAAATTAACAAAAATGGATAACTGGTCATCTTGGATTACTATTACCACTTTTTCAGGAGTTAAGGCATCAATAGATTGCATGTTTTCCCATACTAAATTCTTTGAGTGGTGCATAGATTCACCTCATGAGGCAACGTTCATAAAATTCTGTAAGTTCACTATGTTATTAAACGCTCCTTATCCTGCTGCCACTTTATATATTTGAGTATAATTTTTTTCCATTTGATTCTAAACAGAAGTCATCATTGGTGTTACCTAACTCTGAACTATTCTTCATGATATAAGGGTTTTAGATAAGTATACTGAGAGAGTAGTTCCTATGATTGTACTAGGGGAATCCACTTTACTGATTATGTCAATATAGTCTAAAGCTAGATCTTCCACAGCTTGGTTTCCCCAAGAAGTCTCTGTAGAGACATTATGAACTAAATGACTACCAACTGGATTCTCCTATAAAACACATAGACTATAGGGTGTGTGTGTAATACTATATTCCTTTACTTTTCCACTATATATCACAACAGAAGATATAATAATGAATTCCTCAGTTATATGGGAAGATAGATCAATTTTTTAGCTAACCAAATACTATATCCTATGAGAGGGTGGAGCCTTTTTGATGTTTTATACCATTCCTAAGGAAAGAACCATTTTCTTTTTACCCTTGTGACACTTAGAATAGACAAGATTATGTATATTCCATAACTGGTGATTAAAAATTCTTCCACTTCATTTGAACCATCATATTTACAACATAAAGAGTCAACCTAGATTTCCTTGCTCATGCCATGAATGATTTATTATATAAAATATATGGAATTATGGTCTTCCCCAGGTATATTAGGACAAGACTCAAACTTCTAAGATTGATCCATGTTATAGGTCAATATATACTCTAGAGAAGAATAAACATCCTATTTGAGTTCTAACAATGATTTATAAGGATCTCTAGAGTGATAATTCTTTAAGGAATCAATAATAAATTTTACTCCCAAGGACATTCACCTATGAACTGACCTCTTATCCCCCAAAACAAGATGAATGCCAAGTTTAGTAAGAACGTACATAGTAATCCTACTAGACATCCTAGACTTTCCATGATCTTCAAGAGTCGAGTGATTTTTCACACATTCAGCATTATCTATTTCACTATTATGATATTCCATAGAAGGGATAAAATTAAAACCATATTAATCATAGGAAATTTTTCTTTGAGAGACCTCAAATTAGTTTCTAACAACCATACAGTCGACACAAAATGATGGACACTTTTTATAATAAAAATTGATATAGATATCCTTAGAAGGTTTAGAGAGTGTAACCTTTTCAATGAGAGCATAACTGAGATAATTTTGAATTAGTATTCATACATAGTGATGACAATATAATTTCTTTTTTTCTAAGTCAATAAATATAAGAGCTCCTATTACCATGGAAATATCATGAAACATCTTTGGAACAAAAAGACTCACACTGAGACTAGGTAAAATAATCCATGACTGGGAAAATGAATTCCACACCCACAAATCATTGAACTCCCAAGACCATTCTTGAAGATAAAGAGACCTTAGATTCAAGAACAAATAACCATAGCTCTATGCTTGAAACTTAGATTCATCTGATGAAAAACTATAGTGGTCAAATCTATGACATAAGGATTCAAACATCCAATGTGATAAATCCCATATAAATTAAACTCTACGTACCATGTAATCAATATTCCATGGATTATATCCTTTCTAGTGGAAAAGTTACATAATTAGAGAATTTTTATCCATGGTCAATCTTTCAGCCAAATCTTCTAGATTTTCATCTATATGAGTGGAAAACCCCATCCTAAGGATTATCCCATTTAAATAGTTCATGAATGATATAAAATAATTCCATATAAAATTTTATTTCTAGTTCCCAACCATGATTGATATTCCATATGGAATTTAGGATGCATCAGTAGGCCTCAGATCGAACCTTGAAGCTGAGGATGCTTCTCGAGAATGTTTCTCTAGCAGAAGAGAAGATCTAGGAATGTGTTGTAGAACAATGATCAAAGATTACCCAGATGATCTATTATCACATTATACAAGAATCTCCTAGACCCAAATCTCTCTCCATCCACATACCCTTTTACTTTTATTTATTATGAATTATAACTTTAGTCATATTTATTTTAAGGATAAAGGGTAAATCAAGTGATTAATGATTTGAAATAATACGATAAGGTCCGTAAAATAACCATATATATTTCAAAAAACTTATTTTACGAATCTATTTCTTTCATTATCATCCAATATTCGGATATATGGTCTTTTGTTTCTTATATAATTTTATTATGAACATTATCATAATTTATTTAATGAAAAGTAAAAAATGCCACACTCTTGTTTTTAATAATATTTTTTAAAATTTAGATTAAAAGAGGACATGTTGGGTTATAAATGTTAACATAAAATATTAATGATTTATATTAAATATTTATTTTTAATTTTTATTGTTGAAATAATTTCCTAAGTTACTAACACAACGCCAATATAGTAATTGATCAGTTAATGGATAAATCAAATAAATGTTATAAAAAATAATAAAAGTAATATTATTTGATGTAATTAATTTGATCCATGAATTTTATAGATGAATATAACTTGTTATTATTGTATTAAAATATCATAGTCTAATTTCATTTGTTTTATTTATATTATTCTTGTTTAATAATATGAATTAGTATCAAAATTGATAATAATGATATTTAATCGAAATAATATGTTATTAAATTATTCATAACTAATAATGATATTGAAATAATACTATGTGATGAAGACATGGTATTAAATTTCCTAAATTCTCCATTTATTGTCTAATTTTTTATCTTATCCTTAAAAATTAAAAACCCTTAATATTGAAGAATTTATTTCTGTAGTTAAATTTAAAATTGGTTAACTAAGGGTTAATCAAAATGATAATTTTTATAATTAAATAAAAACTTTTTTAATTATATTGGTTGATGGTATTAAAACCCTATACCAATTTATCTTATAATACATTTCCATTTAGAGGTATTTGGGATGAGAATGAATTTTTATAATTTAATCTTTTTGAAAAATTCCAAAAGTGTCTATCACATCAATCATAAAAGGAAACCTCCTACCTCAATTATTTACACCACATTGAGCCACAAAGATTGAAATAAATAAAAAAATTACCATATAAACATTAATAGACACATTATAGAGGCTACGATGTTTCCAAAATATATACCAGAAATCCCTTTATAGGAGATCCAATGGAACCGTTTTAAAGAAGAGGTAATCGTCTTAATTGATGAATTTGTTTTCTAGTTTTCATTACTTATACTAAATATATTATATTTATCTTAAAATAATATCATAAATATAAAAATTATTCTAAAATTTTATTATTATTAGTGAAGCACTATTATACAACCCCATTCCCATCAAATGATAAGATAAAGTATCGCTTGTTCGTATATATGAGTTACCATCTCCACGTAGAGATACAATTAATTCCCCATAAACATATTTTATGGATGAGTATTTTGATGGGTATAATTTTTTCATATTATAATTATTAAAATATTATATTCTTATTTAATCATAATCCTATATATACCTTATTACCATATAAACTGTTGGAAAATCATACTGATGTCTGCGTGTATGTGTGGACTTCCACCTCTATGAAGCGATGCATTTTATTTTTCAGTCATATTTTACATGGATGGTAATACATATGGAATTAATGAATATATATGTTATAAATGACATACTAATTATTCTATATAGGTTATTTATTATTTAAATTTATTCATTCCATATATTAAAATATGAAAACAGCGTTAATGCATACGAACGACCTACCATATCCATAAACAGTATAATTCATTTTTCTGTACCTAACATCTATGGATGACTATAAACATGTATGTAATTAATATATATTATCTTTATATCATAATTAATATTATAGATATAATTTAATGAAGATAAATTTAAAAGTATTGGACAACTGAAATGAAATACTCATGATAAAAAATAGTTATCACTTAGAGATGATGATTTAAATAAGAAATTATTGATAAAAGTGGGTTTTGAAATGTTATAAAAGAGTCATATATGATATTTTAAGAATGAAAGTAAATATTTAAGATATTTATAAGAAATATAAATTTATTATACAGGAGGTAAGAGTTATTTCAAAGCAAGGATAACTTTTCATTATGTATTTTGTCTCCCTTTTATTTCGATGGGATGCATTCCAAAATCACTATTTGTTTATTTTATACGGTGTATATACTGACCATTAATTTATTTTATAATTATTATCATGAAAATTATATGATATAAAAACCGATATATGGTTCTTTATTTCATGCATATTATGATTAAAAATTAACCACAATGGTAAGGGTATTATGTTAAAATATCACTATTTATCGAGATTGATTATTATTTAGTTTATAACGATGAAATTGTATGATATCTCTCTCATGAAAATTATGAATTTTATCTTCATAGGTTATTTTCTAAAAATAAATTTTTTTACATTCATTTTACTCACATTATGTAATTAAGTGACCAAAAACACATTTTTAAGGAAAATTATCTTCATTTTTCTCTTTGAATGAAAAAACATTATCTTTAATATCCTTATTTTCAAAAAAATTGTTTTGAGATGGTTTTTAATAACCACCTATTATTTTTTAAATTCATTTTCATCAATGTTTTAGTTTTTATAAATGGTTCTGAATGGAAATTCTTGTCATTTTTCAAATGATGTACCTTGTGACTTTACTGATAGAGATATAGAAGGAATGCCTTTTTACTAATACAACATGAAATAAATTTCCCACCATAACGAGTAATTTTCTATTTGAAGCATCTTTTATAGGTTTACAGGGTTCTATTAAAATAAATTTTTTCCTTTCTATTTTCACATTTTTTAAATAATTTATTTCAAAAACGGAAAGGTTATTTTCTTCCTGAAACATTAAATGACTTTTTATTTCTATTTTATTTAATAAAAGACAAAAAACATTTATTTAAATTAATAATTATAGGGGACATGGTCCCATGATATGATTCATATACTTTATCTATATTGTTTATGTTTATAATGATAATAATTCAATGAAACACATTTTTTTCTATTGGGTATATTTTGATGAAATGTTTATGAAATCTAATTATTTTATATTGGTTTTACTATGATGAAATTTCTATGAAACCTATATATTTTACAGGGGGCATGATATGTTGAAATTTTTATGAAATATATTTATTTTCATGGTTTTTGATAAGATTAATAATTTATGATATTGTTGGAACAAATACATATTATTTTCATTATGTGATGGTTGAGACCAATATCTCCCTCCAATACATTGGGAAAATATTGATATCCCATGATATAAATAAGAATGGAATGTCGAGTGAACCCAGTTCAGTGAGGGACCATTCCCACTATGGTAGTATTGAGAGTGAACCTTGAATACTATAATGGTTTATGGAGTAAACCCAATCCACTATGGTAGGCCATGAAACTAGCATTTACTACCATGATAAATATTATATATCATTATGTGTATGCAATATTTCCTTGTATTATGACAAATATATGCTTCCATGAAACTTGTTATATGATTCTTTTATGATTCATATGTTATGGACATCCATGATTTATTACGTGATGCAAGATTATGATCTATGAAATGTAGGGTGTAATTTTCTAATGGTATGCTCTCGCTATTATACCATTTTACCATGTTATTCTTATAAGATCACCGATATCTCCATTTTTATGCTTAGTGAGCATTAAATCTCACCCTTTTTTTTTGTCTCATTCCCTCATGTTATAAATCAAGGTATTAGTAATAAAATTTCTAATAAGGTTTCTAGTTATGATAAAATAAGTGGGAGATAATCGTAATGTTTTACAAACTAATTTTTTATGATTCAATGATTCCAAAGATAATAGAACTAAAATATTCTTGTATGGATGGAAATATTATGAAATTAATATTATTATATTAAGATGTAATATATATGTATGAAAATTATGGGGTTTTATAGTTAGTATTGAAGAAAGGTTTAGTTACACATTGAAACTAGGATGAGAAATGTTTAGTATGAAACCTACAGATAAGTCTATGTATAGTATCACATCCTATTTTTTTGTAAATGCCATTAATAACCTTGTTTAAACCTAGGATACCATATATTGAGAAAAGGTATCAGTATTTAGACATCCTATGAATTATATTTCATGATTTTATGCAAGATCACTCTAATTATTATATCATTATACATATACTTTTCATTTTTGGGTTTTTTTCTATGGTTGGAACCAAAATTAATTATGTTAATATAGACTGTGATAGGCAATGAAGTGATTTTCATCCTAAGAAAACAAATTAAATGTCGTATAGAATGAGAAACCATATGATTATTCTCAAAAAAATATCCCATTATATGATTAACAAACTCTACATGAGTATGTTTATTAATACACATAATAAGAGAAATAAAATGTTTCATAAATAGTATACATGAAAGAATATTCATATTACTGCATGTAATAAATGTGGGAAAAAATCACACCAGTGAATTTCTTTGTAGAACATGATGTTGTTTTGATTGTGTAAAATAAGGACACAAATAATGTAATTTCTAAGTAAAAATGAAAATTATTGTTATACCAATGGATATGAATAATGGTATCCCTAAGGTATGCTCAATCAATGAATGTTTTATATGTTTAAAGTGTTAGAATTATGAAAAATAATGTCTTGATAGTATTGATATAGTAGATAATTCGAAAGGTTCTATGAGTAATGGTTTTATTGATGATTATGAAGAGACTATGAATTTAATATGAAATCTATGGGCTATTTCAACATTATTTTTATATTATAAGTAATAAGCATGATTTAATTGAAGTTGATGAATATTTATACATGATTTATATTTCATATTATAAGAAATAAGTATTAACGAATAAGATGATGAAGACTAAAAATTAGTTTAAGAATGAAAATGTATTCTTGATGTGTTTATGTATTTGAAATTTAAAAATATTTTTTATAAATGGTAAATTGGTAATAATAATAATAAAATGTATAAAGATAATAATATTATATTTTGTCATTAATGATTTGAAATCCTATATTGAATGGTTTCGATAACCATGAAAATTAACATAGTGGTAAGGTGATATTTTTGAAGAATACATGAATAAGGGAATTATAACATTAAATATGTTCCAAATTACAAGTAAATTTTATTTGGGGATAATGATTTCTGAAGGAAGGATCTAGAGGAATCTAGCATTCACATTGTTTATCTGGATAGGCTGTTAAATGAATAGAAAAAACGTCAATGGAATATAAGTAAGAGATAAAGGATCTAATGAAATAATTTAAATAAGTAAAAGGAATCATCTAGAGACATGAAAAAAAGTGAACAAAGTTAGAGAAAATGGATTCCAAATATATAAAAAAATAATAAATTTAAATTTTTGGACTATATTCCATTTATAATAAACTCTGATTGACGATAACATTAAATTTTACTAAATGATTTTAAATGGTTACTATTATTATTCATTTAATTTAATATTGATAAAAAATATTTTTATGTTTATTATACATATCTACATGGGAATATCTTTACTTATTTTTTATTACTCCAAAAAACGGAGTATTTAATTTTTTTTATCTATAACTATTTGATAAACATGAAGATTATCTAAAATTAAATACATCAAATGTTTATATCATATTATTAATTTAAAATCGTAAATGTAGATGTAAATCCTAGGTGAAAAACTAGAAGATAAAGGGAGATATCTATTTTTTATTTTCTTAAAGTATTTCTATTTTGAGTAATTTTTCCCTCCTTAAGTGGATTACTTTTTGAAAATAAAAAATGGGGAGAAATTTAAGGAATGATAAGTGTATCCTAAAATTTATTATATGATTTGTTTTTCCATGTTTAAAGGGATATGATTTTTCTTCACTAATATGATTTTAGGTTTAGATTAAAGGGGGAGAATAATATGATTAATGGATGATAAAAATTGATGGAGATTCTAGCAAAATTACATGGTGTTGTTATTTTAAATATTATTGAAAATGTTATTTTTTGTTCATGTTTATTATTTTCAAAATGGAAAAATTTTTGGGGATATTTTTGTGTTAATCAAATATTTTCACATCCTTTTTTTTGAAAACTACCATCGAGTCCAATTGATTTTAATTAAATTAAAGTTGTTTATTTGATTTTTTAATTCATACTATGTATCTACCAATTCCATGATCCATTTTGACTATGTATATACACAAAATTATAGTACTAGGATGAATAATTTTGATTATGAGAAGATTATCTTAATCAGAAGATAGATTTACACTCATTAGATGAGATTGTATCTCTTGATGCTTTTGGAACCAAACCCAAAAACATGAAATTGGACCATTGGTTGTTTTTATAATGTATTATTTAAATTGGACTGAGGATTAATGAAATTAATGATATAGAAATATATATACTGACACAATAATTTAATTACTATCAAATTAATGTATCTATCACCTCATTTTGAGGAGTTATTCTAATTTTATTTTATTTTAACGTAGTTTTCTTAGAGCCATCATTTGGTATGTTTCATTTTAATGTTATAAGTATTTATTGTGTAATTGTATCATTCAATATTTTTGTACGATGAGATTCTCAAGTGTAATATTTTGAATTTGATAGCTATGATTGAAGAGTGCGCAAAGCAGGGAAACTATAACATATAAAAAATAGAGTTCGATAAAGTCCAGGGTTCTTTGACTTGGTACTGTTTGAGGAGATCAAATAATTTCTTGTAAATATTGTTAACTATTATCCAAATTTATGTCATGGAAATTCCTAGTGCATAAATTATAGTTTTTAGATAACTTAATTGAATATTTTTTTGGTTTTTGGAAATTGTTGATTCCATGGATCTGGTCTTGTAATCAAGGATCTAGTTTGTTTTAAAAATGAATATATCCCATGTGTATAAGTGTTTCAAATAATTGACCTTTAAAGTGAATTCAAAACATCATTTGATACACCATGTTTTTTTCCCTCATGAAACTGTTTCATTTCTAATTGGTTTACTTTTTTATTATAGTTATGTTTTTAAATTTTGAATAATTTATTTTTCCTTGTGCCCATATTATTGTTGTAAATTTTTTACTTTGATATATTATGATTGATCAAAATTTATATCTTTTAATCATTTAACTCTTTGAGTGGGATAAAAGTGTTAGTTACCATTGTTATTACAATTCACCAGCTCTTATAGTTTCAATATTTTTTTAACTACTATGAAAACAAAATATTATTGAACCATTAAATAAATAAACTAATTTCTATTCTAGTACTCAAATGAAAATAAAATATAGGAACACATTTATCTTGTGATCCCAACATGCCTAAATTCAGGCATGTGTGCCACAACTTTCCACTAAGGGCTAGAGTCCAAAATAGAAATCAATAATATAAAATACCAATTTATCCCAATAAAATAACTAAATTTTAACAATGAAAACCAAATAAACAATCCTACTTTACAAGGTAACATGGAAATTAGTCCATTCTTGTACATTCTATCATACAACATGATATCCATGCTATATTCAAATACATTCTAAAACATCCTTCTACCACAACCTAAATAACAAACAAGATCCACTCAGTAACATTTTTTCTCAACCTACTATGAATATACATTGTAATGTTGTAATTTGACACACTTTATAGTAATTAGAAAAAGGTTACATGAGACCTCTATCATGCCTCCCCATACTTTTGAGAAAACCAACAAGAAGTTGTTGGGACCACTTTGAGTATAAAGATTGTATTTGTTATCAACAGTTGTCAATGTTGGTCAAAATGAAGAAGGAGAGGAAGAAGGACTCCATAGTTAATAGAGATCATCTAAAATGTGGATGCTTGGATAATTTTTATGCAATCATAGCATTGAATTTCAGGCTTGGGCAATTATCCCTAATGTAAATTCTGACTATTGTTGATATGATCCTAAGTTCAAAGCATGTGTATCAGAGGTGATGCATTGTCTACAACAATGAAGAATGGTGATTAATCAGACGATGATTTGATGATTTTTATTTCTAAGATATCAGATGTTAAGAGAACATATGATGAAAGCCTTATGATGGAAAGGGGGAGTAAAGGTGCTGCTAGTCATATACATTTTTTATTTAATGGAACGATTCTAGCGGAAGATAGGGAAGGTTCAGTACATTGCATTGAAAATTGGATGATGCTAAAGTTGTTCAATCAAATGATAGATATCACGATAGTGGAGTTTGTGATTAAAGATGAAGAATGGTTATGGAATGCAGTGAAGAGAATCATGACATAGTATTGGATGATATAGAGGTGGTACAAAATAACGTTTTAAGGTGGCGATGTTTTCTAGTGTTTTCCAAATTTTTAGGCCTGAAAATCAATAGATGCATGAATATGTTTTTTGAAAAGGATGTTGTGTGCATTTGTGAAGATGTCCTTGAATTTTTTGCGCAAGGAATTATTCAAGGTCAAAGCATCGTTAAATGGAAAAGTCATGGAGTGCACAGAAAATTGGGCAATGTGCATGAAAAATGATGCTACACGAATGATTGGTATTGTGCGCAATATGGAACATGGTTTAGAATTTTGTGCGCAAGTGGAGTTTTGAGATCAAAATGAAGGAAAGTGGAAAATACATGAAGCACGTGAGAATGTTTTGACAATGCATGAAATATGATGTTGTGTGAAAGTGTTTTTACGCAAATAAATAGGGGTTTACGCACAAGGCAGTGATTGTCATGCCGGGTCAAAAAATGCCTATAAATTAGAGGTGACCCCTGTGCATTTTAAAGGCTCAAAATTTAGATAAATTCCAAGATATGGTACATGAAAAATAGTATTTGCGCTTAAAAATAATGTTTCACATAAAAAGTAGGGTTGCGAGTTAAAATTAGGATGCACGTTAAAAGGAAGTTGCGCATAAAAGTTTATATTCCAAAAGTGGATTTTTGTGCACAATCAATGAAAATTTCATGCAATACACCTAGATAGTTGTGAAAAAAATTAGATCCCCAAAGTACTTTAACAAGTGCAATGCACTCTTGATGTGTCTCGCGAAGAAGGAGAACTACTCCCTCCATACGAAGATGAAACTGCAAACAAGTGACTGGTTTCCTCAATCCCTCGTTGTGTTTCATGAAGAATATCCAATGAGTAAAAAGCTAGTGAATAATCACCCTGATAGTTCTTTGTGAAGATAGATCCATGAACCATAGCTAGTTCTATGAAGAATAATCATGTGTCCTTTTCGTGAAGAAGAAGACCCATGGATCTCTCTATATGCACAATGGTGAACACTCATTGGTTGCAAGATTTATATACACCGTTTGCAGGGGTGTTTTTGCTTATGTCAGGAAAAGAAAAATATTAAACTAAAATCATGTATTCAAAATGGAAGAAGGAAGTATATTGATACACTCATGTGTTGGTATTGGGAGTTGAAGAAATAGATTAAGTCTCTTTAGTACTATTTCTTATTATACCATGTCAAAAAGAAAGAAGAGAAGAAGAAGAAGAAAAGTGTTTGCTCAATTGAAGGCATACAATTATTCCAGGACGTTTAATTCATCTGATTCTAATTGAGATGATCTTAGTGTTTGGTTAATCACAAAGGTAACTTTTGAATCTATCCAGAAGAAGAAGAAGAGTTTAGTGCATTTGGTTTTCCACTGAAAGAGAATGTGTGAAGAAGAGAAGGTTTTAGCGCAGTTGATTTTTCATTGAAGAATCGAATGAATAAGAGTGTGTGGCTTACAATATTGATGTAAATAAAGAACAGTTTGGTTACATGCATGTTTCTAAGAAATTGACAAGTTGAAAAAGAATGATTTGGAAGAACAAAGTAACATTGTAGCATCCAACAGGTCTCAACAGCTAGAAGAATATTTTGGTGTTGTAAAATATTTTAATAGAGATAAGATTGTCTTAAGAGGTATCATAAGGAACTTTCTATGGACTCCAAGAGACTGTCTAAATTGGATTTATAAATAACTAGCCATTGTAAGGGTATACCATACTCGTTTAATGTTGTAAGAGGATTTTTCCCTCCCCCCCCCCAAGTGTATGGAGTCACACTGACTAGAAGACTGTTTTCCTAGTCAATCACTATATCATTTATTACATTATAGTGGAGAATCTGTGTACTGGTCATTTCCTTAGACGGCAAGGATGATTCATCTCTTATTGGGTGGTGAACCTTGTAAAAATATCATGTGCATATATTTGCTTCATTCTATTATTTCATGTTATAAGGAAAAGAGAATAATAGAATCAAGATCCTAACAGGTCAATAGGTATAGGGATAAAAAGTTGGAATTGGATTCAAAAGTCCCCACCCCTGATTCAACCCCCTCTCATTGTTAAGTATATCCCAAACTGGTCCTCTCAATTGGTATCATAGCAACATGTTCACCTTTGTTGGATTCTTTACATTGAATATATTCTCATTGGATGATTTGAGATTCTTTCCTGAGTCAACAATGAAGATCAGTTTTGAGGAAGAGTTAGTTATCTCTGAGTATAATTCTATGACTACCAAAACATTGGTGAACATGAAAATGAAGGAGAAGAGAAATTTGAAAAAGAAGTCCATCTTATTTCATGAAGAGGAATCATCTGGTACTCTATATGTAGATGACATTGAAGACACACAAGACATGGAATGTAATGAGAAGATGGCTCAAGTCCCCACCAAGAAGATGGAAAACCTTCCTACATCAATTGTTCAAGAGGTATGTGTTAGTACAGTTGGAAATTATTATCATGATGAAAATGATAGCACATGTGGGGCGATCAATCTTCAGCATCTCAAGAAATTTCAGTTGATATATTAAAAATGATTCTGCCTAGTATTCCAGAATAATGTACATCCCTAGTTTATGGAGTGTTTAAATTCATGTAGGATAATATCACTCATCTGGAAGAAGAAATTGATGTTTTGGAGAAAGGCTTTCAAGAAAAAATTGTTGAATGTTTAAAGCTCTCTAGATAGGTTGGAGCCATTTAAGCAACAAATAGGGGATTTAAAGTATGTTCTTCAATGTAGCACAATGATGTTGAATAAAAAGAGGGAGTCAAAATGAATCAAAAAGAGAGGATCCATGAACATAAATATGACCTCATAAATATTAATTAAGTCAAGAAGTTATATTTGTAAGAAGACTCCAAGAAAATAAAATAACATGACTCTTTGTTACAAAAAAGTAATAATGCATGGAGATAATGTTGAAATATTAATGAAGGATTGTGAAGAGAAGATGAAAATGATTGAAGGCCAAGAATCCATCAACAATATGAGATTTCTATAATTGGACAATGATTTTACCAATATTGAGATGACTCATATTGAGTCTCCACAAAAGAAGGAAACACTTGCTTCTAGTACTAAATTTTCACTGGAAGATTATACTGTCAATAGACCTCCAACACGTGATAAAAAGATCATTACTTCACTCATTGATCCATCACAAAAAGCTAAGAATGATAAGTTATCATCCATAACAACTTGTACAAATGTTTTTAAAATTTATTGTACATAAAACATAGGTTGGAAGAATAATTCTAAAAAATAATGGATGAATAAAAGTTATAATAAACCTACCACCATCGCTAGGGTGTATTGGGGAAAGAGTGTGGAATATGGATCCCCACAAATATCACTACATACCTAGAATTATATTAAGAAAACTTATAAATATTATGGGAAGAATTCAAGGTTTCTTGTTTAATGTTGGTTCTATAATAGATTTGGGCATTGTGAACTGGATTATTGGTACAATCACTTGAATGTAAAATCACATAGAAAGCCCACTTAAGGGAGAGAAATCTAGAGAAGTAGAAGAAACATCCATAGATCCAAAAACATATGTACACTGTAAACAAATTTAGAATGCTTGAAAACATCTGTAATGTATACAGTGGAAGTGGTCACAAGGTTTGTAAATTCTCATCTACATAGGTATCCAAAGCTGAGAAGAAAATGAGATCAATAAATATTTCAAATAATTAAGAAGAATACTTCATAAGAAATCAGAATAATGTTGAAAAATAAAATTCTCCAAAGAAGACTCCAAGAAGGATAGATTAGAATACCTTCGATTAAAAATCCTAGAAGGTGAAGGGTAGTGCATCCAAAATAACTTTTAGGAAGGATAACACTCATAATAATATATGTGGAAGATCAAATCATGTTGCCTTAGTTCAAAATGACTTATGGGTTATATGGCTAGAATATTTGGAAAGGATGATAAAAATGGAAGATGCACAAGTTAAGACCTGTATAAAAAGTAAAAAAGAAGATTCCAAATAAGGAAAAGAAATTTCTATGTGTGTGGTGGAACAAGGCTGGTCATAATATTATAAGTTGCATTGCACTTATTCTAGACCAAGAAGAATTCCTCAAGAAGATGAATGATCCATCATGAGATTCTAGTGCTTTTAAATATCTTCAAGAAAGAAGATTCACACAAAAATAATTGGAAGATGTGATAATATCCAAATATCCACAATCAAAATTTACGATCAAATGTGCAACTAGGTAGAATCAAGTAAATAGAGAATCATAGTTTAGAAAACCATCTCATCTTTGTTGTTCACACTGTTGAAGCAAGGAGGATCCACCTTATTCCCATAAATCGTTATGTATTATATTTGTTCAGATAATACATTGAATTGAAGGTGAAGGAAGCTCTCAGTGAGAGAACCTGAGAAGAAGTTATTGTTATCAAATATTTATAGTAAATCTAATGAAGTTATAATCCGTGAAAGATTCATCAATTGATATTGAAATATTAATAGGATGAGGGATCACCATTTATGAATATGATGAGGAATGTACCCTTGTGTGGGGGACATATGAAGAAGCTTCCAAAGTTATTATTTCAATCTGTATCAACTTCAGTAGGTATCAAAATCAATTAATATAGAAATTTCATGAATACCATCTCATTGGAAAAGGTATTTCATTTCTTAATCTCTCATCCTTGGTTACTAAAAATAACGATATGTTTACAAAGGGGGAGTAACTAATTTAGTCAGTGACATAAGAAGAATTAATGTTCCACAGGGCCACTTATCCTACAAATTTCAATTAAATGTTTTTGATTTTTTTGTTAAAGTGATTTCCATAATTTCAGGTTGATTATTTCTGATCACATCCAATATCTTCGGCCAACAATGAAAGTATAAAACAATTGAAGACAATTTTATGAGATCTCATCTCATGAGGTATCATGATAAGTGGATAATAGAAAACTTTGTTGTCTAAATCAAATTCACATGTTTTCTTCATCGATATTTTCTCAAGATAACATGGTGTGAAATGATTTATGGAACACTACTTAAGTAAATACTAATACCCTCTATACCATGAACTTTGTAAATCTTATCAATAAGTGGGAGAGAAATTGAAATGAATGTTTGAAAAGTAAGGGGGAGAGAATGAAGTAAGGGGAGAGAGAAGATGCTCATTTTGGCATTGATACATTCATTTTAGGAGAAATCCTAAGGTATTGACAACACAATACAAAGGGAGAGATTTTTGGGACCTGTTTTTGTACGAATATTAATTTTTTTTCAACAGTTTTCAATTCTAGTCAAAATAAAGGAGATGAAGAAGGACTCCAATTTTAATGGAGATCAGCTAATGTGTGGATTCCTGGAGAAATGTTATGCAATCATAGAATTGAATTTCATGCTTATGAAATTATCCATCAAGTAAATTAATATGATTATTGAGCAGATCATATGTTCAAATAATGTGTATCAATGGTAATACAATGTCTACAACAATGAAAAATAGTGATAAATTAGACGATTCTTTGATGATTTTTATTTCAAAAATAAGATAAGTTAGGAGAACTTATTATGCAAGCCTTATAAAGGAAATGGGGAGTAAAGGTTCTACAATTCATATATAGTTTTTATTGGAAGGAAGATGCGAGTGTAATATTGGGAAGGTTCATTACATCCCGTTGAATATACTACTATGCTAAAGATGTTCGATCAGAGGATATATATCACGATAGTGCAGTTCATGATAAAAGTTGAAGTATGGTTATGGAATATAGTGAAGATAATCATGAAAATTAATGGATGATATGGAGGCACCACAAAAGAATGTTTTAAGGTGGCACTATTTTCCAGTGTTTGCCAAATTTTTCGGCTTAAAAATTGAGAGATGCATAAATGTGTTTTTGGAAAAGGATATTGCATGAATTTGTGAATATGTCTTGTAATTTTGTTCACAAGGAATGATCCAAGGTCTAAACGTTGAAAAATGGAAAAGGAATGGAGTGCGTGTAAAATTTGGAAAAGTGCGCAAAAAATGAGGCTGCACGAATGATTGGTTTTGTGAGCAATATGGAACACTGTTTAGAATTTTTCATACAATTGGTTTTTTGAGACCAGAATGAAGAAATATGGAAAATCCATGAATCATGTGAAAATATCAATATAGTGAACAAAATATGATGTTGTGTGATAGATTTTTTATACACATAAAGAGGGGTTTTTTCATGGAGTAGTGTCTTTCAAGCAGTGTCAAAAATTCCTACAAGTACAAGGTAACCACCTTGTATTTTAATGGATTTTCACTTAGATAAATCTCGAGCTGTGGTGCACAAAAAAGAGGAGTTGTGTGTAAATTTTGGGGTAGCGCATAAAAATTAGGCTATGCATAAAAATGAAGTTGTGCGTAAAATTTAATGCGCCAAAATTGTATTTTTGCATGAAAGGAAATAAAATTCCCCACAATACACCCAAAAGGCTACATGTAAACTCAGATTCCAAAAGGTCTTTAATAGGTTCTATGAACTCTTGAAGTGTCTCATGAAGAAAGAGAACCACACCCTCTGTGCGATGAATAAACCCCAAAAAAGAGACTGGTTTTCTCAAACACTCATTGTGTTTCATGAAAGAGATCTTGTGTGTACACATCCAGTGAATACGAAGCCTTGTAGGGATTTGCAAAGAAAGATCCATGAACTGTCCCTGGTTCTATGAAGAATAATCATGCATCCTCTGCATAAAGAAGAAGTCATGTAGATCTCTCTACTTTCAGGAAGGTGGAAACTCATTGGTTGCACAATTTATATAAATGATTTTCAGGGTTGTTGTTTCTTGTGTGATGAGGAGACAAATGTTCAACTGAACTCATATTTTCACAAAGGAATAAGAAAGTATACTACTACACTCATCTTTTGGTATTGAGAATTAATGAAAAAGATTAAGTCACTGCTTTACTATTTCTTATTATACTGTGTCAAAGTGGAAGAAGAGAAGAAGAAGAAGTACATTGTATGGACAACTGAAGGCTAGAAATTATAAAGGTCTATTTAACTCAGATGATGTTATGTGAGATGATCCTTAGTTTTTAATTAATCACAAATGTAATTTTTAATTCTATATAGATGAAGAAGAAGAGTTTAGTGCACCTGTTTTTGCACTGAAAGAGAAAGTGTGAATAAGAGAAGGTTTCAGTGCACCTGATTTTGCATTGAAGAAGAAAAATAAGAAGAGTGTGTAGCTTATAGTTTTCTTGTAGAGAATGAATAGGTTGGTTACTTTCATTCTTCTAAGAAAGTAAAAAGTTGAAGAAGAATGTTGTTGAAGAACAAAGTAGAACTGTAGCAATCGACAGGTCTCAACAAGTGGAAGATTCTTTTGGTGTTTCAAACTATTTTAATAAAGATAAGACTGTATTCAGAGGTAGTATAGGTAACCAGCTAGAAATTTCAAGAGACTGTATAAAATATATGTATAACGAACCAGCGAGTGTAAGGGTATATCCTACCTGTTTCAAGTTAGAAGAGGATCGTTTCCCTTACCCCCTCCAAATGTAGTGAGTCACACTGACTAGCATGTTGTTTTACTGTCCAACCACTATAATAGTTACTACATTACAGTGAAGAATCAATGTACTATTCATTACCATACACGGTAAGGACTTATCTTCTTTTATTGAGTGGTGAACCTTGTAAATAATATTGTGTGCATATTTTTACTACATTTTATTATTTCATTCAATAGTGGAAATAGAATACGAGAATAAAGATCCTAAAAGGTCAAGAGGAACATGGATAACAATAAGGAATTGGTTTTCAAATTCCCTAACACTGCTTCTCTAAGAGTTGGTGTCATAGAACCAACTGGTTTAACATTTATTACATGGATATTTAATGTATTATTACATATTTCCCATTTTTTCATGAATATTATAGAATAATGCCCTAGAGTATTTTTCGCATTGATAAGGACATGGAAGTTTCGTGTAATGATGAGAACATTGAAATGCTATAAAAATATTCTCAAATATAGTTTGGCGATTGGATGACATACTATGATTGGACACATAGCATGCAGACCGTCATGTGAGAGTACTTGTAAAAAAATGAGCCTTCCTCACATGAAGTTTGTACTTGGTAATCTCCAGTATAGGAGATTATGAGAACAGACCCGCTAGTAGGAATTCCTCATGTTTTGGTTTCATCATATATTTATTTTTGCGAGCATGTGTAATTATCCTTAGACATTAATATTATCATTAATAAATGTCACAACATAAACTCATTGATTTACTAATGAAAACCATCATGCAGATAGCTCGCTGGAATTATGGTATGTTGGGTGTGTCATGAGTGGCATGTTATTAATGGATAGGTTGGGGAAGGATTTTTACCTTCCATTTATGGGAGTTGATATCTCGGTCCTTTGATTGAAATAGAACTATCACGTGAAATTCCATGGCCATGGTGTAATGATTAGTTTATTTCTAGTTGTCAAAAATCGACGTATCAAGAAAAAATGTTGACAACTCTATCACAAAACCTACTTGATGTGATACTGAGATAAAGGGATTATATTACACAGTGAGCATTCATATGTGGATGCCATTGTAGCGACCTTAAGTTCATCTTCTTGGGTTCCATGATCTGTTTCTAGATTGTACTCATGGAATTTAGGCAAGGCCGCCTATTGTCAATGAGAAAAAATCCTAGAGGGTCATACAGTAAGTGTCTTTAGTGGTATCAGTTAAATTCTATGTGAATTTAATTAAAAAATATTATTCTCATGATAGTGGAATAATTTTATTCATGTCAAAATAATTGCATAAATAAAATAAATATTAATTCAATGGATTTTGGGGAAATATATTTATTTATTTTATATAACATTTAATAAATATTTACATACAATTTCGTAGAAAAAATATTTATTTAATAGAATAAATTATTTATTTATTTATTCTAGTATTTAATAAATAGATGTGGAGTTCAAGTGGACTAAGGCCGGCCTGGTAGTAAAATCATTATTTTCTAGAAGATAAATATTTATTTAACTTGTTTCCAAAAATTATAAAAACATAGCTATTATTTTGTCACACAAAATTTTATTTATAATTCCGTTTTTCACATGTTGGTGCACCTTAAATAATGACGCAGTATTATTATTAAAAATTGATTTTCCTCTAAGTTCATGAATGTATTTAATTTTTGCTATGTATTGAAATATTTTAATTGAAATTCAATGTATATAAATAGACGAGTATGCCTATTGTTCCATTTACCACATGCCTGGTGAATTGAGAATTGGTGAGAAAAAAAATTTCTCTATCAAATCCTCTTCTCTACCCTCTCATGAATGAGAAACATTCCTCAAATCCGAAGAACAATCGGTCAAGAATGAGCGACACAAGACACTCACTTCGCCGCGCTATCACCCGGACAATGAACTGTGTCGATAAGAGGACATCATAGCGTGTGTGGATCACCACTAGAGGGATTCAAGTTTGGTTTCTTGCAAGGGAAACAAAATAATCCAAAAGAGTAATTCTGAACGATCAACATCATCAATGAAGAAAATACTGAATATCCAAGTATTATTTTCTTTATGAAATTAATTAAACTAATTATAAACATGATGTGAAAGATCCTCTCTAAAGGCTTTGGGTCTCTTATTTCTTCAACTAAATCTTTGATTATATTCTATTTAGAATGGCACTCATCATCATATTGATCCCAATATAATCATTGATCAGGGTACAAATAAATGTTGGGTGTTGTCCCAACCACACTTCCTCTACACCAAAACCTACAAGTGGTATCAGAGGGTTTACATCATAGTTTATAATTATTTAAAAAATTTGATGATGATTTACTCATTTAATAATTTAGTTGTTTTAATTCGAGTTAATTTTTCTGAAAATATGAATATCGAGATCTGTTCCTCCTCTATCGTTTCTTGCTCACCTTTAAGAAACGATCTTTTATTTTAATTTTGATCAAAATAAAAAAAGGATCTCATCAGGAGGTTCCAAAGGATCCTGGATGTACAACACAAGAACACACGACGTGTATTCAGACATACACGTGATATAGCCAATGTTCAACACACTATTTCTAGTCCTCCAAACCATGCCATGTCATTAGAGTTTGTCTAATTCATAATGACTCTATGTGTTGACCAAGAACAAGTGAAACATAGTTTCCAGATTACACGCTCTGTGGCCCACTGGACACGACCTGTAGTCTCTTCGGGTTATGGTTGGACCGTGTACCCCGTACACGTCTTGCCTGACTAGAGACCATGTAATGAGAAACTATATGGTGTGTGTCCTACTAGACATGCCATGTACTCTAAAGATTTCCGAAGTACACTCACACAACGTTTACAAAGGCGTGTACTTCATATGGACGATGAGAAATAATACACGCCATGTAGTTAGAACTACACGTCATGTACTCATCCAAATTATGCATATTTATTAAAATTTATTATTATATTATACAAACCCTTGTGACTTTTACCATCGTGCAGGCGTAAATATGAGGCACAACACGTGATAGTTATTTTATATTTGTGTGTTTTTTTAACATCTTTGAAATGTTCATTTCTACTCATTTGGTATTTATGAGTAGGAATTCACCAGGTTGCCTCTAAGGTAAAAGTTACGTACAATGATAATTTTAAATTAATTTATTTGTTTAAAATTATGATGGATGAGAACCTCAAGGAAATTCAGAAAAGGGTTGAAGACAAAAGGATTGATTAATTATATATGATAATTAATTTATTAGTGTGTGATATATTTTTAAAAAGAATGATTAAAGAATTGAATGTAAGTTTTATTTATGTGTATATATCGTTGCATGTATGGATGATCATGAAATAGACTAGGACATTTGTATATAGATGGTTTCTTTAAATTTATTTATTTAAATTAAATTTGTTGGCCTGTGAACCTTCTCATCATTAATATGTTGCGCATGTGTTCCCATGTTTTCTTTTATATAAAACCCCTTTTTACCCCTCAACTATATGTGAGTCAGAAAAGGTATATGTAATTGATGGAACTACCAAGCTAGTGGAGGCGATCAAGATAGATCCAAGATGAAACCAATCCGAAGAGATAGAGAGGTCGACAGGTTGAAAGATGTAAAAACGAACCCAATAGGTTCAAGATGCTTCTCTTATAGGTCAGGGCTAGTTTATCAACCTCTATATAAACTAACCATTAGAAAATATCATGGTCATTATCTTTATTTTATTTCTGTCAATTTCATGGTTTATCATTATGGATGTGTTGTCACGATCACATAATTAATGAATTAAACATGCATGCAAGATAAAACTAAAACAAACCATAATTTTTTGTAAAAATTATTAGTATATGATTAATCACTTAAGTAAGTTATACCTAATATTAACAAGCATGTGTTGATGATAATAATCAATTCAAACATAGTAGATAAAAATCCCCCAAATAAAATATTATGTCAGACCAATCATTCTGTTAATAGATTAATGGAAAAACTCAATAAAACTATGTGTTTGACCAACCCTTTTTGGGACACATAATTTTATATAGGATTACCTTATGAAAAGTTTCTAGTTGACTTAACCATATTACATCAAGATGTGTCACCCGTTCTAGTCTTGGTGTAATATTGAAGGAATGAGTTGAGAATATCCAAATTCATGATTTCAGGATTGGGGAGTCCACTCAATTGATCAAGGAGCTGTAAGCCCATAGTTGGAAAAGACCAGCCTATATAAATACCCTCTAATAGCTTGACCAACCCTTGTTGGGGTTATATGATGGGGAATATGGATCCTTTCCTCTAGAATGTCATGGAAACTAGACATTCTGGGTTTAATGGGGAGGTAAATTTGGGACGTGATAAAATAGTGAGAGATTTAATAGAAATTTATTATTTATCGTAAAATGCAATCAATATAGTACTAATGATATTGTCTTTTAAATGTAGAATTAAAACGAAATGCTCATCAACTGCACTATCTGTACGATAAATTATGGATAAGGACAACATCCTTACCAGGGGTAACTTCCATGAATGGTTTAGAATCTTACGTGTTATCCTATTCCATGAATGGAAGTATTATGTGTTGGAGTCAGCTTTACCTGATCCACTTGCCAAAAAGGCGAGTGATGAGGATTTCCTAGTCTACGAGAAATTTATGAACAATGCGGTCAACATTCAATGTTTTATGCTCTCATCAATGACATGGGAGCTCATGAAGTCTCATAAAAATATTGATTCTTATAGAATGATTGGGCACCTCCATGGTATTTACCTGGAGAGAACAAGAAATTAAAGGTTTGAGATCTCTATAGAACTTTTTCAGAGTTATATTGGAGAATTTTCCCCAGCTGGGCCTCATGTACTCATGCTCATTGGCTACATTGAGCGCCTGGAGGTTTTAGGGTTTAAACTCCATGATGAAATGGATATCGATCTCATTCTCACATCACTACCTCAGAGATTCTATAACATTATTGTCAATTTATATATGAAAAACATTAAGAAGTCTCTATCTGATATTATTACCCTCATTCTTCATGTGGACAAAGATATGATGTGTTAAAAGCCTTCTGTCCTTATGGAGAAAATAGGAAAGGGAAGGACAAGAGATTTAATCCCAACGATTCTTCACGACCTTCCAATATAAGAAAGACCAAAGGGGAGGCATGTGAACAAGATGATGTTTGTTTATCATGTGTCAATAAGGTCCACAAGAAGAAGAACTAAACCCAACCTAAGAAGTAAGGAAAATCTTCAGTTGTTTTGGTTATTGAATTCAATCTATTTGTTTCTACTAATTGAATATTAGATACAACTTGTGGTGCTCACATATTTATCCAAATACTGGAACCATGTAGATTCAAGAAGATTGACCGAGGATAGGTAGATCTAAGTGTAGCCAATGGAGCTAGACTTGCAGCTCTATCATTCCAGGACTATCACCTCACATTCCCAACTTGAATGTTATTAGTGTTAAAGGGCTGTTTTTATGTGACATTTGTAACCAAAAACCTATGTTCTGTATCCAGACTAGATGTAGATGGATTTTTTTTCATGTTTGGAAATTAATGTTGGTTCATTTATAATGATAGCATTTGTTTTGGTAGGGAACATTTATACAATTGTATTTATGTGTTGGATTACACAAAACAAGTAATTACAATCGATGATAAAGATACTTCACATGACTCATACCACACCCAACTTCGGAATCACCAGCTAGGTCATGTAAAAGAGAAACTCTTGACAAAGTTACATAAAAATAGATATTTAGATTCTTTTGAACTAAAACCACTTGGCATTTGTCATGCATGATTACAGGAAAAAATGACCAAAACCCAATTTGGTGGGAAAGGTGAAATGGAAAAAGAGATTCTTGAATTGGTTTATCCAGATGAGTGTGGACCATTTCTAGTGGAAGCAAGGCATGGGTACTCATACTTCATAAATTTTACAAATGATTTTAGTAGATATGGATATATCTATTTAATGAGGTAAGAGTAAGATTCCTTTGATAAGTTTAAGGAATACAAGAATGAATTTGAGAACCATATTTGTAAGAAGATTGTGAAACTCCACTCAGACCAAGGTGGGTAATATCATAATCAATGATTACTTATGGGAGTATGGGATCCTATCCCAACTCACACCTTTTTACACACCTAAATGGAATGGTTTAAGAGAGAGGAGGAACCACATCTTCTTGGACAAGGTGAGATCAATGATGAGTCATGAAAGTCTTCCATTATTCCTTTGAGGGTATGCATTACAAATAGCGACACACATACTAAAACAGGTACCAACTAAATTGATAAATGGTATTCCATAAGAGTTCTGGAATGGATGAAAATCTATTTTATCAAATTTACACTTTTGGGGTACCAAAGCATTTGTTAAGGCCTCTTCGGGTAACAAAATCGCACCCCAAGGCACAATGTGTACCTTTATCGAATACCGCAAAGAAACAAAGGGATATTACATATATAACCCCTAAAAATAAAAGGTTATAGTGGAAAGACATTCCATATTCCTTGATAGGGAGAACACATCCCAAAGAGATAGTGGGATTGAGATAGACTTCGATGAAGTCATGGCTCAAGGTACGTAATATTTGGTATAAGAACAGATTCCAAAAAGCCTCATGGAAAAAGAATCTTTCCCGAGACACAAGTACTGGGTAAGAGTACAGCAGTTGTTAGAGAATTGGAACTGTATGATTTTCTAGCTATCGAGGTTACTGATTCATTATTAGTTGATAATAATGATCCTTTATCCTACAAGGAAGCAGTATGTGGAACAAACGTTTCCAACAGGTAAGAATCCAGGAATTCTAAAATGGATTCCATTTACCATAACCAAGTCTAGATTTTGGTAGATCATCCAGTTGATGGAAAGACCTTTGGTTGAAAATTGGTATTCAAGAAGAAAATAGACTTGGAAGGACAATTCAGTACCTATACGGAACGAATGGTTGCAAAATGGTTTAAATAGATTCATGGAATTGACTACGATTAAACCTTTTCACCAGTTGCAATGCTGAAATGCATCACAATTCTACTTGCATTTGTAGCATACCATGACTATGATAAGTTGAAAATGGATGTCAAAACAACATTCCTTAATGGGATCATTAAGAACGATTTTTATATGACACTACCTAAAGGGTTTGTTACTCCAAACGATGACAATATGGTATGAAAGTTTCAAAAATCCATTTATCCATTAATTAATGCATCCATGACATGGAAAATCAGTTTTGATGAATCCATAACAAAATTTGGTTTTATCAAGAATAAATGTGAGCCTTGTGTCTACAAACGTTTTAGTGGTAATGGATTCATTTTACTAATAGTATATGTTAAGGCCATATTACTTATTGGAAATGAAATACCAGTCGTATAGTCTGTTAAGGCATGGTTAAATCAATGCTTCTCCATGATGGAATTGGGAGAGGTAGCATATATTCTTGGGAGCAAGATCCATCGTGATATATCCAAGAGATTTCTAGGACTAACTCAAAGTAAAAACATTAATAAGATACTGAAGAGATTCATTATGGAACAATCCAAGAGGGGACTATTCCCAGTGTCACATGTCATTCATCTTTCCAAGAAAATGTTTCCTCAAACACATTAGCAAAGAATGATAATGTCATGGACTCCATACGCATCACTGATTGGGTCAGCCTTGTATGCCATGTAATATACTAGGTGGGATTATCCTACAAATTGAGTGTGGTAGGCATACATCAAGCTGACATAGGTGACCACCATTGGATGTTATTCAAGACTATCCTAATGTATATGAGGCTTTCTAAGGATATGTTCCTGGTTTATGGAGGAGATGAGGAACTAGTCATCAGAGGATATGCAGATTATAGTCTCTAGACTAATCAAGATGACCTGAAGTCGCAAATGGGATACATCATCACTTTGAATGGAGGTGTTGTGAGCCGGAAGAGCTCAAGGAAGAGTGTGGTCACAGATTATATAGTAGAGTCTGAGTATATCCAAGCTTCTGAGGTAGTTAAAGATGAAGTTTTGATTTGAAGCTTCCTCCAGGAGCAAGATGTGATACCTAGAAGTAAATATCCCACCACATTGTACAGTGATAATACTATATTGATAGCTCTATAAAAAGTTACAAGGTCACATCAAAATACAATGCACATACTTTGGAAGTATCATCTCTTGAGATATTTTTTTTCAGAGAGGTGAAGTTTTAGTGGGAAATATTTCCACGGAAGAAAATTTAGATGACCCCTTGACTAAAGATTTGAATCAATATAAACATGATCACCATATGAGGTCTAGCGGACATAAATTCATAGGCAGTTGGATCTCGTCCTAGTGGGAGTTTTTAAGAATTGGTGTCCTAAAACCAACTGGTTTTACTTTTATTACATGGATATTTAATTTATTATTACATATTATTCATTTTCCTACATGTCTATGATGTAATAATGTCCTAGATTATTTTATACATTGATAAGGTCATGGTAGTTCCCCACGGTGATGAGAACCTTGAAATTCAATAATAATATTCTTAAATAGTGTTATGTGGTTGGATGAAATACTATGATGAAACACATAGCATGCAAACTTTCATAAGCGAGTACTTATAATTAGATGAGACTTCCTGTCATGATGTTTTCACTTGGTAATCTCCAAGATAGAAGATTATGAGAACATACCTTCTAGTTGTAATTCCGCATGGTTTGGTGTCATAAGATATTTCTATCTATGAGCGTGTGTAATGATCCTTAGACTTAAAGATTATCATTAATACATGTCATAACTTACTCACATTAATTTACAGATGAAACCCGTCACATAGATAGTTGAGGTGAAGTAATGTACATTTGTAATTTCATGAGTGGCATGTTATTAATGGATTAGTTGAAGAAGGATTTTTCCCTTCCATTTATGGATGTTTATATCTTGACCTTTTAATTGAAATAGAACCGTTGCAAAAACATTCCATGTCTATAGTGTAAAGAGGAGTTTATTTTTGGTAATTAAAGAACGAGGTATCAAGTATAAAAATTTATGACACTATCATGAAACCTACTTGATGAGATATTGAGACAAAGGTATTATATTACATAGTAAACGTTCTTATGTGGATGTTATAATTACAACTTTATATTAATTTTCTCGAGTGTCTCTACCCATTGCTATAAAGAACTATTTCACTTTCGTTAGGCCTGCCTAATTCCAACGAGATAAAATCCGAGAGGCTCACACACTAAGTTTCATCGGTGGTCTCGGTTAAATTATTTTTGAATTTATTGAATAAATATTATTCTCAAGAATGTGGTAAACTTTTATTCTAGTTAAAATTATTTCAAAAATTAAATAAATATTTATTCACCAGATTGTTGGTAAAATATATTTATTTATTTTATTGAACATTTAATAAATATTTACTTACTAGTTTGTAAATAAAATATTTATTTAAGAGAATAAATTATTTATTTTTTCACTCAAGTGTTCAATAAATGGAATTAGAGTTAGAGCTGGCCAAGGCCTGTCTGATAGTAAAATCATTATTTTCAAGATGATAAATAATTATTTAACAAGTTGGCACAAATTAAAATAATAGTGCTATTATTTTGTGAAGAAAATTTTTATTTATAATTCATTTTTTTGGAAGTTGGCACACAATAAACATTGATGTGGTATTATTATTAGAGGCGTGAGTTTTCTCTTAGTTCATGAATTTATTTAATTGTTTCTACGAAATTAAATATTGTAATTGAAGTTCCATCTATATAAATAGACAAGTATGCCTATTATTCCATTCACCACCCCACATACATAATGAATTGGGAATTATTGAGCCAAACAATTTCTCTCTTGAATCCTCTTCTCTCCCATCTTTTGAACGAGAGAAGTTCTTCAAGACTGAAGAACAAGTGATTATGAACGACTGATAAAAGACATTAGATTCACCACGATAGAACCCAAAGAAAGAGCGATGTCTATCAGATTCCATCCCAGCACATGTGGATCACCACCAAAGGGATTCTAGTTTGGATCTATGAAAGCGCTACAAGAACATCTCGAAGGGTAATTCAGAACGATCAACATCATCAATAATGAAAATACTGATATCCAAGTATTAATTTCTCTATGAAATAAATTAAATTAATTATAAACATGTTGTCCAAGATACCCCTAATGTTATCGGGCCTCTTCTTATTTATCTAAATATTTGATTACATTTCATGGAGACTGGCATTCACCATCATATTGATCCCATAATAATTGATGATCATGGTAAAAAAAATGTTGGGTGTTGTCCCAACCATGCTTTTACAGTGCCCAGAACCTATAGATACACCCCCCTCTCAGTGGTAGGTATATCCCAAACTGGTCCTCTCAGTAATGTAGATCTGATGGGTATTAGTGAAGAGACTATCCCCTATGAAGATAAATAATAATAATAAAACAAGAATAATTTATGAAACACTAAATAACTAATAAAAATAATGTAGACTTTATACACGATAGAAAAATCAAACATATATAATTTCATGTCAGTCATACAAAAATAATATAGATGTTTTATAATATAAATAGGTACATATATAAATAATGAAATTAAAATAAAATGTTATGCATCATGGAGAAACCACATTACCCATGTGAAAAACTAGAACATTCAGCATGTTCACCATTTACACCACTATATTCAATATAATTCTGATGATAATCCAATACCATTATCAAGTCCATGAACTATAAAGTATAAACACATCATAGAGGCTCATATAGAGTGTGTGTATAAACATAGTGGACCACCAATGAAAATTCATTTATATAATATCCATCTGTATACAAATTCCTACAAGTGTAATAAATCGAAAAAATATAATTCCAATAAACCTTCTCCACTCAAGGTCGACTATCGATGATTGAGCCATTAATTTCTTTGGAAATTATCAAATTGGAATAATACATCCATATTATATCATACTATAAGTTTCCTTGTACTTCAAAACACTGTCAAATTCCAACCATAACCAATGATACCATATTGAGTCAACTATAATGCTCATAATTCAAATCATTATATCACATAACAAGTCCCATGATTATCTAAACCATTTTACCAATAATAGGTTAAATAGTTCGATGAAACCCATGGAATTAAGAGACTCATCCTTTAATACGACAAACCCTTAGTCACTTAAAAATACCATATACACAGTGAGAATCCCACTCCTATGTAGTGATGTCAATCACCCCAAGATCTTGTGGACTGCTACAACATATCCTCCTCCATAACAATGATTTCCAGCATTACCTGTATGGCCCTCAATCTATATAGGATACTATCAATATCAAGTGGTAAAAAACACATCATGTACCCAGTCTTATCTATACATGATCCCAATAGCCTCATCCCCATGGTGATTAATAACTACCAGTATCCTATGACCATATAATAATAAAACATTGTCTCCACCCATGTCAATGGTCAACCCCATTCACATCACATCAAAAAACCATTATCTCCACCCTAATATATGGTCGAAACCATCCTCATAACACTGACAAACTATTTCTCCATATTCCTAACATCAACATCAGTAATAGTCAAACATGTTACTCCAACAATGTTAATAAGGAACTTTATTAATCATCACATCACAAGAATCATTATCCACAACAAATTAAATGAAGCCCATAATGTCTTTAAACTATGTAACCATGCAATCCATGCCATGATTGGATATACTCGTAATATGATACTACCCATAGATAAATATTTTGAAAAATAAATATTGAATATGGTTCCATTATTAGTCACTCATGTGACCCTACCCACACAATATTTCAATACAACACATAAAAAATAAATAATTTAATAAATTTCTAAGAACCATTTAGATAGCTTTATTAGGACTCAACTTGTAACAACCCGTTCCATACATGTAAGAACAAATAAGGGTAAATTTTTATTACTCATTTATGACTGGTTTTTTTATAAATTTGGATTTGAAATGAGATTATGAAATTCATAAATTCTTAATAATTTTTTATAAAATGTTTTTGGAGGACCGAAAGGCGCTTTAGGTGGTCATATCAAAATTGTAGTATGTTCTGGGTGGAATTTATATAATATTTTATTTTATAAGGAAGACCTAAATGCGATATAGGGTACCCAATATGTAAAGGTAATTTTTGAGAAGACAAGTATTTGGTTGGTACTAAGACATACTCTGGACAAGAGGGGGTATCACCACATGGAGGGAAATAAGTGAATTTAGGGTTATTTTTGGAAGTGATCAAAATATGGATAAATGAAATAATGCCATGATCGGTGTATGGGGAAGTTAAAAATGGTTAAGGCTCATGCATACTATATTTTCTTTTTCTAATTAGGAGAGGTCATGTTTTTACTATATGTAAATATTCACTCTTATATAAGATGGATGATAGTAATTCTACAATGAGTATAGGTCACACTATATTCATACATAATGATTTACCTCTATGTATTACCATTTATGATTTTATAAATATTTTAGTAATAATTTTTTGGGAGAGGTTGTCATGCCATGGTGGTGACACTAATATATTATTTTATAAAAACATACATTTTTCTTTTTTGATTTTCATGAGATAGGGTAGTCACACCATGACTTCTAGGGATATTTCATTATAAGGGATGTTTCATTCGTGGATCTTGGACATTGGGGGAGGGGGTGTCATGCTGTGGAGGGGTAAGGCCAGACCATGATGGTTTTAACATGGGAATTTAGGGTTTACCTAATAGAAGGTTTTTATAACATGACAAGAGGGTTAATTCAATGATGGATCTCCATAGGGATTTTAGTTCTTCTTGAGGAAGGTTTATAACTCTATAACCAAAAGGTCCATTTGTGAAGGATAAACATGAGTTTGGAATCACACCATTAACCAAAGGGGTCGATTCATGAATGATTTATTTATTTTTTTTAAAGAAAGGGAAGAATATAATTTTAGGTATTTAAAAAAACATCCCTTCACAATCCATCATATTCTGGAAGTACCAGCAGGGGGAGGTCGATCCCCTCTTCACTTTCTCTTTTTAAATTTCACCACCTTAATATGTGGTGATTAAAGGTGGTTTTGTGTTGTAAAGGTATTATTATTTATTATTACTTGGTTCTTCCTCCTCTTGGTTCATAACTAATTGTTGTGGTCTAGTTTATGTTTTGATACTAATTCCACTATAACAATGTTGAATTTAGATGATACGATAGAGAATTTTCATGGTTTGGGAAAACAGAATTCCATGAGGAAGAACACACTATATATTTTTCATTTTCTCTATTATTATTTCATTTCCTGGATTAGTATGGATTTCATTTCGTTTGGGTGAAATTAATGTATATAATGGTATTAGATTATGTTGATTTTTATTTCTAGAGTTATGGGTGGATATTGAGGGTGGTGCGCACCACTTTAATGAGAGATTTGGACACATTAACTCACATCAATGTGCAATTAATTGATAATGACATTCAATAACATATAAAAATACTTATGGAATAAATTATGGGAATGAATATAAATTTATTTATAATTGGTGGTACAATTATTAATGGTGTTTGGGGATCATGCTAATAGAAGATAGATGGACGGTCTTAGAATATCTTTGGTGATGGTGGTCAATCTTTACATAGGGGATTAATTTTGAATTAGGTATATTATAACACCCCATAACAAAAACACCCCATAATTACATGATTTATAACAAAGGCTTCAAATTGAATAATTTTTCGGATCTTTTTAGTTTATTATTTTAAAGAATTAGGATAACCATTTACAAAAAAAATTTAAACTTCCACACAATGTATATTTTTTTCTATAGAAATTTATTTATTTAGGTTAAAATAATATTTCAATCCTGAAACATTAATATCATTTAATTCCAATATACTTTATCCATAACGAGGCTTCATAATAGTTACTACACATCCTTAGGCACTATGAAAAACATATTTAAACTTTTAAGAGAAAAAAAGTTCAATAATGGATATAAAAATAATTATAACTCATTAATAAATTTTAAATTCATGAACTTTTTTAAGGATGTTTTACTTGTTACATAATAAAATTTTGAGCTCAAAATATTTATTTACCTACTCAAGAAATAATCATCAGTGGCCAATGTTTTCATATAATATTTTTTAATTAAGATTAAAGGAAAAATCATAATTCAAGAATTCTTTATCATGAAAATGAAATATTCACCTTTTGAAGATCAATAAAATTCCATTAAATGAAAAAATAATTTTTTATATTTTCAAATCGAAATATTTCCATGAGAACCCATTTCCAATCATAGAGAAAAATTATAGTAAACTTATGGAATCACAATTTTATCATGGAATAACCTAATAATAAAATTATATTATTCTTTTAGAATTATATAATATAATTTAAATCCACTAATTTATAAGAGAAATATAGTTTGTCCACATATCTTTTGGGAAGCATACATCAGTTAACTTAATCTCATCAAATAATGAATTGGATGGATTTAATAGATTAAACAATTACATAATAGACATAGTCCCATAAGGGTTTATGTCCACTCCCCATTCCAACATTCATCAACAATTACCAATATAAAACTATAAAATTGGATTTCTAAACCATAAAAAAACATTTTAATTAATCTTCAAAATATTAAAAAAGATGTCCTTTTATTTTAGAAACTGTTAAAAAATAAAAATTACCAGAAAATGGGAGAGGTATATTCTTTCAAAACTATGGTAAAGTTGTCTAGAAATTTTGATAATTATGAAAAAATGGTAATAATAAAACATATTAATTTCTTATACATTAAAAAACTTATTTTCTTTGGTAGAAATTTAAAAAATGACCCATGTGGAAAACAATTTAAAAAAATATCTTTTAAGCCTTTATAAATAAACTAAAAATTAGATAAATGTAAACATGGAAAATATTTTAAGAATAAATATTAACATTTTTTAAAAAATATTTAATTACATGGATATATAGGAAGAAGATATGAATGGAATACTATAAAACATGCTTTTAATGAAATACTCCATTACAACTTTTGTAACTTTTAAATCAAAAGATCATTAAAGGAGATTACAAGAAAAGAATTTTTAAACAACATGGATGTCACGACCCGCCCTCGGGGTCCGTGCCGTGACTACCCCAAGCCCGCCTTCCATAGGCCAGGGGCTGGCGACTAGCACCGAGGCGTAAATCCCAGAAAAAGGGAAGGCATTGCCTTTGAAAAGTAAACACACACCACAGAGTAAACAAGCGGAAAGTAAACACTAAGCAAGCAGAGTACAACTGAATGTGCGGAAAAGTAAATGGGCCAGAATACAAACCCAAACTGAAAGTAAAGTACAACTCGAAAAGGGAAAAACAGCAACTGAAAAGTAAAAGCCGCTACTCCGAGCTGTCCACTGGAAATCCCACCTGAAGGGTGGGTACAAATAGCTCCTCTGCTCCACGGGTCCCGCCGTCCGCTCCGTGCACGTCCCGCCCAGTGGTCCACCTCCGGGTACCGTCCCGCTCTACAAGCCTCAGCTAAGTCAACGCTGTCTGTCGTCTGCAACCAACACAACGTAGTGCGGGCGAAGCCCGTGCAGGGGTGAGTATAAGCTACTCAGTAGGGAACCTGAGACCCCTGAAGGTCTCTCAAATCCACAAAGGATAAACCACGAAGAAAAGTACAAACACGAAGTAACAACCGACACTGCTTAGGTATATGCCCATACATATACCTAAGTCATCAATTAAAATACGCTCCAACCTCCGAGCCCAAGTACAACCCAGTCCACGCAGGAAAGTATACGTATTCCACATAGGAAAGCAAAACATAATCCACACAGGATTGCACAACACAATCCACACAGGAAAGCAACAGGATTCAGCTCACACAGGTATACTTCTTCAAGGACGATAAAGATGATCACTGATCCATCTAAGTCGTCGGACCCACGAAGGATCGATAGGTAACTAACCCCCGCAGAAGACCCACACAGGATCGGGCTCACATAGAACCTGTAGGCGCTGGCTCACACAGAACCGCTGAGCGCAAGGACCCACACAGGATCGGGCCCACACAGGACCTGTAGCACTGATCCACGTAGGATCGCTGAGTACTGTAGTCGTCGTCGTCGAATCCACACAGGATCTCTGTACTGTCGTCGTCGAATCCACATAGGATCTCTGTACTGTCGTCGTCGCAGTCACAGTAGCAGTCGTAGCAGTAGTAGCAGTCGCAGCCAGCACTAGGGTTCCCGCACACAGCTAGCTCGTTCGGAGGGTCCGCTCCACGAGCCGAGAGGCTGATACATCAACTGTCACAAAGACCAGAGTTGATGTATCCAAAAGTTCCGTATCGTCAAAAGGAACTCAACGCAACAGACGGCGCGTCGATCGGACGCCCGGTCTGAGAGTTATTGGCATTTTCGTCTCCGGGGCCCGGTTGGTTTTTAAGGCTAAACCAACCCGACCGTACTCCACCTGCGTCCAAACCTCGGGCGGAGTATGCCAAAAGATCCGCCTCACTAAGAGGAACACTACGCGACTGACGGCACGTCAATCGGACGTCCGTAGCTCAAGATATGAGCGTTTCCGCTCCGAAAGCCCGATTGGTTTCGTGAACGAACCAACCCGGCCGAACTCAAACTAAACCGAAACCTTGAGTGCGATATACCGAAACGACCGTCTCGATCCAAGGATCGTGTTGCCGCTGACGGTTCGTCGATCGGAGGTCCGAGGCTCAAGTTATGAGCGAAAAACCAAAACTGGTCCGAAACGGGGGGGTCCGGGTCCGGGCCGACCCGGCCCGACCCCCCCCTGGGGCGGCGCGGCGGCGCGGCGGCGCGGCGGCGCGGGGTGCCGCGGCGGTTCGGGGTGCCGCGAGGGGCCGCACGCGGGGGGGCTAACCCCCGCTTCTTCAGAAGGGCGGCGCGGCTTTGCCGCGCCGTTTGCAACAAATCGGCCCCCACGTGGGGGCTGGTTTTGAATTAAACCGGGGGGCTGTTGCCCCCCCACCCTTCCATGGAACCGCCCCCCTCATTAAGAGGGGGGTTTTGTTGAACCGGCCGGGGGATTTATTCCCCCGGTTTCCTGTCATCCGGCCAGCCAGCTGGCCGGCCGGTTTTCACTAACGGGACCGGAAATTCCGGTCCCGCCTTCGACTTCCGACGCCGGCGGCTCGGCCGCCGGTCTCCTCTTCCGCCGCGGCCCGGAACCGGCCGCGGTCTTTTCGTCCCGCCGCGGCCCGGAACCGGCCGCGGTCTTCGTCGTCCGGCGCGGTGCGACGGCACCGCGCCCCCTTCGCCGTGCCATGATTCTTTTCAACGCGGCGCGACGGCGTCGCGTTCTTGTTGTTTCTTCATGGTGCGTGCGACGGCATCGCGTAACTTAAACGTATAATTATCCGCATGGTGCGACGGCACCACGCCACCTTGCTTCCGCCCGCAAGAATAAACAAGAAACGATGGAGGGGGGTTCGGCCGTGTTCGTGCGGTCCGGCCCCCTCACGTTAAAAATAACACTTATATAAAATAGTTAAATGCCTCACGTAGACATGTGATCCACGAGCAAGAAAAGGAATAAGGAAACCAAAATGAAATCAACAACCCCTACCTCGGGTTTAAGATTCGAAGATTCGTCTACGTTCTGCGGAAGACGGCGTCGCGGAGGTCGGGCGTCACGGTCGTCGTTCGCCAAATCCGTTGACGAAGAGATATGCCCGAAGAGACACGTCATTGGCGGATCTTCGTTTGCCGACGAAGAAGGTCCGAGGAGGAAGCGGCGTTCCCTCTTGTTGACACCGAGGACGAAGAAGAGAGGCGTCATTCTTCGTCGGAGTTTGAGCGTTCTTCGTTCTTCGTCAGAGCTTGAAGATGAAGAGGAGCTCTCAAAATGACAAACAAAGAACTCAAAATAAAATAAGACTACCTCTTATTTTATTAACACATAACACAAAAGAATTTCAAAGTTTGAAATTCAAAAAGACTTAACTCCCATAATTAATTAAGAGTAACTTAAGCCAATAAAGAGGGGGTTAAGGGAACTTGAAAAGTCTAGGGGTTCGTGTGGGCCCCACCACACTTAATCCTCCCAAGGGAGGTTATGTGGGTGTGGGTCCCACTTCCAACCCCCTTTGGTAGGTTTTTAACAAACGAAAAATAAAATTTGTCTTACACAAATTTTATTTAACTCAACTGAAAACCCCAAAACTTAACTTTCAACCCGCAACAAACGCAACTCCCGAAAAGGTCTCTTTAAGCGAATATCGGCGCTGCGAGTTCATCGGTGCCCTCGGATTTCAATTCCGAGCACCGGATCAAAAGTTAGGAATTCCCGCTCGTTCGTTCACTAAACGTACCCGAGCCAAACTTCGGAAATTAATTCCGGGCACTCCGGGCCTCGGAATCAAGTGCCGTCTGAAACCTCGCTCTTGTAAAATTCTAAATAAAATTAAGAAAAAATTTCCCTTGAATTTTACGGGTCTTTACATTACTCCCACCTCAGGGCTTTACGTCCCCGTAAAGATACAACAAAAACTAGGGAAACAAATGAGGGTACTGAGCACGCATCTGAGCCTCCCGCTCCCATGTGCTCTCCTGGAGATTCCCGTGCTGCCATCTGATGCGCACAAGAGGAATCGATCGCCCACGCAGGACCCGCTCTTTTCGATCCTCTATCTCCACCGGGACCTCCGTAAAAGTCGCCCCATCGTCAACGTCAAGCTCCCCATGGTCAATGATGTGCGTCGGGTCGTGCACGTATCTCCTCAGCTGGGATACATGGAAGACGTCGTGCACCCGGTGCAACTGAGGTGGTAGAGCCAGGCGATAAGCCACCTCGCCAATCCTGCTGAGAATCTGGAAGGGTCCGATGAAGCGCGGAGATAACTTGCCGCCTCGGCCAAATCTCCGAATACCACGTCGAGGTGAGACCTGCAAGAAGACGTGGTCGCCATCCTCGAACTCCAGTGGCCTCCTCCTCCTGTCAGCGTATGACTTCTGCCTGCTCTGAGCTGTCCTCATCCGCTCCTGGATGACCTGGACCTTCTCTGTCGTGGCCTGGACCATCTCCGGTCCCACCAGTGCTGACTCCCCAGGGTCTGTCCAGCACAAAGGAGATCTACATGGTCGGCCGTACAACGCCTCGTATGGTGCCATCCCGATGGTGGAGTGGTAGCTGTTGTTGTACGCGAACTCCACCAAGGGTAGGTGGTCCTCCCAGCTACGACCAAAGTCAAGGACACATGCGCGGAGCATGTCCTCGAGAGTCTGAATGGTCCTATCCGTCTGACCATCTGACTGAGGGTGAAAAGCTGTGCTAAGACGTAGCTGCGTACCGAACGCCTCTTGTAACCCCTTCCAAAGCCAGGAAGTAAAGCGGGCATCTCGATCGGAAACGATAGATGATGGCACGCCGTGGAGCCGCACAATCTCCTGAACGTAGAGACGTCCCAAGCTCTCCACCGAGCCCTGCTCTCTGATGGGTAAGAAGTGTGCCGACTTGGTGAGTCGGTCAACAATCACCCAGATAAAGTCGTGACCTCTGGAAGTGCGTGGAAGTCCAGTCACGAAGTCCATAGATATGCCGTCCCACTTCCACTCCGGAACCTCCAAGGGTTGTATCAAGCCTGCTGGTACCTGATGCTCTGCCTTCACCTGCTGACAGGTGAGGCATCGAGAAACGAACTCTGCTACAGCTTTCTTCATGCCCGGCCACCAGTGCTGTCGTCTGAGATCCTGGTACATCTTCGCCACTCCAGGATGTACCGCCAAAGGAGAAGTGTGAAACTCCCTCAGCACTTCCTCTCGCAAAGCGACTGGTACCATGGTACGTCCTCTGAAAAGGATGTCGTGCTCTGCTCCAAGGGAGAAACCATCAGGTGCCTGTCCCGAGGATATCTGTGCACGCTGTGTCTCACAGTCAGCGTCCCCGTGCTGTGCCTCCCTGACTCGCTGCAGTAGTGGAGGAGTGACTGTGAGAGACTGAAGAAAGGCTGCTCCATCTCTATCCACGAAGGATATCTGCAAAGATGCTAGCTGCTCCGTTGCCTCCTCAAGTAGCTGAATGCCCGTCCTCCTGCTGAGGGCATCGGCTACTACGTCCCCCTTACCAGGAGTATAGAATATCTCAAAGTCATAGTCCTGGAGGAACTAGAGACATCGTTGCTGTCTCAGGTTCAGGTCCTTCTGCGAGAAGATATACCTGAGACTCTGATGATCGGAAAAGACTGTAAAGCGCTTGCCCATCAGATAGTGTCGCCATGTCTTCAGAGCGAAGACCACTGCTGCTAACTCCAGGTCATGGGTAGCGTAGTTCTGCTCATGCGGCCTCAACTGTCGTGATCCATAGGCGATCACTGCCCGCTCCTGCATCAGAACACATCCGAGTCCGGTCCCTGATGCATCGCAGTAGACTACGTACCCTACTCCCTCCTCAGGCAACCTCAAGATAGGTGCGCTAGTCAATCTCTGTCTCAGCTCCTGGAAGCTCTGCTGACATCTGTCAGACCACACGAAGGGTTTCCCCTTCTTCGTCAAAGCTGTGAGTGATGCCGCAACTCTGGAGAAGTTCGGCACAAATCTCCGATAGTATCCAGCTAGTCCCAAGAAACTCCGAACCTCAGTCACGCTCCTGGGTGGCTCCCATGCTAACACAGCCTCAATCTTCGCGGGATCCACTGCAACTCCCGCCTCAGAGATAACGTGTCCCAAAAAGTGGACCTCACGTATCCAGAACTGGCACTTCGAGAGCTTACCATAAAGCTGGTGCTCTCGGAGTGTGTCAAGGACAACTCGCAAGTGATAGGCGTGCTCCTCCTCTGTCGTAGAGTAAATCAGAATGTCGTCGATGAAGACCACGACAAACCAATCGAGGTATGGCTGAAAGATCCTGTTCATGAGAGCCATGAACACTGCTGGAGCATTGGTTACACCGAAAGGCATAACCAAGAACTCATAGTGGCCATACCGACATCTGAAGGCCATCTTCAGCACATCCTCGTCTCTGACTCTGAGCTGATGATAGCCTGACCTGAGGTCTATCTTCGAGAACCACCGTGCTCCCTTGAGCTGATCAAAGAGGTCATCAATCCTCGGTAGCGGATACTTGTTCCTCACTGTCACCTGGTTCAGGCGACGATAGTCAACACATAGTCGCAAGCTCCCGTCCGCCTTCTTGGCGAACAATATCGGGGAAGCCCAGGGTGAAACACTGGGTCGGATGAACCCCTTGCCCTGCAAGTCATCCAACTGTACCCGTAGCTCTCGAAGCTCGGCGGGGGCCATCCTATATGCTGGAGTGGATATCGGGGCTGTCCCGGGGTACAAGTCAATATAAAAGTCTACCTCTCTGCGAGGAGGTAGCCCTGGAACGTCGTCGGGAAAAACGTCCGCAAACTGATCCACCACTGCAGGAAAACCAGGACTCCGCACGTCAACTGCTCCAAGGATAAGGCAAGCCAACTGATGAGTGATGGGATGTCCTCTCCTCCGCGGAAGTCCATCCTGTGCTGCTAAGGCTCCCTTCTCGCCGGTGAAGGTGAACCTGCTCCCGTCGGTGCGTACACATCGCACCTTGCGCCTAAAACAGTCAATCTGTGCATGGACCGTAGACAGCCAATCCATGCCCAAGATGACGTCGTAAGGCCTCGACGCTGCTACAAGAAGATCCCAGCCGAAGCTCTCGCCTCCTAGAGTAAGCTCACACTGCCGGCACCAGTGCGTAATCGTCGAGTCTGCTCCCGTAGGAGTCTCTAGCCGTAAGGATCGAGCCAACGGCTCTGTCGGAATCTCCGAGCTCCGAACAAGGGCAGCGGCTATGAAAGAGTGACTCGCTCCTGTGTCTATAAGAACTGCAGCAAGGGTGGAATAGACACAGATAGTACCTCGAATCATCTCAGGTGCGCCGTGGTCGTAGGCCTCTGCTGCCTGGAGCTGTGCCTGTCGCTGCCCGCCAGCTCCCTGTGGTCGGGGTGGACCTCCTGGTGGTGGTGGTGGTAGAGCCTCAAAGCGTCGGCCACCACCAGCTGCTCGTCCAGCTCCTCTGCCTCGTCCGCCTCCTCCCTGCGGACCGCCACGGTCGACCCTATGCCTCTGCCTCGGTGGTCCATCAACTGACTGCTACTCCTCGGCACGACGGGTCGGGCAGTCGCGAGACATGTGGCCCTGTCCGCCGCATGAGTAGCACTGTCTGCCTCTCGGAAGACTGGCTCCGCGCTGTGTGCCCCGCATGGCTGAGCCAGTGCCCTGAGATCGTCTGCCTGAAGGTCTGGTCTGTCTGGACCCCTGAGTCATCCGTCGACTGCCTGCTGCAGATGACTCTGCCACGTGCCGCCCTGCGGTGGGTCTCTGTGCTGATGTAGACTCAGCAAAGAAGCTCTCGATCAGAAGGGCCCGCTCCAGTACTCCTATCTGAGTCGGTATGCTGAGGGAGATCAGCGATGCCCTGATCTCGTGTCTCAAACCCTGCTCGAAGGTCCGGGCCCGGAAGAATGGATCTCGTACCATGTCGGTCGAGTAGCGCGAGAGATCGGTAAATCTCGCCGAGTACTGGGCGACCGTCATGCTGCCCTGCCGCAGCTGTAGAAGCTCCTGGATACGCACCGCATGAAGGGTGGCTGGGATGAACTCTGAGCGGAAGAGGCTCTCAAAGTCCGTCCAAAGTAGGGATGCCTCATCGTGCACCTGGAGCATCAGGCTCCACCATCGTCCTGCTGCTGCGTGTAGTAGGCTCGCAGCGAGGATCACCATGAGGTCTGCTGGTGTCCTCACTAGCCTAAACACTCGAACCACTGCCTCCAGCCAGTCCTCTGCTGCCTGGGGATCCGTCTCCCCGCGAAACCTGGGCAGTCGCTGGCGCTGAAACTCATGCAGTGCGCTGAGGCGACGTGCATCGTCAGCGGCTGCTGCTGGAAGCATCGGGGGATCGGCGGGTAAAGCTACCGCCGGTGCCTCTACTGGCAAAGGGCCCTGTACCGAGGCCTCGTCGCTCGGTGGGCTGTCGTCTCGCTCGACTCTCGGAACCCTAGCTGGATGCCGTCGTGGGGCCATCCTGAAAAGAAAACAGGTGCGCCACGGTTAGAATAGTATACCTAGTGAGCTGATATAAGTAATCACAAAGAAAACTTTGAAACACACACGCAATCAATGTTTTCGTGCATTAAGTCGGAAATCAGAAGTCAGGGTCCTGGTGTACGGATACGTCGGCCGCCGCACCAACACTGGACTCCCTGGACTGATATCCACACTCAATACGCTAAACATTATTGCTTCACATAGAAAAGATCAGAGTTCGCGGTAGAACCGAACTCCTCTGATACCAATTTGTCACGACCCACCCTCGGGGTCCGTGCCGTGACTACCCCAAGCCCGCCTTCCATAGGCCAGGGGCTGGCGACTAGCACCGAGGCGTAAATCCAAGAAAAAGGGAAGGCATTGCCTTTGAAAAGTAAACACACACCACAGAGTAAACAAGCGGAAAGTAAACACTAAGCAAGTAGAGTACAACTGAAAGTGCGGAAAAGTAAATGGGCCAGAATACAAACCCAAACTGAAAGTAAAGTACAACTCGAAAAGGGAAAAACAACAACTGAAAAGTAAAAGCCGCTACTCCGAGCTGTCCACTGGAAATCCCACCTGAAGGGTGGGTACAGATAGCTCCTCTGCTCCACGGGTCCCGCCGTCCCCTCCGTGCACGTCCCGCCCAGTGGTCCACCTCCGGGTACCGTCCCGCTCTACAAGCCTCAGCTAAGTCAACGCTGTCCGTCGTCTGCAACCAACACAACGTAGTGCGGGCGAAGCCCGTGCAGGGGTGAGTATAAGCTACTCAGTAGGTACCCCGAGACCCCTGAAGGTCTCTCAAATCCACAAAGGATAAACCACGAAGAAAAGTACAAACACGAAGTAACAACCGACACTGCTTAGGTATATGCCCATACATATACCTAAGTCATCAATTAAAATACGCTCCAACCTCCGAGCCCAAGTACAACCCAGTCCACGCAGGAAAGTATACGTATTCCACATAGGAAAGCAAAACATAATCCACACAGGATTGCACAACACAATCCACACAGGAAAGCAACAGGATTCAGCTCACACAGGTATACTTCTTCAAGGACGATAAAGATGATCACTAATCCATCTAAGTCGTCGGACCCACAAAGGATCGATAGGTAACTAACCCCCGCAGAAGACCCACACAGGATCGGGCTCACACAGAACCTGTAGGCGCTGGCTCACACAGAACCGCTGAGCGCAAGGACCCACACAGGATCGGGCCCACACAGGACCTGTAGCACTGATCCACGTAGGATCGCTGAGTACTGTAGTCGTCGTCGTCGAATCCACACAGGATCTCTGTACTGTCGTCGTCGAATCCACACAGGATCTCTGTACTGTCGTCGTCGCAGTCACAGTAGCAGTCGTAGCAGTAGTAGCAGTCGCAGCCAGCACTAGGGTTCCCGCACACAGCTAGCTCGTTCGGAGGGTACGCTCCACGAGCCGAGAGGCTGATACATCAACTGTCACAAAGACCAGAGTTGATGTATCCAAAAGTTCCGTATCGTCAAAAGGAACTCAACGCAACAGACGGCGCGTCGATCGGACGCCCGGTCTGAGAGTTATTGGCATTTTCGTCTCCGGGGCCCGGTTGGTTTTTAAGGCTAAACCAACCCGACCGTACTCCACCTGCGTCCAAACCTCGGGCGGAGTATGCCAAAAGATCCGCCTCACTAAGAGGAACACTACGCGACTGACGGCACGTCAATCGGACGTCCGTAGCTCAAGATATTAGCGTTTCCGCTCCGAAAGCCCGGTTGGTTTCGTGAACGAACCAACCCGGCCGAACTCAAAGTAAACCGAAACCTTGAGTGCGATATACCAAAACGACCGTCTTGATCCAAGGATCGCGTTGCCGCTGACGGTTCGTCGATCAGAGGTCCGAGGCTCAAGTTATGAGCGAAAAACCAAAACTGGTCCGAAACGGGGGGGTCCGGGTCCGGGCCGACCCGGCCCGACCCCCCCCCCCCTGGGGCGGCGGGCGGCACGGCGGCGCGGCGGCGCGGCGGCGCGGGGTGCCGCGGTGGTTCGGGGTGCCGCGAGGGGCCGCACGCGGGGGGGCTAACCCCCGCTTCTTCAGAAGGGCGGCGCGGCTTTGCCGCGCCGTTTGCAACAAATCGGCCCCCACGTGGGGGCCGGTTTTGAATTAAACCGGGGGGCTGTTGCCCCCCCCCCTTCCATGGAACCGCCCCCCTCATTAAGAGGGGGGTTTTGTTGAACCGGCCGGGGGATTTATTCCCCCGGTTTCCTGTCATCCGGCCGGCCAGCTGGCCGGCCGGTTTTCACTAACGGGACCGGAAATTCCAGTCCCGCCTTCGACTTCCGACGCCGGCGGCTCGGCCGCCGGTCTCCTCTTCCGCCGCGGCCCGGAACCGGCCGCGGTCTTTTCGTCCCGCCGCGGCCCGGAACCGGCCGCGGTCTTCGTCGTCCGGCGCGGTGCGACGGCACCGCGCCCCCTTCGTCGTGCCATGATTCTTTTCAACGCGGCGCGACAGCGTCGCGTTCTTGTTGTTTCTTCATGGTGCGCGCGACGGCATCGCGTAACTTAAACGTATAATTATCCGCGTGGTGCGACGGCCCCACGCCACCTTGCTTCCGCCCGCAAGAATAAACAAGAAACGATGGAGGGGGGTTCGGCCGTGTTCGTGCGGTCCGGCCCCCTCACGTTAAAAATAACACTTATATAAAATAGTTAAATGCCTCACGTAGACATGCGATCCACGAGCAAGAAAAGGAATAAGGAAACCAAAATGAAATCAACAACCCCTACCTCGGGTTTAAGATTCGAAGATTCGTCTACGTTCCGCGGAAGACGGCGTCGCGGAGGTCGGGCGTCGCGGTCGTCGTTCGTCAAATCCGTTGACGAAGAGATATGCCCGAAGAGACACGTCGCTGGCGGATCTTCGTTTGCCGACGAAGAAGGTCTGAGGAGGAAGCGGCGTTCCCTCTTGTTGACACCGAGGACGAAGAAGAGAGGCGTCGTTCTTCGTCGGAGTTTGAGCGTTCTTCGTTCTTCGTCAGAGCTTGAAGATGAAGAGGAGCTCTCAAAATGACAAACAAAGAACTCAAAATAAAATAAGACTACCTCTTATTTTATTAATACATAACACAAAAGAATTTCAAAGTTTGAAATTCAAAAAGACTTAACTCCCATAATTAATTAAGAGTAACTTAAGCCAATAAAGAGGGGGTTAAGGGAACTTGAAAAGTCTAGGGGTTCGTGTGGGCCCCACCACACTTAATCCTCCCAAGGGAGGTTAAGTGGGTGTGGGTCCCACTTCCAACCCCCTTAGGTAGGTTTTTAACAAACTAAAAATAAAATTTGTCTTACACAAATTTTATTTAACTCAACTGAAAACCCCAAAACTTAACTTTCAACCCGCAACAAACGCAACTCCCGAAAAGGTCTCTTTAAGCGAATATCGGCGCTGCGAGTTCATCGGTGCCCTCGGATTTCAATTCCGAGCACAGGATCAAAAGTTAGGAATTCCCACTCGTTCGTTCACTGAACGTACCCGAGCCAAACTTCGGAAATTAATTCCGGGCACTCCGGGCCTCGGAATCAAGTGCCGTCTGAAACCACGCTCTTGTAAAATTCTAAAGAAAATTAAGAAAAAATTTCCCTTGAATTTTACGGGTCTTTACAATGGATTTCATTAAATTAATGATTAAATACATCCATTTGGTATTATATAAACAAAAAAATTAATAAATGTGTTGTTGAAGGCATGAGAATCAATGAATGGATACTAAGATGAGAAATCCCTTACCACGAGTGTGGAAGGTGTCATAAATTTTCTAACTCTAATATAATAAAATTATATTAATTACATAAATTATTAATATTTTTTTCAGGATTATTAAATTATCATAATTCATTTTACATAATTTCTTATAATATCTTATATAGTAACTAAATAGATTAAGTTTATGTTGGATGTTTTGAAAATGTTTGATTCATAATCTTAAAACCACATTGATATGTTGACCATGGTCAAAAGGGCCTTTATTGAATAATCTATTGAATATTAACCATTAAATAGTTAACCAGATTATAAATTATATAATATTTTGAAACCATACATGGAATTATAAAATGAAAAATAAATCACATTAATTTATAGATGTGGAATTCTACATATAAGCACAAACAACGTTACCATTTTTTAAATAATGGATGGGTTAGAAGGTAAATAGTATGTTATATTTATAGAATAATTATTATTTAATTAATATAATACATATTAATTATATACATAATAATAACTACCCTTTTGTGGTGGTGAGAAAAAACATCGCTTCATGGGGATGGTAGTTCACACGTACACACATGGGAAATTTTTATCTCCCATATTATAGAAAAGGAGATAAAAATGGTTTTCAATTAAAATAATAACATTTCAGCATATTTAAGATACTTATTATATCATATCGTCATGGTTATAGAATATTTTAAGGAGTTTTAAGGATAAATAAACCCAAAACCACTTTGTCAATAATTATACATCTTTTATGGCAAAAAACAATTAACAAACACCTAAAGCTTTCGAGGATGATCTATTTGTGATAACAAAACCAAGAAGAAAATTATAGGAAGGTTTTAATGGGATTTGGTTAGGTATGGGGTGAGAAAAATATCTCATGAACTATGATTAATAGAGGAGAGTGGGTTTCCTTGTATAAGTGAGGTGGGTGACAATCTTGAACATACATGAAATATTTACATATAATATGTGTCTTAATATTGTAAAATGGCGCCAAAAATGAATTTATTAAAATATTAAAATTATAAGGTTGAATTAAATAACACTAATAAAATTTATTGATGTTTAAATTTTATTATAAAACATATCTTTTTGTTCTACACCCCTGGAAAAAATTATTATCCCTTATAGTTGTAACAAAAATATAAAATATTTAAAGAAAATTAAATTAATTTTCAAAAATACAATTGGAAAATAAATGGACCATTAATGATACTATAGAAAACTTCCCATCCAAATTCATTAAGATAGAATTTTTATGATTTCTTAATTATTTAAAATTAAATTTTAAACAATAAATATCATTTATCATCATTTTTAATACTATCTGAATTTTTTGACATTAATGTAAAAAATAAAACAATGTAATTATAATATAAAACCATTAAATTTAAATTATACAATTTATTCATTAAATAAATTCTTGTAATACAATAATTAATTAAAAAAATATTACTTTTACTATTATAACAAATGTTTTCCTTTCCTTTTCTATTGACTTCCCAACTGATGTGTCAACATTGCGTAAGCATTGAAGGTAATTATATCATCAAGAAAAATTAAAATTAATTTATTATCATAAAAATATTTTATTAATTTTCAAAATAAATATTTATAACAATTCATTAATTTTTTCTTACATAGTAAAATATATTAAATATATTAAAATAAAAATGGTGACATTTGGTTATTTTCCATTGCAAAAAAAAATAATATATAGGCCATTACCAAAGGAAAATGTAACTGAATTTTGAAAATATAAAAACTAAGTTGAATATTGAATAAATACCCTCATATAAGGAAATAAAGGGTACTGTTTTATTGATTTTCAGGACTTTATGCATAGTTTTTATTCTCGATTATACAATTTTACCATTTATTTTGGTGCTAATCTTTTACCATGGTCACCATTTATGATGAAAAAAATGAAATTGACCTCATTAATAAATAAAAAAATCGTAATTTAAAATATGAAATAAATTTTCCAAAATTCTCTTTATAATTTTTGTAGAAATTAATTTTAATGTAAGTGCAAAAAACACCATGGAAATACATTTTTTCCAAAAAATCTATTATAACTATAAAAAAGAACTTGTACCAAAATAAAATGTAATAATGATTAATATTATATTATTTATATTATTTTTAATAAGATAGATGTTATTTTAAATTAAAACAAGATAAAAAAGATAAAATTATTGATTTAAATCACATGATATAATGAAAATAAATAATAGTTTTTCAACAAATTTATTTTCATTATTCGCTAAAATTTCAAAATTTCTCAATTATTTATTAAAAAACAATGTAATATAATTTTGAAATGATCAATTTAGAAATAATTTTCATTATTTAAAATTAAATTATTACAATTTTCAGAAAAAAAATATATTATAAGCTCACAAAAGCTATAAAACCCGTTCTGATAGATAAAATAACTATCTTCATTCCATTCATTGTAAGCATAATAAATTACATGTTTTTTAAATTTAATATAATAATAATAAACTCATTTGATTAGAATAATTTATCAATAATGATTGATTTAATCTATTAAGATAAAAATAAAATCTAGATATAAAAACTGTTTTAAGAAAAATATAACATTTACCTGAAAATATTTTATCCTCAATTCTAACCATTTGATAATAAGTTTAGGATTGAATATTAATTTGATTAAGTAAAATAACTATAAATTCTTTTCATAATATATTTATTCATATTTATAGTAACCAAAATGGTGGGTAGGTTATAGTGATCATTTTTAAATAAAAATATTTCTATAGTATATTGCAGATCATTTAAGATCGATGTTTTCTCTAAGACGCTCTATAGAATATAATATTATTAAATGAAATTAGAATATAAAATATTAGGGAGTTGTATAATACCATATTAATGAAATTTGTTTCATGAAATTTTAATTTCATTCTCTCTAAATTAATTTTTTATTATATAGTAATAAAATTAGATAGAGATTTTATAGTGAACTTCAATTTTAGGTCAAGACCAAGAAAATTATTATTTCAGGAAAGAAAGTACCTTTATAAGGATCATATTTAATGATGAGTTTATAAAAAGTTTCCTCCAGAGTATAATATTAAATTATAAATAAAACATGAAATATTTAATATTTTATGTTACCATCGAGATAGTGATTTTATGAAAATGACCAGATTTGGTTTATTTCTACTACATATGTGGAATTTCATCACTCGTTTTTTATTTCTTCAGTTTTCAATACTATGTCATATATTAACCTAAGAAATGAATATTGAAAAAAAAATTCATGCCTGAATCCCTAAAATAAACTTTTAATAGATCATAATATTTACAAAATGGTGAAAAGTTATTTCTCATTTCACTATACCTTAATCAAAACTAAATTTAGTTAACACATGTTAAGATAATATTCAATATAAATAAAATATTATATAAATAAATACTAAACTAATATCAAAATGCTTAGTAATAACACCCAAATTTATTCTTAAATCATTCCATAAATCAAAAATCTTCAAAATATTCTAGAATCAGTTCAAAATAGAATAATTATAATGATTTGATCCCATATTCTTCCAATATCAAAATAATATTGATATCCCAAAAAAAATCAATAACTTCTAAAGTCACATACCAAAAACATTCTACTCCTTTAACATATAATCTATAAAATATACTAACATTTCACCTATATAATTAGATCACCATAAAGAAAAAACAAATTCATGAGTGTTTTAAAAAGATAACTGAACCTTTATTCCCCAAATAAAATTTCTTCTTATAGAAATTATTTTCATTTACCATAATCATATAATGTTTTCAATGTAGTGAACATCTTAAAAAGTATATTTTTTCACTTAGTGAAAAAATCACATTTCAATACCATGTCTTTATATATGATAAAACATATATTCCCAAAATTTTAATAACTCATTTATAGTAATTAACCATAATTTCATCAAACTCAAATATCATATTATACTTAATAATTAGTAATACATTTTGACTTATGTATATAAACTATATAATCATTCTTCCTCAAAAATTTATTTCACTAAAACACATACTAAACCCCATAGTTTTATTCTCATAAATGTCCCCCAAAATTTACTTAATCATATAAAAATACAATCACATAATACGTCAAAAAGGGTTATCTATTCCATCAAAAATATGATGAAACATAGAATTATTAAACCACAATGGTATCTAAAACTCTTAAAATTTCATTATCAGATTCATACAATACCCTAAATTTATCTAAAACAATCTTTTAATGCCAAATATAATTCCTCCAAACTTAACAAATCCCTAATTTTATGATTTATATTAAGGGTTTCAAATTATTACATTTTAAGGATATTTTTTATATATAATTTTAGAGAATAAGAATATAATCTTACATAAAAAAGTGTAAACATAAACAAAATGATTATTTTTCTTCCCAAAATATGATTATTAAGTTAATAGTACTCATCTATTCAGGATAAACATTCTTCATTCAAGGCCAATTTCCTTTATTCAGAGATAGACTTTATAATAGTTCCTACTCATCCTTAGGGATTTGAAAAAAATAACATGTTATGACAAAAAGATAATTAAGATATATGAAAAGAATGTAAACCCTTTAATACATCTAAATTTCATGAAAATCCATATAGTTGTTCTCTATTTTACATAATAAGATTTTGTGATCAAAATAGTCATTTAATTACTCAGGAAATAATCATCAATGAACAAATACTTTATAAAATATTTTTTTAAGAAACCATAAAAGAAAAATCAAAATTCATGAAAGCTTTAACTGGGAAATTAAACATTCGACTTTATAAAATCCCTAAATTTCCCTTAACTCTTAAACTCATTGTTTAACTTTTCAAAATCAAAATATTTCCACGAAAAACTATTTACATGAATACAGAAATCATATAGGAAACATGTGGATTCATTATTTCATTATTTAATCAAATTAAAAGATATCATTATATTACTTTTATATTATGTCATTTAAGTCAATCACATTATAAGAGTAATTAACTCCATTCATATTCTCTTAAAATTAAAATACAACAGTTAACTCAATCACTTTACCCAATGCATTGTTGGGATTTAATGGACCCCCTCATTATATAATGGATATAGTCCCACAAGGGTTTATGTTTTCCACTATTTCTTAATTCCCTAATAATTCCAAACATTATTGTTTTAAAATACAAAATTTTAATGACAGGAAAATTTTCCTCATAATAAAACTAAAATCAGCATTTAATCCCATATAGAAACTTATTTTCATTTATCTAAAAAAATGAGAAGAGATATCCATTTTTTTGAAAAATTATGAAATAAACATTTTAAGAACACGAAGAGAAGTATTAATTTTGAAAAACCATGGAAATTTTTATAGTAATCATGATAATAACGAAATTTGTTATTGTGGGAGATTTCATTTATGTAGTATACATTAAAAGAAACATTATTTTCACACATTTGTAAATAGATTTGAAAGTGGTTAAAATGATTATTTTTTATACAATTTTAAAAAATAAAAAATTATTTGAACGTTAATTTTGACAAACATTAAAACCCAAATAAATCTTGAAAATGTTTATAAGAACCTGGACATGGATGAAAAATGTATTATGTAAAAATAACTCAACACTTTGAAAACTGTTGAATAAAAACATAATTAAAGGAGAAAACATAAAAAGTATTTATAAACCCGTTTAACTTCAATAAATTAATTATAAAATAATTTAATATTGGAGTATATAAACCAAAAATAATAAAATATGGTGTGGAAATGACATGAGTCTCAATGAAAGAAAATTAAGAATAGAAATAACTTACCTCTCGTCTGATAGACCATATAAATTATTTAAATCTAGTATTGTAAAAATATATTCAATATTTAACTTATTAAGAACCATTTTATGGTGTGTTAAACCATAAAAATACCTTTTATCTGATATATTTCCATGTCTTGTTTAAAATCTAAATCTTCTAATTTTATTTCATCATATTGAGGACATTTAGTTCATAATCCCAAAAGAAATTTAGTATGTTAATCAAGATTAAAGTGGTAATTTTTACATCATTATCCAAATTTAATAATTAAATAATTATACAGGAGTGATATTTTTAAATTTGTGATGAATAATAAAATATATCTCTTCATGGAGGTGGTAGTCCACACTTATACATGAGTGATATTTTCATTTCCAATTGGCTGGAAAAAAGGTAGAAATTTGTTGTTCCAACAACAAAATAATATTTAATTATATATAATATTTATTTATCATATAATCATGGTTATATAATATTTTACGAATGTTTAATAATAAATAAACCTAAATACAATCAGTTAAGGGTTATACCTCTTCTTGGTAAAACCACTTTTCTATTACACTTTTACCTGTTTAGGTTAGTATTTTGGTGAGAAACAATCCTAGGACACATGAAGATAAATGTTGAGAAGAGATTTTTTAGGGATTATTTTACCAAAATGGATTGTTAATTATGAGTAAAATAGGATAGGTGGTGCCCTTTTATATGTGAGGTGGTTCGAAATCTTGTAAATACATGAATATTAATATATAATATATTTCTAAATCATGTATAAGTTTTCAAAAATGAAATATATTAAAATATAAGGAGGTTAATGTTAAAATATATTAAACTAGTAATTTTTATACATGTTTTAGTGTCATTTTAAACCTTATATTTTGGTTTTACCCTCCTATTAACCTTGTTTAACATCAACCATTGTAACAAAATTTTCAATCATAAAGGGTTATCAATGAAATTTTAAAAATTAAAAGTGAAACATCAATATATAATTCATGGTATTTTGATATTTTTAATATAATGGATTTATGATAGCATTATAATGATTTTATAATGATTTTTGAATAAATTTTAAATATTTAATAACATTTAAAGTTGTTTTCCACACAATTCTCAATGATTAACTTAAAAGACATCAAGAAAACAACGGAAATAAAATATATATGATTTGACTCTAAATTTTAATTTATAATTATCTAATTAATTAAAATAAAAATACTATTTATTAAAATAATATTATATAAAATATTTTTGAAAATAAAATTGTTTGGTCTTCCAATGCTTGCATAGGCACTGTGTTGGCGTTGCGTAAGAATTGAAGTTAATTATATCAACCATAAAAATATAAAATAAATTATTATTATAAATATAGATTATCTATATTATAATTAACCATTCATAAATTTTTTTCTACTTTAGGACACATTAGAGAGAATAAAATAATGATAGTCACATTCTGTAACGATCCCTCATCCAAAATACTATAATGGTTGTTATCAAAGTAAAATTATAAAAAATTTCCCTAATTTCAAAGATAATATGATTATATTAGAAACATACTCATATAATTAAGTAAAGAATAGTTTTAGGTTTGTTTTTATAACTTACCCCATAGTTTTTAATCCAATTATACACATTTTACCCTTTACTATAGTGATAAACTTTTATCATGGTTATTATTAATAATGAACAATGATAAAATTGAACTGATTATGAAATTTGAACATCATGATTCAAAATATTAAATAACTTTTTATATTAATTTTTTATACGTCAAATAATTTAATTTTAATATAAGTTCACAAAACTCATTAAAAAATAGATTTTAGAAAGAAAAATTCTTTCACCCATAAAAATGAACTTATTCCAAAATAAAATATAATTTTGAATCCAATAGAATTAATTATATAAAATCATAAAAATGGAAATTATTTAAATTTAAAAATAAATATGAAATTTATTGGTTATTTTAAATTACATTATTAAAGAAACTAAGTTTTCTTTTGAAAAATCGGCATTTTTTTCAGTCACAAATAAATCTTGTCAACATAATATAAAAAATTAAATATAAGATTATTTTGACAGTATTACATTAAAAAATATGTCAATTTTTCCAATAATTTTTTTACATATTCATATATTTAATATAATATATTTCCCCAAAATGTAAAAAATCTTTTTTGAAGAATAAAAAGACTTTATCCTCATTCATTTCAGAATAAACGCAATGATTTGGATGTTAATTAATTTTATTGGATCTATAATATAATAATTTAATTATTTTCATTTATAAATAGTGATTAAATTAATATTTTATCATATAAATATGTTTCTCCTCATAAAAAATTAGATCATCATTATTAGTTGGAATCCTATGACATATATAACATTTCACATGAGGTCATGCAGTGCACCAATATAGTTATTTTAGAGTGAAATGGGATAGGACATTAAATAGTGGTATTGAACCATTGTTTTGATTATATTACTATTTTAAATATAGTATAAATGATATAGGATTGGTTAGAACATAGGATGGATGGTATGTCATCTGGTTTACCAACACCAACATGAGTTTAATTCCATGTTACCCAATATTTATGATTTTTGAGGCCATAGTTAAGTTGACTTTTACTAAGAATGATATTTTTCGATCTATTGATTTCTATTTATTTCCCTCAAGGCTTGGGGTAGAAATATTAATGAGATCATTAATCATATATGTCATGTAGTTTTCGCATGAATTTCTTGTCATTACAATGATTTCATGTCGTTGTTATTACATTGTGGTCAATTATTTGTTGTTTTAGAAACAACTAATATATTTTTTATATTTAATTTAATGGTAGAATCTTATCTAACTAATTCCTTCAATATATTTACTATTGTTTCATGTGATTAATTAATTTTTTTTACTAATTTTATTAATTAAATAAAATGTCAACAAAAACATATTAATTTTTTATAGAATAAATTAGGATGGGTATTTCATGTGACCAATGACAAATTTTGATTTTATTTTTAAAATATATATAAATAAAAGGGATGAGAGAGCAGTCCTCAAGGAGGTATTACGGTATGTTAATGCCTAATGAGGATTAGTACATGATTGTGGGTAGTTTAATTGATTATAATGTGATTGATATATATGTTTATGAGGACCATAAACTGGGCATGTTGGCATGTGAGTCTCACTATGATATTGCAATAGGATCATGGATAGGGATCCATGTGTTGTGACTTGATGAAAAATGTAAAACATGGGGCCTCCAAGTGATGATTATATGAACCATAGGATATTTCTAAGGCAAGTGATATAATTGAGTAAACCAAGAGAGTGGGGTTATCCAAATACTATAAATTCATCAGAGAGGATAAATACATGTATTTGTTTTGCTATTATTTGTTTGATACACATGAGATACATGGTTACTTGGTTAATTAGGAATTAACTCAAGAAATTGATGACATTATCACGTGGGTGATTCAAGGTTAACTGATTGTTTAGACATGTGAGTTAAGGAATGATATGATGTGAATCAATATAACATGAGTTGAATTATATATTTGGGTAGAATTAGAGTCTAAAAATTCTCTTTTATTAACTATATTGGTCATGGGGGAAACTAAGAACCATTATGGGAATGATTAGATCATAAAAATTCATACCATGGGTTATGTTGGATATAATTTTCTTAAAGTACATGATAGTTGGATTGGTACGAACTATTATTGGTCAAGGAAAGAAATATTCATATTTTATTTTACTTGATTGGAATTGGAATACATGTTAGAATTATCAATATATGGTATTTAGGAAATATACATGATAGAGATATTTATTTTGGCAGTTTGCATGACTTCATAGGTGAGGTTGCTATGATATATGAAAATAAAATGTAGTTTCTTGTGGAACCCATACCCAGTGTAACTAAAAATTTTGGAATTTGTGTTTTAGTCCATTAATACGCATTTGTGTTGGACCCTAAGATATTTTAGTATGTTTTGATGGAATTTAAGACCCCTTAATTTTTCCAATTGCATAGAGTAAGGTTTTGATTTGTTTATTATATATGGGAAAGATCATACATGTATGAAGATAATATATGAGATGATAGTGGAAGGCTATGAGATGACTTATTATGATTGAGAAATAAGAAAAAATGAAGGGGGTTATATTTCCCGGAATGGGTTTAATATCCTAGGGGTGAATCAGGCCTAAATAATATTTACTATGTCCTTATCATTTTAAAATTTTAATGAAATAATTATTAATTATTTTTATCAAACATATTATATCATTTAAGATAATAGTGAATTTTGTTTACCCATCACACATAAACCACATGTAAAGTATAAAATATTATAAATAATAGTGCACATTATTTTGACAAGGTTCTCCACCAATTTTGGTGAATACATAATTACTGTGTTTATAATAATATGATAAATAGATTATACTTTAAAAATATTATCATTAACAAAAACATTTATGATTATAGATTATCCGGAACTCAAACTGCACCTCGTACTAACATTAAATCATTATTGGTTATACTATCTCATAGTAGTCCGATAAATTCCTTTATCCTTCTAAATTATATCAACAATTATCACAACTTGTCACTACTAAAATATAAAATATCCTCCTTCCTCAATCAAAGTCATTTATTTACTATAGATATTATATAATAGTTTTATATAACTTAATATCTATTTTTCGGAATTCATCCATATCTTATTTTGAATCTTAGTCATTGGCCTCTATCAATGATCAATACCACTCTGATATTTAAAACACAATGGATCCTCAATGTTATTCACATTATTTAGAATAATAATCCTAAAAAATATATGATTTATTTTATTTTATTTATACTCTTCTTATTCCTTAAATATAATATTCCAATGATATTTATATCATAGATAATTTTTAGTTACATGCTTGTACTTTTTTAAATATTCTATAATGAACTAGATTGAATTACAATTTAGAATTATGTTATTTTTATTCTCTAATTCCAAGACTGTCTTTTCATAACAATATTAGGTACCCCAAATCTTAATGATATTTTCCTCCATTTGTTTTTAATATTTTATGTTTTTGGTGTCTCTTGAATTATTAATAATTCATTATTTTAATTTTTTTGAAAACTAGTTGTAAAATTTCTTCCATAATATTATCAGTATAACCAAAATGTTCTTTATTAAATTTTTCTTAACTTCTTCATGTGGGTGTGATCATATTTTAATTTATATTTTTTTTCCTTATCCATTTTCCACCACTACATTTCAAGGAATACAATTCTTTATTTACTTCTTATTTTTATCACATCAAAATAAATATCTATTTATTAATAAAGAACTCATTGGATTATTTTTACTTAAAAAATTCCAATGATGTATGAAATAAAATAGTATCCTAGTCCATATAAAAATATCACTAAAAAATACTATTTTTTAATACAATAGTTCTCCATGATAGTGAAAGTCACTGAATTTTGGTATTAGATCCAACTTCTAGCTTAATAATCAACGAACATTATCAGTAGATATTCTACTAATAATTAAAAGAACACATTCCTATAATTCAACTTGAATAAAAATTAATGTGTTACATCTAAATGAATCAATATATAACATACCTTATGTTTATTTTATTTCATTCTTCATAATATTTAATATTTTGGAAATATCCATCTTTAACTATTTCAAAATGTTTTGAACCTTACAAAGTCAGTGCACTTGATTTTTTAGAAAGGGAACATTATGAAGCCTCTATCTCAAGCTTACAATGTTTAAGGAAATATCATTATAAAGTCATTTATATTAACCTTAAAAGTGGTGGAACACCTTTGGATGTCTTATAAAATGAACCTTACGATTTTCCACTATTAAACATTCATAGTTTCTCTTATCATTTCTTATGAAGGAAGGAAGTTTATGAATTATAGAGAACAAAAACAAAAATATTAATTTGTATTTGAAATAAACCTTATGAATTTTTTATTCAACAATACAAACTGTAGAAGAAAAACTTATGAAGTTCATTATTGTTCAAATTTCTCAGATTTCTACTAAACATAATCATTATAAAGATCACATGTACATTTTAAAAGCCTAGTAATAAATCTTATAAAGTTTATACTTTACCATTTATATATGTTTAATACAACCTTATGAAGTTTCCATGAACATTTTAATTCTTTGAACCCTACCTTATAAAGTATTTTGGATAATATTATAATTTCTCTTTGTTTGTCAATTAAACATTATGAATGTGGGAATTATCCTTTCAAATATCACAATAAAATTTATAAATTTCACTCCTTTTCCATTTTTAGGACCACTATATAGATTTAATCTTATAAAGTTATGTTTCAACCTTAAAACAATCCCAATGGGACTTAAAATGTCATTATAAGTCTTATGAATTTTTTAATATCACTAAAACCAATATATTTTAGAATTATTCAAATCATATCATGACATATTTAAATTATATCATGTTTTATCAAATACTTTATATCAAATCATAAACCACTTCAAATAATTTTATGAATTACCAGAAAAATTCCAAACCTCATTATTTTATCTCCAAAGTATTTTTTAGAATTTAAATACTCAGATAGAAGTATTTATATATAATACCACTACCTCAATATTTCATCTTTGATTTCATATGAAATATTATTAACCATATACTTCATATTACTAACTTTAAGTACTGAAAATAATAGTCTTTATGATAAACACTCCTAGAATGGTCTCTTAACACTTTAACTAACAATTCTCAAAACAGTTATGTGTCAACAACCTCTTATTTAAAAAATATTTCATAGTATATTCAATTACCAGATAGACTACCATATATTCCAACTCTACAACAATGTCATAGAAAATACCATATCCTCAACACTAGTCTTCAACATAAAGAAAAAATCATCAAACACCAAATGTTTATAATTTCTAATTATAATTTGTTGAGTGTGTTATTCAAGGACACCGACTTCACTCTTACTTAACTGTTAAATTTTTAATAGCCTATTAATATTATTTAAAGGGTGGATTTTCCATCAAAAACTCAATTTCAATACACATCAAATTTATATAACTTATAGCTATGTTGAAATTTATTAAATAATACAACATGATATCCATTAATCATTTTGGTTTCTTTAATCCACCATTTTTCAAAGTACAATTCAATCCTATAGTCGATTTTATTCTTCCTTGTATTATTGATTATATATACAAATACGAATGTAATGTAAATTCTCCTCTCCCTATTATCTTAATGTGACAAATTATTATTTCTGTTCTCCCATTTTTTTGTGTCCCCCATATTGAGAGAATATGTTATGTTCCCACGAGATAAGGATGATACTAAATTTTCCTTTATAGTGTGTCATATTTGATTCAAATATAAGTCATCATGAACAGTTCTATAAATAGAAAATAAGATAGCTCAATTTAAAAAAATCTCTATAAGAAATATACACAATGTAAAAATTATTTTGATTTCACTTTTTAGGGTTGTATAAATAAATATACAATAATTTTTTCCCATCACTCATCATTGAAAAAAAAACATTAGAATATTTCAAGTGAAATAATATAGTTTCCCCTTTCAAATAATTTAAAAAATCTCCCATAAATAAAAATGTTATGCATAAACCAATTTTTTTTTGTGAAAGGTGATCACCATACCTCATATTTTTCAAGGGTTATCTATGATTTTAGATTCCCATGTACTGATAATATTCTATAATACTTATGTCATGACCAAACACACTATGGCCTTGTTGGATGGTGACAATGCAATAATAACACCCCAAGAACACCTCTAATACAATAGGATATGTCACCAAAACTAACTAGGATTATCGTACACATGGAAATCTTTATCCTAAGGTACATGTATATATACACACACTTTTCTAAACGAACATACAATTATGAATGTTAAAAAATAACATCATATACCATAATTCATGCATACAGATAATTTTTACAATTAGAGTATGATAAAATTACTCAATCATAAGATCCAAATACAATACCGACAAAACTATAAAGAGTCATACCTACTTAGAAGGTGGATAAATCTATCCGGTGAAAATCTTCTAAACACACAGTTATTCTAGCCCACTAGGCTTCACCTACTCTTAAACCTCCTATGACACCATTAAAAGTCACTTCATATTCATAATATATGACTTATATGGGTACAACCTATGTAGGGTTGATTATATCAATACCCTATAGGATACCCCAAAATATCTAAACATAAGCATCAATAGATTAGTTAACTAATCACAAGATATGTAAATAGGATTTGATACATTGAAATAAGAAAGATAAAAACACATATATGCTTATAATAAACTCCAAGTATAAATAGGTCGCAACCATACTACCAAGAACATGATTTTTAATTAGGGTTTAAGGTAATTATAATCCACTAGAATCCATTTGAGGTGCCACGATATCATTGACAGTGTTCATATGAGTGGTTGTTCTCATTGAGAGTCCCCAAATATGTAATCAGTGAATCATTGAAGTTCGTAATACATAGAAATTGATTCTCACCTTGGACTGATGGGGGAAGAAAAATACCCAATTTTGAATAACCCACTAATAATGGGAGTGATACTCATGTAGGTTGTTCACATCAATACCCTAAACCCCATCTAGTGAGAAAGATGGAATGATAAAGGATCCATTCTCATTTTCTTAAAGGGATACCACAACATATATTTGAGACTAAATACCTTGAGGGGATCCCAATCCTATGATGAAGAAGTAATTACATAGTGTAACCTAATCGATATGGACCATGGGAACTCAGCCAACAAATATTGGCCCAAACTAAATAGATGATGGGCATCGACTTTCCCTGGAAAATGTATATAATGTGTTCTTGGGGTATACAACATGTCTTGCCTTCCATGGGGCTATCCATTTATTTTGATTTCAAAAAACATGTATTCCTCCATATATATTATGTATTTAATTAGGTTATAAAGTGTGTTGTGTCCAAGATGTCACTCGATGTGTTTATAGACCATTCCCATGAACACCTGGTCGTGTCATGACCATATACCTAGATATGTCTTAGTTGAATGCTTTGACTATGCATGTGTACTCTTATGGTAAACTACAAGAAACCATCACCAGGACACATGAAATTTGATATTTATCTCTATGTGTAAACTGTAGTGCCATAGAAGGGGGGATACACAACCTGTGTTTGTGAGACTACAATCCATATAGTTGATAATTTATAGAAATTTCATACTATTCACACATTTCTTTCTCACACCACTTCCTCACCAGATCCACCTTCAAACAATTTCAAAGACACTATATCTATATCTGGACACACCTATGGAATCACCGATGGTTGGATTGAATCGCCATATTCAATCAAGAATTAGTCTTCATCACACTATACTGCATGCATCAGCAATCCGTAGTTGGGGATATCCAGATCTGCACTTGATATAACTCCTATTATCCATAGTTTCTATCACACCTTGATGGTTACATCAATCACGAACCTAAACCCAAAAAATTGATTTGTTTCATCAATTAATTGATGGATGATGAACACAAAATGAACGAGGAAAGAATAGGATGAACCACAAAATATGAATTAACCATGATCATTTATTGGGTTTTCCTCATTTGGATTACATTATAATAATGATTAAAGAACCAATAATAATCTAATTAAATCAATTCCCCAAATATAAATAAAATAACCAGTACATGAAAAAATAGATACATGAATCTATCAATTAGTTGATTTGATTCAAGATCATCATGTGATAATCAAATGGTGATCAAAACCTATAAAACAAATTCCCCACCTCAGTTTTGGACCGATCGTAGGTGAAGAATGAAATTTCATTGTCGTAGTTGCTGAGATCCTCAAATTCTCTTGGTGAAAACAATCCTCAATCCATTTTCACCCACCAAGATCTCCTCCAATGGACCCTATCTCTATCATAGGGTCCTAGAGATTACCCTATGTATTCTGAATAACCATATATTTTTTGGTTAGATATAGGTCACAATGCTTAAAAATAATAAATAAATAAATTAATATATCATTTATAAATTTCACCTGTTACTGTAGTTAAAAAAATGGCCAACAATAAAAATTTTTATGTATCTCCTAGGGTAAAAAAAATCTTAGATTCAAAAACAGTCTAAAAATTCTAATCTATGACTCTATTCAAGAGTTATTCAATTTTTTTTAAAACATACACAAGTGTTTCATAATATATTTAATATTTTTATTATATCAGTACTTAGGCTCATCATGCCTTGGAATATCACATCGTCATAGATTAAGGATCTAAAAAATAACCATTAATGTATTGAAAAGTCATAAAAGGAAGAAATAGTAATGTTACATTCTCCCCTCCTTTGATATTTTCATCCTGAAATGAAAAAATAAAACTAAACAAGATGAGGGTGATGAGCCCACATCTAGGTCTCCCACTCCGAGGATCTCCCCTTTAGATTCTCATGCTACCACAAGACACACACCAAGGGAATCGTTCAATGTAACACCCTGATATTTTATGAGAAGTATATTTTTTTGTATTATGTTATACGCAACATCAATGGAATCTTTCACTGCACACAACAGTATCCTGGTTTGCATTACACGCAATCACAACCTTCCTCGATAGCGTGTGTAGTACGCCATACCGAGTTTTACTAAACAACAATATTTTATTATAATATTAGAAACTAGCCGTTATGAATAATATTAATAGAATTTTGAATTTCATAACATTATTATTCATCTTACATATTTTATAGAACATGGTATGAGAATAAAATAATTTTTTCAGGTAAAATAAGTATTTTTAAAAAAATGCAGTTTTGCAGCCTTTTGATGTCACACCAACATTAAATCTAGTTTTTGACAAGTTAATAAGTTCAATTCGACAAAATAAAATTCTTATTTGGAATCAGGATATAAAAATTTACTTTGGATATATTTTTAATATTATTTTGATAACTTTCATATTATAATGAATAGTAAAAACACGCTATATTTTAATTAAAAACAAATTTTTTCATCACACTAATTTATATGGATAAATTATAATATTGAATGGTTTGAAAGTATAAATAGAATATATTTTTACCATTTAATATAATTTATGTCATTAGCATTAATTTTACATTGAATTCAGAGGTAAGAACATTTCAATCTTTGGCAATATTTTAACATTTAAAACCCGTTTTCTTAATAACAGGATTAAATCTAAATTAATTACTGAAACATCTATGTTTTGAATTTTGAAAAATGGATTCCATATTTGGATTCATTTTGTCAAAATTATGTTAATAGGTTACTTTTATTTTTTTGATATTATGAATAGTAACTACGATAATTTTTATTTACTATAGTTAAAGGTAAATCTGGTAATTAAGGGTAAAAATAAGATTATAAAATTACCCTAACACTTTCCAAAATCCTATTGTATGAATAAAAGTATACCCATATCACATAAGGGTCGGACTACATTCAGTTCATGGACTTTTGATAATGAAATAATATAATTATTATTAAAACCAAAGAAAGTGAGAAAATGTCACTCTCTTAAATCATTTAAGTGTAATTATTTAAATTTAGTGATAAACATCATAATACTTCGAATATAAATAGTACCTAGAAATATAATAGAATTATCTACATCATATAAATTTATTTATAATTTTTAGGGATTAAATAATTATCATTAATTATGACATAATAGTGATGTTGAAATTATTTTATTGATTGAAATATCAAAAAAATGATTTTAAAAGTATTAAAATAAATATTATATGAACTATTTAGTGTGATCCACTAATTTTATAGATAAAAATGACTTGTTATGAATCTATTAAATATTTTATTTTTTACATATATTTTGTATATATTTTATTTAAACTCAAATAAATGAATAGTTTCAAAATTGACAGTATTGTCAATTTATAGAAATTACATATTATTAAATTGTTTTAAAATCACAAAAATATTTAAAAATTGTAAATTTAAATTTATATTGTCTAAAATGTAATAAAGTATAAAATTATGGGAAATTAACAACATATAAGTAAATATTTATAATGATTTAAATTTTAGAATATTATTACCACAAATAAAATTAAATAGATTATATAAGGATAAATCATGTTGATAATGTTTAATATAAATTCCCAACTTGTATAAATTTTATTGGATGATGATATTACAACCCTATCTCATCTATGATTCTGATTTGTGTCATTTTTGATTGTTTTTATGTGGGGTTGGAATTTATTATAAATTAATATTTCTTATAATTCCAAAGGTGCCCCTCTCCTCCGTTATAAAAGGGAACCTCCTCCCTCTCCTCCTCACACCACTTTGAGACTTCAAGCTCAGCCAAACCCTGACAATTTCAATTATCCACTTCCCTAGAAACATCATAGAGTTCCTGGTCTTCTTCAAATACAAATCTTAGTTCCCTAAGAGGAGGTTTCAAAGAGGCGTGTCCAAGAAGAGGTTATATTCGTTACCGATTCTTTCAAATTTATTTCTTCTTCTACTTATTCTTCTTTAGTTGTTTTATTATGAAGTAATAACATCAGTATCACTTATATAATTATATGTTATTATAAATATTAAACAACCCAAATTCACCTTTTTTCCATCCTATGGAAAACCAAATCACCGCGCGTGCGTACGTACGGAATACCGTCTCCACGCCGTGGTGTGATCTGTTTTCCACCACCACCTTACTTGGATGGATATAATTGTGTAAAAAATATCTATATATGATTATTGTAATGTGATATTGATTTTTAAATAGTATACATACACTTCAATACAATTCCACGATCATGGGAACGACATCATCGCTCGTGCGTACGTACGACCTACAGTCTCCACGATGTGATGCGAATCGTTCTACATGATCTTCATTGAATAATGATAATATAATTGAATTTAAGGAATAAATATGATATATATATTACACCAATACCATTCTAGAAATGAGGTATGTATAACCTAAAAATAAAAATATCAATTTATTCGACAAAACACGCATAAGAACAAAAATCAATAACACCCGAATAACAAGTAGCAATGAAATATTACTAATAAAAAGTTAAGAATATGACCATATATGATATCATAACAATGAGTAAGATTCTGGAATAAGTCATTAACATTATTTAAATCATTATACATGAGTTTCGGACACGTACGAAGAAAATCGGACATAAGGTAAGGGAAAATATCACAATCTCATTTTTATCCGAGATTGTTTATACTTTGGTATTTATTGGGGGTGTATTTTTTCATCCACATACATGTTTCCTAAATATGTAATATTATTTCTATCTTAATACCATTTTTTAAATCCAATTCTACCCATTTGTGAGTTTTTATTAAAAGATATGAAAAGAAACTTTTGTCGTTTTTGGTACGAGGTACTTTTTGACTTTTCTGGCCAAAGTACGAGAAGATTGTTTTTTTAAATTATACGGAAGGAATGGATTTTTATGATTTCATAGAACATTATTTTCATGTTACTTCCTTTAAAAGTTTTCAATTTTATTTTTAATCAACTTCTTTTAGTTTAAAATTGTATGTCATTTAAGAAAGGAAAAATGTTTTTGAAGTAGAAAGGATATTTTCCTCAAGAATGGAGTTCAAGTGTTTTATCAAAATCATTTTCCATCTAAGATAATATAGGGTTCTATTTATATCCCTATTTTTACATTTATTTGATTATGTTATGATGGAATTATTTTTATGATGTCCTTTATGGATTATGTTATGATGACATGATGTTTAAGAATCCCATTTTTATTACATGGGTTATGCTATGTTGTATGATTTATGATTTTGTGGCACACCTAAGAATGGTTTCATTATGAGATGGGTGGGACCTATATCTCCCTCCAATGCATTGGGTAAAGATTTATATCTCATGATATAGACATGGCTAGAATGGAAAGTTAATCTGGTTCAGTGATACAGGACTAGAACGAGGAGTGAACTCGGTTCAGTTATGGATTTTGACCGCTATGATGGTATTGACAATGAGCCTTGAATAATATGAAATGATTTTATATGATTATGTGTGTATGACAAAAAGTTTCATGTTTTCAGTTATTATTATTTGGGATTACATTTCACCACTATGATTTATCCCATGTTATGATATTATGATCTCTTTTGCAGGTTAAGATATTCAAAATGTTATCCTCTTATGAATATGATATGACTGATATTTCTTTTACCCTTACTGAGCATTTGATCTCCCCATTTTGTATGTTTTCTTTTCCCCAGGTTTGGATGAAGGGTATTATATAGAGTACACCAAAATGGACTCTAGATATGATGAAATAAATGGGAGACAACGTAGATGATTTATGAACCAGTTGTTTATGTTTCCCAATTTCTAAAGACACTATACCTATACGGTCCGTTCATGGTTTTGTTATATGCTGTAATACCTATTCTTGAATTTTTGAAGTAATAACAATATATGTAATGTGTGGGTCATTATAGTTGGTATCATAGGAAAATGAGGTAAGAATGAATACGATCCATGGGAACTCTCACATGTGAGCGTTGGACGAAGCATGGCTCTCTGCCAAAGGGCTTCATGAGGAAATGGATGCCACTGGGGATGGTGGTGTGTCCCGCCCAGGGGGTGTATCCGCCCATGGAGTGCCATGATTGGTATCAATTATAGTCCACTAGAAGTAATTCCAGACCACTATAGTTGGTATTAGAGGAACGGTATAGTCATCCTTTGGAAACTAGGATGTGAAATCCCTAGTAAGAACCCTAAGGATATGTCTAAGCATAGAACACAATCTTAGTGTTTTAGAAATGGACATGAACAACCTATGATAAGACCTTAAGTGTGAAATTTTATTCTTGATTATGTGGTTTTCCTATTATAATTAGTGTTTCTCACACTATTCTTCATGGTTTTAGTCAATGGCTGGAACCCAAAGGAAACGTGTTAATGCGGAATGTGATGGGTAATGCAATGATTGTCCCCCCTGAGCAACCAAACGTTATGGGAGACAGAATGAAAAATATTTTAGCCATGCTCACAGAACTTTCTCAAGATATAAATCATGCAGGACTTTCAAACGAGCAAAGGAAGGATCAATATTCTATTGAATCCTTCATGAGGCAGCATCCACCTTTATTCAGTGGGTCTTATGATCCATTAGTTGCTGAACAATGGATAAGTACCACTGAAGAGATATTTTCAATTCTTCAATTTTCTGAACATGATAAAGTCATCTTAGCAGTATATTTTTTGGAAGTTTATGCTGATCAATGGTGGAATCTTATCAAGAATACGAGGCAAAGAGATGAAATTGAGTCTATGGAATGGGACGAGTTCAAGAACTTATTTTTCAATAAGTACTTCCCTCACATTCTTCGAACAATGATGGAGAAGGTGTTTCTTGAACTGAAGCAAATGGATGATGAATTTGTTGGTACCTAAGAAGAAAATTTTACAAGACATGAAAGGTACGCTTCTGTAATTATTATCCAACCTAAGAGTAAAATCGATTGATTATTTAGTGGCTTAAAACCACGTCTTCTAAGGGCGTTATCCATAAGGGACTTCAATAGCTACGAGGAAATTGTTCGATGTGCTCTCAAGGTTGAGATAGATATTGGAGTAACCCATCAGTAATATGGGTTTGATAAGAAGAGGAAAATGCAATTTAAAGGAAAATCTAAAGACCACAAAGAAAAGAATATGAGCTTTCCCTTATGCTCAAATTGTGGAAAGAAACATGGAGGGAATTGTCATAAAGGAACAAGAAAACTTTTTAAGTGTGGAAAAGGTGGTCATCGGGCAGTTGAATGACAAAATAATGGGAATAAGATGTCTAATGATGCGAACAAAGTAAGGGATAGACAGAATGCACCTCCTACACTTCAATGTTTCATGTGCAAGGAGATAGGGAATTTTGCCAATCAATGCCCAAATCTACGGGTGGTTGATGATGATCAACATCAACAAACTCTTAAGGACAAAGACAAAGTAAAGTCACAAGGAAATACTATCGGTGATGTGGAGTATGATAAGAAAGTGGTGAAAGGTACACATACCATCCCCTCTATAGTAGCAAATGTTTTATTTGTTTCTGGATCCACCCAATATTTTATTTCTGAATAAATTTTTTAGGGTATCGTTGTATTACCTCTACAATTAGATGTTGAGATAGCTGTGACAACTCCTAATGGAACAATGGTCACTTAAAAAGTTTATAATTCTTCTCTGATTGAAGTTTGTGGGAAAGTGCTTCCTGCAAATCTTGTGTTCCTTCATATTGTGTAATTTTATGTGATTCTTGGCATGGATTGGATTTCTTTATACGGATCTCATATCAATTGACAAAGAAGGGAAATCAAATTTAATATTCTCGATCAATCAACTATCATCTATCGATGCAAGGATGAATAAAACCATCCAGTGGAAATTTATTCTATATTATGGGTCTTGATTCTAATAAATGAAGGTTATTTATCTCAAATAGTTGGAGCGAAACTCATGATTAAGAATAAACCCATTGTACGGGAGTTTGATGATGTCTTTCCAGAGGAATTGTCAGGTCTTCCACCAAATCTTGTAGTTGAGTTTTCAGTAGAACATATACCGGGTGCTATTCCCATTTCAAAGACACCTTATAGAATGACCCCAATTGAGTTGCTGGAATTGAAGAATCAACTCAAAGAGAATCTTTATAACGGATTCATATGCCCTTGTGCGTCACCTTGGGGAGCACCTGTTCTATTTGTTAAGAAGAAAGATGGATCAATGGGACTCTGCATTGATTATCGAGAACTTAACAAGATCACTATCAAGAACAAATATCCTCTCCCACACATTGATGACTTATTTGACTAACTAAGTGGAGCTCAATACTTTTCCAAGATTGATCTTCAGTCAGATTATCATCAATTAGGGGTCAAAAAAGAGGATATGCCAAATAAGGCTTTCCGTACAAGGTATAGACACTGAATTTATAGTAATTCCATTTGGTCTTACTAATGCCACTACTATCTTCATAAATCTAATGAATAGAGTCTTTAGAGACTATCTTGATCAGTTTGTTGTAGTATTTATAGACGATATTCTTCTCTATTCAAAGAGCACAAAAGAACATGAAGATCACTTGAAAATTGTATTCAAGACCCTGAGAAAGGAGAAGCGTTATGCCAATTTTACCAAGTGAGAATTTTGGCTTCAAAAAGATGAATTTTTGGGTAACATAATCTCACAAGAGGGGTTATCTAGGGATCTAGCAAAGACAGAGGTTATCGAAAGATGGTCAAGACCAACAACAACAACTGAGATCCGATGTTTTCTTGGTTTTTCTGGATATTATCGACGTTTTTTGAAAGATTTTTCATGATTATCTATTCCACTCACTAGGTTGACTCGAAAAAGAGATAAGTTCTTGTGGATAAAGTAGTGTGAAGAGTATTTCATGGAGTTGAAAAGAAGGTTATCCAGTGCACCTGTGCTCACATTGCCTTGCAGTGGAGAAATATTTGTGATCTATAGTGATGCATCCAAGAAGGGATTGGCATGTGTTCTCATGAAAAATGATATGGTGATTGCTTATGCCTCACGACAGTTGAAAATACATGAGCAAAATTACCCAACTCATGATTTGGAGATAGCTGCGGTAATCTTTGCATTGAATATTTGGGGGAATTATCTTTATGGTGAATTGTGTGATATTTATACTAATCATAAAAGTTTAAAGTTTATTTTCACACAAAAGGAGCTGAATATGCATCAAAGAAGATCATTGGAGCTGATTAAGGATTACGACTGCTCCATTCATGACCACCCTGGGAATGCAAACAAGGTGGAGACACATTAAGTTGACAAGACCATGCTAGCTTTTCCATGATGAGGATCTCAAAATATCCAATATTTATGGATTTACAAAGGATGGATCGTTTAATAATAATGGAAGGGGAAAAATCTTATCTTTCTCAAATGATTTTTCAACCATCTATGCATGTGGAGATTAAAGAGGCACAGAAAGAAGATATAGAGTTTCTAAAGAAAGTGAGAAATGTTCCTGAATTCAAGCATGATTGTGATGGGATAATAAGGTTCAGGAATCAGGTTTGTGTTCCTACCATACCAGAATTAAAGAAGGAGCTACTGGATGAGGCTCATAGTTCTTCATTCTCTATTCATCCTTGAAGCACGAAGATGTATAGAGACGTGAAAGAGTACTTCTAGTGGGATGGCATGAAAATAGATGTTGGTGAATATGTCTCTCGATGCTTGGTTTTTCAGCAAGATAAAGCTAAGAGACAGAAGTCTAAGGGGATGTTACAACCATTACCCATACCAGAATGGAAATAGGAAAACATCACCATGGACTTTGTCACTGGACTTCCAAAAACATCCAAAGGCAATAATGCTATCTGGGTCATAGTTGATCGTCTTACGACGTCGGCACACTTCATTGCTATTAGAGAAGATTTCTCTCTGGATCAGCTTTCCAGGATATATACAAAGGAAGTGGTAAGATTTCATGGAGTACCACTTTTTATTATATCTGACCAGGATCTGAGGTTTACCTCAAAGTTCTGGAGAAGTCTTTATTATACTCTATATATAGAGTTGGGTTTCAGCACTGCTTATCATCCTCAAACAAACGGTCAGTCTAAGAGAACAATTCAAACTCTAGAAGACATGTTGAGAGCATACTATATTGATATCAAAGGTGGTTGGGATCAACACCTATCTTTGGTGGAATTTTCTTATAATAATAGCTTTCACTCCAGTATTCAGAAGGCTCCTTATGAAGCTCTATATGGAATGAAATTTCGAACTCCAACCTGCTGGGATGAAGTTGGGGGAAAAAATCTATTAGGACCTAATATTGTGGATGAGATGGTATAAAAGGTCTAATCTATTCAACAACACATAAGAGCAGCTCAAAGTCGACAAAAACTTTATGCCGACAACCGAAGAAAAGACCTAGAGTTTGAAGTGGGTGATAATGTGTTCTTACGAATATCTCCTTGGAAGAGAGTAATGAGATTTGGAAAGAAGAAAGAGCAGAGCCCTAGGTATATTGGTCCTTTCAAAATACTGGATTGTGTAGGAAAGGTAGCTTACTAATTGGTGCTTCCACCAAATATATCTCAAGTTCACTATTTGTTCCATGTATCTCTCTTGAGAAAGTGCATACCTGATCCTTCACATGTACTAATCTCAGAAGTTGTACCGCTGGAGCAAGATCATTCTTTTGAAGAACAACCGATATAGATTCTGGATCGTAGCGAAAAATTTCTATGGAACAAGACCACTCGCTTGGTAAATGTGTTATGGAGGAACCACCAATTAGAAGAAGCTATATGGGAGCTTTAGGATATGATGAGGGAGAGGTATCATCATCAGTTTGTTACGAAGTGATCAATTTCGAGGGAGAAATTCATTTTAAGAGGGGTAGAATGTAACACCCTGATATTTTATGATAAGTATATATTTTTCGTATTATGTTATTCTCATCATCAAAGGAATCTTTTACTACACACAACAGTATATTGGGTTGTGTTACACGCAATCAAAACCTTTCTCGATAGCGTGTGTTGTACGCAATACAGAGTTTCACTAAACAACAATATATTATTATAATATTATAAACTAGCCATTATGAATAGTATTAACAGAATTTTGAATTTTATAACATTTTTATTCATCTTACATATTTTCTAGAACATGGTATGAGAACAAAATAATTTTTTTGGGTAAAATAAGTATTTTTCAAAAAATTCAGTTTTGTCGCCTTTTGATGGTGCACCAACTTTATTTATAGTTTTTGAAAAGTTTATAAGTTCAATTTGACAAAATAAAATTCTTCTTTGGAATCAAGATATAAAAATCTACTTTGGATAAATTTTTCATATTATTCTGATAACATTCATATTTTACTGAATAGTAAAAACACGCTATATTTTAATTAAAAACAACTCTTTCCATCGCCATAATTTATATGGTTAAATTATAATATTGAATGGTTTGAAAGTATAAATACAATATATTTTTAACATTTTATATAATTTATGTCATTATCATTAATTTTACTTTGAATTCATAGGTAAAAACATTTCAATCTTTGGAAATGTTTTAACTTTTAAAACAGGTTTGCTTAACAACAGGATTGATTTTAAATTAATTACTGCAACTTCTATGTTTTGAATTTTCAAAAAGGGATTCTATATTTGGATTAATTGTGTCCAAATTATGCTAATAGCTTACTTTTTGTTTTTTGATATTATGAATAGTAACTACGGTTATTTTTATTTACTACAGTTAAAGGTAAATCTGGTAATTAAGGGTAAAAATAAGATTTTGAAATTACCCTAACACTTTCCAAAATCCTATTAGATGAATAAAAGTAGAACCATATCACCTAAGGGTCGGACTAGATTCATTTCATGTACTTTTTAATATGAAACAATATAATTATTATTAAAACCAAAGAAAGTTACAACATGTCACTCTCTTAAATCTTGTAAGTGTAGTAATTTTAATTTAGTGATAAAAATCATAAAACTTAGAATATAAATAGTACCTAGAAATATAATAAAATTACCTATATCATATAAATTTATTTATAATTTTTAGGTATTTAATAATTATCATTAATTATGACACAATAGTGATGTTGAAAATATTTTATTGATTGAAATACCAAATAAATGATTTTAAAAGTATTAAAATAAATATTATATGAACTATTTAATGTGATAAACTAATTTTCTAGATACTAATGACATGTTATGAATATATTAAATATTTTAGTTCGAACATATCTTCTGAATATATTTTATTTAAACTCAAATAAATGAATAGTGTTGAAATTGACACTACTGTTAATTTATAGAAATTTCATATTATAAAATTGTTTAAAAATAAAAAATATTTTTAAAAAATTTAAATTAAAATTTATATTGTCTACAATGTAATAAAGTATACAATTAATGATAATTCACAACATATAAGTAAATATTTATAATGATTTAAAAATTTAGAATTTTATTACCACATATAAATTTAAATAGATTATATAAGGATAAATCATGTTGATAATGTTTAAAATAAATTCCCAACTTGTCTAAATTTTATTGAATGATGATATTACAAACCTATCTCATCTAAGACTCGGATTTGAGTCATTTTTTGAAGTTTTTAAGTGGGGTTGGAATTTATTATAAATTAATATTTCTTATAATTCCAAAGGTTCCCCTCTCCTCCCTTAAAAAAGGGCTCCTCCTACCTCTCATCATCACATGACATTGAGCCTTCAAGCTCGGCCAAACCATGCCAATTTATCTTCTCCACTTCTCTATAAACATCGTAGAGGTTATGATCTTCTTCAAAGATCAATCTTAGTGCCCTAAGAGTAGGTTTCAAAGTGGCATGTCAAAGAAGAGGTAATATCCGTTACCGATTCTTCCAAATTTATTTCTTCTTCTACTAGTTCTTATTTAGTTGTTTAATTATGAAGTAATAAAATAATTATTAATAATATACTGATATGTTTTTATAAATATGAATCAACCCCAATTCTCTTTATATCCATCCTACGGAAAAAGAAATCACCGTGCGTGCGTATGTAAAGAATACCGTCTCCATGCCGTGGTGTAATCTGTTTTCCACCACCAACATACTTGGATGGATATAATTGTGTAAATAATAACTATATATGATTATTGTAATGTGATATTTATTATGAAATAGTATACATACACTTCAATACAATTCCATGATCATGGGAACGATATCATCGCTCATGTGTACGTACGGCCTACCGTCTCCACGATGTGATTCGACACATTCTACATGATCTTCATTGAATAATGATTATATAAATGAATTTAATGAGTAAATATGATATATATATATATATATATATATTACACTAATAAAATTCTGGAAATGAGGTATCTATAACCAAAAAAGAAGAATAAGAATTTATTAGACAAAACACGCATAAGAAAAAAAGCAATAAACACCCGAATAACAAGTAGCAAAGAAATATTAATAATACAAAGATAATAATATGACAATATATGATATAATAATAAATAATAATATTCTGAAATAAGTAAATAACTTTTTTTAAATCATTATACAGGAGGTTCGTACACGTACGAAGAAAACCAGACCTAAGCTAATGAAAAATCTCACAATCTCATTTTTATCCGAGATTGTTTATACTTTGGTATTTTCTGGGGTGTATTTTATCATCTACATCCATGTTTCCTCAATATGTAATCTTATTTCTATCCTCCTACAATTGTTTAAATCCAATTCTACCCATTAGTGAGTTTTTAGTAAAATATACGAAAGGAATCTTTTGTCGTTTTTAGTACGAGGTACTTTTTGACTTTTCCGACCAAAGTACGAGAAGAATGTTTTTTTAACTTATACAGCATGAATGGATTTTTATGATTTCATATAACATTATTTCTAGGATGCTACCTTTAATAGTTTTCAAGTTTATTTTCAATCAACTTCTTTTATTTTAAAATTTTATGACATGTTAAGAAAGGAAAATGTTTTTGAAGTTGAAAGGATATTTTCCTCAAGAATGGAGTTCAAGTGTTTTATCAAAATTATTTTCCATCTAAGAAAATATAGGGTTCTATTTATATCCCTATTTTTACATTAATCTGATTTTTTTATGATGGAATTATTTTTATGATGTCCTTTTATGGAATATGTTATGCTGACATGATGTTTAAGAATCAAATTTTTATTACATGGGTTATGCTATGTTGTATGATTTATGATTTTGTGGCACACATAAGAATGGTTTTATTATGAGATGGGTGGGACCTATATCTACCTCAAATGCATTGGGTAAAGATTTATATCTCATGATATATACATGGATGGAACGACAAGTTAATCCGGTTCAGTGATACACGACTGGAATAAGGAGTGAACTCAGTTCAGTAATGGACTCTGTCCGCTGTGATGGTCTTCCAAATGAGCATTGACTAATATGAAATGATTTTATAAAATTATGTGTGTATGCCACAAAGTTTCATGTTTGAATTTATGATTATTTAGGATTACATTTCACCACTATGATTTATCACATGTTATGATATTATGATCTCTTTTAGAGGTTAAGATATTCAAAATGTTATCTTCTAATGAATATGATATGACTGATATTTATTTTGTTTACCCTTAGTAAGAATTTTAGCTCACAATTTTTTATGTTTTCTTTTCCCTAGGTATGGATGAAGGGTATTAAGTATAATATGCCAAAGGGACTCTAGATATGATGCAATAAATGGGAGACAACGTAAGTGATTTATGAACCAGTTGTTTATGTTTCCTAGTTTCTAAAGTCACTATACCTATACGGTCCTTTCAAGGTTTTGTTATATGTTGTAATAAGTACTCTTCAATTTTTGAATTAATAACAATGTATGTAAAGTATGGTTCATTATATTCACAAATGGAGGAACATCTCATATCAACCCTTAATCTTTATTGAGTACTCTTCAATGGTATCTCTATCCTTGATTTCCATCATTCCCTAGTCGATAACATGAAGTGGTTCAAGTATATACCTCCTTAGCTATAAAAAATGAAATTCATCAAGCAATTTATTTTACTATATTTGTAGGGGAATTTGTTATACAACCTCACCGACCTTACATCGTATATTGAAAGGATTAATGAGTCCTAGAGATAACATACTACCCCAAAAAATCAATTCAATCCACATCAATATGAGGTAATTATGTACACATGGGTTTCCTACTCCAACTCAAAATCCTCATTTCATCATTCAGTATAAGAATTATGACAGCTCTAGGGAATCTTCATTCACTCCTAGATGATCTGCAGCTTCATTTTCACATCTCACACAAACTTTGGTAACATTTACGATGAATCAAATACATCAGTCTAATTTAGTGGTGACCTATATGCTATCCCATATAGTGATTCTAGTGGTTCCATATTTATGGTGTAATGGTAGCTATTTTTGTATGTAAACTCCCCCAAAGGCAGGCGATCCTCCCAACTATATCCAAAGACCGACATGAATTCCCACAACATGTCCTCCAAAAAAAAATTTCTACTCAGTATAGATGTTATTTTAGTGGATAAATGTAAAGGATAAAATAGAGTTGAGTCCTAATGTTGTATTAAACTCCTATCTATATTCATAACCTGCTCTGAGAATCATGGTCTTTTTGGGTAATTGAGGGAAATCAATGTATACAGACTATCTATTATATCTAAATGAGTCCAAGGATCTCTGCTGAACTATACTATTGAATAGCTAGGATGTGTGAAAAGTTCTTGAGTCCATATATGATTTCCCATATAGAATCATTTTTTATAGACGCTCATAGAATCCCCATTACAAATTCGATAGATATACAATCCCACATCACTTTGGAACATCAAGGGGTTGAGTGAAACCTACTAGATTATACTGGTCAACCTTTACTGGTAGAAAATAAAAGAATCTATAGACACACTCTAAAATATACTTATTCATAACTGACCACTGAAAAAAATCGAAGGTCCTAGTACGCCTTTTCTATACCCGTATTTTCCATTATGTGGGATGTGTGAAACTCATTCAGAACCAAGTCACATAATGTCACCTGTGCGATTATGTATCCTGTAAAAAGAAGATTTGTTCCCCAGATTTAGAGAATTTATTATAATAATTTTTGATGGATATTTGAGTTTTAAAGATTTCATATTTTATATCTCCATGTGGAGCCTCCATAACACACTATATATGTAGTGGGATAAAAACCCTGAACTTTAGAGATGTCTCACCATCATGATCCACTATAGAAACTGACAATGAGTCTAACTACCATGCTGCCTCACTTTAATAGTATTCACAAGACCTCTTTCTCAAAGAATATTCCACCACCATCTTCTTCCTAGAAGTATGGAATATATTTAATCCAATTTCATATATAAAATATATCCATCACCACCATCTCAATTTATGAATTTAATTTTTGAAGATATTGTTGAGCCTCTTGTGGTTAGAATAGATGATAAACTGTCCAACCATAAGGTAGTGACATGAAATCATCTGGGCACATACTACTATTCCCTCAATCTAGATCATGGGTCACAGAGTTAAACTCATGTGGTCTTAGTTGTTGGGACCCATAAAAATCATCACCCACATCTAGATAACAACACAATCAAATCAAGTTCATGATTATTCACAGAACACTACTTACTAAACACTCTCATCTAGAAATATAAAGATAGGGGTTCTCATTAACTTGATCCAAAATTTATAAAAATTCTTCAAACAACTTTTTTTCTACATGAACGGCTTCCCGTTACATGTAAAAGAAGTAAAATTTCTTCATATAATGATGAATTTGAGAATGAATCTTCTATAGTATCCCCCTAAACCAAAGAATCTTCTCACCATATTCACACTCATAAATGGATCCCAAGGTAACGCAACCTCAACCTCCACCCAATCCAATGCTAGACCCTCTAATGAGAAAAATTTTCATAAAATGTGGACCTCAAATCCTGAATAGACCCTGTAAGAGAATCAAATATAGACGGTGATCTTGAAGTTTTTCAAGGACCATATTACAATGTTTTACATGATCTTTGTTAGATGCCGAGTATACACAAAAATCGTTGATGAATAACAAGGAAACATTTTTAAATGTAAGGGTTAAATATCTATTTATTGAGTCCCATGAACTCAATTGGAGAATTTATTATGACTAAAGGAATCAAGTGTAACCATAAATACTATAGAGACATAGTTATTACATCCTTGATATATCCACATTTATTACATGGAGATAGTGATAGCCTGATATGAGGTTTATCTTTGAGAACCATCTCACACATCTCACCTGATTGAAGAGTTCATAGATCCTATGTAGTGGAAGCATATTCTTAAAATTATCCCAGGTTTGGTGATGATAATCTAGACATAGCCTAATGATCCCTTCCACATTCTTATTGAAGAAAAATACAGCTTCCAAGGGTGAAACATTGGGTTTCATAAATCCCTTCACATATAAGTCTTCTAATTGCACCTTCAACTAATGAAGCTATATAGAAGACATATAAATTATGGAATAGATATCTCAGTATACCTCAAGTGTATGTATATGTTTAATTTTATCTTTCATTTGTGAGGTAAACCAAACATGTCCTCAGGAAAGACATCCCTATGCTCTACCACCATGAAAGGATGTTGAAATACCTCATCATCCATTTCTCCAAGGGTAATACAAGACCATTGAAAAATAATTAACTATATCCTTGTACAAATTAGACCATAATTCGATACATGTATTTTCTTCTCACTAATGAATTAAAACCTCATTCCATCACAATGGACACACTGCATCCCTTATATGATATAGACAATTTGGGAATTAATTGTGGATAACTTTTCTATACCTAACATGAAATTTTAAAGCCTAATTGATTATATAAATAGATCCCATAATAATCCCTCCAATAGATGGGTTATGTCACACTTTTGGCAGTAGCTTATGTTGGCTAAATCTTTTTTGGTTGGATTCTCCATGTGTAAGGGTCAATCCAAGGGATCGACTAGAATTTTTAAGTCTTAAAAAGGAGTGGTATGAAAAGTGTGTATTATTATCATGTCTATTAGTTTTATATATAAATTATAGAAGATAAAGATAATATCTATAATCATTATAGGAGCCTCTGGGTCAAAAGTCATCACTGTGTACTGTTGTATGTGTTCCTGAAAACCATCTCCCTAGGCCTAGCATTGACCTCATGAGGGTGGTGATGGAAATTAATCAAATCCTCGACAACCCACATATTCTCTCCCAACACCTCCACCACAACCAGAACCCATGAATACTTCAATACACCTGACACTATATCTACCTAGGAAGTCCATTGATTGCCTCCCAATTATCATTACATCATAAAATCCCATGAGATGTGTCCGTGACAATATCAATAGACACAACTTATCTCTTTAGGATGACTAGATCCATTCAGAGAGCCCAAATGTAACATCGCAGGTAAATAAAGAATATGATATTTTCATATTTATTAATATTTCTGAATTAAATAATAATTATAATTTAAATTAAATTCTATGATCGATGGCATGCATGAAATACAACAACAAGATTCTTTGAAATATTCTGTTGCACATAATGTTGAGTTATACTGAAAAATAATATATTATAATTATTTCAAATGGTACTTAACAAATAGTAGTAGTATTAGAGGGAATTAATATAAATAAATAAAATATGATTGTAAATGTTTTTTATATGTTTTTACATTTATCCAATAAAATTTAGATGCATAAAATGTGAATGAATCTAATTTTAAGCATAAACACTCTAATATTCTTTAAAAGGACGATTTACCAACTTTTGATGGAGAACCCTTTTAAAAATAGTTATTGTCTAATTTATATGTAATATTTGGAAAATAGTATTCTTATTTAGAATCGAGACATCAAAATTTACATTAGATTAAATTTTGGATTTTTTCTGATAATGTTCATTTTTTATAAATAGTGAAAAATACAGCATTTTAATTCAAAAATGCATTTTAATATAAATTTTTTTTCAAAGTTATATTGTTCCTTTAATTTGTTTTAAAGTGTATTTGGATTATATATTTAACATTTAATCCAATTTTGTTCATTGTAAGTAATTTCACTATTCATTTGGACATAAACAAAGCTAAATCTTTGGATATTTATTATTTCTTAAAAACATGCTTCTTTTTTGACAAAGAGAATTAATTTTAAATTAATTTTTATCCACTTATTAGTTTTGAATTTGGAAAAATGGATACTATATTTTGAACTAGGAGGTTCAAATTGTGTAAATAGGTAACTTTTATTTTTAGATATTATGAATATTTACTTTAGTAAATATTTTATTTACCATGGTTAAAGGGTAAATATAATAAATAAGGGTGAAAAATAATATTATAATAATATTAAATTACCTTTACACATATCCTAACCCAATTGTATGATACAGGTCTGACCATGGGAATAATTGGGTTGATTTTGGGACCCTATAGAGCCATATGAGAGTTATAATGACACTTTATATTAATTTATTTAAAGTAAGGACAAAAATAACATAAACATGAATCTTTCAAAAAAATTTATTATATGGGGTTATATATGTTATCATTTGGACTATAAATATTCTTTGTAACTCTAAAATGACTTACTAAATCATGGTTATTTATTTATAATATTTCTACATTATGTAAACAAATTTAATTACGCCAGAATGGTGATGTTGTAATTGCTTTATTAATAAAGGATTGTAATAAATTATATTATAAATATTTAAATAAACTTATTTTGGACATTTTTATTTAATATAACAATTTTATATGTTATGATGACTTTTTATCTTGTAATTAATGTTTGTTTTTAAAAATAATTATGCTGGTTTGGATTTTTTAAAAATGTCATGATATGAATAGTATTATAATTGACATAAAAGGGTATTTAAATCAATAAATATTTTATTAAATGATAAAATAGTATAAATAATATAATATTTTTAAAATTGACATATATTATGTTAAAAATGTCATTAATGATCCTAATTGGGTTGCTTAGAATTTTATAGTAAATATATTAACTATATAGTAATACAATATAAGAGGACATGGTAAAAGTTAAATAAGTAAACATAGGGTTAAATAAATAATATAAGGATTAAAATATATCCAAATCCTTTACAATTCTTATTGGATGTTTTTATTTCAACTTATATACACATTATATAATAATTAAATAAGTTTAGGACCTATTGAAACCAAAAATCATTATATAATAAAATAATACTTTCAAACTTTTCTAAAGAGCCCCTCCCCCTTATAAAAAGACATCACCTCTAACCCAATACACACACTTCTCAAGCCCCTTGGATCATCCAAAATATGATCCCATAATCTCCCAACATCCCTATATTCCTCCTATAATCTTTACCTTAGGCATGAAGCACTTCAATAATGTCTTTTGGTTCAAACCAAAGGGTGGTACCCTATTTAAAGGGAACATCTTCTCTCAAGTTCTTTTATTTTATTTTCTTTCTCCATCCCCCTAAACACTCTTTGTTAAATTATTTTATAAAAAAAGTATATTCAATATACTAGTATGTTTTTATGATATTTATTCAAACGACACTTACACACACCCCCATCTAAGGGATACGAACATACTGTTTCAGTGGATGATGAACTACTGCCTCACGAAACGAAGATTGTTCAATTATCTCCTACCGCCTCTCATGGTGGCTATTATGAGAGAACTTTATTTATAAGTGATGTATGTATATATATATATATTTATATTGCCTCTATTAATTTTTATTTTTAATTTATATCATACCTTTATGGGTTCCATAATGGGTAAATACGTGAATCTCATTTGAGAAAGTGCAGACTACAACCCCCTCAAAGTGATATGAATCATTCATGCCATTCATGGAACGTATAAAGAATGGAGTTACTGAAATTATATATTATATTATACATTAATTATAATATACCTATGTATCATTATGTTTTCATTTCTTTAAATACGAAATAAAAATGAAAGTAGCGTTCATGCATATGTACGACTTACCATCTCCATGTACGATGAATTTTATTTCATATCTTTAAATGTTATGTATTGTTATAAATAAATATATATAGTGGATATATATTGTGTATATGATATCAAAATCATTAATATAATTTTGGAGAGAATGGAATTTTTACCACATGGACAAATTTTAGTTATAGGAAGTTCAATTTTGACACAAGTACCAAATATTGATAAAATGATCGTTACTAACTAAAATGATTATGTAATGTTTATAATGTGGTAATAAGTAATATAAAAAGAATAATAAACATAAAAATGTTCTTAATAAATTATAAATTTAATTTAATTTATTATTCATTAGATTAAAGAACGAATGAGTCAATTAGGATACGAGGTAAGGGACTTTGTCTCAATATCCTTCCATTGTGGAATATTTGATTTACACAGAACTTTATATTGTACTGTGTATAAACCCCATTTAATTTAAATTTAATTTAAAGGGAATTATTTCTCTACGAATTGTTTTACAAAATGACAAAAATAATGTTTATTTTTAACGTATTTGGTGACAACAACCTTTCCTCCACTGCGATCATTATTTGATATTTGGATTCTTTAACAGGACATTGTGTTTTTAAAAGAATAATAAATACCATATACACTTTTTATGTATTTTGGTATTAAAAATGGTTTTGCTAATGGATTTATTACGTCAATATATGGATATGTAATATTTTTATTACAATGTGGAAATGATGTCTTTCCATTATGCTTGTTCATTTGTCATGATTATGTTATTATTCTTGGGAATTGATTATATATATGAGTGGTTCCATGATAAACCTAGGGAGGGATATCTCGATATTGCTCTCCAATGCATTTGTTATTTTGATGGAGGAAAATGTAAATGTTTCTCCTAAAATATTGAGGGAATATACTATGAAGGGTATCCCAAATGTAACTCCCTACGTAGCTGTGAAAGCTACAACATAAGTATGTTATAGATTCCAAAAGTTACTTTTATGATTTATGATTTACATTTTTTATTAATAAATCTTATGATCTAGTGTATTTTGTTAAATATTGAAATGTATGATTTTACTGACATGTATGAATTGATGGACTAATGTTTTAATTCTTCATTTTCTAATCCTTTCTGAGATTTTTATGCTCATCCCATGATTTTTCGAGATGTTTTTTATATAACTTAATGATGAATAGGGTCATGGATGGGATCATGGAAAAGTAATGCTATCTAAAATATGGAACTAGACATGAATCATTTTTTCAAGACTCTTTATTTTATGAAAAAAATGATTACTGAGTAGAAGTATCTACTTGTAATATTTGAGATGTAATGTAATATTTATGGCCCTATTCCTTAAAACTCTAAACCTGAAATGATACCCAATATAAATTATTATATTAATTCAAGATTATGAATTGTTTAATGTTGGGTCCTTATAGTTGGTATCAACGGTCGGTTTAGACAATTTTAGGAGTTAGGGTACTATGAAATTAATATCCATAAATTAATTTATGTTAATATTGAAATGATATAGCATTTATAGATTACCATGTTTCTTCGCCTAATATATTTCAATGTTCTAAATTGTTTTACGCATAAGAAACATGGCAGCTATAATGGGACAACATCACGAGGAAGACAGCCTTCCAAATCATCAACATGAGATGGTCAAAATCAGAACTGAACAGGTTGTTATAGAGATAGAACAATTTACCCAGGCTATAAATGGTGGTGGTATCCATGGAAGAGATCATCTAGATCAACCATAGTAGATAATGTTAGTTGTGGAGCATTTTATAAAGCAACATCCCCCATCATCTAGAGGATCATCTGACCATGTGCTAGCTAAAGGGTGGATTAAAGGACTATAAAATATTATTGATGTCATGAGGTATTCAGAACATCAAAAGGGTAGCCTTTCTATTTATAGTTTTTAAGGGTAAACCGATTAGTGGTGGTTGATGGTAAAAACTACCAGGGATAGGGAGGAGATTTATGGTCTTTATTGGGATGAATTCAATGATATGTTTCTTGAGAAATACCTTCCTAAGGTGGTTCGTCTTATGATGGAAAAGAAATTATTGGAATTAAATCAAGAAGATGACTTAGTGGCCCCTTATGAATAAAAATTCACTCGACTGGCATGGTATACAACAAATTTCATATGAGATCATGATAGTAAAATCAATCATCTTTACTTAGGATTAAATCCAAAGTACCTAAGGGATTTAGCTTCTCGTGATTTCAAAAGTTATGAACATCTTTTTTGATGTGTGGAGAAGGTGGAAATGGATTTTTCCAATGATCATGTGTTCTTTGACACAAAATATAATAAGTTGTCGAGGTGGAAGATGAAAGGGAAGAACTCTTCAAAATTCTGATGGTATGAAACTTAATTTTTTAGTTTTTAAAAATTGTTGTAAAAGGTAGACTAGGGAATTTCTTTTGAATTCTGGTAAGTGCTACCAATGTTGTAAAATGGTAAATAAGGCACAAAATTTCATATAAAAGGATCAGGGTAACTGTAAGAGAAAATCTGATTTACAATCAGTAAAATGTTTTAATTGCAATGAAAAGGGTCATTTTGCAAATGACTGTCCAATGAAGAACTCAAATGAGGTAAATAAGCAGCACTACAAGAAGAAAGGGGTGGTTAAATCCATGGAAACTACTTTAGAAGATATGGGGCCATAGGATGAAGTAGTATTAAGTACATTGTTTGTTTATTCATATTATTCCAATGTGTTTTTTTAATATGGTTCTACAAACTCTTTCATTTCCGAGAAGTTTTCAAGTGAATTGGGAATTCCATATAAATATATGATTCATGAACTTATGGTAAAAGCACTAGGAGGAAATGTTGAGACAAAAAGAAATTTTAAGAAACTTCTTATCCTTGTGTGGAGAAAGAATCTACCTGTAGACCTTATTGGTTTTCCTCTAGTAGAGTTTGATGTTATTTAGGGAATGGATTGTCTTCTCGGATACCTTGCTAAGATTGACTGCCGATATAAGGAGGGATCTATTTATAAAGAATTTAAATTTGTGTACAAGAATGAACCATTAATTTTGATAACATATAAGGAAGTTGAGAAACTAGTAAAATATAGAAATGAATGATACCTTCCACATATTGTTGAAAAAAATGAATTGTTCAGATTAATGATGTGCCAATGGTAAATGAGTACCTGGATGTTTTTCCTAATTATTTTCCTAGTATAATACATGATCGTGAAGTTGAATTCACTGATGAATTATTTACTTATGTTAATCCAATTTCAAAACACCCTTATCGAATGGATCAAATTAAACTTTTGGTGTTGAAGAAGAAACTGTCGGAGTTACTAGATAAAGGTTTCATTCGACCGAGCACATCACCATGGGGTGCTTCTATCTTGTTTGTTAAAAATAATGATGGTTTAATAAAACTTTTCATTGATTATAGATAATTTAATAACATCACAATCAAGAAAAACTATCCTTTGTATCATATCGATGAGTTGTTTGATCAGCTCTAGGTAGCATAGTATTTTTCAAATATTTACTTGAGGTTGGGGTACCATTATTTGAAAATAAATGAAGTAGAAATTCTGAAGACCGTGTTTCATACTAGATATGACCATTATGAATTTGTAGTTACGAATTTTGGTTTAGCCAATTCACCTTCTATATTCATGGATCTTATGGATAGAACATTCCATTAGTTCCTAAATAGGTTTCTGTGTGTGTTCATTGATGATATTTTTGTTTATTACAAAAGTAAATAAAAACATGAATGTCATTTATGTGTGGTCTTGAAAACCTTAAATGAAAATAAACTCTATGGGAAATTCAAGAAGTGTATTTTTTGGTTACAAATTTTTTTCCCTTGGTCACATTGTATCAAAAGATGGCATAACTATTGATCCCGTCAAAACAAAATTTGTTGAAGAATGTCCAAGACCCAAAAAATATAACCAAGATATGTAGTTTTCATTATTTAGTAGGTTATTACCAGAGGATCGTTGAAATTTATTCATATTTATCTTGACCAATGACTAAGTTAAATTGAAAAGGTGTAATGTTCATTTGGAATAATGAATGTGATGATTATTTTCTTGAATTGAAAAGAAGATTGGTGAATGGTCATGTTTTGGAACTACCATCCGAAAATGGTGAAATTGTTATCTATAGTGATGCATCGTTGAAAGGACATGGTTGTGTCCTAATGCAGAATGATTAGGTAATTTCTTATACTTCACGTCAGTTGAAACCTCATGTGTTAAATTACCCTATACATGATTTGAAATTAGATTCTTTTGTTTTTTTCTATAAAAATTTATAGGAAAAATATTTATGGAGTAAAAAGTGAAATATATAATGACCCTAAAAGTTTGAATTATATATTTACTCAAAATGAATTGAACATCGGAAATAGGAGATGGATGGAATTAATTTAGGATTATGATTTCACTATCCATTACAATCCGTGAAAGGGAAATAATATGGCCGATGCTTTGAGCTGAAAGAGTAATTCTACATTAACCATGTTACATTTGGAAGAAGATCCTTTGATTAATGATTTTTATGAACTTTTTCATATAATTTGTTGGTTTAGGAAATTTCCCTATTTTTTCTCATGTGTCAGTGAAAACATATATATCATACAGAACTAAGAAAGCGTAGAAGGAAGACTGTGAGTTGTAGAAAAATGTAGAATTGGTTCAGAAGGGTATTTTTTATGAATATAACATTTATAATGATTGAAATTTGATATATTGGAAGACATTATGTGTGCCTTTTGATTTACAGTGGAATAAAGAGTTATTATGTGAAGCTCATAGTTCTCTGTTTTCAGGTCATCCTGATAGTAATAAGATGTACCGAGATTTTATTGATTATTATTGGAGGGATGGAATGAAAAAAGAAATTTTTGACTTCACATTGAAGTGTTTGACTTCTCAAATAGTCAAAGAAATGCACAAATTACAGAATGGGATGATTCATTCATTAACAGTTCCCAAGTGTAAATGTGAAAATATATCCATGGACTTTGTTCTGTGATTACCAAAGACACCTGAAGGTAATGATGCAATCTGGTTTATTGTTGATCAATTGGATAATGCACTCCTTTTCTTACTATTCAAGATAATCTGTCTCTAGATCAAATTTCATGGTTGTATGTTAAAGAGATAGTCAAGTAGCATGGAGTTCCCCTTTATATTGTATCTGATTGTGATCCCATGTTTAATTCTAAATTTGGGAAATTCCTTCAATAGTCATTAAGTACTGAATTAAATTTTAGTACAACTCTTCATCCTCAATCAGATGGGTAGTCAGGAAAAACAATTCAGACATTAGAAGATATCCTACATGCTTTCTCAATGGATTACCAAGGAATTTGAGACCATCATATTTCCTTTTATGAATTTTCTTATCATAAAAGTTTTCATTCCAATGTATCGATGGAACCATTTGAGGCATTGCATGGAAATAGATTTCAATGTCTAGATTTTTTGGATGAGTTAGACGAAAGAAAATTGATGGGACTAGAATTGGTAGATGAGATGACAAAAAAATGTCAATTGATTCAGAAGCACATGTGAATTTCTCAGAGAATGCTGAAAAGTGATACGGATAACTAGAGGAAGTATCTTCATTTGAGGTAGGTGATCATGTCTTTCTCAAAGTTTCTCTATGGAAAAGTGTGATGCGTTTTTGCATGAAGGGAAAGATGAGCTCGAGGTTCATTGGACCCCATGAAATCCTAGAGAATGTTGGATCAGTGGCATATATAGTTGATTTACCTTCATGTTTATCCCAAGTACAAAATGTTTTTCATGTTTCAATGTTGAGAATGAAAATGCCAGATCCATCTCATTTTTTGATTCCAGAGGTAGTTTAGTTGGAAGAAAATAGTTCTTATGAGGAACAATGAGTCCTAATTCGGGACTGTAGAGATAAAGTGTTGGAGAATAAGTTAATTAATCAGGTGATTTTTATTGGAAATACCATATGGTTGAGAGGCAACATGGTAATCTTAGAATACTATGAGGGATAAATACCTACATTTATTTGATTAATGAATAAAATTGCAAAGGCACATTTTCCAAAAGGAGGAAGGATGTAATATCCCTGTTAAATAAAGAACATGATATTTTAATATTTTATAATATTTTTGAATTAAATAAAAATATTAATTAAAATGGAATCCTATGTTCTATGGCGTACCTGATACGCAATAACATGTTTCTTTGAAATCCTAAGTTGCACACAATGTTGACTTATACCGAAAAATAATATAATATTATAATTATTTTAAATGGTAGTTAATGAATAGCTATTGGGTTGGTGGAAGTGAAAAAAAATCACTACAATATGTCTATACTTTTTTGTTAAATGTTTTTACATTTATCCATTAAAATTTAGATGCTTAAAATGAGAATGAATCAAACTTTAATCATAAACACTCTAATATTCTTTAAAAGGTCACTTTACCACCTTCGATGGAGAACCCTTTTTAAATCTAGTTTTTTTTACTTTTATATGTTTTATTTGACACAGTAATATTCTTCTTTATAACTGGGACATTAAAATTTACTTTGTATGAAATTTTGATACTTTTTTTTGATAATGTTCATTTTTTAATGAATAGTGAAAATTACTGCATTTTAATTCAAAACATCCTTTTAATCTAATTTAGTTATATAGTTTGATTTTTGTTTAAATTATTTTTAAAGTGTATTTGGATTAATTTTTTATCATTTAATCCAATTCTGGTCATTGTAAGTAATTTCACTCTTAATTCGGACAAAAACAAAGATGAATGTTTTGATGGTAATTATGTCATACAAACACGCTTTTTGTTTTGACAATGGGAATTATTTTTAAATTAATTTTTGCCACTAAAAGTTTTGAATTTAGAAAAATGGATTCTATATTTGGAATTATTGGGTTCAAATTGTGTATATAGGTGACTTTTATTTTTTGACATTATGAATATTTACTTGAGTAAATATTTTATTTATCGTTGTTAAAGGGTAAATCTGGTAAATAAGGGTGAAAAATAATTTTATAATGATATTAAATTACCCTTACACATGTACTAAATCCATTGGGTGATAGATTTCCAACCCTGGGCTTACTTGGGACTATTTTGTGACCCTATGGAGACACTTTGGAGTGATAATGACACATTATATTAATTAATTTAAAGTAAGGACAAAAATAACATAAACGTGAATCTTTTTACTAGAAATATTTTTATTTGCGGTTATATATGTTATATATAAAAATATAATTATTATTTGGAAATTTAAAATTATTTCATACATTATGGTAATTTATTTATAATTTTTAGATAGTAAATAAACAAATTTAATTATGACACAATAGTGATGCAATAATGGATTCCTTAATAAAGGATATTATAAATACTGAAATAAATTTATTTTGAAAATTTTTATGACATCAACTAATTTTATATCTTATGATGACTTGTTATATTTGAATTAATGATGTTTTTAATAAATAATAAAGTTGGATTGGATTTTTAAAAAAATTCATGATATAAATAGTATTAAAATTGACATAAAGATTTTTTAAATAAATAAATATTTTATTAAATGATAAAATATTCCAAAGTATCTAGGATTCGGGAAACTGGCATATATGATGTTAAAAATGTCATTAATGATCCATTTTGGGTCACTTTTCATTTTAGAGTAAATATATTAACCATATAGTATGAATATATAAGAGGACATGTTAAAAGTTAAATAAGTTAACAAAGGGGTAAATATAAAATATAAGGATTAAAAAATATACAAAACCTATACAATTTATATTGGATGATTTTATTTAGACTTATATACACCTTATCTTAGAATTAAATAAAATTTTGACCTTTTGAAACTAAAAATCATTATATAATAAAATAATACTTTTAAACTTTCCTAAAGAGTCCTTCCTCCCCTTATAAAAAAGCCATCCCCTCTAACCCAATACACACACTTGCCTAGCCTGATGTCTCATCCAACCTCTACAAAAATAAGCTCTAGATATTCTTCTATTCCACCTAGAAGCCTTACCTTTGGCAGAATTCACTTCAACAAATTATTTCTGTTCAAACCAAAGGGAGTTACCCGATTTAAAGGTAATGCCTTCTCTCAAGTTCTTTTATTTTTTCCCTTATCCAACTCCCTAAACTCTCTTTATTACAATATTTTCTAAAAAAACAATATATTTAATATAGTAGGATGTAGTTATTATTTGTATTCAATATACACTTACACACACCCCCATCTAATGGATACGAACATACTATTTTAGTGGATGGAGAACTACTGTTTCCTGAAATGATGATTTTTCAATTATCTCATACCGCCTCTCATGGTGGCCATTATAATGGAGCTGTATTTTTATGTCATATATATTATATTTCTATTTTCTATTTTCTTATTTATTTTTTATTTATACAGTTCCCTTTATGGTTTCTATAATGGGTAACTACAATAATTTCATTTGAAGAAGTGCGGACTACCGGCCCCTCAAAGTGTTATGACTCATTTATTCCATGCATGGAACATATAAAGGATGGATTTAATAAAATCATATATGATATTATACTGGAATTATAATATAGCTATGTATCATTATGTTTTCATACCATTAAATATGAAATAGAAATGAAAATAGCGTTCATGCGTACGTACAACTTAATGTCTCCATAAACAGTGCAATTCATTTATTTTCTTCAAATGTTATGTACTGATATAAATACATATATATACTAGATATATCAGATATATTTGAAATCTAAATCATGAATATCATTCTGGAGATAATATACTATTGACCACATGGACAAATTTTATTTATAGTATGTTCTTTTTTGACTCATGTACCAAATATCGATAAAAAGACCGTTAATAACATAAATGATTATATAATGTTTATAACATGGTAATATGTAATATAAAATGAATAATAAATTTGAAAATGGTTCTTAAGCAATTAGAAATTAACCTTATTTTATTATTCAGGAGATTACAGAACAAACGAGTCACGTCGGAGATGATGTAAGGGACTTCGTCTCAATCTCTTTTCATTGAGGCATCCTTTGATTTATACATGAATTTATTTTATACGATTTATAAACCCCATTAAATTTTAATTTCATTCAAAGGGATCCTTTTCTCTATAAAGCTTTTTACTAAATTACAAAAAGAATATTTTTTTAACGTACATAGTGACAACGACCTTTCTGCCGCTGTGAACATTATTTGATATTTGGCTTCTTTAACTAGCCATATTGTTTTTAAAAGGAAAATAAATACCATATAATATTTTTATGTATTTTGGTATTGAAAATGGTTTCGATGATGTATTTATTATGTCAATATATTGAAATGATATATTTTTATTATAACGTGGAAATGTTATCTTTCTTTTATGCTTGTTAATGTGTTATGATTGGGTTTTGGTTCTTGGGCATTGTTTTCGTATATGGGTGGTTCCATGATAATCATTGGGACGGTGAGCCCAATATAGCTCTCCAATGAATTCCATAATGTGATGGAGGTAAACATAAATGTTTCTTCAAATACATTTAGGGAATATACCATCATAGGTATTCCAAATTTAACTCCCTACATAGCTTTCAATGCTACAACATATTTATGTTATGGATTCTAGAAGTTACCTTTATGATTCATGATTTCCATTTGTTATTCATAAATCTTTTTTTCTAGCATGGTATGTTTAATATTGAAAAGTATAATTTCATTGAATTTTATGTTTTGATTACTAATGTTTTATTTCATTATTTTATAATCCATATTGGGATTTTTATGATCATGCCATGTTTTTTTGTAATGGTTTCCACAAGAATTGAAGATGAATAGGGTCAATGATGGGATCATGAAAAAGTCATGTTGTCGAAAATATGGAACTATACATGACTCTTTTTTTCAAGTGTTTTTATTTTATGAAATAAATGGATACAATTATAAGTGTCTACATTGTAATATTTGAGATATAATGTATTAGTTATGGCCTAATTCTCTAAAACACTAAATCTGAAAAGATCCCCTTTCTGAATTATTAACTTAATTCAAGATTATGTATTGTTTACGGTCGGGTCCTTATACCTAAAATCTAGAACTTCTATTCTTCTACCACCCCATAGGGTGCCTCACATGAAAAAATCCTTATATTTTTAGTCATCTTCTAGCAACTGAAGTCACATCCCCCATGTTCCCACTGCAAGCACAAATCATTGGCATCTTCTCACTCAGAAATCTATCAACTACATAGGATCCTTTAAGAACCACCACATTGGAGGGAATAGAAATTGATATCACTATATCACTGATATCATGGTATATTCCCTACAAAAATGTCTGTTTGTTCAAGAATAGGTATCAAATAATATCCAGAGAGTATATTAAGTGGATGGTAAACATTTATGAATGGTTATCCATGGTCATTTTACCATACTGATGTTAAAAAATCACCTTGATATGCACTGCTCAAAACATGGCTAGATAGAACTCCAAATTGAGATACAATTAAAATACGACCAAGTGAGACCCATCTTATCATGAATATGAGTAAAAAAACTACTCTATCACCCAGTTTAAACCTAAATAAGGCTCAATTTTAAGAAATCCATATTATCTATAGGTGTCTTCATAAGGTAAAAAATTGGGTAATTATCTCTAAGCTATAGTAAAATTCCTTGGGGGGGGGGTATGGATAACCATGAATCCTGTGAGTTCACTTCCTATGAAACCTGTAGAGTCCATTAAGACTGTTCACATCCTATGATGTTACTGTCAACACAACTCAATGATCAACAGGTCATGGGAAAAACATAAAACCACTCAGAGGCATCACCTACTATGCAGATCCCTACACTAATGCCTCATCACTTGTTGAATCACCAACATGATCCTTCCATGAAATCCTTTATGGCTATCTTCATAGTGGAATATAAAAATTTAAACCAAGATATACCATAGTCCAATAGTATAGATGAATATAGTTCTGAATTATGATATAGAAGACACTACCCATTACTACATGATGTATACAACAATGTTTTCCACACAACTAGTTATTACATATACCAAGTTGACCGGTATGATATTAGAGTCCTGATGAATGGATACTTCAGACTCCACTCCTATACTAAAATTATTGTATTTGATGGTGAACTCAAAACTCTTTACACGTTTTCTATAAATCCAAAACCAAAAATCCCAACTATATAAAATCCAAAATCCAATCCCAATAAAAATTTATAATGATACCATGATTTCATGACAAAACCCTATAGGGTCTACATGATTTGTGAAAATCTAAGAGTAACACCCCAATCCCACCTCTAACAATCATTAGGATAGAGACTAGAACTAATTTTGAATATCAGACACATACGAGGCCTTAGCTTCAGGTACTCTCTCTCTCTCTCTCTCTCACATACACACACACATCTCCAAATGAGTATTCATTCTGAAAATTAAAATAATACACTTAATACCATAATTTATTATAAGGCCCCAGCCTTAGACCTTACTTAAACTTGAGTTATTACAAGATTACACATTGAGGATCTTTTCAGGTTTAGAGTTTTAGAGAATTAGATCATGAAAATTGCATTACATTCCACATTTAAACAAGGTGGTTACATAAAAGACAATATTCATTCTTCCCATCAATGGAAACCTATTTAAAATAAAACACAGATTCATTCTTGACACATCCTTAACACTATCATCACATCATGTACCTTTCCCTTGACCTGTGAAAAGCATTTCAAAAACTTGGGATGAGCATAAAAAGCTCAGTAAGGGTTATAAAAATATGGAAAGGAAACAAGAGTTCATATATACATAAGAATGAAATCATACTTTACCCATAAAACATAGGCATATCAAATCATGAATAAATCATAGAAAACATAAGACATAAAGGTAACTTGAGGCATTCATAACATTCTTACATAGGGAGTAACACTCTTGGTCATGTTTGGAATACCCATCACAGTATATTCCCTAAATCTCTTTGGAGAAACCTTAACGTTTCACTCCTTCACGTTACCCAATGCATTGGAGAGCTATAACGGGCTCACCCGCCCTTAGTTTATCACAGAACCACCCGTTTTCGTAACAATTCCCAAGAACCATAACATAAATGTGTCACATAAAAGATGCATAAAAGAAACATAACATTTTCACATTTCAATCACAATATATCATTTTAGTATATTGAAATATTGAATCCATTCAAAAAGAAACCATTTCCAAAACCATTTAAAACATTTAATAAAGAGATTTTTGAATCAAAGTGTCCCATACCACCTTGAAGCTTAAAATTTTAAACCATTAATATCCATATAAATAAATCCTTAAAACCATTTTGAAAACATGGATATTAATAAGAACAAATAATTAAAACATTTAAAACGATATTTTGGTTAAAGGGGTTTTACCAAAATTAGAGACACTTGAATACAATAGTTGAGGAATAACATTTAGTCAAAACTTTATAATATCATGAGAATAAATGGATTCATGATATAATACTCCAAAGGACAGTATATACACCATATAAGAGTGAATTGGTGCATAACAACAATGAACCCTCAATAGAAATGTCAAATGTGATGAAATCCCTTATAAAGAAGGTATCCTTAAATTAAGGAAAAATAAATCTCAAAAATATGTGTGAAAAATATAAATACACCCAATATAAGTGGATATTAAGTGTAAAAAGGTCATTCACACATATTCAATGGGCGACATATTCAATGACTACATGTTGAACCCAAAGAATTCGAAATTGGGTTAAAAAGTTCCCTTGACAGCCTAACGACATCACATAAAAAAGAGTTGATGAGAGATAAAAAGAGTATCTCATCACTTGGACATAAAATTTACATCAATAAGGATATATGAGAACATATCCCAGCATAACGATATGTAAATTAAAAGACCCAACAAAAGAAGTCTTTTAAAAAAGAGGAGGGTGAAAGGTTCCCTTACCGACTTGGGTATCTTTCAAAAAATACACCCCATGAAAGAAGGACAAAAGATAATTGATGTAAATACTCATAAACAAAAGTATATTACACAAAGAGTAGAATAATGGGCAGTACATACACCACTCAAGGGAATTTGTGGCAAATGTAGCATAAATCTCACGGGAATAAAAGTGAGATGAAAAATCCCTTACGAAAACTCGTCAGCCTAACGACGCCACATAAAACTTCCGAATATGGATTGATGAGATCAAATAGGGTATCTCATCACATTAAAATAAAATATACAGTAAGAGGAATATAAAATAAAATCCCCCAACATCACAAAGAGGAGCTTAAAATAAGTGACATAAAGGAGAGTACTTAAAAATAAGAGAGAGGTTAGATCTCTTACGAAAGTTTGGCAGCCTAACGGCGCCACTCAAAACTTCCAAAATGGATTGATGAGAGAGAATAGGGTCTCTCATCACATGAAAATAAAAATTACAGTAAGTGTAATATAAATGATCATCCCAATAACAAGAAAGATGAGCTTTAAAAGGAATGACATAAAAGTGTGTACTTAAAAAGAAAGAGAGGAGTAGGATCCCTTACCTCGGGTCCGACTTGACTCGATCGTTCTTTAATCTCCTGAATAATAAACTTGAGTTAATTTATAATTCCTTAAGAACCTTTTTCAAGTTCATTATTACTTTTATACCACTTATTACCATGTCATAAACATTATGTAATCATTTGAGTTAATAATATATTTTTTGCCGATATTTGGTTCTTAAGTCGAAAGTGGACTTCTTACAATTACATGTTGTCCGTGTGGACAAATGTTTATTATATCCAGAATTGTATTCATTATGTAGATATCATATATGTCATATATATCCAGTACATGCATGCATTTATAACATTACATAATCATTTAGAGGTAAGAAATGAAATGCACCGTTCATGGAGACAGTAAGCCGTACGTACGCATGAACGCTACTTTCATTTCTATTTCGTATTTTATAGAATGGAATAATAATGATATAAAGGTATATTATAATTCCAGTATAATATCATATATAATATCATATTTCCATCCTTTATACATCCCACATATGGTATTTAACGAATCAAATCACTTTGAGGGGGTGGTAGTCCGCACTTCCTTAAATGAAGATATCGCGTATACCCATAATGGAAGCCATAAAGGTAAGACAAAAATGAAAAATACAGAAGCATAAATAAAACATAAACATATTATATATCATATATAAAAATAGTGACATCATAATGGCCACCTTTGAAGGTGTTAAATGAGTATTGAACGATCATCATTTCGGGAGGCAGAATTTCACCATCCACGGAAACCGTATGTTCGTTAACCATTTGATGTAGTTGTGTGAGAGTGTAGCTCGAATAAATCTTATGACAACATCCTATTATATTGAAGATACTGGTGTTGTTACAAAAGAAGTAAATATAAAGAGTTTAGGGGGTTGGAGAAGCAAAATAACACAAATAAACATGAGAGAATGAATTACCTTTAAAAGTGTAACTCTTTTTGATTTGAGCCTAAAGGCATCCTTTGAAAGGATTCTGCCCAAAGGGAATCCTCTAGGATGAGGAGAGGGATGTGGAGAGAGTAAATGGGCAGGGGTTGGCCGAGCCAAAGGCTTGAGGAGTGTGTGAAATGAGGTAGAGGTGGGGGCCTTTTATAAGAGGAGAGGAGGGGCACTTTTGGAAAGTAAAGAAATATTACTTTATTTGAAAATGTGTTTCGGTTTCAAAAGGTCCCACATTGATATAATTCGTGGATAAGGTGATAAGGCTTCGAAATCGACTCATCCAATAAGTTTTGGACATGTGTAGTTCATATATTTTACATTATCTTTCGATTTTATTTAAATCGTCAAATAATGATGTCATCGCTGCATCATTATTATGTCATAAATAATTTAATTTATTTAATGTCTAAAAATTATAAAAAAAATACTAAGATGTAGGAAATCGTTTTAGATTTCCAATGAATATTTATAATCAAAAAGATGACTTGTATAACCCCACTTAAAAAGTGTTTTAGTAAAACATATCATGTTTGTGTCAATTTTACTTTTACATTAAATAAAATGTTATTTATGTCATTTCCCAACCAAAGTGGATCCATGTGGTCCCCAAGTTGACCCATGGCTTGTCTTGGTCGGCCATGACACAACCAATGAGTGTAAGACATGTGTCAAGCTCATCTCCTTTTATTAAAGCATTATTTTTACCTTAAACTACACTAATTACCACTAATCGCGATTAAAAACTTAATAAGTTACTATTCACCAAAAAATTATTTTAATCTCATTGAACCACATTTTACTTCTTAATGACAACCATGTATGTCGGATTTTTGAAAATAAAAACACAATGATGGAAAAATTTCATTTAAACGGAAAATCAGTTTTTATAAGTACCACTTAGTGGTTTCACTATTCATCAAAAATTGAAGTTTTTCAAAAAAATCCCAAAAATTCACCCTAAGCTATATTTGATATTCTGAATTCAAAAATGAAGTCCGTTTTACAAAATTCAAAACATATAATTCACATTAATTAATTTAATAATTAATTCCCGCTGTCATGACAAATAGCGTGTTTTATGAAACAATAAGTATCAAAAGATTGACACTTGTTTAAGTCTGATTTCAAAGTGAAATTGATTCCAACGACCACTATTGGATTTAATGGTAAAAATATTTTCAAATTTCACTTTAAAACTAATTCAAAATATAATCTAATCATATAAATAAATTATATTAAAAAGTTGTTTTGAATTAAAATACAACATTTTACACTATTCATTAAAAAAAATGAACTTTATCGGAACGATACCAAAAATTTACACAACGTAAATTTTGATGTCTCGATTCTTAATAAGAGTTTTATTTGGTCCAAAAGAATGTTTAAGAGTGAACAAAACTATATTTAATGATGGTTCTCCATCAAAAGGTGATAAGTGAACCTTTAGTGAAAACTAGGGCATATACGCCTAAAATTGAATTCTTTCCGTATTTTAATCCTTTATCTTTTATTGTATAAATGTAAAAATATTTAAGAACATATATAATCATATTTTAGTTATTTCTATCCATTCCTGCCATTACAACGGCTACATGTTAACTACCATTTAAAATAATAATATTTTATTATTAGAGTGCAACGTAAGATTCCAAAGAAACTCGTTGTTGCGTGTTGGGTACGCCATCGAGCATAGCGTCCCCTTTAAAGTCATATTAATATTTTATTCACAAATATGGATAAATATGAAAATGTCATATTCCTTATTTACCTGGGGTGTTACATCCTTCCCCCCTTTTGGGAATTGCGTCCTCGCAATTTTAAAATTGCGCTTGGAAACATCCTTGAACGTCCCACATCGGAACAAGAGTCGGTAAAACAATCTCTTTAAAATAAAGAAAGATAAGCACAAAGGTCACCCGAGTTAACCCATACTAGGATTCTAAGTATGAAAATATGGACATGGAGGAGAAAACATAAGGTCATGTTCCGTTGGAGAGTGATAGAAAACATGTTTATGAGAAAGTTAACAATAAGAAAATCACAAACTTGTGATGGGTTAAATGGTGTTGGGTTCCCCAGTAGGAAAAGTTAATAGACAAAATTTTTGTTTTATGTTACTTTTTATTGAGGAATTTATTCATAAGGAAGCATAATCACTTATCATGTTGACTTTCAACTTTTACTAGATTCCTTAGTCAAACTCATATTTTTTCCAAAAGACGAGTATTTAGGGAGACTTGTTCGCATTAAGAGTACTATAATCAACTTCTAGAGAATCACCTAATCCCCAAAAGAGAACTATATACATCCCATGTATTTAGGCTTTAACCAAAACCAAAAAGGTTAGTACAAGATCAGATAATCCAGAAAAGGATAACCCCTTATAAAAAGAAAATCTATTCTTAATCTCCAAAATTTGTCCAACAAAACCCAAAGTTCAACGAGGACCATCCGATAAACAATTTGTCCATAAAATTCTTCAAAGTAAACCAATATAAGATTGAAACCCAAATATTTGAAGGATTTAGTCATATAGTCTTCCAAGTTAAATTGTAACATTTATCTCCAAACAAAATCAGTTGCTCCTAAAGTCTTGTATTGAAAAGTAATTAACCTAATCACATATCCTCGATGATAGGTTAATCATTTTCATAAATAACCCAAAATCAACTTACTCTTAATTCATAAAAACATATAACTAAAAAGAATCAGTCAAACTAACCAGGGACTTCACGTAGTCCAGTGGTAGGCGATAATACCAGTCACACTTTGGTTGTGGGTTCGATTCCCGCGGCTTTGTCCGACGCGACGGGTTGTCACACGGTCTGCGTGTTGTCCTTTTTCCAAAACTATATAATTCTTAAAACATTCCCCAGAATGAGATAAAATCTTCAAGAATAATCATAACATATTTTAACCTCAAGTTTATCTCATTCGTTTCATTTTCCATCATATCATAGAGTAACCCATAATTACCTAAAAATTAAGGATCATATAAACCCTAATGGTTACCTTAATAATTATTACCTGAATTTCCACATCGAGTTGGCCATCTCGTACATGATGCACTAGAGAACTCACCAAGGTTCAAGTGGTTGATCTTGACTCCTTGATATTTGGTTTAGAACAACCATGAGTTTCCTCATTGAATCCTCCATTTTATCTAGTCTCTTAATCAGAGAACCACCACAGTTTCCTTCCAATCTGTTGTCTCTTTGGTGCCTGCTAGATCCATCCATTCACTAAAAACAGAAATGTCAGTGTGAGTATATCAACAAAACCATCATGTACTAATGAGGAAGGTAAACACTAAGATACACTTACTCGTTTACTTTATCTAAAACTAGTACTCTTTCTGAAATCCTAACCATTATGGTAATGTCACTTATGCTTAAAGAATACCCTAACCTCTAAAGTTATCTAAACCGACCTTTGATACCAACTATAAGGCCCCAGCCTTAAACCTTACTTAAACTTGAGTTATTACAAGATTACACATTGAGGATCTTTTCAGGTTTAGAGTTTTAGAGAATTAGATCATGAAAATTGCATTACATTCCACATTTAAACAAGGTGGTTACACAAAAGACAATATTCATTCTTCCCATCAATGGAAACCTATTTAAAATAAAACACGGATTCTTTCTTGACACATCCTTGACACTATCATCACATCATGTACCTTTCCCTTGACATGTGAAAAGCATTTCAAAAACTTGGGATGAGCATAAAAAGCTCAGTAAGGGTTATAAAAATATGGAAAGGAAACAGGAGTTCATATATACATACGAATGAAATCATACTTTACCCATAAAACATAGGCATATCAAATCATGAATAAATCATAGAAAACATAAGACATAAAGGTAACTTGAGGCATTCATAACATTATTACATAGGGAGTAACCCTCTTGGTCATATTTGGAATACCCATCACAGTATATTCCCTAAATCTCTTCGGAGAAACCTTAACGTTTCACTCCTTCGCGTTACCCAATGCATTGGAGAGCTATAACGGGCTCACCCGCCCTTAGTTTATCACGGAACCACCCGTTTTCGTAACAATGCCCAAGAACCATAACATAAATGTGTCACATAAAAGATGCATAAAGGAAACATAACATTTTCATATTTCAATCACAATATAACATTTTAGTATATTGAAATATTGAATCCATTCAAAAAGAAACCATTTCCAAAACCATTTAAAACATTTAATAAAGAGATTTTTGAATCAAAGTGTCCCATACCACCTTGAAGCTTAAACCTTTAAACCATTAATATCCATATAAATAAATCCTTAAAACCATTTTGAAAACCTGGATATTAATAAGAACAAATAATTAAAACATTTAAAACGATATTTTGGTTAAAGGGGTTTTACCAAAATTAGAGACACTTGAATACAATAGTTGAGGAATAACATTTAGTCAAAACTTTATAATATCATGAGAATAAATGGATTCATGATATAATACTCCAAAGGACAGTATATACACCATATAAGAGTGAATTGGTGCATAACAACAATGAACCCTCAATAGAAATGTCAAATGTGATGAAATCCCTTATAAAGAAGGTATCCTTAAATTAAGGAAAAATCAATCTCAAAAAAATGTGTGAAAAATATAAATACACCCAATATAAGTGGATATTAAGTGTAAAAAGGTCATTCACACATATTCAATGGACAACATATTCAATGACTACATGTTGAACCCAAAGAATTCGAAATTGGGTTAAAAAGTTCCCTTGACAGCCTAACGGCATCACATCAAAAAGAGTTGATGAGAGATAAAAAGAGTATCTCATCACTTGGACATAAAATTTACATCAATAAGGATATATGAGAACATATCCCAACATAACGATATGTAAATTAAAAGACCCAACAAAAGAAGTCTTTTAAAAAAGAAGAGGGTGAAAGGTTCCCTTACCGACTTGGGTATCTTTCAAAACATACACCCCATGAAAGAAGGACAAAAGATAATTGATGTAAATACTCATAAACGAAATTATATTACACAAAGAGTAGAATAATGGGTAGTACATACACCACTCAAGGGAATTTGTGGCAAATGTAGCAGAAATCTCACGGGAATAAAAGTGAGATGAAAAATCCCTTACGAAAACTCGGCAGCCTAACGGCGCCACATAAAACTTCTGAATATGGATTGATGAGATCAAATAGGGTATCTCATCACATTAATATAAAATGTACAGTAAGAGGAATATAAAATAAAATCCCCCAACATCACAAATAGGAGCTTAAAATAAGTGACATAAAGGAGAGTACTTAAAAAGAAGAGAGAGGTTAGATCTCTTACGAAAGTTTGGCAGCCTAACGGCGCCACTCAAAACTTCCAAAATGGATTGATGAGAGAGAATAGGGTCTCTCATCACATGAAAATAAAAATTACAGTAAGTGTAATATAAATGATCATCCCAATAACAAGAAAGATGAGCTTTAAAAGGAATGACATAAAAGTGTGTACTTAAAAAGAAAGAGAGGAGTAGGATCCCTTACCTCGGGTCCGACTTGACTCGATCGTTCTTTAATCTCCTGAATAATAAACATGAGTTAATTTATAATTCCTTAAGAACCTTTTTCAAGTTCATTATTACTTTTATACCACTTATTACCATGTCATAAACATTATGTAATCATTTGAGTTAATAATATATTTTTTGCCGATATTTGGTTCTTAAGTCGAAAGTGGACTTCTTACAATTACATGTTGTTCGTGTGGCAAAATGTTTATTATATCCAGAATTGTATTCATTATGTAGATATCATATATGTCATATATATCCAGTACATTCATGCATTTATAACATTACATAATCATTTAGAGGTAAGAAATGAAATGCACCGTTCATGGAGACAGTAAGCCGTACGTACGCATGAACGCTACTTTCATTTCTATTTCGTATTTTATAGAATGGAATAATAATGATATAAAGGTATATTATAATTCCAGTATAATATCATATATAATATCATATTTCCATCCTTTATACATCCCACATATGGTATTTAACGAATCAAATCACTTTGAGGGGGTGGTAGTCCGCACTTCCTTAAATGAAGATATCGCGTATACCCATAATGGAAGCCATAAAGGTAAGACAAAAATGAAAAATACAGAAGCATAAATAAAACATAAACATATTATATATCATATATAAAAATAGTACATCATAATGGCCACCTTTGAAGGTGTTAAATGAGTATTGAACAATCATTGTTTCGGGAGGCAGAATTTCACCATCCACGGAAACCGTATGTTCTTTAACCATTTGATGTAGTTGTGTTAGAGTGTAGCTCGAATAAATCTTATAACAACATCCTAGTATATTGAAGATACTGGTGTTGTTACAAAAGAAGTAAATAAAAAGAGTTTAGGGGGTTGGAGAAGCAAAATAACACAAATAAACATGAGAGAATGAATTACCTTTAAAAGTGTAACTCCTTTTGATTTGAGCCTAAAGGCATCCTCTGAATGGATTCTGCCCAAAGGGAATCCTCTAGGATGAGGAGAGGGATGTGGAGAGAGTAAATGGGCAGGGGTTGGCCGAGCCAAAGGCTTGAGGAGTGTGTGAAATGAGGTAGAGGTGGGGGCCTTTTATAAGAGGAGAGGAGGGGCACTTTTGGAAAGTAAAGAAATATTACTTTATTTGAAAATGTGTTTCGGTTTCAAAAGGTCCCAAATTGATATAATTCGTGGATAAGGTGATAAGACTTCGAAATACACTCATCCAATAAGTTTTGGACATGTGTAGTTCATAGATTTTACATTCTCTTTCCATTTTATTTAAATCGTCAAATAATGATGTCATCGTTGCATCATTATTATGTCATAAATAATTTAATTTATTTAATGTCTAAAAATTATAAAAAAACTACTAAGATGTAGGAAATCGTTTTATATTTCCAATGAATATTTATAATCAAAAATATGACTTGTATAACCCCACTTAAAAATTGTTTTAGTAAAACATATCATGTTTGTGTCGATTTTACTTTTACATTAAATAAAATGTTATTTATGTCATTTCCCAACCAAAGTGGATCCATGGGGTCCCCAAGTTGACCCATGGCTTGTCTTGGTCGGCCATGACACAACCAATGAGGGTAATACATGTGTCAAGCTCATCTCATTTTATTAAAGCATTATTTTTACCTTAAACTACACTAATTACCACTAATCGCGATTAAAAACTTAATAAGTTACTATTCACCAAAAAATTATTTTAATCTCATTGAACCACATTTTACTTCTTAATGACAACCATGTATGTCGGATTTTTGAAAATCAAAACACAATGATTGCAAAATTTCATTTAAACGGAAAATCAGTTTTTATAAGTACCACTTAGTGGTTTCACTATTCATCAAAAATTGAAGTTTTTCAAAAAAATCCCAAAAATTCATCCTAAGCTATATTTGATATTCTGAATTCAAAAATGAAGTCCTTTTTACAAAATTCAAAACATATAAGTCACATTAATTAATTTAATAATTAATTCCCGCTGTCATGACAAATAGCGTGTTTTATGAAACAATAAGTATCAAAAGATTGACACTAGTTTAAGTCTGATTTCAAAGTGAAATTGATTCCAACGACCACTATTAGATTTAATGGTAAAAATATTTTCAAATTTCACTTTAAAACTAATTCAAAATATAATCTAATCATATAAATAAATTATATTAAAAAGTTGTTTTGAATTAAAATAAAACATTTTACACTATTCCTTAAAAAAATGAACTTTATCGGAACGATACCAAAAATTTACACAACGTAAATTTTGATGTCTCGATTCTTAATAAGAGTTTTATTTGGTCCAAAAGAATGTTTAAGAGTGAAAAAAATTATATTTAATGATGGTTCTCCATAAAAAGGTGATAAGTGAACCTTTAGTGAAAACTAGGGCATATACGCCTAAAATTGAATTCTTTCCGTATTTTAAGCCTTTATCTTTTATTGTATAAATGTAAAAATATTTAAGAACATATATAATCATATTTTAGTTATTTCTATCCATTCCCGCCATTACAACAGCTACATGTTAACTACCATTTAAAATAATATTATTTTATTATTAGAGTGCAACGTAAGATTTCCAAGAAACTCGTTGTTGCGTGTTGGGTACGCCATCGAGCATAGCGTCCCCTTTAAAGTCATATTAATATTTTATTCACAAATATGGATAAATATGAAAATGTCATATTCCTTATTTACCTGGGGTGTTACATTTATGAATACCTATAAATCCCCACAATTAGAGAATGAAATAATTATGGAAGAATAAATGACAAATAAATTCCCTCCAAATCTATAAATATTCTAACCTACTCATAAAGAGGGTACTTCTACAAAGTGAATATCATTGAAAACCCATAATCTATCTATATCATTATGCTCCACATGATCCAAATCCTCATAAAACAATATCAAAAGGTATTTTTTTATGAGTCACATTTTTTGTGGGAAGATCCCATCTAGGGGTTAGTACATAACACCCAGTAGGACACCCCAAAATTACAAAACATTATCATCTAGAGAGTTGTCAACACATACAATGATATGCTAATAAGTTATGAGACATAAAAATAAGAATGACAAAAATCTAGATATACTCATAAAATATCTTATGTCTCAAGGGGACTCAAAGATAATACCATACACATGATTTTTCTTTAGTATTCAAGGAAACACTAATTCGGGAGAATCCACTCTAGAATCTATGCTACCACTAATGCCTCTCATCCAGGAGGCCATTCACATAGGGTCTTGCCAAATATGTACTCACTGGATCTCCAAAGATATCAATACATTGATAGTGGATCCCACTGAGGATAATTGGAGGATAATACAAACTCAATGCTGAATAACCCACTAAGTAGGGGGTTAACACTTGGGTAAAATGGAAATGTCGATGCCACAAAACTCACCTTGGGAAACAGAATGATTGATAGAGGATCTCACCCCATTATCATGAAGGGATAACATGATCTATAGCCCTGACTAAATCCACCAAGGGGATCAGAATCCTATGTCGAGGATGTAATTCCATAATAACCCTCAGAGGAATGGTCCATGGGAAGAAACTCAAATGATTCCAGTCCAATCTGAAGAGATAATGGTCATCATCATGCCTTGGAAATAGTACACAACATGTTCATGGGGTATACATTGTGTCTTTCCTACCCATGTTCTTCGTGTTGCTCATTCTCTCACATAGAATTCATTCCTCTATTTACATATCATTTTCTGTCAGGGTACACAATAGGTATGGGTTGGGTTGCCGCTTGGTGTGTTACCAACACATTCTTTTATATATCGTACCATCCCCATATACTTTGGGTCATACATATATACCTTTCCATGTTGGATTTTGGAGTTGTTTCCAAGATCATGTACTCCTAGGGTACATTACAAGCTTCTAGAATTAGTTCACAAGTTGTGTGACATGTAATGCAACATGTGATATATTTATCTATGTGGAAGCCCTAACACTATTGGGGAGGGGTGGTACCTGGTTTTTTTTCATGAGACTTGAGAGTGTGTAGTTGGGAATTTCCAAGAAATTCTAGACTATTCAAAAATTGAGCATTCAGTGTACTACCACTTTCATATCCACCATAAATTATGTCATAGATCCTGAATCTATTTTGATCCATTAATATGATGTCACTTTTGGATGGATTCTTAACACAAATATGACCATGAATTAGTCCTCATAGCACCACAACATAGACCACACCAATACATAAACAAGGACATCTAAATCTGCACCCAATATACATAAAAGCATCCACCATTACCATCAGACCACATTTTATCCATCGATTGATAACCTAACCATTATTTATATGGGATATTTTGGTCCCTGTGTTTAAAAAATGATTAATTTTTTATGATTATTTGTGCCCATGAGTGCACTAAAACAAAATTAATGACACCAAAAAATGTTATCTCACACCTAGGAAAAAACCCACAACCTAGATTCAAATGTAGTCTTATAATTATTATATGATACCAAATCTAGGAGTTTTTATATTATTTTATAAAAATATGCGGGAATGATATAATATATTTTATATTTTAATTATATCAACATCGAGACTCACTAGGCCTCAGAACATCACACCTAGGGAAAAACCCACAACCTAGATTCAATTGTAGTCTTATCTGGCTAACCCTAGTTATGTATTTATATAATCCACGTTAAATTAAGTATATAATAAGTAAAATCGCATAAATTTTGGGAATAAGGTGGGTTTCCATTAACTCTTTAATTAGATAAATAGGGACAATACACAGATTTCAACAAAAAAAATCATTTCTTTCTAGATCTAAAATGTTGGGAAATCATCTTATTAGCTTCACCCTTGGTTTTACAGATTTGAACCTCTTTTAGAATCTTATATTTTTATAATATAATTAAATTTATTCGTTGATGGAATATTCTTATATACTTCATAAATACACAAAAAATCACTCCTTTGATATTTCTTCATACTCTTATCCAATTCCAATAAGAAAGGATTAATTTTTAACTATAATTTTTTCCCATGGCTAGCCTTATTCTAGTGTATAGACTAATTTTTCATAAAATCTTCATTGGAACATTGAATAACAAGTACCTTCCATTTTTAATTAAAAATATTTTATAGTTCAAAAAGACATATCAAATATTTAGTAGTTCTAAGTCTATATTGTTTAACTATTCCAAAAAAATATTCAGTATCCTCTAGATTACAATTATTTTTTAATCTCTCTAACAACTCACTTGGGATTTAAACCACTAAAAAAATCATACAATCACATTCTTGGATTTATTCTCTTTTTTGATTAACATTTCTTCATTTAGTTTCTATATTTCTTATCAAAATGTAGTTGTCTATAATGTGTCATTCCATAACACAAAATAATAATTTCATATTAATAGGTTTGAAATTATTTTTATCTTTCTTTATTGACTAGATGTGTGTACTTGGTTAAGCATTATTCATCTATTTACTCATCAAGGAAGATTTACCATTAATTATAGACTTCCTCCTTTTATGTTGTGGTATAATTTTACATTATCACATTATGTATGATATGTTCATAGATACATTTACAATTAACAACTAAGACCAAATTTGTTTCAATATTTACCAAATTTACCAAACCATTTAAATTTATACTTGATTGAAAAAGTATTCGTCATTTATGTAATCTATTAATATCAAGAAACTATTTATTTCAATTCAACTATTATTTCTTTGAATGTGGGAATTTTATGATATTCATATCATGACACATTATTCCAAAAATAAATATCCGTATTCTCAAATTTCTAATATAATCATTAGTAGCCAAAACATTACCTTTTTTATCTTTACCATCAATCTGGATGGATTTTATATCATTCTATTTTTGAGTATAAATGTCATTAAATTGTGATAGATATGGGTATGCAATCGTCTTATCTTTTTTTACATCCATCCTTAATATTTTGGTGTATTTTTTAGAATGTTTCTATCATGATGTTTCCTATATTTTGAATTTAAACTTGATCTTTTGGATAAATGTATAAAAGTACATAATAAATTTTTAGAGAGATGTGTTACCTTGTTCAAAGAGAATTAATGGATAAATTAGTATATGATTTAAAGATATTTTTTATACTAGGTAGAGTATTCTTATATTTATTATTTTTATCAACATCATGTGAAAAATAAGTTTAATTTCTTAGTAGTTTGGGAAGATTTTTCTTGGGATTTTTCCCAATTTCCCAATTTAACTTCCAAATCATGAAATTTTGTAGTTATAAGTTTCTTTTGGTCTTATAGAGAATTCACTTTCTTTATATTCATTTTTCACATTTTGAACTGGATCTTCATGCATCAAATTTATCTATAATAATGAATTATGCAGTCCTTTATGTTTCTTTACATTAATATCTAGCAGATAATAATTGAAAGAAAAATAGGATCAAGTAAGTTTCTCTCATGAACATATAACACCATTTATAATAACTTTACCATAAGTACTAATTTTAAAATATTATATAATCATAGAAAAAATATCTTTGCAATGTAAAATATATATTTTCTTTATCTTTAAAAAGTATTGTTAGTGTAGTTTTCTTTTTCAATATCTTAGATAATGGTTCATCAATAGCATTATCTTGCAATCTTATATACGTTTTTTAATAATATAGTCCCTTAATATATAAATATATATATATATACATATGTGTTTGAGAGAGAGAGAAATTAAATGTGAATCAATTTCAAATTATCTTTAATTTGTGAAAAGAATCATTGAGTGATTAATAAAAAAATATTCACAAAAAGTTGATGTTGATTCATCACTAGAATAATTTTCAAAATATTTATTAATACATTTACAACTATGACAAATTTTTAGTAGTAGTAGTCCTAATTTAAATTTTGAGTACTTTTTTATATTATTTCCTTACCTTTTCACCTATTTAGTAGTTTTTTGGGCTAAAAATAACATTTATTCACTAATAAGGATAAATACTTAATTTTCATTTTCATAAAATTTTGATAAATCTTCAAATATTCACAACTTATCAATATAGTGAAAAATAATCAGAAATTAAAAATAACTATTAACATATGGATAATTTTTTTCTCTGATATGAGTTTTTAGTGTTCTAGAATAGGTGGAAACAATTTTGGGGTGAATCTGGTGTGATTAATTTTTACCAAATCCTTATCCTATAGTAATTTTACTCACTTACGTTCCCCTATATATTCTTGAAACATTATTATTTATCAAGAGATAAGTATTTCTCTTTATATTACCCAATACACATATACCAAAAGTAAATGTTGAAAATAAAGAAAATAACAATGCACATTATTTTTACAAGGTTTCCACCCATAGGTGTGACTATGTACTTCTGAGACACATATTTTCATTCTAGATAAAAGTGGAACTATTTTTCTTACCCAGTACACATATACCACAATCAATGTATAAAATAAAGTAAATAACACCACAAGATATTTTTACAACTTTTACCCTAATGTGGTTGACTAAGTACTTGATGTGTTTAGTATCATCCAATAAAAATATTTTTTTTCTAATAATCATTCCATAAATTAGAACTATGATGAACATGGATTATCTAAGAGTCACAATGTATCCAATATTAAATAACTTCACACCAAATTATACTATTTATGTAAAATACACAACTTTCTTTAACAATTTCATGTAGATCATCAATTCATAAAGGATGTCACTTAATCAATATTAAATGAAAAATTTTATCAATTAGAGTCTATAATATCTATTAGATATTCAAGAATTTTTTCATGAAACATAGTATTTATATGAAACCTTTCTCATAGGTCTTATATAGAACCTAAATCTCTATCCTATCTCAATTAATGATTGAACCACATTCTTCAAATCCTACTAGCTCCTCCATATTATTTATATACTTTGAAAAAAATCATTATCAATAGTAGTTGTTTAAAAAATTTCTTTATTCTATTATAATTCCTTAAATATAATTTTTTATGATACATATATAAAATGGAAATTTGGGTGAATTTATTATCTATATTCTTCTTTAATTCAATTCAATCAACTGAATCAACTACCAATTTCTCATTAGGATCCTCTTATTCATTAATACCTAGATTGTTATTCATTTTAGGAATAATAATAGTTTATCAAATTATCAGTGATACTTTCTCATTATTATTTTCGTGATTTTATATTCTCAACTGACCATAATTTTATTTAATTCATTATCATGATATTTTAATAAAAAAAGTTGAAAATGTATAACAAAATCTTATTAGCATTGAAAACAAGATCTATATTACTCTTTCATAATTCTCTTCACATGGTTGTCTCAGAACTAAGGTTGTTCAATGATGGAAATGGATTATTCTTTATTTTTTATCAATCCCCAAAAATAAATATCATGAAGTATATGGAAGATTAGGGTGATTGAAAATGGATCTTACTTTTCAATCTGGAAATAAAATTGAAGGTTACGTCATTTCCTAGGGTTTTCCAAATTTTAGGGGTCCAAAATTTGGAATGTAAATTGCATCATGAAAAGACTATTTCATTTAAGGTCTTATAAAAATATAGGAAAGGAATGGGTTTCAGAGAGATGGGATACATTATTTTTCTTTCTTGAAGGCTTTATTAATTTTGAAGGTGTGATCTGCGATTACGACGAGAATAAAGAAATATTGTTTTCCGGAATAATTATTTTATAAATATAGTAAAGGAATGGATTTCATGAATCCTGAGATTAAATTTGAAATAAGAGGAGAATCATGAATAGTGATGGTGTCTCATCACGATTATGAGAATATTATCATCATGACTGCACAATGTTTTGACGGAAGACTCTTTAACTACGATGAGCATTTCAAACCGTGAATTTCTTTGGAGCATCGCGAATGGAGGAGAACTAAGATGGTTTTTTTGAAAGATCAAAAATTAATCCTAGAGGGATTGTATCTTTGTGAACAACTAAGACAATAAATAAGAGTGTACCCTCTTCACTCATGATGAATAATTCAGATAAAATAAAAAATTGATTGGATTCCATGAAGTAAGGTGATATCCATGAAACTGGGTTTCTAAAAGATATTTATCATTGGTAAAAGACCATAATATTCTTTATTTATGAAAATGATTCTATTTATTGAGTTCTCCTAAATTATTTTGTATTCTAGGTTTACTCAATGATCTTCAAAATAGAGTTTGTTCCGTGAAGACAAGAGTAATTTTGGAAGAATGTTTGTTCCGTAGATGCAAGGGAGCTTCGCGAATGGAAATTTTGAGAATTTTTGTTTTAGAGAATAGTGGTTTCAAAGTGCATAAAATCTGGTCTATGGTGAGGGAAGAGTCTCATTCTATGTTAGGGAAAAGCCATTAATGAAAGCTACTGAAGGGACTTTCAAGTCGATAAAATGAGTTAGACTTCTCTCACATCAATGAGCTAGTGGGAGATGACAGATGTGTTCTGAGGTATGAAGTGTGTTGTCCTTATATATTACAAAAGAAGTGTGTCTGGTATAGAGTGATTGTGTTGATACTTATTTATTCTAGATCTAGTGAAGATTAGTGTATTTAGGTACTAATGACACATTGTCGGTGTATGCTTCTTGTACTATCCCAAAGTGGTGATCTATGTAAAATTACATGGTTGTCTCTCTTTACATGTGAACGTTTTATTACTGCACTACTCCAATAGATAGGTTTAACAAGTTGTTACAAACATGGGAACAAAATCCATCACATTAGAAGAAAATATATACAGCCTAATTCCCCCCCTCCCCTCTGAGGGTTCTATGGGGTCTTATAAGTGGTATCAGAGGGAGGTTAACCTATTTTGAATTCTTAATAGTAAAGATATTCTCATATGAATTTTTCAGTTTCTTTCCAAATTCAACAATGAAGTTTAGTTTTGATGATTATTTAGATTTGTAGTAATTATCTACCATGACCGTGATAAATAGGATAAAGAAATAGAGAAGACAGTTGAAGAGGTCTATCTTATCTAAATAAGAGGTACTATTTGGTTCTCCACCCGTTTTAAAATTGAAGAAATATTAGTCGTGGAATGTAAAGAGGAGGGAGCTCAGGTTTGTACCAAATATAAGGACAAACATTCCACCTCTTGTAACTCAAAATATTCAATTGACTTGGAGGTTTGTGTTAATACCTTTGAAAATTTTCTTCAAGATAATGATCATAGAACAACTAGTAATGTTGATCAATATACAACCTTAGATTGAATAAAAAGGTTACGAAAATATATTCTTGATATTTTGGAAGTAATATTCATAATATTTTGTAGAATATTTAAATTTATGTAAGAGGAAATCACCATGTTATGAAGAAAAGAATATTTTATTGAAGATGGCTTGTAAATAAAAATTGATGAGTGCTGGATTCTCTCCAGAAAAGTTGAAACATTTTATATAACAAAGATTGAACATGAAATAAGTACCTCAAAATACCTCAAAGAAGATGATGAGATAGAGAGAGTTAAAAAGTATCTTGAAGAAAATATCTGTGTTCTTAAATACCAATTCAAAAATAAAATTGATGTTAAGGGTCTATAGTTGGATGTAATATCCAATAAGATCAGTAACTTGACTCTTTGATTCAGAACAATGTGATGTTACAAAAAGAAAAAGTAGTAATAATTAAGAAGGGCTGTCAAGAAAGGATGAGTTTGATTTATGATAAGAGAATCATCACCAATATGAAATTTAAAGATTTATAGAAGTTGGGAAGAAATATATTTAGACCTAAGAAAAGAAGGACGAAACTAATATTTCCACTCAATGATCAATAGCGTATTATATAGCTGAAAGTCCTCAATCATGTGATAAGAAGATCATGAAATCTCTTGATGATCTATTTTAAGCAGGATGATATGAAGAAGGAATCATCCAAAACAACATATTTCAATTCCTCTAAAACTATTATAAAAATTATTATATGTTGTAAGAAAAATACTAAGAAATTATGGGTGAAGAAAGGAGATACAAAACCTTCCACCCTGACTAGGGTGGATAAGAAAAAGTGTATGAATGTTGGTTTCCCCCAAAGAGCTCATCAAGTTACAAAGAATACCCAACAATCATATACAATATATATAAATAAATAATGATTTATGGGTCAATGTTTGTTTTGAAATATATTTGGGAATTATTCACATAATAATTGGTACAATCCTAAAAATATAATGGAAAAAAAATCTTATCCCATGGTGGAGAAAGATAGAGATGAAGAAACAACATCCATATGTCCAAAAGTATGTGTTTACTAAAAATGGATTTCTAATTCTTGATAACATATTTGATGTATGCAGTAGAAGTGGTCACAGGGTTGTTACATGCTTATCTACACATGTATTTAATGTTGATATGAAAAAAAGAGCACAAATTCAAGATAAGAACAAATAAGTATCCTTTTAAATAAATGAAGAGAATATTTTGAATACAAAATCTCCTATGAAGATCCCAATTAAAGAAGTTGAGAAGACCTTGTAATTCAGAACATCAATGTTGAAGATTAGTTCATCCAAAAGAACTACTACGAGGGATGTCAGTCAAACAAACCCATGAGGAATATCCAAATTTGCTGTCACGATTCTTATTGAGAAGTTAGTTATTTTTCAAGATGATTTGGAAAGAATGATGGTACATGAAGATACACAGGATAAGTCTGGTGAAAAAAAAGAAAATATTCCAAGGGATGAAGAAAATGTGCATGATAGTTTTAAAACAGTAGGAAACCCATGTGGTAATGAATTTCTGTGTGAGTTATTCCTGAAACCAGGTCACATTAAAAAGTTGTGTTTAACCTGAATACTAGTTAAATAAGCGGTTTTTACGAGGAGTAAGATTATACCATACGTGATGGATGATAAGAAGAAAAATTATCCACACAAAGAACAAGAGAATTTTGTGAGATCCATGCCATTAATACATAAATTAGAACATATGTTCCTATGTGTAAGTATTAAGACTAGATTAAATGGGATGACGTGGTTGACAAGGTCATATAAACAGTAAATTTCATATTGATGAAGCAAGAACAAACGACCTTTTCCCCTTAATATTTTTTTATATTGAATATATTCTTATAATTTAGGGAAATGAAGGTGAAGAAAAGTCTCAGGGGTGGAACCTTTTTAGTATATGGTGATTTTAATTATTGCTAGCCACGTTAAAGAAGCCACCCTCTTTAAATGATTCCTCAATTAGATATGGAATTGAAGATCTTATGGAGGATCATTTTCTTGATGAAGATAATGATGATCCATTCTCAAAAAGTATAATAAAGAAGATAACATCATTGATTGATCTTATTTATGGTATCCTAGAGAAAAAGTGTTCAAGAATATTATCTATGGTGTTGATGTGACATTTTCCCAATGTGGATAGTCAGGAGATGAAGAACCATTTTGGTGTTTTCTCTATACATGAATTTCATGATATTCATTCTTGATGAGATCCATCCTTATTACGATATTGAAATGTTTTTTTACCTTAAGGTATATGAAAGTAAGGAATGAAAGAGAATCCTCTAAAATCATTATTTCAATTGTTATATAACATGATTATTCTGAGAAATTCTTCAATAATCACACAGAAAATGATTCAGATGAAGAATTTTAAGAGGAAACCATTACTAAAAAACATCATCAAAACCACACTAAATTATATCTATGGTGTGATGTAGGAGCCAAATACATGGTATTGTTTCCAGGATTCTTATATGGATAATCCTCAAATTTAAAGAGGTGGTGTTGAGCATAATAACTACGTTTTGATAGGAAGATTATTTTATGTTTTTGTTTTATGTGGAAGATATCATCTTTTACAGAATTAGGAAGGGATCAGTCAAACAATTTTTCAATCACATGGATTCAGAATTTGATATTCCATTGATTGGGGAATTCACATACTACATTGGGGTAGAAGGTGATATAGAAGAGATATTACCCTTTCAAGTCTCAAAAAAACGATGTATGATTGTTTCCGAGGAAACTTAACATGCATGATTTCAAACCATTTCCATCTCTAACTGTAGTTGCAATAAAACTGGGAAAGCATGAGGATGGGTAATATGTAGATCCCATAATGTATAAGAGAATAATTAGAAGATTATTCTACTAGACTACAACACAACTAGATATTAGATTTACAAAATTCTTAATGGGCCACAATTAAAGTAATCTAATGGAAAACATATGGTAGTAGTGAAAATAATCAAAAAGTACATTTAAGGTACTCATAGTTATGGATTATAATTTATAGTAGAAAGAGATAGTGAACTATCAAAATTTTCTCATGTTGATTGAGAAAGATATGCTTTTGATAGAATTTACACAAGTGGTGGAGAATTCCTTATTATCAATAAATTTGTGGGCTGGTTGAGTAGGAAATAGGAAATCACTTCTCTTCATACTACTATGGATGAGTATATCTCATCTACAAAGGCCTGCATGATGGAACCTTGGATGAATCATCAACTGACTGATATTGGACAATCTATGAAACATACAATGGTTATTCACTATGATAACAAGCGCTTGATTGATCTTATGAAGAATCATGTTCATCATTATCGTATGAAACACATTGATGTCAGATATCACATCATTGAAGGAAAAGTAGAATAATGTTAATGGGGGAGATACTGTCCAGTGGGAGTATGTTTTGAACTCCATAAGTTAGAGTTAATATAATTTGTGTTTATTGAAAATGGGGGAGAATGTATAAATTAAATGATACAAAGGATGATAATGGATAATATAGAAGTCATATGAGTTTAAAAGGGTCAAAATGAGAATTTATGGTTATTAGGAAATAGTTTAGGGAAGATAATGACAATCTGACAGGATCAAAGAATAGTATGGTCGTTTTTAAGCATACCAAGACATGGGAACCTAATTTTTTATTCCCCTCTCATTTTCTACACCAAGAATTTCTTTCATAGACATAGATAGTTGGGTGAGTTTTTTCATTCATATTAGGCTTTGTTTTTGGTTGGTGCTACAATAAATTTATCTTGATATTGTCAACAATTCCAAAGGGGGAGATTATTTGAACCATGAATTGTCTATAATGGAAATGGAGTATGTTTTGTGTCTTTTTGTCTATCATCAACAATAATGATTAGGTAGTACATTTAATATTAGGTACATTTGACAAAAAAAGATCTTATAATTTAAGATAACAACAGTGTTGAAGGTGAAATCATTTACCAGTGTTTGCCAAATTTTTGGAGTCCAAAATTTAGAAGTTAGGTTGCATAAACAAAATTGGATTTCATTAATGGCCTTATGAAAATATTGAAAATGAATGAGTTTCATGAATATGGGATGAATGATTTTGTTTCGTGAATGATTTATGAATTTGGATGTTGTGCTCTCTGATAACTATGAGCATCATGAAATAGAGTTTTATAGAATTAATATTTCATAAATATGGTAGTAGCATGGATTTTGCGAAGCATGGGGTTATGTTCTCTAAGATGAGGAGCCCTGCGAACATAAATTTTTTTTCTTCAGGATTACTAGAAGAGGATCATCATGACTGCATGATGTTTTGAACGATGGCCCTGTGACAACAATGATCATATTGAACAGTGAATTTAATTGAAGCATCGTGGTGGGAGGAACTTGATGATGGAGTTTTTGAAAGATCCAAAAATCACACTAGAGGTGGTGGAGCATCATGAAAGAACAAGACTATATATAATATACTACACCTCATCATTCAAGACAGATTAATCAAAAATAATATCCGAAATCAATCTGATTTCATGAAGTAAGGGGACCTCCATGAAAATGGGTTTCTATCGGAGCATGAGGGTCACCAAAATGCAGTCTTAGTCTTGACTGATGCCAATGCTTCTACGTATTGATTGCTTCTTAGTGATGGGGTATTTCACACTAGCTCAGTGAGATTCTCGATGTTGTTTCATATGCAATGGTTTGAGTGCTTCCAAAGGCAGTTTGTTCCATGAAGGTAAGGGATATTTGAAAGGGGAGATTTGCGATGAAGATTTTAGAAAGGAAGTTTTTAACATTTGATATTATTTTAACAGTGATTTCAGTGTTCATAAAATCAGATCTATGCTGGCACAAGAGTCTCATGATACGTTATGGAAAAAGTCATTAATGGGAAACTATTGAAGTGACCATAAAGTCGATAAATTGAGTTAGAATTCTCCCATTGTACTGATCTAAATGGAGTCAATAGAAGTGTTTCCAAGGACATAGTGTGCTATCTCTAAAACCGTGTAAAGTAATTTCTCCAGACATTGAGTGACTATTTCAAAACATATAAATTCCAAATCTATTGAAGATTCGTTGATTTATTTATGACTGACACATTGTAGTGTATTATCCTTAGAATATAATATAGTAGTGAAGATAATAAATTTTTTGTGTCGTATCTATTTTCACGTGAATGTTTTATTACTACAATCCTCAAACATATTTGATTAAAAATTTATTAACAATATAGGAATAAGATATTTCACCTTAAAAGAAAAATTAGAAACCCTAATTCACCTATCTCCTCTCAAGCTAATCTGGGGTCCAATAGGGTGTGATCCCAAGATAATGAATATTATATTTCCCCAAACTACTTATCTCTATAGTATTTCTAGGAACAAAATTATTTTTTACATTTTCATTTTTATGATAAAATATGAATTTATTATTATATAATATTATGCATTATTTTTTCACAAAATATTCCTGTGAAATATATAGTAAACAATCTCTATGTCTAGATAAATATAATTTTGGAAAATACATTTATAGCATTGATTAATTCTTCATACTAGTAATAGTCACTAAATTTTTGTATGACTTTTATTTTATAGTTTCACTATTAAATAACATCACAATTATATGTTCTCTCTATAATTTGAAGATCAATATACCATAATTAATCTTGAATCATAATTTAACTATGATGTTTGAAAAAATGAATATCCAAACATATCATCACCTAATTTTATTTCATTATTTATAATTTATTATATTATGTAAATCTGCATTATTATATATTGAAAATTTACTAAGCCTTATAAATTTAGTTGACTTTTTTTTTCACAAAACAAGGTAACATTGATAAGTACTAGATCCAAACATATGAAATTCAAGTAATCCACATTATGATTAATTCAATTTTAACCATCTGAAATAGCCAGAAACATTATGAAGTCTCAAAAAATGAACATAATGAAGTTCCTTTGAGAATATTATGAATTTCCTCTAACTATTATTTATAAAGTAACCTTATATTAAACAGGGAACAACATTATGGTGATTATTTTATCTCTAGAATAAATCTTATGAATTTTTTATTCAACCATATAAAATAAAAAATACAACCCTATGATGTTCCTCCCATTTAAATTTTGTCTAATTTTTTGTACCAACAACCTTGAAATGATCAGTAGACAACAGTATGAATTATTCATGAACCTTATGATTTTTTAGCGGACTTTATGATGTTAAATGAATAATAATATGAAGACCATTTTTTAGGGATTGAAATTTAAAATGTTGTAATTCTCCTTTAAGAATATCATCACAAAATATAAAAATATCATGCATTTTTCAATTTTTATCCCTCTTTCATAAGTTAACCTTATCATGTTTTGGATCAACAGTAAGATACTCCTAATAAACCTCACAATGTAATGAAATGTTTTAGTACCAATAAATGTTGGAATACAAATAGGTTGGTGGGGAGTTAATCTGGGTATTTTAAATTCTTCTCTTAACCCTTGATTAAGATTTTATCCCCTTTTAAAAGGAACAACTTCATCTTCCCCTCAGTTGGTATATCAATGTAATAAAATATATAATTGGTGAAAATATTTAATTGTTTTACACAATTGGTTTAACCAAAAATAATGAATAGGAAATGTTCCTACACACCTGAATCACCATGATCAAAGATTGGATTATATTATTGGACCAGACACACTGACCCTCTTTATTTACAACCATCATATGATAAAACGTCACTAAAACAAACTAAACATGATACACAATTTTTCTCCATATTATGTTTCATAAATTTTCATAAATATATATGTATTGTTTTAATAACTAGGGTGTGTAAATGTAATAAAAATTACTCCTCTTGAATAATTACACTAACATTTTAGTGAGAATACCTTATAGATCTCATATCACTTCTCTAAACATCTAGAACTAGTCTAGAACTCGTCCTTCTAATATTTTTCAAATATAGTTGTGTAAATTTTTATCTTCCAAAAACTAATATAAGAATTATTTTTATATTACTATAAGTACACATCACTTAATGAAGAGGTAAGTATTAACTATCCACTCTATAGAACATTGATATTGTTCCATGAGTACCACATATTTTTAATGTGGCCATAACATTCCAATTGATACAATTAAGCTCCTGGAATCTTATTTAAAATGATCAACATTAAAATTCAAGATGTAACATCCTAGTAGTCATGAAATTTTACATTCATGGTGTGACCTGTTATATAATGACTTTATCATATAGAATTTACCCATTTAAAAACCTGACTACCTCCTTCACAACATCATTTCTTAAACGTAATTGCATAACACTATCTTCCATGTAATAATTCATGGTTAAATACTAGATCAAAAAAATTCATCAAATTCTTCACATTTAATTATATGATAATAGTGTCATATACTATAAATTTAATTTAATTAAATATCTTTTAACACCATGTTCATAAGGATCCTCAAAACAATCATAGTGTTGCCCTCTACTTCACAACACAAATCTCACTGGGAAAGAACCACCAAAATCTACATAGATTTGGTCATGGATGAACCTCTTTTGATAGTGTGGCAGCCTATTATCTAGAACCATAAAATTCAACATTAGGTATATTTTGGTTTGATTCTTTCTTCTATGGTGAAACTGCAAAATGAAATTTCCCATTAAATACAATTAAAACACCTTTATGACATGAAATATGTGTCATGAAATGGTCACATGGATTACCAAATGTCAAGAAGATTAACATTACCCAAACGAAACTTTCCTATAGTGAAAAATAGGTCACCACCATGTCATTCCTATATTGCATACATTACTATAGTATCATATTCTCAAACTCCTCTTAGATATTCTATAATCAATATATCTTTTTTAGACGTCACATAAAATTAAATTTTGTACAAAAAAATACCACGAATAAATAAATGTGATTTTTGTTAATAATTTCCTCCTTTGGGGTAATTGTAAACATTTATAATCAAATAACTCTATTAAAAGTCTCATATCATCAAGTATTGTATTAATGACTTACTACTCACTGACTCTAAGAACACATGATTCATGATTGTTTGGACAAACAAGATTTGGATGAATATATTCTCATGATCACCTCTTTAATCACTATATAGTTTAACATTCATTTCCAAAACATTTCACCCTAATAAATCTTTGAAGAACTTCACCTATACCAGAACAACACTTCTCCCAATTGATAAAAAATAACTTGTTCTCCATTTTTAGTGAACCTGATTTTCACTTTTATGATGGGTCACATAAGTGGGTTATGTATTAAAAAATTAAAAATAAGAATGAGTGTTACCACACATTACAACAATATAAATTCAAAAGGGAGAGTGGGGGTCCGCATTCAACACTATCAGGGTGGATGGGTTTGTTGGACTCTAAGATCCAACATGTGCCTATTAAAATTATCTTTAAGTAGTTATTAAGTGATGAAATTTATAATTTGATCTTATTTTGACATATAGTATACTTTTACCAACTATTTTTCAACATTATACTTAATGTAATACTGTTTGGTTCTGATGCGTTTAGTCCTTAAATAATGATAGCATTTTTGCTAGATTTATATCACTTGGGTTGTCATATTTTATATTAATAGGTGGTGCCACTACCACTCTAACATCCTCAAGATGACGCTTCATCCAAATCAACTGAGTTTATTCTTGATTTAACATTATTTATTAATTATATTTGGGGTTTAAGTAAATTCATTAATAATTATTAAAAAACCTTGAAATTCAATAATTACCAAGGTAAAAATCACCTCAGTAAATTTTTTATTTTCATTAACATAACCTATAAAATCCATTTCAATATATCCAAATAATTTATATCGTGATATACTATTATAAAACAAGTTATAGTACACTATATGGTTGAAATAGTGAAGTTTAGTTTTAAAAAATAATAGATGACTTTATTCAGCACAATGTATATAGAAATTATGTTGATATATGGAAAAAAATATATCTATTTTTGGGGATGTAAGTAAATAAATATCCAAATTATTTTCACACACTCCATTACATCAACCTCCTATGTAAATTACATTCTAGTAACCATAGGAGTAAACATTGGATTCAAATATACCATTTTTAAACTTTTTTTGGAACTTTTCATATTTATTTTTAGAAAGTGTCGTACCATACATTCTATAGATCACCTATAAGCTATATAGAATATCAAAACTGAAATCCTGAGAATTTTGAATTCACATCACATAAATTCGGAAAAATTATTGCTCTATGCATCATTCAAGACTATATAAATTATATCATGTATAAATATGATCACCAAAATTCATTGATAATTTTCCTTCTTTATGTAAAGGTTAGGACCAACTCCTATTATTTGGAATCCATAATTCTTTAGATATTTATCAAGATCAGAGAACCATGCTCTCATTTCTTATTTCATTCTATGAAAATACATCATTAATTAATACCCTTTTATTACATATTTTTAACAATGAACCCTTATATTGTTCAATGTATACTTCCTTCCAAAGTAATTCATTGAAAAAAGAAGATTTGATGTCCATTTGATAGACATTAAAGACTCATTGCTCAATTATAGCTATATATTATTGTATAGAATCAAACCAATCCACAAGTAAAAATGCCTGAAAAATTTAATTTCCAATAATTTTGAAATATACCTTGCAAAATAGAAATTAGTTGTTCATGTGACCTTACTATCCTAATAAATTTTATTCTGGAACACCCACTAGGTTCTAATGATGTTTTTATCCTTCAACATTGGAAAAATTTCCAATTTTTGGTTCTCTTTTTACTTTTTCATCATATTAATATATTCCCTTGAACCAAACATCATATCCAGTATCCTCTGAAAATATTTTAGGTTCCAGTTGAGATTTTTTTTTTCTATTTATACTTTATCCTTTGTGTTTTCATCAAAGTTTTCAGATCACCAATACTATTTCCATAACTAATTTCAAATCTATAACTAATTATCTATACCAGATATGTTTCCTTAATATTAATATTTTTTTGAGTCATCTATTTCTTTATGAGTTCCCATTGATCTCGTCTCCCTTATGACCCTTTCCTCTTTTATTTTAACACTACTCTACTATGAAATCTGGTTCCAGTTTGCAATACTTACTTGTTCTTTATGACAAATATATATTGGATATTAAAGTATTTCTAAATTATTTTATTGACTTAGTTTCTTTATTTCTCTTGGATTAATATCCAAGGAAAATAACTTTATCCCTTGGTGGCTAAAACTTCAAATTAATCATTTTATTAAGAATGAAGTATCTACTTCCAAACACTCGAATGTATTTGAGTTTTAACTTTTTTCCCGTACCAAAATTCACAGGGGATATTATAATTATTAAGACATAAAAAAGAACTCTGAGAGATATAAATGAATTTATGTGTCAATTTACTCTCTTAATTCATTTAGTTATCTTTTTTATGATAATTTTTAGAGCCATGTAATTTATAATCCAGTTCCACTTCTCATTGACTCTGTTTTTTTGAGGAACCCTCACTATTAAAACATGATTTCTAATTATTTTATTCTCAAGATACCCTTTAAATGGATTATTAATGAATTCCATACCACTATTTATACATATCATTTAAATTATCAATACAACACTATTCCCTATAATGACCTTCAGTTTTCATAAAGAGAGATGACATCATTTTTTCAGAATAAAAAATACATTACAAAAGTAAACACCAAAAGATAGAATTAGTTTAGTTTTTTGGAAACATGGAAACATAAATACTAGTACATGGGTGAGATACATTATATCCCACTATGTTCTCCAAGACTATCATTACTTTTATAAATAGAATAAATATATTATATCTTCATCACCTATGGAAGGAAAAATAAAAATCGATGATCTCAGATTCTTAGTAAGTGTTAAATAGCGATATATGTATGCCAAAAAAAGAGAATAAGGGTATGATAACATGATCATAAAATTATAATATCTTACCCCACAAATCAAATATCATAAAAATGAATCACAGAATAAAGATTATCAGTTTATAAAGCATTAATCATAATGGATTCAATATCACACAACATGAAATCATAACATAACAATTTGACATGAAATTATAGAAGGCACATAATCATAAAAAATTATTTCCATAGTTGTCCAGACACCTCTTATATGGCCATCTTAGTATGGGATCTCTGCCAAATTATATTGGTAGTGATGGTTCACTCCCATTTCTATAGTAGTATTATGAGTTCACTTCTTATACCATCTTGGTAGTCATGGTTCACTACCATGGCCATTTTAGTTTTCAAGGTTCACTCCCAATACCATCTTAGTCAATCTCATGAGATATAAATCTTTACCCAATGTATTAGAGGAAGATATCGGTTCCACCCATCTCATAATGAAATCCTACAAAACTATTCCATAAGATAAAATATAGTCATATCATAACCCATGAAATGAAATGGGTATCATAAAAATTTATTCATACCAAAACCTGTGGAAAAATATATGTTTCATAATCAATTCATCAAATCAAAAACTATGAAAAGAAGTGGGATTCATTAACATATATCCTATAAAAACAAACTAGTTTCATAAACACATAACCCTTGAAAGAGAAATGAGTTTATTAAACATAAATCCATTAAAACATATTCTATTTAGGGAAATACTATGAATAGTACCTTTTGATTTTTTAATATAAATTCACAAGTAACATCAACAGATGCCATCTTAGATGTAAAATAATTTTTAAATATCTTCAATTTTTTTTTGAGCAAGTATCAATCCCTATTTGAAAAATAATTTTTTAAAACATAAAAACTATTGAAATCCATTTCAATTAAATATAATATTAAAACATATAATTATGTCTCTAAATCATTCTGTAAACCTTTTTCCGAGAATTATTATAATATAATCTAGAAAAAATATTAGAAACTTCTTCCATTAAAAACATTATAAATAATATTCAAAAAATTTTATAAACTATTTTTAAAAAAAAATTGTGAAAATATGAAGAAATTTTTAAAAAAATTGATAACAATTTCATCAAAAATTCTTCAAAAAATATATAATGAAATCTTGAAAACATTAAGATAACTATGTCATTGAAAATACTTTGAAAACATATATGTAAGAAATGAAAACGCTTTGAAAACCATTTATTTGAAAATAATTTGAAAGCTTATAATGAAATATTTAAAATGTTTTAAAAAAAATTTCCTTGAAAAAACATTTAAAAATTAAAAATAATTGTTGAAAATATTTTTAATTTTTTTTAGAAAATATGGTTTTGAATGAACATATTATTCTAAACGAAGAGAGTGGAAAATTCCGAATTTATTAAAAATAATTTCATAAACATATTATGTACCAAATAGTGGAGAAATTATAGTAATTCATTAATATATAATGACTATTGATATTATTAGAAAATTCAACAGTTATCTTGGGATATGGATGATAATATTTTATCAATGGAACATTAATCATAGACAATCATGACAAACAATGCGAATGTTTCATCAAACTCTTACCACTTGGTACATCTGAATTATACTCCCCATTAATGAAAATAAAATTTAATGAAGCTTAAAATGTCATTAATATAAGTAGATTCACGATTTAACATGTCTTGATAGATTGTACACCTCGTAAAAGAACATAGGTGAATAACCAAAAATGGGACTCAATGATGGGAAATGGAGACAAATCTACTTTACCAATTCAGTATGGTTTAAACCACGAAAATCGTTAAATGTTAAAATGTATATTGAAATACACATTAATTTATTTATAAAAATTATAAAATACATTTATGGGTAGTATATATAAAACACAAATGGAATGAGTGGTGAATGAGGCCTATATCACACAAAAATAAAAAGTGAGATGAAATTATGTTTCCAAATCTGTTGAACCTCATCTTACTCGTACAAGCATCCTATATAATTAATTTAAGATTATTTTAAATCTGCTAAGGAACCATATTATTACATTATATATCATATGTTATTTTATTATGACTTTATATTATTCCCTTATTATCAATTCCAGGTTATGTTTATTCTTCGAGTATTACCTTTTTTGTTTTTCATGTGTGTCTAAATTTGTTATGTCTTTTGTCCTTATACTTATATAATGATCTATAGAATTTAAACATGATATAAATATAATTTTTCTTCATTATATGTTCACTATAATAATCTATATGATATTTATGTATGAAATTGAATACACTGTTCATGGAGACTGTAGGCGGTACGTACACATAAACATTATTTCCATTATATTATCATATTAAAAGAAGAAAGTAAACAAAATATATGTATATATATTTTTATATATAATTATTATATAAAAATTATTATATAATTTATATATCATATTTTTTACCTAAAAATATCCTTAATACATTCTATGTAGATTATTAGTGAATCATTTTGCATTGAGGGGGAAATAGTACACACGTCCATGAATGATGATATCGTATTTACAGAAGACGAAAATTACTAATGAATATGTTATAAAACAATGAAATAAAAAATGAAATAAAAATTTTCATATATATAATATATATAAATACAATACATCATAATTTCTAACCATGAATGTTAGTAAAGGTGAAATGAACAACCTCGTTTTGTGATGTGATAGTTCATCATACACAATAATGGTAAGTTCATTACCCATTAGTTAGAACTCGGTGTAATTGAAGGTATACCCCTTAATATAAAAGAATCTCAGTATATTAAGGATACTATTTTTGTTATATAGTAATGGAATAATTATTTTTTCGGGGGTGGTGAAAGAAAATAAACTATATGAGCTTGAAGAATGATGTAAACTCTTCTTTGGGTAACTCACTTTGGTTTTCCCCAAAGGGCTTCCTTGAAACAAAATATTCCAAAAGGGTGGATTATTTGTTTATGGTAGTGAATTTTAGGATATATTTGGGCTGATTTTGGTAAATCTAATGTGTCTTGAGAGGTGTGATGAAGTAGGGGTGTTAGAGGCCTTTTTATAGTGGAGGAGTGTCACTTTTATAAATTATGGAAAGGGAGTTGCACCATTTTTTACCATTGAAAGTGGCTGAAATAATGTAAATAATTCGATAAAATATAGGATATGGTTGATATACAGACATAAAAATGTTTTTATAAAATTTTCTATGTCATTTTGTTTATTATGTTTAATTATTGGTATTCTTTTAAGCTTAATTGCACATTAATATTTATAATTAATATTAATTACATTCACTAATATTTTTGGTCAAAAAATTTATCGGTCTTATTATACATTATAAAATATTATACTTCCAAATATGAAGTGCACTTATCCAAATTCAAATCATATAAGGGTCCTAAATTAATTTAAATTTAATTCCGTAGATGGGATGATAATGTAGGTTTTAAATGTAAAAAATGTTCCAAAGATTGCTTTATTTTTATAGTGAATTTTAACCTAAAATTGATTAAAATGTCCTAAATTTTATTCATTAATACAAAATTTATCAAAATAAATATTTTAAAAAATTACTATAATTTATCCTAATAAATAAATTATATGAAAAAGTTGTTTTGAATTAAAACTCAGTATTTTAACTATTCATGAAAAAATGATAACTCATGGAAAAATAAAAAAATTATCAATAAAAAAGTTTTATAATTAAAATTTAAAATATGAAGTTTATTTTTACATATTAAAAATTATAAAACATCCAAAATTTGGTTTTAAAATAGGTTTGACACTAAAATATAGTAAACTAACTATATAAAAATATTTATTTTCATGCGAAATATTGGGATTGTTCTTATCTTACACATATCAAATCAGACAGATTAATATAAATTTTTTTATTGAATATATAAAATATATATTTCATTAATATAATTATATAATTTTAACAAATTTAATTTATTAAGATAAAATAGATTTTTGAGTATAAAAATAATTTTCTATAAAAACATATCCTTTATCTTCGATGGGTACTTATAAGCATTTATAATTAATTTGTAACCAATTAATTAATTATATATTTTTTTATAACAAAATATTTTCATAATTTAGTTAATACTATTCATAAACATTAGTTTAATGGCTATGTTATATGTTATTATATTATGTAATAATAATTCAATAATATATTATTGTTTGGTAAAACTTGGTAATCCATGTAATGCAAGTCGATGAAGAAACTCTTTGTTGCATGCACCATACACTAAATTGTTATATTTTTCATTTCAAACAATATAGAACATATCTATTATTTTTAAAATAGAAAATATATTGTAATTTATTAGGGTATTATATCCGCTTATGGGATTAGTGTTGGCCGTAGAAAAATCTTAACATGTTGTTGCATATAACACAATCCAAACTGAGAACATTCATTTAAAAAAAGCATGATTCAATGTTGCGTGAAATAAATAATGTCGACAAAATATTAAATTAATTTGAAAAAAATATTTCATAAAATCTTATGGTGTTATATTCTCCCCTACCCTATGATATTTATTAATTCATTTTTATACTTTAAATTTGTGGGTGATAATTATTAGACATACCATCCTATTATAATAACCAAAAAAATATATCATTCCTTTTTAATTAATGGGTCTAGGTTGTATGGGCCTAAAATAATTAACAAAAACTAACTTATGAATCATGGTTTATTTCATTTTATTTTTATTTTAGGACTTCTAAATAGCCTTCCCTTTTCGATCAGGGTGACATGTGTAAGTTTGGTATCATGATAGATTTGGGATATCTCGATCCCCTTCATTCTTCACCATGTCCTATAAGGATTTCTTGATCAAATTTTAAATTATTTTGTTCAATAATTGGACTTCATCAAATATAAATTATAGGCACTATTATTCTTCAACAAAGAGGTAATTAATTCTCTTACTGTGATTTCCTCGAAAAACAATTGAACAATATATTATTTTGATAATACATTCCTTTTATGGAATCTTCTTCACACGTATAAAGTCACATAATCAATTCAAAAATATTATATTGTGATTGAGACATTGAACTAGAAAAGAGTTCATGCACTATAAATATTTTCCACATATGTTTTCCTTTCCAAAAACAATAATCTCCATCCCTTTATTCTTTCCAAATAAAATAACACCATATTAATTATATTTTATCCCTATGTAAAGAACATTAATTTCAGCCATATGGTAAGTACATCCACTGTCTAGAATTTATGTTCATGATATATCCATCACTCTGAATAAAATTGTAATAAAATATCCCATCTATATTTTCCCTTTTATACCCATGTGTGAGGTTTTGTTTCATTTAGTGGTGAATGGATTTGTTCCACCTGAAATCCCTTTACTTATTCCTCATATTTAGAAAATAAAAATGTATTGTTTTTCTCATATGACATAATGATGATTACAATTGATGTGTTTTTATACACCAATCTTTCATTTCAGAATTTATTTATTCCCATGATGAAAATAAATTAAAATGTTCCCAAAACCTTCAAAAATAATGTTGTAACCCTTTAAATTATATTAAGAGTAATAAATTTTAATCACATGTTATCAAAGTAATTTCTCTAAAAAATATTTCTTTAAAATAGTGAACACATATTTTTTATTCCCAATCATTACAAAATAATAAAAATATAATATTTCTATCATGTTATATATATTTTCGACACTAATATTTATTTCTTATGTTTTCTCTCTTCCATGAAAATTAACCTTCTTCTTAGGTGTTTTTTCTTAGGGGGTTTGTGTTAACCACATATATTTTCTTGTATCTCTAAAATACTACACTTATGGGTGAATTAATCCCTCTAAATAATATTATTTCGGAACTCCCTTATCAGCTTTTCCATATGATTCACTCGATCTTCCGGATGCCATCTTTGGAGTTATATGTTTTTCTTGATCATCACAAATTGTTTTATAGAATCATAAAATCATGAACATGTTTCTAAATTATTATTGCCCTTACTTTTATATTATTTTTTATGTTATCTATGATTTTAGGGTACTCTTAAATTTTGAGTGAAATATAAAATTACTTCATTGAGTTTCTTGAGTTTCTAGATTTCAGGTATTCCATCTCAAATTTTAACTGAAAATTACACTCTTATTATAACTGTATATAAATATTTGATTCATATTAAACACAATTATATTTTTCTTATTCCCCTAAACAAATAGTAATTCCATACTATCTTCAATTTTATATTTATATTAAACTCCACCCTTGACTTTAGAACCTTCATCATATTTTTCTTCCACTTGTGGCATGTCTATAAAAACGAAAATAAATTATTCACTGAGTTGTTTTCAATACTAAATCTTATCAACATCTATATCTTTAGAGGTATCCTATTATTTTGATTGTAATTATATTTTTTTAAAAAATTATTTTAAATTTTCTTACCAACACATACTTTGAGGGAGTATTGGTCGGGGATTCATATTCATCATCATATTGGATCTTAATGTGACACATTACAAAGAGATGCCTAAATTTTTTGTACATAAATAATTTAAGAGGAATCATTCCCTTGAGTTTTCCTTTTACTATTTTTATATTAGAGGATATGAATGAATTACATCTTCCACTAATTCTTCAATGTTTTCATCTTAAAACAAAGGATTATTAATTTTAATAAAATACACTTCTTGAGCATATAATTTTTTACCTATAATTACTATCATCATTCCTTCTGTCCAATATTATTAGATTAAAATTCAGGATGTCTAGTGTCACCATATTTTTATCTATATAATCAATCAATGCTACTTTCATATTTAACCAAAGAGGAAATCTTATTAGGATCCTTTTATCATTTTGAAATAATTAATTAACTCTCTATGTATATTCTAATGTTATATATGATTGTTAACTCAATATAAGAACTCATAAACTACCATAATTGGTATCGGTTTAAATTCATAAAACTTATTTGAAAATAATTAGAACTTATCCACTCGAAATTTTGAATCATCTTCATAAATGATAATAATTTCCCCTACATAGAAAGATAATTTTTTTAAGACATAACCTTTTTATAAATATGGTTATATAATTATCCAACACAATGAATTAATTACCATAGAAAATTAATCAAATTTTTATGATCCATATTTGGAATTGATACATTGTACATGATAGTAGAAATCCCTTTCAGAGAAGTAATGTATAATTTAATTCCCAATTAGTAGAATTAGTGTTTCATTCTATTTTATAATTATGTAAACTATTTCCTTCTAATATGAATATTATTTTTTTACTAAAAAATACAACCATTTCATTGAGATAGATAGTGGAAACCATTATTGAGAACCTATGGATATAATAATACATTTTTGTTCTAAACATGGGTGAATAGCCTATGGAAAATCAGGGTATCTTATATTCTTCTCATAACCCTTAAAATATTGTTCCCTTTACGAGGGAAGATCACTATTATTCCTTTCGATGATATATATTATTAAAAATATAGACAAGGTAGAATAATTATTTAACATGATTTACATAAATGGGATAATTAAAGGAGAGTTCATATAAATGTGCATATGAACTTAAATAACTATTTTTCCAACATTGATTACCATTTTAGAGTGCCCATACCGACCATCCCTATGTAGAACTCTAATAAGATAAAATCTCACAGCTCTCAATCCTTAATGGAATTATTTAACCAAAAAAGATATGTTTTTTTAATTATTATGAAGGGAGAACCATGGTAATAGAAACTAGGTTTTGTCAATCTATTGTATTTGTCACTATTTAAGAACCCTTATAATCATTTAATGAGAAATCCTTGTAGATATTAGCTTAATTCATCTTCAAACTTATAGAAGTTTTGACCAGGATTATAAGAATAATAATATTATTTATATATTTTCTTTCTTAAAACAAGTGTTTCAACAAGCATGATCAAACCTATAAGAAATGTATGTGAGGAATCTAATAATTAAATGAAGAATCATGATAAAAAAACATAACTAATAAATAAACAAGGATAAATTTTGGTTTTGTGATGTGTGATATATCATGAATTTATGGTGAAATGATGACCTAAAATAGATGAATGATAAAATAAATGAGTCAAATAAAATCCTATGATTATTTGGAGACGGTAAATAGTAATTGTATTTTGTTAAATTTATATTCCATTTTGATTATTAAACAAAAAAATACATGCAAAGAATTCATGAAATGAAACCAAACCCAATTTTAAAGGTGGTAAGTTCTCAACAGGTTATTGTTGACAAAATTTAAACTAGTAAATACACATTGTGGGTTGAATGATGTTGTTAGACTAACCAAGATAAAATTTTCATTAGTTATTTGTGTTATAATCATCTAGATCAACCAATTATTTTTTGAATATTTTTTAAGATAAATTCTTAATTGTATTAAAAATACAATCATGGTCAATGTTTGCTAATTCTTTATGATTTCAGAAACTATAAACTCCAAGAGAAATTGAAGGTGTAACAAAACTGCTATGAAAGTGTGAAAAAATATAAATGAATGACATAGAGATCAATATTATTTCACCAAATCAGTTATTGATCCAACAATAATGTTTTATATAAATAGTTATAAAAACTTTATAGATGTAATTAGAATTTTAAAGTAAGGGTAAAAAGAGTGTTCTCTTTTGATCGAGCTCTTTTGATCAATCTCTATCACCATTATAGCTATGATCACAACCCATTGTGCACACTCCCACATTATCCTTTTAAAATATATTCATGAATGAATTAATCCCCCCTTTGAATGAATTCATGTGCCAAAATTTATTACTAAAGCTTATGATCATCACCCCTAATGAATTACTAGTCTTTATGTGGCACTAGTAACTATTGATAATCTTCTTCATATTTACTCAATATAAACCTTTCAAATTTAATTCACTCCTACCCTATGAATCATTCATTATCTCAATGAATTATGAAATTCAGAATGAATCTATTATTGGTTCATTCATACCATGAGTCTCTGAAAAATAGTCATTATTATCTCATGTACTTGCCTTCATCGTATCAAGCGTAACATCACCTCCATTTTATGAGAATTTATTTTTAAAAATAGTCGTAATTTTGATAAACAATATAATTGACATCTAATCCATTTATCAATGGTCTCTAAAAGTATTGATTAAGTCTTATGAGCCCTTCCAAAATCATACGTCACTAAAAATATACCATAAAGTATACTTGAGATTCATACGTGATAGAGAAAAAAATAATTCAGACATTGTCTGCAAAAATAATTTACATAGATTAGGGAATAAATTTATATTAGAATCCACATGAAATTATAATTTGTCTGTGTAATCGATATGAAGTCGTATTTTGAGGCTGTTGAAATTATAATATATATGAATTTAAAGTCATACACCATTGGGACATAACCTATTTTTCAATTTCTCAAATTTTGTACATTCCCTTGATAGAGTATTATACAACTCCTTCACAATCTGAAAATTGTAAAATTAAAAATATCCCAAACAAAAGAAGTCATATGGGATTGGAATATATTGTGAAAATTATAAGAAATTTAAATGGGATTTTGGAATTTTATTTGTGAAATGAAATATTTCTGTTTATTGGTATAATATATTACTAAAATGCATGAATTAAAAAAATATTTATTCTTGAAAAAAAATCGGAAATTTTCAGTAGATCAAAACTATAATTTATTCCAAAGAATATATTTAATTAAAAAATCATAGAACTTTGAAAAATAAATTCAAATTCAAAAACATAAACAACTCAGAAACAATACTTCCACGGAATTCCACAAAAAATTAAAAAAATAGTTCTTAATTAAAATGGAAATTATGGAAATTAAAAATAGATCATTTTAGTAAAAAGATTACAAAATTTCATAAAAATATTCAATGAATTAAGTTTTCAACCTAAATTGATAATGAAACAATAATTATTTATTAAGAACTCATTTTAAAGAAAAATACTCAATGTCATTTCATAAATAAATGTGAAAAACATGTATCAAATCAAATCTACAATAAAGTCCCACACATACTAAAGATTTATTTTCATCAATAAAAAATTATTCAAATTTAATTGAATTAAATTACATCAAAAAATTAATTTTTTTTAAATATATACTAATAAGTAATTTTGAAAAAAGATTTCCTTGTGGACTCTCTTATGTATGTATTGATGATTTCAATTATGGGAAGAAAGTGTTTAGACTAAATTTGGTTTTAGTTTTGAAAATATGATAAAATTTTAAATATTTGAAAATAATTATACAAAATTCTATTTTTATTTTGTTTTTCCAAAATTAATTTTTTCTCCTTGGTGAACTCAATCACATATTCCAACACATATAATAATTAAACAAAACTGAATGGAACCATGAGTTTAAAAATAAACTATAAACTATAAATAACTCATACAAAAATTTATGTATAGTGAATAAAATGCTCAATTATGATTATGAATTTATTATATAGACCATTGAAATTGAAATCTTATTTGTTTAACACAAAAAAAAAAGTTTGCATCCAAAAATATTTGAAAAATGTACTCTAATAATGAGACCAAATAATTTTTTATAGAGGAATCTAAGGGATATTACTGTATTTAATCTAGTATATAATATGGAATATTTACGACTCTAAGTAGGAAAATGTTTCTCATTTTAATGAAAAATTTACAACAATTAAAAATATAAAATAAACCTATGAATTAAAGTTTGTAAATTATTTAGGGAATTTTGATATGTTATAAATGAAATATATTCCTGCATAATAAAAAAGAGACCCATATCCACAAATTTAATACTCAATTTTGTCCCAAATATTAGACTTTATGGTGATGAAACTTTTAAAACAATTTGGGTTCAAAATAGATTTTAAAATAAAATAATCCTAAAATAAAGTTTAAGGGTCGAAATAAACATCAATACCATATTTGAAACTCAAAAAATCAAAAAAACATTGCATTTAAAAAATGGTCTATGTTGTTACTATATAATATATCTAGTTTAAATGAAGTGTCTTAGTAGGTAAATACATGAAAGCACGTCATATGATGAAAAATATTTCCACAGAACCATAAAAAACAAAAATGAATTAAAAATATTTTAGAAAACAATTCATGAATTTTACATTATAAACTAGTATATTTTAAATAAATATTAGCATCCATAACATGCTTCTAAAATAATTTCAAACTGAAAAATTAATAAAAAACAAATAATAATTTTTATACGGTTAATAATAAAAATATATTTCTAATTGGAACATGAACTCATATGATGTATAATGTTAATCCTTTAAAGATCAGTGAAATATAACTTCCATCATTAGTTTAATTATAGTTCCCCCAGCTAGTTAGAATTCAATTCCACTAAGTTCAAACATATTAACATTTTATTCTATTAGATTAATATTATAAAATATAAAACTCATTATATAAGTTTGATGAAATTTTTATTCATAATACTCCAGCATAAAACATGTTTTTGAATAAAATACTATGTGAATTATTATTTAGAGAGGTCAAAAATAGGTTTAACAAATAAAATATTTGGGACTACTAGATTATTAAAAATAATAAAATAATTATAATAATTTTTATTATTAGAAAAATAAAATACACAAGGATAACCATGGATGGATCCCATGGAGCATTGGGTTTCATGTACTTGGTTAGAATTAGTGAAGGTTTAGTTATTAGGAACCATGATTATAGCCAAGCCCCTTCTATTCCCCTCAACTTAATGATTAATCCCCCTGACATCATATATTAATGGCCAATTATTTTATAGAACTTTCTCCATAACTATATTAACCATGATAGTCAAGATAGTGAATGGTCCATACCATTTGGACTATAGATTTTTATGAATCACTTTGAGTCTATAATTGAAAAGTAATATTACACATCGTATATCAAAATAACTATTCATAATGGTGGAATAATGAATTGATTTAGTTTATTCCTTATAAATTATATAATTTTTATAGGGTTCACTTCTAATCTCATTATGTTCAATAAATTCTAGCAATTATCTATTGCCATTCGATTTAAAATAAAAATTTAATTATTTCATAACACAAAAGGATTAATGTTTATGTTCCATTTGTGAATGAAAAGATTTAGAATTAGTAAATTTAAAAGGATACATTCCATTAGAATTTCGAAGGGCTCTCTTATTTTCCTACACAACCTTATCTAAATTCAAAAACTAATCTTTCCTTTATCCAAAAAATATTTTATCCTGAATCTACTAAGGCTCCCTAGTTGAAACCTATGCTATCACAATTGATTGAGGATGGTAAGTAGTTCTTTTATTCTGTCCATATCCATATTTTAATATCAAAATCCTGAATTTATTTTTTTAAAATGGGACCCATTATTAGTGATAAATGATTTTGGTACTCCAAATAGAAAAATTATATAATTTTGAATGAATTTGACAAAACTATTATCTTTTGTATTTAGATGTTCAACAGAAACAAACCATTTGGAAAAATATTATTCATCCACAATGACGAACTCATTTTTAATAGAAGGTATACATGATCCTATAAAATTAACCTCCCAAACATCAAAGATTTCAGCATCAATGATTTTTTTTGGAATATCATATATCAGTCATACATTTCATATACTATGAAACATTTCATGGATAATAACTAGACTAATAACATCCTTAGATATTATGGAACAATAAAAAATAGCTTCAAGTGCCTTATGGGTTTTCCTTTCTCTTCTGTAGGTTCCCTCCCCTTGGTTAGGAGTGAAAAATCTCTAGAATGGAAAACATATCTTCCTGAGGGACACATATTCTAATAATTCCATCAATATACCTTCTAAAAAATATTGGGTCATATTAATGTTATTAATTAAGTCCTTAAATTATTATATATATTTGATTATTTGGAAGATACTTATGTAATCTCTCACAAAGAATAGAAATTAGAAAAATATTCATACCAAGAAGCCTAATTTACTGAAACTACAACAATAGTTTCATATATAAAAGAATAATTTATCTCTATAAGGTAAATAATTAGAGTGTTAAATTACCTATATATGTTTTCATAAACATAATTATTGGAAATTTAGTTTTCCCTAATCATAAAATCAAACTCTTTCTATAAAATATTCTATTTAATAATAATTTTTTTCTTTTTATGGGCAACATGTACTCCAAGGATGAATGATAAGTGAATACTATAACTATGTACCCAATCAAGTACTACATAAAATTTTCAACAGAAAAAATGATTTCTAGAAACTCCCAATCTATTTTTGTGTAGTTTCTTTTAGAATCATATTTGATTCTTCTAGAATATCACACCATATATAATCTGTTGTCCTTTATTTTACTAGAAATATCCCCAAAATGTAAGTCATTTTTTAAAATATTATCTTTGATGGATACTCCCAATTAAGTGAAGTGATGGTTGATGATGAAGTTAGTTATTTATTATAAATATTAAAATCATATATTAACATATTTAAAAAAAGGTTCATCCTTTACAATAATGAAGAAAAGGGGTCATGTGATCAATGAATAATCCTTCATGAAACGAAGTAAAAACTAACATTCCATAAAAAACACCTAACACCCTTGACATTATATGAAAGGGAAAACTTTTAAAACACATAAATTTTAGAATTATCTAATTTTATTTCCCAATTTGAGGCCATATAACTAAAAACCATTACCTTAGTGGCCATAAATTTAAATTTTTATCATTATAGATCGATGTTATTTTCTTGACATAAATGATAAAATAATTCAAAATTATCCAAATATATTTTAAATAACCTTAAAAAAAGAAAAAAAATTATTAATAAAACCCTTAATTATTCTCTTAATAATGTTTAAAAATTTATCCATAATTCAACTTTGAAATATGTTAATGGAACCACATAATTAAAATGGCATACATTGATAAAAAAATTTTCTAAATAGGAATGTAAATGTAGTTTTATATTAGCCTCCAATGGTTATAGAAATATGGTTTTAACGAAAATACCAATAAATAAAGACATAAAATCCATTCCTATCTGACCTCTTAAGAATCTATTAGAAGAATTCATGTAGAAAATAATCTTTTTAGGGGATAATTTGATCTTATTATCATCAATTAAAACCCCCTATTTAGACACATCTCAAATCCTAATTTTATCATCATTTTTGTTAGTGATTATAGTAACACAACCCACGTTTATAACCACATAGATAGGTAATAAAAAAGGGCTATGAAAAATGGTATATATAATCCCAATATCTAAAAATGTAATAATTTATTCCCAAAATACCTTTATTATGTTAATATTGAGCCTTATTTGGAACCCAACTCTTAGCTTATGATTAGGATCTATTGGAATCCCATGCATAAATAATCAAGTACTAATCCATCTAATATTAGATATTGTTTTTCCTTTATTAATTTTAAATGTAGTTAACACATCCAATAACTTTTACTCTTTTAATTTTGAAAATTCAGAGAGAATAATAATTTTATGTGTCAAATTATAAAAAAATGTGTATTTTTACTGAGATGGAAGTGTTTTGAGATATATTAATGGTTCTTATTACCTTGATGATATACACATGGAACTATGTGGTTGGAGTTATTAAATGTGTCTCTTAAATGAAGTATTAATTCATGATATAAACTAATATCCAAAGTGGATAACATATTAGAATCTGATTCTAGGACATCCCCAAGGATTTTTTCTTCAAACAAATCATGTAAATGTTCCAAAAAAGTCTAATTAATATTCATAAAATAATTCCACATCATTACTTGAACTAATTACTAGAGAATTTTTATTATATTATTCTCATCAATAATTATAAAAATAATTCCTTATCCTCGTCAATTAGTTTATCAAGTTATGAAAAATTATCTATAATACAGTTTCAAATTCAATTTGGAACCATACACCTGTCAAATTCATTAAATTAATCCCATAATTTACCATATTGAATGTTTTTTATCCTTTATAAATATCTTTGACTACATCCCCATTATCTTGGAAGGGACTAAGAAGAATTGTTTTGAATTTCTAACCACACACTATATAATTTATATGTCAATTAATATTCATAAAAAACATTTACCCCCTTACCAAAGGTTTTATACCTTCCCAATGGGGTTTCTAATTGTTCTACCATTTAATATAATGAAACAAAGTTGTAGATTTTAGGTCACATAGTCTAAAATAAAAAAATTTAATAATAGATTATTTTTTTCTAGAACCATTGTCACACTTGCACTTTAGTTATATAATAATTCCTCAATGCGGTAGTAAATATCAATCTTTTTAGTGGTTTTTTGTGTGAAATTTTTTAATGATTGAAAATCTAGTAGAATACCAAAAAATGAATCATAGAAAATAATATTAATTTGAATATTCATAAATTACACATTGACCATCAACAATTAGGAGTCATGATTTTTTTCTTCAACTATTAGGGGCTAGGGAATGGTTGGGTCTAGATTCTTCGAAATATTAGGAATACCATCAAATTATTCACTGAATGTTTCTTTTCACTTATTCATATTAACTTTAAAATACTATTTAAAAATTATTTTATATGGAAAATTATTTTATATTTTAGTTACATTTTGTCTCTCTTGATTGATATATTTATATTATTCCATATATTTAATTCCATATTCATTTTGAATATCAATTAAAAAATCCTTAATATAATTTATATATTCTCGATGGGTTTTAAGACCACTCATTGTAATGAAATCTATAACATTATTCATTTTATTATATTTAGTTTTACTATATAATTTTCCCTTATCTCTTGTGTTAATGCCCCTGAAAACCTTCCCCACTTATATCTTTTGGTTATGTAATAAAGATTATATATCTACATTATTTAAATCAATTTTAGTATTTTTTGAATGAAATTTTCATAGAAACTATTAGAACATTCCCCTTTCAACATATTAATAATTATAGGTGTCAAAATTATGTCGGTTCTTAAATTATTTTTTTTTGTGGGAATCTATTGGTACTAGGCTTTTTCAAAATTAACCATTCTCCCCATGAAATGTTTTGGTGGTTACTATTGAGTGGGTTTTAATTTTTTTTTCAAAATGGGACATCTATAGATTTTATCCTATAGATATAACCAAAAAATTAATATTTTATTAGTATTTTTATAACATGTTATGGTTTGAGTAGAAATATTTAGAGATCCCAAATATACAACATTTATGGAATTACAATCTAAGGTAATGGTTTTGATTTTAATAGAAATTTTTACTTTGATTTTGATTTATTTTGAACTTATGATAGAATTTTATTTCAGTATGTTATGAATAACCTTTAAATTAGTTTGGTAGTATCCCCTATTAACTTTTATTTTCCTAGAATCATTGTGTCATGAATTAAGAGTAAGAGTTTTATAAATACATCTTATTTATTTATATTTCTTATCTATGTAATTACCTCAACCATTTTGGTCCCATAAATATTGACTTAAAGGTTGAAAAATATTATATAGGGCATCCATTTGAATATTGGAAGGGATATAGTAGTGAAGACACTGAATAATTTGGTCCCTAAATCAATTTGAGGACTCATATAAGGCCTCTGCATCCTCTTGAAAAAAAATATAGTGAACCTATACCTAAGGTATCCCCTTTTTCTCTTGTAGTAAAATTTCAATATAAATGAATTTTAGACTTTCCCCATGTTTTAACGATATTATCTTCTAAAGACAAAAACCATTTTCTCGTATTCCGTTTATGAAAGAAGCAAAATACTATAATTTTATGTTTTTTTAAAAAATAACATGAAGGTGAAACTATAACACAATATAGTGTAAAGTTTTAATGAATTATAAAGAGTAATCACTAGTGATACCATTAAAATTCGGTAGTACATGAAAATATAATAATTTTAAATCCTAATTTTAGGCTCTTAGAGTTAACTCAATTATTGATGGGTTTCTGGAAATATGAAGAATTTTACAGTCCTTCATTCAAGGTATTTTTATATTATCTTGAATGATATATTATTTATGGGTTTTACTATTCCCTTCACAAGATATATCACTTGGATATTCCATTTCCAAATTTTATTTCTTTTAATTAAGATTCATATTATGATTTTTAATTTTACATATTTTGGGATCTATAATTTTAGATTTCTTCTCGAGTGTATATAAATTGTTTATATAATGTTAAATCTGATTACACAACATGATTCATTTCTTGGAAAAAAAATTATATTATATTTTCTTTATTTTGTTTTATTTTTTAATTGGTTACATAGAAGCCTACCCTAGTAATGGTGCCAAAATTGACCAGAATCATAAGAAATTTAAAATTATTTTTTTATTTTCCTAAATGAAACTAGTTTAAAATAGGTAGGGTCAAATTCACATGGAACATATATTCAAAATCTATGAATAGAACAAAAAAATTGATAAAGACAAAAAAATTACTAAACAATGATAAATAGTTCATATGTGTCGTGTGGGATGTGATTAAATAGTGGTGAAATGAGGAAAGTAAGAAAAATTTAATAACAATTAGATGCAATAAAATATTAATAGAAACTAATGATTAATGGGATAAGAGAAATGTTTACTGTATAATATTTAAATGATACTGATTATTTTTTATTAAAAAAATAAATAGGGTAAACTAATTCAAAAATTGAAACAAATATAACTATTATGTGGTTTATAACTCAAATGGGTATAGAAAAAAAAATATCTTGAATAATAAATACCCATAATGAGTGTAATGGTGTTTTTAGTCCTACTATGATCAAAATATAATTTTATATTAGTGTGATAAACCTCAATTTCAAACACCACTTTCCAGGATATTTATAATGTAAAATTCTTAATAATATAAAAATTATAATCATGACCAATGGTTGTTAATTCTTGATAGTTTTAAAATTTTATTTTTGTAAATGAAAACGATTGATCATTAAACCATATAATAAAAAATATATCAAGGTGAAGTAAGAAAATTAAAAGAAAATCTATATTATTTTACCTAATTTATAGTTTATCCAATAATCATTAATTTTTATTCAATTTGAATCATGAAATTCATTGAAGTTGGCAAAAAATAAGGAAAAAGGGATTATGATTCATCTTTTTCAGTCATACAACTTTCCTTAATTTATAAACTATCTATTATTGTGATCACCAACCTATTTCACCAATCCCCTGTTGTTCACCAAAAATATATTCCCAAATAAATGATATTTTTTTCTATTTCAATTGATTTGAAACACTAACTTCTATAACTGTTACTCATGGTCAGCAACCTAGGAGGAATAACTAGTCTCTTTATGGAATAAGGCTCTATTTATCAAATTATTCATTGTGACTCTAGATGAACCCATCTAAGAGAATTCACTACTCCCATGTACATCATAAATTTTCTCAACACATGATGAATTTGTTCACGAATACCATATCATTTTATTTTTCATGATCATCTCTGGTAATATTTAGTATCTTACCATGTACTTAGATTTATCATATTGAGACTTTCTTAGTCCACATTTTGATAGAATATAATTTGATAAATCATGATGTTGGGGAAAATTTTTATCTTTGACACAGCCTCAAAGTTTCTATGATTCGTAAAATGATGAATGAAGTCTTACGAGCCAGCCCATAAATTTTATGTAGCTAAGAAAACATCATATATGAATAATCAATTTTTTCATTGAATTATATTTTCAATTCTAATTGATAAACCATATGTATTTATTCCTCAAGATAATATTTAATATCAAATAATCAATATTATTCGAAAATATATGAAGAAATTATGTATCAAAGCAACTATACAACAAATATATGGGAAATCCTCCTTATAATCTATATAAATTTCATATGTCTATTTTAATATATTTGAAAAAATATTTTAATTAGTTTTTATATTCATCCCCGTATCTAACCATTATTACAATTTTAATCAAATTTTCTTCATACTCCACAACACAAAGACCATGCCATGTTTACCACATATTTCTTGCTTGGTATAAAAATGCCTATTGAGTAGGGTGGACCATCAGAATCACATGATAAAATGAAATCCATTAAAATTCATGTTTTATTTTCATTGAGATCCACAAAACCACACCTTTACTATGAAACTTGTTGTGTAGCATTATGATCGTCTCCACTTGCCTAGTTCTTTGAGGGACCATCCCCTTGAAGATAAAATTACAAGTACATCACAATGTGGTATTCTCCTCCATGATGGTATAACTAGTTAAAGACCATGTCCCAAAAATATATTTAATATCTCTATATTTAATACTCAAAGAATCATGGTGTATATCATCAATTGAACTAAACTAAATAGTATAGAACAGACAAATAAAATAAATATTTCAAATAGTTTTTGTACGACCCTTCTCTTCAGGACACACTTCTCATTTAGATGAAACCACCAAAATCTTCCAAAAATTGGCCATGGTTCAAAAAATTTCTAGAATCGTGGCCACCTATAGCCTAGAAGCATAAAATTTTGCACCAAGACTCTCATGAAGAATTGAATCATTTCATTATTTGACCTCTAGATGGATAATTCCCCAAAAATATACATTGAAAATATATATGGAATGAAAAATGTTTTTCATTGTGGTCTTATGAATTTTATAATATCTCAATGTTTTCCTTTAACAATTTGAATCCATGTTATTGTTCAATGTAGGTTTTCATGGTGCAATATAGTTTGTCACAACAAGAATATTGTTTTGCAGAAATAACAACATAATATCATTCCAAAACATCTCAACGATCTTCCATAAATAATTGATCTAATTTAGATTTCAAATCACACTATATTATTCAACAGAAGAAATCCCATGAACGAGTCTATGATATATTTTCTAACAGTATACATATTTGAGTTTTTTAATAGGACATTTAATAAAATAATTTCAATATTATCCTCTTATCTTGAAATGGTTTCTTGATTACTTACTAACCATTGACTATAATCCCATATAATAAAATATTAGTATGAGAAAAGATATTTTTATGTAAATATTCTGATAAATACATCATTTATATTCATATAAATATATCTTCATTTCAAAATTCCCCCAATAAATAATTCAATCACCTCTCCATTTCTTAAAATTTTATATTCCCTCATGACACATATAAAAATTCTCCCCCTTTTCCAATGACCCCAAATATCACAAATTGGAATGGTTATAATTGATAATTAAATATTCAACATAATAGTGATCCATTGCAAACTTTTCTATAAAACCAACTCTCACAAGGGTGTGGGGGTCCCTTTTATAAATTCTGTTTTTGGATGGGGTAAATTAGGCTCCAATAGACAACTAATGCCTCCCAAAATCATCTTTGGGTAGTTACTTATTCATGATATCGACAATTTGATCATGTTTTGACACACAATCCAATTTTACTAGCCCTTGTTCAAATTTTTCCTTAATTATATAATACATGATTTAAATTTTCTTTGTCTTTAACTAATGAATATGGTTTTTAATAATATTTACATCAATGTAGTTTTAACAATTTATAAAAATATTATATACCCCATACACTCCCACATTATAATGTTTTTTATTTATCCAAATAAATTGAGAAAATTATTTAGTGGATATTATTTATTAAACCTCTATGGTGTTGAATAAAATGTACTCTTTCTTTTTAACAATATTTAAAATGAAAGAACCACCAAGATAAAAAGAACCTCCAGAAGTTGAGTTCTATTCGTTGGATAAAAATTCCCAATATTCATCAGTATTACCCAATATCTCTTCTTTTTTTATACCATGTCAAAATAAAATCAAATCATATTGTATGTTTGACATAATGTAGTATCATTTTCATAACATGAAAATAACTTTCTTTGTGACATATTTGGTAGAGTAGTTCAGCTTGTGGAACAAACTATACCAGGTCCTGTGCCTATATGGTATAAAAATCTCCCAATTATTTCTCCGAACACCATCATATCATCCTTATTTCCATCCATTTATTTTTTCAAGTCCATCTATGTTTTCATATGAGTGAAAATTTCCTTCAAATGATCATTTGGAACCATTTGACAAATTATCTGTCATATTTAGCTTGAGAAAAAAATTATAATATTTTCTTTCGATTCCCTATAATCTAAGGGAAAATTCCAAATCTCAAATCATGTGAATATTGAATTGAAAACAAAAAAATCTACAAACCACATTCATTATGAATTATTTAATATTTTATGAATTACATAATCCACATATAATTTTTCAAACATTATTTGATAATTTTATTTTATTTTTATAAGGGTTATGATCAAATACCCATATTTTGATTCCAATATTATTGGGATATTGATATTTATGAGACTACCATTCTCTTGGGTATTATTCCAGTACATAAAAAACATTATTAAAATAGAATACTTATTTTCTTATTTATTAACAAGAAAACCAGAAATTTTTTTAACCTATCCTCATGTACATTATTGAGGAAATATGATTTTAAGACCATTTGACAAACATTGAAGAAAATTTTAAATTCAAGGTATAAAAATAACTATATAGTTGATAATAGATACATAATAGTAAATGTTTCATCAATATCAATAACATCAATTTTGGAATATTCTTTGCATACAATCCACAATTTGTTTTGTTTCACCATGCCTTATTCATTACTTTTATTCTAAAATACCCTCTTGACTCATATGATGTTTTTATCTGATGAATTTGGAATAAATTACCAAATTTGGTATTTTTTTGGTCAATATATTCATACACAGACCGTAAAAAACTATTTTCTCTAGTGTCTTCTTCAAATATATTATCTTCCACCTTAGTTAAAAGTGTTATTTACTTAGGATCCTTAATCTTTCCTACTTGTATTAGATCTATCTAGTCCCCAGTAATGTTTTAGTAATTTATTTTATCTCTTCTAATAGTTTTTAATATTACTAAATTGACTTTGTTTTATTCAATATCAATGTCTTTTTTTTACTCTTATATATCCTCAAGTGCACCACTGGATCTTCTCATATTTTCATCAAATTCATTCTTGATCTAACCACTTCTATATTATAATATGTACAATCATTAAATACCAATTCATTCCCTATACTAATTTTTTTTTTCAATAAATTTCATATGTATTTTATAATATCATTTTAATAACTTTTTGGATTTATATATGAGGAATTTTTATTCATCCCCACAAGATTCAAACTTATGATTCTTCTTCTTATTGAGAATGAAAAATTTTCTCCCAAACAATAAAAAGTATTTGAATGTCATATTTTTAATATACCATAATTCATAAGGGGTATTTTATTATTTAACGAATAAAAAAAATATTGTATATTTATAGAGTTCAAAGAATCACTTGATTCTAATAAGTATTCAATAGATTATTTTAGATTAGAATAATATAAGACATGTTATTAGTAATATGGTTCCTCCAATTAATGAATCTATTTTGTTTATGTCTCCTCACCAAAAAACATGAAACCAAATTCTTTTATTTCCATGATAATCTTACCCATAGTTTTTAGTGAATCCCATAACATTATCTATGAAAATTTTTACATTTTGGCACCAAGGAACTTTTATACTAACTTTGATATATGGTAATTAATTTGTACACCTTATATTTTTGGGAAATAACAATCATCCTTTATATCCTACTATAATCATCAATAAAGATCATATAATACATTTTCCCATACATTCCATTTGTTGTCCTAGTCCTATACACACCCACATGTAGTATCATGAGAAACATGGTAGATTTACAATTCTTTTTCCTACACTTCTCTTGAACTACAAGACATTTTTTTAAATGTGTCACATGTGTGAGTATTATCACATTAGAGAATAGGGATATAACAAAACCCTTAATGATTTACCAAGTCCTCCCAATTTTTTGTTTCCTGAAATGGCCAAGTATTTTGTTCCATAATTTGTTTTCATCATCATTAAAAAAATATATTCTTCACTAATGAGATAAATATTTCCATGGGTTCACTTTACAAATTATACATTTGAACCATGAATTACTGTAATAATACATTTTTTTGTACATCACCACATGTCCTATGTGTCATAATTGAATCAAAACTATTATATTTTTATTAAGATATTTAACTTATAATAAATTTATGTGCCTTGAGTGTTTCCTTCTATTTTGGGCTTCTTAGAGCCAATCATCTTCATCCCCTCATCATTTCCAATTATAACACTCCATATCTATTATATTTTATCCCCTTGAAAAGTGATATATTTCTAATTAATTCGGAATTATATCCACTATATAGAAACCACATTATGTACCTATCTATAATTCTCCATGAAGTATTAGTGACATTTTCATTATAAAAATTTCCCTTCTTGAACCATATCCATTTCTTAGTTTCCCTTGATGGTTAGTGGATTTGTTCCACTTCCAGTCAAATTGATTCTTCCACACATAATAAGACCAGAAATATGTAATGTTTTTATCTACTTTGATGATGTTTTATCTACTTTTTTCATTTCTAAAAAGATCTATTTTCTACTTTCTTTTATCCCTTGTATCAAAAAATTAGTAATTTATTCAAAAACCAATAATAATAAACACAATAAAAATTAAAATTATAAAGAGTGTATGAAATTATACAAATTTGTTTTCATTTTTATTTCATCATGAAATGCTTATTATTAATAGATCATACATATTGGGCATTCAAAATTTTTTTACAGTAATAAAATATGAGTATTAGAGTCTTATTTTATATATTTTATACAATAATGGTTTTCCTGATCTTTATATATACAATGAAAACCTTACTTCTTCTGGGTTGTGGCAGATTTGGATTTGTTTTATCCAGCATAGATTCCCATTTTTCTCTGAACTGATGCACCTGTCGGTGATCCAAAACCTTTTCAAAGGGAAATTATAGTACTCCATTAGCCTATTTTGTGGATGATTCATTCAGTATTCATGGTGACATGTAGAGTGTAATAATAATTTCTTTATCATTAAACACTAATAACAACATCATTTATTCACCCTTGAGTTCCTAAAATCTTTTCACAATTTTGTTCACAATTTTGGTGAATCCATATATGGGTTTTGTCTACACTTCCATTTTGTGTTTATAATCAACTCCCCTCCCCATGTTTTCTGATTTGAGAAGTTCAATCTAAAATTTATTTCTGAATTATCATTTTCTTATTACTATGTATAATGTATAGATCCACATTCAACACCATTATATTTATTTTTTCCCCTCTAAACATATATTTCTTCAATATTATCACAAATTGAATATTCAATGTCAACTCCACCATCTAATTATATACCATGAAAATTATTTTATGCCACTTATAGCTATTATAAAATATCCACAATAACTTATTGCATAAGATTCTTACCATCCTCAAACTAATACACTTTTATTTAGTTAAATATATCATCATCTAATATCATTAAATTACTTATTTTAAAGAATTTATTTTTTTAAATTTGTATTTCTCTTTTCATCCATTAATGAATAATTAATTATAGATTAATCGTTATAATAATTTTAGAGATTATTGTGACATTAATTGTGAGATTCTCATCTTCAATACACATAATGTATGCAATTGGAAGATTTACCTTTAAGTTACCTTTTCCGTTTTCTAGACTAGAGGAGGGGAAACACATTACTATATACATATTGTCTTTAATGGGGTCCTCCTATAATAAAAAATACCCATTACCATAAACTCAACCTCATGGGAATTTTGTTTTGACATGGGATCATTATTATTTTTCTTCATCTCATATCCGATGTGAGTACCATAGAGGCCATCCAACATTAACTCCTTCAGATATTTATCATTAAATATTTATATTTTTTTATTGTACCATATATGTGATATTCTCTATATACCTTTAAATTTTTTGACATCTTTGAGGACCTATTTAAATCCATATATACCATCCATAAGAACATTCCCTTGAACAATGAACAAATTTACTATCCCATTAAGACTCATTATTAAATCATTATACATATTCCCCAACACAAAAACCATTTAATCAAAAAAAATTATTCACCTTCAGAAATATTGAGAATTTTCTCCTATATAGTGTGAGCTATTTTGATAGAAATCACATATGTGGGAATAAGTTTATTCAAATATCCCATTAAAGAATTAATCATCATAGAATATATATTTATATATATTTTCCCTATCAAATAGATGTATAATATAAATGCATATAGAAATATTTTGGATGAATTCCATGTATACATCTATTCTAAAAAAATTTATGTTACATTTTATATTCCCAAATCTATAAAATATTGCATTAAGAAATGGTTATTCCATTATGATTGAAAAATATATCCATTGAATCGAGAGAGAATGAAACTCTACTGAGAACCTGTGGATCATATAACACTTGTTATTCTAATACAAGGGTGAGTACATTTAGAGGGTAACTAAATTAGTTTATTATAAATTATTCTCCTAATGATGTCTAATGATATTTTACCCTTTCAAAAGGAAGTTCCCTTTCTTCCCCATAGTGAATATAAAGATGCAAAATAATGAATAAAGAACAAAAATGTTTTTAATTATTTCACTAATATTTTATAATATAAGGATAATAAAACTGCAATGTTCCTATGCACTTGAATCACTATGATCACTACTATAATTATGATTTCATAGTGCCTTTGCTGACCCTCTTAGTTTACAACCCCCACAAGATAAAATTTCACTTCTCTTAAACACTCAAGGAAAAACATTCTATTCTAATTGATGCTACATCGTTACATACAAATAGATAATTATGGGTAAACCAACCATGATATTTCAATATATTATGCATTATTCCCCTTGATGAAATTTCTAATATTTCAGTGAGAATACCTCCTAGATATCTTATTCTTTAATCATTTTTTTTTTTGAAACTCTTCCTTATAATCACTGTAAATCTTTCTATTTATGTTAATATCTTAAAATAAGTGTTGAAAAAATATTTCATATTCCACCATGTATATAACCTTTAATTTAATGGTTATAAATAATTCCAGACTCTCTATACCACTAAGAACATTAAAGGTTAACCACTTTTTTGCAGACATTACAAGAAAATTGATTTGAATCGACCCTAGGAATCTACTATTAAAATTATCATATCCTTCAAAAGTACAGGTCTAACTGCCTAGTGATCTGAATGATGAACTTTTATTGTGTGGCATGTTCTGCCATTGCATGATAATATCATATTCACCCAAACTATAAGATGAATATCAACTAAATTAATTGATTCCAATATATTTCTGAAATAGCATCATGATAGGATTCTAAAAAAATAACAGATACAAAAAATCCATCCAGTATCATTACATTTAATTCTCCGAAAAAAATAATGATGGCCTTCAATTAAACCAAATACCATTGTAGGAACCACCAAATTCAAAATTTTCATTGATTTAATCAGGAAACGACTCTCTACTACATTGGATAACTCTTACCTATAAAGGACCCCAAAAATATACTTATATTGGGTTCAAGTGTGAGAATTTTCTTATAGCAAGGCCTAATATTTATTAGAACCATATAATTATACACTTGAACATTCATGGTAAAATTTTGTACTTACATAAAATTACTTTAAGATCTATAGCTAACCTAACTTTTACATACAACACCATTTTGGTGAACCAAATGTAACATGGTGTGGTCACATGGAAAACTAAATCATATAAATATATACCTTAACATTTCAAATCATAGTCATGGTAAAATGTGGATTGTTATAGAATGACTCATGTTTTAGAGAAAAAATGATAGTATCTCATTCCATAACTCTTCCATCAATATGTATATTTATTTGGAAGACATATCACACTACATTTTTTTAATTAAAAAAATCCCCAAAAAATCCTAGGTATTGTTGATGACAACGATTTTATAAATCTTTAAATTTCTCTAGATTCGGTAAATTCTATAAGTATTTAGATAATATTAAAATATAATCAAATAATATAAATGATTTTGAAATAATTTACATTAACTCAAAATATCCTTAAATGTTTTTTAGTAAATATCATATAAATTCCAAAAAAGCATTAGTTTATTTTCAATGTACTATACAACAAACAAATACTAAAATATAATTACTTATATATATTTCAACTACCTTAATAGTCCAACTTCACTCTCAAATTCAATATTATTCAATACATCAACCAATAATATGTTTTTTTAATACTGAAGATATTATTTTTCCTGATCAATACTCCATGGATGGTATATTAATACTATAACAATATTTTTTTTATAATATCAAATGCCTTTAATATATTCTTTAAACACATATTTAAATTTTACAAGAAACTAGTAGCCAACTCATCCAATTAAATCACATTATTTTCTATATTACCATATTCTAAATAATAGTCATTTCTATATATAATATCTTATCCGTCCTCATAAGTAAATATATTCTACCGAGAATCTAACAAGCTAGTTATTCCAAGAATACAACCTTAATATTATTTACCCATAACTTTATTGTCAACATATGTATCTTATTCAATGATTTGATTCTACCTCAATCACGTAAATTTTGAAAATATTAACTTTCATTAAATTTAATATTTATTGATATATATTAAAGAAAAATACAATACAATCTATATTAATACATTTTTTTCATTAAGAGTGTTAACCCATTATGTTGGGATGTGTGTTGGTTTGGGAATGGGTTTATCTAAGGTATGGTCTAGATTGATTGACCAGTATGAACCAATTAATAGTGGTATAAATAGAGATTTACAAATTGTATATATAATGTTATAAATTAATGAGAAAGGTTTTATGAAGATTTCATATAATTTGATATGATCAGAATATGAGTGAGTTGAGTTGTCATCTTTTGTGAACATTTTGAAGTGGGTTCACATAAAAAATGAGTTTTGGAAAACAACAAGGGGGTTTGTTTTTTTTCATGATTTCTAATGAAATCAATGATATCCCTTAGCTAAAATATGTTGGGAACTATCATAATTGATAGTTTTTAGTGGAAATATGTGTTTTCTATAGTGATATAGAACCTGAGAGCCACATAATGGTGATAAAGGTCATACAATTTGAGTTAGATTTGATTGAATAAGTTGTGGGATAGTGGATCATTGGTAGTATATAATTTATGTTTATAAAGGCTCCATAAAATAATTGTAACCTATATTGGGATTCAAGCTGTGGAAATACAGGAATAATATGATGAAGAATTTTTATTGTCATCATTTATATGGGGGTGTATGTTTGGAATGTTCATGATCATGGTTAAATGATAAGGTTGGTTCTATAATGGGTTGAAAAACATGGATATCTCATATTGTGGAACTCATTTTGGGTTGTATTTTTAAATATCCAATGGTGACGTGTTAGTGGAAACAACCCATAGGTGATCTTGGTTTTATGTCACCAGTTCAATGTAAATGGATGGTTATGAAGAGAAACTATGAAATAACCAGGAGTGGGTATAGTTCAAGAAGAATTAGGTTTGGAGTACTGGTTAGGTGAATTCCAATCATTGGATAGGGGTAATGGTAGAGTGGGATGATTGTGGATGAGTTTCAAAAAATAAATCTAGATAGGTTGGTTGGATTTTTAATGTTCTTTTTTATTAATAAATGTAATGTTTAGTGAATTTTAGTAGGGATTCACATTATTCATATAGTCGTATATGATCGACTATGAGTTTTAATTAAAATGGTATACTTAAACATAGGAGTGACACAAAGTGAGTGATGATCGAGTGTAGATAGAGGGTATCAAGAATTATTAGGGATCAAAGAGTGTTGAAGTGTCTCATTCAAGGGGTTATAGATAATATGATGTTCTAGAGTGAATGATTTATGGGTTTTCAATTGTGGAGTTGGTTTGGGTGTTGCATTGACATGGCTATAGTAATAAAGGGTAAATAGAATTTGGGTGATGCACTGGGGAATAGTATCCCTGATGGTTTATGTAAGACGTATGATGCATATTTTTATGTATGAGAAGCATTATAATAAGGAGTTTATGACAACCCATATCATAGAGGTAGGAAAAAATCAGGGTACATGTGAATATTTTGGTCCTAGAGTGCGGTAGGTTTTGAAAATTTTCATACAAAACATGATTTTTAAAGTTATAACTTCACAAGGATATATTTTTATAGGTTTTTGATGCAGCAGAAGTGTCCTTTAAAGGTATGACCAACTGTTATTTTAGTCCTAAATGAAAAATAATAATTTCATTACATGATCATTAGATCATGTCCAAATAAATAAAATAAATTAATAGACTTCTTTAATACACCATAATCATAGTGAGAGGATCTTCACATTTAATTTATAACTAATTTATGAGTAGATATAGAATTACTCAACTTGTAATTCCTATTTAATTGATGATCTGATAGAATATGATTACACACACCATCATTTCCCTACCTGATTCATGTTCTAAATCCCTCTAGAGATGATTCACATGTCAACCACATTATCTAATCAATGCTGTAGAAACACCCGGATCAAGAACATTTAATCCTATTTTTTCTTCATTATTTCTTGTTGATCGCAATAGTATTCTTCAAAAAGATGAAGAAACATTGGTGATCTCATGACGGCTTGAGATAAGAGGAAGATAGAGAACTCTATAGGTCTTGATCCAATATCCACTTATCGTTTGGGAATACTGATTGTGAATTAGAAATGTTATATAACAATATAATTATTATATTTTATTTATCGTTGGAAAAGTCAACATAATCCCTTAAAAATATTGAATATTCTTAATTTACCCCTTTTACACTATTTTTATTAATACTAGTATTAAACAGTTGACATTTGAAATGAATTAGTAATATAAATAAATATTAATTAATTCTAATTGGGAAATTAATCTCAGTCCACTTTCCTTCTCCAGCATTTACCGATCCTTGGTCAATGACTGTATAATTAAATAAATTTCACACCATTATTATATGATAAATATAATAAATATTATATTTTTATAGAGTGGAAATCATATATAGTATTATGGTTGAACATCCATTATTCATTCTAATAACTTTTGTTTAAATTATGTTTATAAACCAAAACTGAAAAACTATCATTCAATATATCTTTTTAAATCAAATAAATGAATTTAACAGATATTTCAGATACACTTATTGTGTGACCCTATATTCCACTTTTTTAGTGGCATTATGAATAACCACATAAAGTCCAAGGTTAGGGTCTCTTAACATGTGAAGTAATTAATATAGAAATAAGTTCATGTATCCATGATGTCCAACCTCATATGAAAATTAATGATGTAATATAATCCTTTTATCTCAATATCTCAAATGAATCAAGTTTCATGCCTGTTACATCAAACTATAAATTTGATTTATATTAATTTGACATTCGAAAAATAGAGACACCCATTTAACACCATGGGAATGGATTTATTTAACTGGTTTTATTCCCATTAATGGTATTGTTATATTAAATCCTATCAAGATATAAAATGGAAAAATCCATTCTCTCATTATCTACTAATAGTATACCATTTATGATGCACCCAATGTATCATACATCATGATGAACATATAGAATCATGGGTTTATTAAATACATCAAATTACATGATTCATGATATCCATTAATGATAATATTAAAATATATGGATCAGTACAAACATTCAATGATAGTAACATACAATGACACCTAGAAATTTGGATTTCCAATTGATGGGCCCAACTTTAAAAACTCATATCTAAAAGATTACAAAGGGGGAGTACTATGGGAAGGTGTATAATCGTATTTTGATCTCCCTAAAAATATTTTCTTATATCTTATACATTCCATCATATAAAACCATTCATCCATATAACAAGATTCAAAAAAAATGTTGTGTCACCACTAGGATATCATTATAGAGGGTAACATCTATAACCTTTTAGTGTGAATTACGTTCTTAAGAAATTATAAAATAAAAATTTATTATATAAAATTAATATAATATTATAATAAAACATCATTATCAAGGAAAACATTTAATCATGTTCCAAAAAATTTGTTTCTAGGGGAACAACTTCATTAAACTCCCACTTCCAATACGCCCAACAATCAATAACTTTCAATTTACTAGACGTCACATAATGATCATGATCCTAGTGAGGCAAAGAATTCATAAGTGGGTCAACCATGTTTTCCACTATGGATAATCTACTAAATATAAATTAACCTTGTCGAGAAAAATTCCTTAATATATAATACTTATAAAATATGCGATTTTTCATTTTGTGTGACCTTGGGTTATTGGATAGATCGCCAACATCATTTTTATCATAGTAAACTGTTATATGATATCTAATGATATATACCACATTAATAAATTTCACAATGTTTCAAATCTATACTACCTCCATGGCTACATTAGAAGCCACAATATACTCAGAATCTGATGTTGAATCCCTGATAACTGGTTTTTGTGAACTCTTCCAGCTCACAACATCTCCATTGAGAAAAATACATATCCATACCATGAATTCAAATCATTATGATATATATGAATCCTATAAACTATATAACCCTTGATGACTAGTACATAATCTCCCCCATATATTATTAATATATACTTACTGCGCCTTAAATACATAATGATAAACATAACAACAATATAATACTTTTCCCCAACATATTTTTAATATAACCCTACTATAATAAATATATTGGTAACATCCTGAATGAAATATATCATGACTTAGAAGATAAATTATATAGAAAAAGTGAATGGGTTATTACTTATTATATCCTTTTCCACTTGAGTTGGTCGGAATTTTTTCATAGAAATTGGAATACCATGTGAAATTAGAACTAATAATCAATTATATTGTTCCACACTAAACCTATTCATTATTTGGTAAATGTGTGTACCTTTAATTAGACAAATAAGACTCCTGGATCTATCATACATCATATTGAAACCTATAATATAGGATTCTTCACCTAATTCCTAAAAGGAAAATCAGTCTCTTAACGAAGTATTAACTCTTGTTGGGATGGTATATCAATTTAAATTAGTAGTATAACATCAACAGAAACTACGATGAGAATTAATATAATTCCACTGCACTTCTTATAATCACATGGATCAAATTTATTCTTAATAAAACCAAATTAACTTATTGATTCACCATTTATAATGTTTTATTACCAGGATTATTGATTTTAAACAAAAAATTGGTTTCTACAATATTAATATCTATATAGAATTCACTGGAGTCAATAAATTTGTTTTGTGACATATACACATCCTCTTGAAGGTTACTATTATGGAATGAAGTTTTGAAATATGCATTCAAAATATCATAGTCAGGGAAATGTATTATGGAACGAAGTATTTTGATAAATTTAAAAATAGAAACTATAGAAAAGATTTCATTATAGTAAATGCCTTCATGTGGTTTTATACATTTATCCACTATAATTACACTATAAGTATTATATTTACATTACATATCTATAATTATATTAAACACCCATTTACACTTAAAAGTATTTACATGAATTGGATGATTGACCAAAACCCAAACATGGTATTGATACAAGGAAGCGACCTGAAACATTATGGATTATTTCCATCTAGAAGCTTCAAATAACTCTACTTATTCCTTTTAAGATAGTGGATTATAATTTTCAACCAATAATGTATCACAATCATCAATGACCATTAAACCATATCACATTTGTTATCTTACCTCTATTGTACTCCTACACTACACTTGTGTTTCTAGAAAAAAAACCTTCCATAGGGACCTGTAGAATCAGTTCATATACCAACTGCTATGTATCATGATAATCAAATTAAACAATGTAAATATTTCTCCCAATATCTTCCTTGAGGATGTGATCCCTATCAAGAAATTAGTTTTGTCTTGTGATAGTTAATTTATTTCCCATTGGGTTTTTTGAGATTATACCATTGTATTATTGGGTTTCCCTAGAAATATACACTTCATTCCTCAAGATTCTATTTAGATTCATGATTTTCCCTTAAAAAATATAACGTAACAACACATAAAAATATGTGAAAAATGTATTTCTTTCCACTCTAAATCATGATGGAAATATATTTATTGACATTGGTTGGTATTTAGTTTAGTATGTATAATATTTTTGGTAATTCATAACCCCAAAATGATAATGGAAGACTTACTTGACTCTTTAGTGACCTTATAATGTCCAACCATGTATGGTTTCTCCTTTCATTAATAACATTCCACTAAGGATTATAAGGTGCAGTGAGTTAAGAAAATATCTCATACTCTCACAGATAGTCAATAAAGGATTGCTTAAGATATTCATCACCTCAATCCGTTTATTGTTTTTTATCTTAATAATAATTTAATTCTAAACCTTTTTTTTGAACTTTTTTAACTTCTCAAATGATTCAATATTATACCCCATCAGGTACATATAACCATACCTAATCAAGTAGTTAGTAAAAGTAATAATGTATGAGTATTCACCTCCATCTTATACTTGAAATGGTCTACACACATTAGTGGTTTCTAAATCAAGATTCTTTATGGCATGTTCACCTTGACCACCGACTGGGGCATGGTAATCTTTCCTTATAAACAAGTTTGAATTATTTCAATTGGAATTAACTAAAAAGAGCGTAAACAACAAAATTGATATATATTTTTAGAACACTTATCTTTTTCATGAACAACATAGTGGTTCTAGAATTGAGTGTAATATGAGTCATTCATATTAATTTCTCTATCAATTACCAATATATGGTTTTCTTAATTTAATACCTAAAATCTGTTATTTATTTTTTCCATACCATGATATATTCATTCTTTGTTAAAGTAGAACCTTTATTTTAAAAGGTGCCACTAAATCCATCCAAATAAATAGGAAATAGAAATTACATTCTTTTTTGCATCAATATGATTACAATAATTATTTAAATACAAAATAAATCTTGTTTGAAATGTGATATGGTAGTATCCAATGTATAATGTATCCAACACCACTCCATTGGCATCCTATAGACCCAACACACCTCTAGAAACCGTCTGAAAATATAACTCGTTACTACATTTGGATATAAATGTGAACAAAATAAATAACATCTAATAACCAAATTAAATATATAGAATTATTAAAATCTATCAAGAACACACCTAAAACATCCCTTCGGTTTTTGGCTATGTGTAATTCCTCTTCTAGTGGGTTTTCATGGAAGAAGAAAAATAAACTATATCCTAATCTTTTCTTTTCCATTAGATAATTTTCTTTATCAAGGAACTATGCTACAATGCCTTAGACATGGAATGAGTCTTCGGACCCATTTCATTTTTTTCTTCATTATATTCCCCATAAGGATAAAAGTTATTTCATTTCCTATGTATTCATTATCATGGTGGATAAGTGTAATAAATTCTGACATTGACTTCTTTATAATAATCATATTATAATTAACAATGAATTAAGAGATGATTTTGAGTAGTGGGGACAGAGTGAGATATACACATAGCTCATCATGGATCTTAAAACCTAATAAATTCATGAACACAATGTAGCCAATCATCTTGATTACATATTCCCCAACTATCACATACTCTCCATGAATTCACTTAAATTGTTCATTGGTGATCTTATATCAATTTGATCAATCATTATCTTCATAGAGACCACAATGGTGAGAAACTATGTTGTACGCATCCATATCCTCATATTGCATTAAAATATCATTATAAATGGATGATAACATTAATAATTAGAAAAATATTATTTTTTCCACATGCTTCATATAGAGTCATACCTCTTCTTAACTAGCCTATTTATAACAAGCATTAGTAAGTGGTGTTTCGACCATGTATAATTCCCATTCATGTTTAGTATGAAATAAAAGAACCAATACCTTTCCAATAAATTGACACTCATGAGATGGTTATAATTCTCTAAAATTGACTAAAAACAATATTTTCTATGTCATTTGATTTAACAATTATAAAAATTACAAGTAGATAATTAGAATTTTTATTTATCACAAAAATTGATTAATAAATTTAAAAACAATTAATTTTTTTTAGTGTCCAACTATTTTTAGAAACCTAATACCCCTTACTATCAGTTTCAAAATAACATATTACATATATAATCTAGTACAATGAATCTGTATCCCTTATAATAACCCATACAAGGTCCTAACAATATATTTTAATGGTTATAGGTCGGATTAATATCCCAACTACATTTACTCATAGTTCCTTGATCTGTTGAGTGGAATACATAATTATTAAATCCAATTTTAATATTACCTTAACATTTTCTTCTTTTTTACACCATGTTCACCTTAGATATTCAACCCTTTATGAAACTATGTTAATTCATCCAAAAAAATATTCTTAAATTTCCAAAGTAATTTAAAAAAACCATCTTGGGTTGGTTGAGAAAATTAAACTATGTGGTTGATTCTAAATAAAGTAGAAAAACACTTTTTTGACATAATATTTTAAATTTAAGAAATTTTTTTACTTATATGTAATGCGAATTATTATCTTTTTGAAAGCCTTGTTATTATTATATGAATTCTTCTAAAGTTATTAACCACTTCTGATAAAACATTTATGCATTACTTTACTATATTTTTTTACATCATGGAAACTTGTAATTATTTTATTTGGTGATTATACAATATTAAAAATATACAAAATTCACTATTAAACTAAATGTAATAAAATATAAAGGGAAATATAATGAGATTATAAAATGGTTACTTTATGTAGAGGATGATAAAATAAACATCTTCCTTAGTGAAAAACACCTTGAAACATATTGGGTTTTATGTTGTTATATTCCACCTATGATTTTATACATCTCATTGATGGGTTTAACCTCCACTCCCTAAATCAAACTACCTCCAACTGATTTGGTGATTTATTCATGCCTAATATTTTACTCACAGGCAGTTGAGGGGATCAAATGGATTGGAAAAGGGGGTTTACCTATAATAAACCAAAATAATGAAATCTCTTACATAATAATTCAGAGGGGATAATCCGCATTCCATCATTAATAATAACACCAGAAATAAATTAAAATAAAATAATCACATACAATGGTATGGTCTAAGATTACGAAAATCCACCCAAAACATTCAATGTGAACAAATATTTCAAATAATTTCATCAATTACCTTAATTAATTTTATAAATAAGATAATGTTCTATGAAATAATTCATGTAATTTAATTTATCTTAATTCTATCCAACTATCCTCAACTCAAAATAAATTATAATTTTAAACAAAAATATCATTATTTAAAATTAATTCCGTACAAAAATATACATAGAGGTATCCTCCTATTAAGTTTTAAATTTTAACATAAAAATTAATTTAAAATATAATTTTTAATATAATAACAAGGAACGTTCTGTTGAATGAATGAAAAAATATATAATTGGTAGGTTTAAATATATATTTATTTAATCTTTATGTGAAAAATTTGAAAACAATAATAGAATAAGACTACATAACATGTAAATAAGTACATAATTTTTAGTTTCATTTGGCTCGTGTCTAGATCACATGCCTTGTTCTATTCGTGTTTCCTATTGTCCACATGTACGAGGCACACAACATGAATTGGGAATAAACAGTGTGCAAACATTTTGTTATATAAAATGTTTGTATCCATTTTATATACTCAATACACAGATCATTGGGATAACATGGGTACTAAGACGTGATATAACTTGGACTACCCATCATGTACGTTGGTCACATAGCATGTAGTCCATCAAACCCTGTGATTTCCTATCTAGATCCCCAAAATTTTCACTTTTTTATTAGATATTTGATATGATTATATTAGATCAATTTGAATTTATCAAATTCAAGGAATTTGATGAAAAAATATCAATTGTATACTCTTGAGGTACATGACATATACCTTTAATTTATATTATAAGAAAAGTTGGCCCTTGTTGATGGTATTCTATAGATGATTATTTGTTTTTAATCCTTAACTAGTTTCTGGTTATTTCCTTGTGAATAATTAAAACAAGATACGATGATGTAAGATTGATCAAAATAATTATTTTAAGTAAAATATTACAAAAAAAAATCAATCAATTAATAATGAATACTTTTAAATAAACATGTTACGAACATTTATATAACTTGTAGGTTCTGAGCGCAGTGGAAGAGTCCTCTGATGGTATGAACAAATGACTTTCTAATCTTAAATCATGTCTTCTCATTGATTTATATGATCGGAAAATTAGTCTAATGAAAAAAAATTAGATTAATAGACTACATTAATATGTTGAAACCGTATGGGGAGGATCATCACACATAATTTATAATTAATTTATGAGAGAATTAAGAATTACCTCAACCTGTAATTCTGATTGTGATGATGATCCAAAGGAATAAAATTAATCTCCCCATAATTTCAATTTTTTATTAAAGTATATAATCTCTCAATAGGTGAACCAAAAACTCACTAAAATATATAAAAATGATATAAAAACACTAGGTTCCAGTTTGGATGATTCTAACCGCATTCTTTATTCATCGTTGATCATAGTACTATTCATCATGAATATGAAAAACCTTTGGTATTATCTTGAATACATTAGAGATGAGGAAGAGAGACTTTATTCTAGATATTAAGCTAATTTCTACTAATTAATTGTGTACACAAAATAGAATAAGGAATGTGATATAATTATATATGTATTATATTTGGTATTTGGTTGGAAAATCACACACAAGACCCTAACCATCTTTAATATTATTAATTGAACCCATGTCCATTAATTATAAGAATATAATTATTAATCACTTTACATGAACAAAACATTAGGAATATAAATAAATAGTAATTATTTTTAATTGGACTATAAAACCTGGCCCACATTCATCAGTAAGAAATTATTGATCCCCAAATTTTTTCTATTTAATTAAATATACACAACTTCATTATTCTATTACAAATACAATTAATAATTTATTATTGAAAGATGAAAACCAATATTTATTAGTATTATTATTTAACTCACCTTATTATTTCAAATAACATGTGATTAAATTATATAGTTAAAAAACAGTAGTAAATATTATTTATTCTTTCAATTTTTAATTAAATGCTTTATTTTTTGCATAGATTTAGGATATCCTTGGTGCGTTACCATCTAGACCACTTTATCTGTGGCATTAAGAATTACCTATAATGATTATGATTAGTGTCTAACATAACACCAAGTGGTACACAATGAAATATGATAACATCACAATGATTTCTAACCTCTTATGAATTCTAACCATCTAATATAATCCTTCTATCACAATATCTAAAATCATGTAGTTATCATGTGGGTTCCATCAATATATATACTCGATGTCTAATTATTTTAATTTTTGGATATTAAATCTCTCATTTAACACCATGGACATGGATTTATTTAGGAATTCCCATTAAAATATTTGGGCCTAATATATTAACTTTATTCAAGAAACAATAAGGATAAACCCTTTATCATGTTATCCATTAACATTGTATCATTCACAACACACCCAATGTATCCTACATTTTTATGAATATGGGTCATAACAATTTTTAACAATACATTTTCTATGTGAGTAATGATATTAATTATTTAAAATATTTGTTTCCAAGGATTAATATACACATTCATAGATATGAACATCCAATGAAATTTAGAAATGTATATTTAATAATGATGGTTACGTTCTCATAAAATAATTTCATATTGATTACCAAGGAAGAACACCATGTGATGGTTTCTTAATTTATTATTACCCCTACCACTAATATCCTTTATTATAAGTGTCCCTTCTGATAATATCATTCATATATAAAATAAATATTCATGAATAATGTTGTGTAGCGTCTATGATCTCATTATTGAAGTAAATTTCTATAACATTTCCATGTGACATATATTCTTATGACATTATCAGATAAAATATTATACATATGAAAAATAATAATGGTAGAAGAAGATGTAATTAATCATGAAAACATGTAATCAGGTATTAAACAAGTTACTTATAAAGAACTAACTCATTCGGTTTTCAAATGTTTTTTGGAGGCATTAAAGTTGTTTGGGATGCATAGGTGAGAATTAATGTTGCTTTAGGGGGATTTTTTTGTGGGGGTTGGGGGTTTGGGTTATAATAAGAATAAAATTCCATGACATTGGGAATATGACATGGAAATGGTTTATGTGGGGAAAAAGTGTTTGGTTAGCTATAAGAGACAAAATAACCAGGAGGGGGAATCACAACATAGAGGGATATAAGTGCGTTGATGGGTTGGATTGAAATAGATAACAACATAGAAAGGGGTAATCATTTCATGGTGGGTGTCTGGGGATTCTAATAACAGTATAGTTTCATGAATAAGTGAATGTCACACCCTAATGACGACATTTCACACTATAAATGTAAATAATGATTTATTATTAGGTATGACGATGGATAGTCATGTTTTTATGATGATAGGCACACCATGACCGTATGTAAGGTATTAATTTTTATTATTTTGTTTTTTAATTTTATAAATAATTTTATTATCATGTTGCGGCCAAGGGTGCCATGCTATGATGGTGACCACCATATATAATTTTAGAGAATATTTAATTTTTATTTTATAAATTTCATTAGAATGGTTGGTCTTGTTCGAACCCCTACGGTAAAGTATTGATGAAGTAGTTATATGTTTTAGATCCCAGAAATGGGGAGGGATTTCTATGTGGAGGGGGAAGGCGATGCCCTGATATCCAAATTCTGGTTTATTTTTTCTTTTTCCTAGAGGAAAGGTCTCACTCAATGTCCTAAGGGTCCATTCCAAGTGGGATGAACATTGGGGTTTTATTACAGCCAGATGGAGGATTATAACACCCTGATCCCCATGAATAATCCATTAAGGCTGAACATGAGTATATAATTACATCATGAACTATAAGGGATATTCCATGATGAATAAATTACACATTTTTTTGATGATAATGGGTATAATTTATATTTAGGTCGTTAAAAATTATGCATACCTTCAAGATCAATAGTATTCAAGATGCATGGGGGGGGGTGAAATCATATTACCTATATCTTATTAATTTCTAACTCCTATAAATATGCTAATTTAAGGTGGTCCATTCAATGTTAAGTCACTATGATTTCTACTTCCTTAGTTCATCCTCCTCTTGGTAAAGTACAGATTATAATGGTTCGTGTTCGAATTTGTTATTGATTCCACAATATAATAGTGGATTTGAGATAATAGGATGGTGATTCTAAACATATTTAAAAAGGGGATTCTAGGTGGATGAATTAACTAGATATTATGATGTTTCACAAAAATTATGTTCCTAGTTGAGTTAAATTTATTTCCATGAGATTGGGTAATATTGATATACATGTTGGAATAATTAAAACGTTATTTTTTCACTATATGTCTGAGTGGATATCATGGATGGTTAAAAAACATTACTTAAGGACTTATCCTTATAAATTTTCTCAGAGTTTAATTCATTGATTATACCATGAAATAATATATGGAAGCAATAATGTATTAAAAATTTATATTAATTGGAAATTATTTTGTAATTTATTGAATTGTTATCAATGGAGTTTGTAACTAATCTTGATAGGATTTTTTTGGTTATGAAACTATGGGATTCAATGATGGTGGATGATATTTTCTTATGGTAATATCTTTAAATGAGGCAGGTTATCATTAAAAGTCTCCCAAAGGTTTATTAATTTCATTATGTAGCTTGTGATATATTATCTCACCACTTGTGTATGAACAATATTGAACTATAGATGAGTTGATTCCTTTAAGCCCACGTGATTGGAGTCAATGTTTCATTTTACATGATGGACCCTTGAATACTAGTTATGTGCCTCAGTTGTTGAGGGTGTGATTTTGACCATAAGTATATGCTATATGGTATATAGACCTACGAGGTGTATAAATCAGTAGATAAGCATAATAGACAATGGATTATGTTTCTTTAGTTATCATTGAGTTGTGAAGTATAATATATTTGGAATGGTTGGATTAATGGTTGGATATGTGGATCTAAGAGTTCCCATATAGCCTCTTGGATATGTTGAGACATGTTATTCCCATTGATTGACAATTTTTGAACCAAGAGGTGTAAATGTGGAAAAAGGTACCTCTTTTTGGTGTCTATAGACTATTTTGAATTACTAAAATAAATATTTATTCCCTAGTATGAAATATTCAATTAAATATTGTGATAATTTTTGGATAGTATATAATTAACCAAGATTAGTATGTGTTGAGAATTGGGGTCACTAAGTGGCCCTCTAGAATTGATAACTAAAATATCAGCCTTGGAAATTTCAATAACATTGGTTGTTGGTAAGCTATAAAAATAATATGATTTATAAATGATTAAACTATTATATTTTAAAAAAATTGAGATTGAATGTTTTCCCCTAGGTGATATATAAAAACGATACATGGTAGGATTTGTTTCGCAATGGGGATGTTCTAAAAAGGTTATTTGGGAGAGATTACCCCTGCATGTATATTATATAAAGGGTATGAGGTAGGGACTGGTTCCACCATGCTATTTTTTATCTAAAGGTTTTACGAAGGATATTACCCCTGGGTACATGTTATATAAATGATCCAAGGAAGATGGTACCCCTGGGTGTCTATTATATAAGGATTTTAGGGAAGGATATTGTTCCCCCCTGTTTTATTTTATCTAATGGTTCCATACAGATGTTTAACCCTGTTTGAATTTTATTTAAATGTTCTATAAAGTACATTACCCCATAGTGTATGTTAGATAATGATACTGGGGAGGAAACCCCCTAGGAATATGATATACTCATGGTATCTCTAGTGATGAGATTTATCTTGGGTGTATGATACTATATGATGGTTCAGAGTTGCATGTTATTTTACCATGAGTGTTTATATGGCAAGTTTATAGAAATTTTTTACTATCTAAAATAATTATAGGTGACCTTAGGTATCAATATAGAACCTAATGATCAATGCTAACTTATTTTATTGTGTTTTCATTTCTTATTTTTAATTATAATCACATCTTTCCATACATGCATTCAATATAATATGAATGTTCGGGACACCATTTATGGAGGCCTACATTGTTATACCCCACAAAATGGTCATTGATAAAATTAGGTAAGAGGCCCGATATAAGATGTTTGAGCTAGATGGTTTGGCAGAAGATAGGAGATGGGACTAGGTGTGGAACTCATGAAAATGTTGTTATTATTTTATTTTATGTTTATGTTGGTTTGGGATTTATGTGACCTACCCATGAGATATCTTGATATTGTCTGTTGAACATATATTATATTAATATAATATTAAATATTAATTTCATGATGTATATTATATATTTGATTATATTTGTTCATGATATTTTTTTATTGTTTTAAATTATGTGATGATCAATTGGGTGTTATTTCCACTATATTTCCCAACTTTTATAACAGTGTATAGTCTCCCCATGATAACACCTTATATCCTTTCTACTAATAGGATTCCTTTTTCATATTGGTGGTTATTCCGGGGCACACATGGAACTTTGATCGTGTAATTGTAGAGTGAACTGTGTTAGGACATTATACAACTTAATGAGAGAGAGATAGAATTTGAAAATAAGTCTGTATCCACCATGCTGCTAGATGAAGTGTGGAAACCCCTTTAATATATTCAATTTTAATATTGAATTTATTATTTAAAAAAACAATACATACGAAACATCATGGAATAACTCAATATATCCTGATTGAATTCCTCCTCCAGAATGTCCCCATATATTTTTTTGGAAAATTTATTATTTTTAAGTTAACCCCTATATATATACCCTTTTTATCAAACCTCAAGTATATAATCTTATTTATAATCTATATCGACCCATGTATATAATATTATTTACCATTTATCTAACCAAAATTTTGTAACCCTTATGTATCATCCTTGTTACACTTACATATCGTATGGAAAATATTATGTATAAGGGTTACCAAAATATATTATATGTAAAATAAATATGAATCATGTTTCATACCTTATAAATCAAAATGTGATATCCTATGATGACTAGCTAACTCATAATCAAAGGATAATGAGATATAATTAGGAAAGAATGATTATTTTAATAAATTATCAATAAATATTGGTAAATTTTAATCTCCCTAAATTCTGGATTATGGATGGAATGTATTCAAATTTTGTGAATTAGAAGTTTGAATATTTTTTTACGAATGGGGTAAACAAATAAAATCCATTCAAGATAAGACCAAAAGTTTTCAATCATGGTATGTGGAATAAAAATTTTATGTGAAATAGTTTCTCCATCTAAGGAGAATGTATAGAAGTTTAAAGGGGGACTCACCCATTATAATAATAGGTCATCAAATAACAAGATGAAGAAGGATATAACTATTTATTGTGAAAAAAATGGTTAAAAACACTTGAAGACTAATTGGAACACTTATTTTAGGTATGATCCAAAAAATCAAGGATTTTTTTCAATTTGTAGATTCATTTTTTATAAAAAGAGAATCAAATAGTATAAAATTCAAGGGGTGAAAAATAAAATGAAAAAAATGTCTTATATTAAAGTTAATTGGAATAGTTTTAAGATAATGAAATGAAATTAAAAATTAGTGATGGTATACCTGAGGTGACATGTGGTGGGTGTAATATGTTAGAGCACATCTCCTATGTTTTGTTTACTATTATTTCTATAACAATATATATTTTAATACATTTTATTTCATAATTTATTAAACAAATTAACACATATTAAAACATAGAAGAACATCCAGACTAGTGCCTTTGGAAAATTTGGTATTTAAAATAAGAACAAGAAATATATGTAAAATCAAAAGTATAGAAAAATTCCACATCATGCTCCAAAAATTACAACATTCTTCTAAAAATTAATGTGGTAACCTGAAGATGCACATAAGAATAGGGTGAGATATAAATCCAAAAGAAGTAATAATGAAATAATAATATAAGGTAAAGAATACCATTTTTTCCAAAATTCATATCAAGGTATCATTAAAGGGGTGAAGAATCATAATCTTTAAAAAAATTCCATGATATGACATAATATCATATAAGTGACAGCATAATGGGGAAATAAAATTAAATATGACATCATAAACATAAATCAATAATAACTAATAGAAAAACAGAACATAGTGTGCTTAGGATAAACTAACACATACCAGATATTTAATATCATGAGATTAAGTCATTACCCCATTTATATTAGGGCTATATAATTCCAGGACAACTTGTTACATTCATTTCATGTACATGTATAATTTTTCCATAAAAATTATTCAACAGAGTTTCATATTTCATCACTTTAATACAATTGTTAAGGATTATTGGATAGATATAATAAATTACCCAATCAATTATTTATAAGTATATATTTTATAATAACCTTGAGTAGAAATGGGGAGGAGTATTCAAAACATAGATGTTTGGTATGGAAAAAATAGGACAATGTTGGCAGCATAATGGGGAAACATAAAGATTCATGGAATGGAATAATGAGAGTTAAAGGAATCTATAATCACTATGAAATAATAAGGGAGGAAATATTAAAGTGTGAAAACTTATCTCAACATTAACACTTGTAGAAAAATGGCATAATATAAGGTATGTCTTTGAATAAAGAGAAGGATATGATCCTTTACCATGAGAGAATACTTCTATAATCGTGGGAAGCTTATTAATAGACTTGGGGAACATTTGGATGTCTTTGTAGAGTTAAAGGATGAAAAATTTCATACATAAATAGTTTTAATGGAGAGTAAAGGATTTTTGGGTGGTTAATATATAAAAAGAGAGGATAATTCTTTATATTTTCCAAACATATGTTTCATACTCTATATAAAAAAATTAATAAAAACTAAATTCATATATCAGTTTGTTTTAATGTTTTTCATCAAATTACGACTATTTTTAATTATTATATATTTCTAATAACATAACACATTAAATTAATGTCCTTAGTGAGGTGGAAGTGAGTCATTATTATAAATAATTGACTTGAAAACCATAAGATGTTACTTTTTGGTAGAATTATTGAGGGTTTATAAAATTAATATTACTTAATTAAAAAAATTTATTTTAAAGGGGAAATATATATTTAGTCATGGATATATTTTAGGTAATATATTAAATCACTTTTGTGTCATTATTCTATCGTAATATATATCAGATATTTATACAGTATTCTTTTTAGAAAAAATTTTACATTCTCAAAAAAATATAGAAAAAATAACCCTTGGATAATTTCAACATGATTTTTTCAAAATTAGTATTTGTTTTATGAAATTAATTCTATAAATATGATATTTTTTACTTTTAATTCAAAAATATGTATTTATTGGAAAATAATGTTTTTTGATAATAATAGTTTTATAAGCCTTATAAAAACTGAATTTGGCGTCATGAAATTATAAATTAATTTATATTTATTTTACGTTATTTAATAATAATTTTTTACCAAAATATAATATATTTAAAATATTATTAAATTCATAAAAATAGTTTCTTATTTGAATTTACACATTTCCCAAAAACAGAATTTGGGTTTCATTATATCGTAATCTAATTTTTATCAAAATCATTATTTAATCAATTAAAAAGAAAAATTTAAAATGGATAAATAAAATAATTATTTTATTAAATATAAAATATATAAATTCATTCTTTTAGATATTAGAAAAGTAACTCTTTATAATATTAGAAAATGTACTATGGGTAAGGTGTACGATGGTGAGATTTTTATGGGGTAGTTTGATGAACATGGTTTGGACAGTGAGCTCAGTGATATTGAATTTCTCCCATCAATTTTTTTTTTGATTTAGTTGATGAATCTTATCTTGGAATTGGTTAATTTTAAGTAATAGAGGTTCTATATCCCCAAAAAACATTGATAAATGATATTCATAGGGTATGATCTTTCTATTGGAGGCTATCACATCCTTTTTCTGTTTCAAATGGAATTAATGAAAACCCATAATATTAAAATATTAATGGTCACCATACAAAGAATATTTTATAAAATTTTATAATTCATTATAGTTTTCTAAATTTGATAGACCTTATAATGGTCGAAAATAAATGATGTAGTGGATGTGTTTTCTATAGATTCATTTTTTAATAAATATTTTTATCATTTTAAAATAGAAATATCATTTATAAATATGTAGGATGTTAATTTATTCCAACATCATAAATATCACATTGATTTTTTTCTTACTATAAAATAGATGAGGACAATTTTGTTTCAGTTTCTCTTCTGGTTCCCATTTAACTCTATCAAACTTATGGTTCCACCCCAACACTATGACTCAGTGAGTTTTAAATTTTCATAGTACTATATCTGTATATCATATATTTTCACTACATTATCCTAATTTGAAATATCATTCTCCAATTTTACCAGATTTGGATTAAGTATATATGAGGGTTCTGATTTTCACCTATAACAGCCAAGAACCCACCCTCCCAGACTCATTGGAAAAAGAAAAATATTTATATTTCTGTCTTTGATACCAATAAACATTACCAAATTTCAACCATCCAAAACACAAAAAATAAATGGAAATATTTGATCAATTTCAAAATATATGATCTTCTTGGATTACAGTTATAGATAATCAGGAAAAACACATATGTATCTTGGAAAAATAGACAACTGGTTTATAAAAATATACATCATCCAAATAAAGTCTTAACACCTATATTATTTCATAGACTTACCCTATTGAAAACTTCTCTTAATAACATAGGGAATGAAACAAAAAGAAGTTTGTGACCTTATATTCTTGGAAAGGGTAGAGAAGAGTGTTATCAATGATTAAATAAGCCTAACTTGAGAATAAAGGCTTAATAACACAAACTTAAAATCACAATGTTATACCTTTCATATCATAGATAAAAATCACGATTAATTGAATAAATATTTTTCGATCATAATATATTAATCATAAAAAAACAAGATTCAATGAGAGAATAATGCTGGCATAAGCCATATAATTGTTCCATTCACATAAGCATAGAAAATCATATACATAGTTGTCAAATATATTTTCCTAGACTATGATTGTTCAATGAGTAAACTCCTAAAACAATATTAGTAGTCATGGTTAACTAAATATACTATCATATTAGAATGGTTTCAATCCCTAATCTATAATAATTGCATAATAGCTTCAGAAAACGAACATAACATTTGAAAATTAGACCATGCATATCATAGAAGATAATCATGATTCATGAAATAAATATTTTATGTTCATAATATATTTAACATAATGGAACATGTTACATGAGAGAATAATGTTTCCATAAGACATAGAATTGTGGAATACACATAAGCATAGAAAATAATTTACTTAGTTGTTAATGAATTTTTCTTAGATTGTAATAGTTGAATGGGTTAACTCCTAAAACCATCATAGTAGTCATGATTCACTCCAGTTACTATCGTAGTGGAATGGGTTAAATATATAAACTATCATAGTATTTATGGTTGAGAACCGAGACTATAATGGTGGACAAGGTCCCTTACTAATCTATGTTCACTCCCAATTCAATTCCTGTTAATCTCATGATATAAATTTACCTTCCCAATGAAATGGAGGGAGATATAGGTTCCACCCATCCAAATTTGAAAACCATATATATGTGTTTTATAGGATCCCAAATCATCTGTCATATCATAACTCATGTAATGAAATGAATTTCATTAAATTATAACCTATTTAATGTTAACTAGTTTAATAAACACCATGTCATCATAAATATAAAGCATCCAAAGAATGAATATGGATGATATCCTTAGATCATATATCCAGTAAATATTAAGTAACATCAAAGGATGTTATCTGAAATGAAAAATGATTTTGAAATATTACATGGAATAATTCTTGAGTTTAATAACTTTTCTATTTTTAAATAACATATTTTTTAAAAAGCTAGGCACTGATAAATTAAATAAATTTATACCGAAATAAACATGTAATGTTATAAAGGAAGCTTAATGTAGTTGAGGGGACAAGATTGTGGTAAATATTTCTCAATCCATATAAGTAATGAATAACTTTTTTTCTATTTTTTTTGTTGGAATTCACAATGTAACATGTTTGAAAAATTTAAAAATTCCTTATAAACTATTTTATAAAAAGTTAAACATGGATTAAAATTACATTAAACATTTATAGGAGAATTATAATAAATTTTTTATTTTTTAGAAAAACTGTAAGAGGGATATAAACATTCCATAGTGGATACTTATACATCAAAAACCTTGACTAATGATGAGATTGTGAAATAAATTCTTACCACTTTTGTAGATTTTGAATCTTAAATCCATATAAAAAAAGAACATTTGTTGGATATGTAAATTCACATAACATTCATAACAAGTATCATATAATAAAGGTCATAGGAATTATATATACCTAAAAAATTAACATGTGGTGATTATGGAATGTGTCCCCTAGGAATAGAAGTGATGTTGAAATCCCTTACAACTAACTTAGCTATAGTTGATCAAGGATTAACCACCTATTTATCAGTGGACTTCCCCTAGATCTATTATTAAGGGATCTAGTGTTATTATTTTGGAAGGACCATAACCTCTATTACATCGATATATATTTTGAGAAGATGAATGGTTATTACTTGGTTATTTTAGAAGGCTCAACGTTGTGTGAAGAAGTGTGGGCGAAGGTTGCATTTTATAATTATGGTGAGGGGAACTTTTTCAACATCTCAAAATATTAAAATATAATATGAGTATTATAAATTAAAATGATTCCAAACGTCCTATAAATGAATAAGATATGAAATTATCATCCTAATATTGTCCACATTTTAGTTTTTTATTAATATTATGATTTTTTAAATAATTTCATAAAATATTAATCCTATAAAATATCATTATTATTAAATTTTATACTATTAATTACTTTGAATTTTAAAAAATACATCCCTGAAATTCTAACCAATTATTATAATATATCCTAATAATTTCATGGTCGTATAGTTAATTAATGAATCACATTAATTATCTAAAATTTTGTTACTTCTAATATTATTAAAACCATTTATCTTATTTTTCTATTAATTTACATAATACTATATTGATGGTTCACAAGAATATAAGGTAGATATATAATTTTGAAATATTAAAATAAATTTATAACATGAAAATTATTTATTACTATAAAAATATCCATTTATATTATTTCAATATTTATTTTATCTCACATAAATTTCTTGATAACATATTTAATGTGTTATTTTGACTTTTCTAACCATGTGCAAGAATTTCACAATCGTTTGGATATTCTAATTGTTATATAACTATAAAATTAATATATAACTCAAAAAATCTCTAATAATAATTAATATTTAATATCCAATTTTATAAAGGACTTTTTTCATTTCATTATTATTTTTAATATATAAAATTTCACTTTTCTAATATGGTACATGCTCTACATCATTACTGAAAAATGATTTTCATATTTATTATGTTATAAATTATAATCTATATGTTTTCAATTATTTGGGAGGGATATTTTTATTCTTCTATAATACATGATTTGATCCATAGGTTTCATTAATTTTTATTCTATTTTTATGTCTTGGAGTTATGAGAAAAGATATCATATTCCATTAAGATAATATATGTTTACTATTAACCAAAAATTGAATTTTTTCTGAATAAAATATTAAAATAGATCATTCTAGAATAAATTTGGATTTGTAAAAAAAAATATTTTATTATATTAAATTACTATAATGGTTATAAATTAATTTTATAATAAGTAATGAAAGCAGGCTAAAAATTATACTTTTTTAGAAAAAATACAATTATCTTAAAAAAGCCTATTAATGTATAAAAATAATTTTATAACAAATTAAATCATAAAATTAATTCCAAAGAACCTAATTAAAATATTCAAAATATAATAGAGAATTTTTTTTAGTTTTATACCATTTTTAAAAAAGTTAACATCTCAAATGGTTAATACAAAAATACAATTTTCTATAAAAATCGATATTTTCACTATTCACCAAAAAATATCTCATTTTAAAAATACATGGCCATTTCACCCTATGATAATTTTGGAACGATGATTTAAATAATTCTATATTTTTATATAATAATTTTATTATAATTTATTAAAAATAATAATAATATTCAATCATAAAAAAAGAAAACACATATTTGATGATAATATATATTTCAAGTATAAAATAAATTTACTAAAAATGAGTACATTTTTTAAAAGAATTCATAAATTAATTTTTGATGTGTGGGACCTTTATATATATATATCATAATTGGTTTAATACTATTCATTTATCTTAATTTAACATATAAGTTATAACATTCAAATTTTAATAAAAGTATTTTGGGGTTCCTTTAGACTTACTGTTTCGTGAAATATAAGCTATCAAGCATAGTATTATTTTAAAATGTCAGGGTGTTACAATCTAACACCATTTAAAAAATGAATCCTCTCAATTTTAACTTTGTCTTGGTAACTAGGGTTTGACTTTTTAAATCACCTTGGTTTAAATCCTAAATCTTTACAAGGGCTAATAAAAATTTCATATAAAAGTGAGAAAATGGAGTGAGAAGGTCATATGGAATAAAAAATACAAGGATTTGATGTATGAATATAGTAGTTTGATCTAAAGAAATGGGTATGTAATACAAAATATCTCCCACCAACTGATATATAGTGATATATAACATGATCATGCGAAAGTAAACCATAAAAAAACCTTAATTCCATAATGGGTTAATTTCCATTGATTTCTCTATAAGAATATTAAATAGGTGATGTCTTTTATTTCAAGATCCTTTTTCCTGTGTTTATGGATTACTTTATTTTTTAGTCTATGATAATGAGAAACTATACATAAATGACATGTAATGTTTCATCCTTTAATTAATTACCTCCTCAATCTCATTTTTTAATCCAAATGATGAGCATTTAATATGCTTCATTCATGACTGAATCACTAAAATCAACTTATATTGGATTTCATAATCCATAAATCAATAATAATATATTACTCACATTGTTAAGAATAAAAAACAAAAATTTTTAACACATGATAAGATGATTCCTAAAATTAATAAACCTTTATATGTGGAAATATAATTTAATCTCCCACATTCAACTATAATACCTAATTTTCAACATAGGCCATTCAATAAATAATTTTCCTTAAAATTCCTCAAAATATCTAAAAATATGTTTGAAACCCAAAAATAAGAAGTATTTGATCACATCATATTCCAATATAAATTTAGTATTTATCACCCAAAATTTATAATCCCTAAACGTATAATATTCAAAATACTCTAACCATTTACATAAATAACCACAATTACTATTATGCCATAGTAAAGTCATATTTTCCTCCAGGAGAAAATTCATCCTTTATTCCCGAAAAAAATTCTATAATATTCTATTTACCTTAATCATAATTTGTTCCCAAAATATTGAAACATCTTCTAAAATATCAATAATCACTTAAAAAAAATAATTTCCAATCTCGTGGTTATCTATATGATAAAAAATATCTTTTTTGGGAAATAAAATTAACATTTATTAGTTAATTAGTATAAATACTTAAAATCGATGTCATACTAACAAGTAATTCAAGTAGTGCAGTTCTAGTAAATTCACCCTTTTCAACCTTTGGTTTTGGGTTCGATCCTCATGGTCCTCTTGGATGTGAAGAGTTATCACCTAACCTATGGGTTTTCCTTACACTAAAACAATATTAATATAATTCTAATAACATAACCAAAATATATTGACGATCCTAAAAAATGTAAGAACTGATTATTACCTCCAAATAAGAGATCTTATAAACATTAAATACTACTAATACCTTTAAAATTGTGTCGCTAAAAATTAATTTAATTCATCCACAAATAATACTTCTTGTTAAACTAAAGGTAAACATATACTTTTACCACAATATCATTAGAGTCGTTATAATTAAATCACATAAATCCTCAAATGGGGTGTCTGAAGCTATGAACACATAGTCATCCTAAAACTTATATGAAAATTATGATATCAATAACCCTTATGATAACCTCTCGTGAAAATAAACTAATCCCAATTTATTTTTAAAGCAACCCCTGGTAGCTACTATAATAGCATAGAACCCATGCACCTAGATTTGATGCAATGAACACAATATTTACAATTATTTCATTGATGCCATAAAAAAGCGAACAAATTCCAAAAATCAAAAAAATATAAAATCAAAGGAATTATTGGATCACATTCATACTAAAGCATCATTTTAGATTATAATTTTAGTGAATTAGGAAAAACACATACATATCTTCGAAATAAAAACAAAATATTCATAAAAAATTATAACATCCCAAAATATTTATTCCCGTTTAACACAATTTTTATACATAACCTAAAAAAAATTATTCATAACTATGTAAAAAAACATAAGAAAAAAATATATTTTATTCCTAGTAAGGGTAAAAAATATCAATGACTATACATGAATAACAAGGGAATAAGGGCATAAATACATGACCATAACACATAAAAATTATAATCTGCATATAATAGATATAAATTTTGAGGTATTGATTAAATAATGGATTTTGATAATATTTGAATCATATAAGAACATTATCCATGAGAGAAAAATAGTGGAATAAGACAATAAAATGTGGCATACAGATAAGCAATTTTCCCTTAATAATCGAGTATTTTTTCGAGACTATCATTGTGGACTGGGTTCTCACCCCAAACCATCATAGTTGTAATGATTCCCTCCCAAGACTATCATGGTGGAATTATTTTAGCCGCCAAACTATCATAGAAGTTAAGGTTCACTCCCAATACTATTATAGTGGATGAGGTCCCTTACTAAATTGGGTCACTCCCCATTCTAGTCCATTTTATCTCAATTGATATCATTCTTTACCAAATTAATTTGATGAAGATATAGGTTCCACTTGTCACATAATGAAAATCATCCTTTTTATATATGATCATTAATAAAATATCATATTATAACACCCGAAATGAAATTAATTTCACTATTATATAACTCTTCAAATGGTAACAAATTTCATAAACACCATGGAATTATAAACAAAAACCATCTATAGAATGATTAAGGATTGTATCCTTGTCTTATATACCCATTATTGATTATGTAACATCAAATGATTTGATCTTATGTGAACAATGATTCTAAAATATCAGGTGAAATAATTATTAAGGTAAATAACATTTCCATTTTAATGGCACATATATTTAAAAAAAATTCACTAAAAAACATAAAATTTTCTCTAAAAATTAAATTTTAATCTTCTAAAGGGAGCTTCATATAAACGAAAAAACATCACATCAAGAAAATACTATCATTTATTATAAGATAAAGAAATTACTTTCGTGTTTTTCTCATTAAATTCACATATATATTTGTATGAAAAAAATAAAAATATTTATATTAATATATTTTGTACATAGTAATAGTTGCTAAAAATGACTTTAAGAAATTATAGGATAACTGTAATAAAAAAAATTATAGAATATTTTTAGAAAACATGGAAATGGAATAGATATATTCCACCTAGAGTATTAAAAATAAACAATCCCGAATAATATTGAGATTTTTAAATAAACTATTACCATTTTTTTGTATCTTTTGAATGATAATCCGCATAAAATAATGAACCATATATGGAAACATAAATCCCCATTACATTAATAATAATCAAAAAAAGAAAATTAATGGGTAGTATAAACACCATATAAAATATCCAATTGGTGAATATGGCATGTTTCCCATGGAAATAAAAGTGAGATAAAAATACTCCACCACACAATTTCCGTTAGTTGAACAAGATTTAACCTCCACTCCTTTTGAGAAATTCATTAAGATCCCCTCTTAATGGACCTCGTGCTGGTTTTTTGGATGGGAAAAAGCCTCTATAAAAATCATATGGATGTTGAGAAGAAGAATGGTTTGGACATTGTGGATCTAGAAGGCCCTAATCAGTGTGAAGAAGGGAGGGAGAAGGTTACTTTATATAATTTAGGAGAGGGGAAATTTTGTAATTTCTCAAAAGATTAAAATATGATAAGATTATTATAGTTCCAAATTTTTCCATTTGGCCTACAAATTCATAGGGGATTACATTTTTCAGAATATCTTATCCACTTTATACTTATTGAATTTTTTTTCTCAATTTTAAATAACTTAATAAAATATTAATCACATAAACTATCATTATTATAAATTTTGAAACTATTCAATACTTTATTGTTTAAAAAATATTGGGAAAAATTAAAATTAAAACCAAATATTTTATCATTTCATAATAATTTCATGGTAATCTTGATAATTCATGGATCACCATAAATATCTCAAATTAAATTACATTGAATATCAATTATTTTATTATTCTGTTAATTAAATTAATAATTTATTAGTGTTGCATAAGAATATAAGGGAATTTTATAATTTATAAAATTTAAAAATAAATATACATTCAAAAATTTATTTTATTATTACTAAAATATCAATTTATATTAATTAAATAATTTTAAAACCCACATCTATATAATGAAAACACATCAAATGTGTTATTTTGACATTAATGGCCTTACACAAGCATTATATAAGAATTATATAATCCACATGTTGTAGAACTATAAAATTAATGTCTAACCCTATAAATCATTAATAATACTTATTATTTAATATAAATTTTTATAATGAACTAATATCATCCCTATTATTAATTTCAATATACAAAATATTACCTTTTTAGTGCGGTGTATGCTCTATGTTAGTAGTAAAAAAAATTTACTTATTAATCATGGAATAAGTTATTATATATATGTTTTTAATTATCTATGAGTGATATTTATGTAATTCTATCATACCTTATTATTTCCATTATTTGAATTATTTTTTATACTATTTATTTGTCTTTGTGTTATCATGAATGATACCGTATTTCCTAAAAACAACATTTTGTTTAATATACAATAAAAATTTAATTTCTTTTCAGAAAAATGTAACATAAATCATAGGATAAATTTAAAAATATGGATCCAAAAATTTTTTTTATTAAATTAACTTCCTATAAATTTTATAATTTAATTTGAAAATAATTGTGAAAAACACAATAAAAACTGATTTTTAGAAAGAATATCATTTTTCTTTAAAATGTATATTTATGTTTAAAATTATTTTATACAAAATTCAATTATAAAATTGATTTTAATGGACCTACTTTAATTATTAATAATATAATATAACTAATTTTATTTTTAAATAATTTTAAAATAAAATGTAACTTTAGAAATTATTGAAACAAAAATAATGTTTCAATAAAAATTTATATTTTTCATTATTCATAGAAAAATATGAAAATTTCACCCTATTATATTTATAGTATAATAAATTAAAAATGATTTTAATTTTAGAAAATATAATTTATATGTATTCAAAAATGTTATTATACTATTCACTTATACATAGGAAGAAAATTTCTTTTTGAAGAAAACAATTTTTTGAAGCATAAAATAACCACACAAAAAATTGATTAAACATTTCATAAGAATTAATCAATGAATTTTTAGTTATTTTTTAATATATATATATATGTTTTATAATTTTCTTAATAACTTTTATACTGATCAATTTAATGGATATGTAATAACAGTCATATTAAAATAAATATATTTTTAGGGTTTGTTTTGGTCCGGTATTTCTTGAAATGTAAGATATGAAACATAGTTTTATTTTATAATACTGGGGTGTTATAGTAATTATTAACTAGAGATACATGGAATATATTATCTACCATGTGTATGTTAGGTGTGAGTGTCAGTATATAGACTTCCGCTCTGAGGTGATCAAATATTGCATTAGGGATGATGTATCTGGGACTAAGATTTCCATTTTTCAAAAAAAAACACATGATTTATGTCCATGATGATATAAAAAGTAAATATTTATCTCAAACTTCAAACTCCTTGTCTCATATAATAATGTCTACATAAAATTTCTCTGGACTTTGTGATTCATTCATAAGATGCTGAATGGTTTAACCCTTCTATAAATATTATTTTTATCCATTTGTTATATTGGGAATAATTTATTAAGTATGGGTCATTTAAATCCCTTTTATATGGATATAATATGTTTTTGCATCATCAATGGAATTTTGAATCTTTCTTTTAGAATGTTTCTATTCTGGTCCTAGTTTTCATTTAATTATATAAGCTCCCTTTACCGTTCTAGAAGCTGGTAATGTTGTAAGTAGTGGGAAATTTGATGGGTAAATTCAGTTGGTATATTTATGATAATAAGTTTATAAGTTATTCCAAGGTATTCACATATTATGGATTTTGATTTACTAGTATATGTACCATCATATATGCTTATCAAGAAAAAAGATGAATTCTACTTGTAGTGTAGAGTTTATTTTCAAACAATTTCTCACTTCTGTGTGTAGTATTGGTAGATAAGTCATTATGTTGATTTTTTAAGGCATAAAAGGATTCCATATTTAGTGGTTGATGTGGTGGAAATTCTGTTTGATGTCTAAGGTTCATATTTTCCTTTTTCCCTTTAAGATGGTGTCTCATGAGGAAGATTCATCAGAGCTAGACCTGTTTTTATCTCTGACAGATTCTCAATATTCAAGGTATGAGACTGTGAAATAGAAGATCAATTTAAATGTAGGGGATTCAACCAACATGCCTCTTTTATGACTCACATTTCATCCATTTTTTCATGGTTGGTTCCTATATTTTCATTAGATCGTTGTACTCTATGGTCTATTCTAATCCAGACATCAATAGGGAACCATCCATTATTGAAGAAGATTTCCCTAGGTCTACCCACAGAAGAAAAATCTCAATGTGAATGTTTCATTATCGAAGAAAATTTATCAAATATATCTCATGATTTAAGAGACTCATGGATAATATTAGATCCCTGGTTCAAGATTTTGGTTCACCTTTTTTTTGGTGTGATAATTTATAAGGCCACCTGGGATAACAAAGATCCAATATCTTCGTAGTCATCTGTAGTGATTTTATTTTTGTAGGAAGTGGTGGAAGAATCTATTGAAGGGTCTAAATATTATTAGGCAAGGATTTTTCTACATACCAAGGATTAAATTTGGGATATGTTGTTCCATAAAAACTCTTTGATATATAGTCAAATTGGTTTTTAGTGGTAGAAGATTTAGAGAAGGTCATGGATTCCTCAGCCGACCCTGGTTCCATGGTTGAAGATGTGTTAAAGGTCTTCCAAACTCCATTTAATATATGGAATATAACCGATTATATATCCAAATAATCTATCATTCTCAGCTCAGGATCTAGGTAAAACTATCCTTTAGGATACAAGGCCATCATACCCGTTCCTCCATGATTTCCATTTTGATCTGGAATGCTAGAGGATTGGGTGTGTGGGATTAAAATTGTTTCAGGTAAATAAAGCTTATCATATATAGGTATCTATTATTACTATTCTAGAACCTAATAAAATATTCTATAGGATATATTATTTTTCAAATCATATCTGTTTTTTATAACTTATTCATGTAATTCAATATAACTATTTTAATTGGATATTCATAATGATTAAATTGAAAATGGATTTTGTGGACTCCTCACTACAACACATCTCCACAAATGTGAACTCTAAGGGAATGTTTGTTCACATTAATTTTGTATTTTGTAAATGTGATGTTAAAGATAAATACATGTGGTATATGGGAAACTAAAAATTTCAACCCAGGATTCATCCTTGGTTTTTAGGTGGTGACTTAAAAACCATAACATACACATCTTGGAAAAAAGGAATGGTTATTTATTTTAATAAACCTATAAAACATTTTATAGAATTCCGGGAATATTACAAGATAATGGACCTTGTATTCTTAGGTAACATATTTACTTGTTTTAAAAACCACAATGGGAACATGCATATATGGAGTATACTTGAATGTTTTAAATCCAACTTGCATGGTATATCTTTCATCCATCATACCTCTATCAAGTATCTCACTTTGTCATTATAGGACCACATACCACTTGTGGTCGACATAAATAAACATAATAATAGATATTATTCTTTCATATAATTATGAAACATGTTGAGGATGGATGGTTTTTTTCACATGGTAAAAATTTATTAGAACTAACACTTAATGAGATATCCATGTACAAGGTGAATGTATTATCTCAAGCAGCCTTGAAGTGATCTAAAATAGTGGTGTTTGAGTAGATCCACCAATGAAAATAGTTTGGAACATTTTTAAAAGTAATTTGAAAGACAATAAGAGATTATCCCAGACGTATTGGATTATTACACATTCATCATTCAGATTTAGAAACAAATAGAGATAGTTGAAAAAATGAATATTGAGAGGGTTTGTATAGAGCGATCAAGGTTGTTATGTAAAATGAAGGGGGGAATGCGACATGACCTACTCCGATCAATTAATAAAGGAAAATACTGTATATTTAAGGATCAACCAGAAACAATAAGATGGATCCTATAAGGGAGATATCGGTGGGGAGGGGTAGGAATAATTCTATGGAACACAATGAGGGTCTATTGGCAAGGCATGTGAACTTTAATGGGCTTAGATTTTATGATAAAACATGAGAGGTGTGATTTATATAGTTCCTTCTGAGGAAGGTTTAGGATAAGGATAATGCAGAGTTAGAATCCATTCATGAAGTGGAGGATATTCAAGAGGCAATGTATATCATGAAACCAAATAGTGAACCTATCCAAAATTGGTTCTCATCTTCTTTATACACAATCTCTAGGATATCATTGAGGATCAGGTTGGGGATGTAGAGTGTGATTTTTTAAAAGGAAGGTTTATTTTGAGGGTGGTTTATGATTCAATAATTGTTTTTATTCCCATTATTCAAAAGCCAAAAAGTAATCAGTATCGACCAATTTCCTATATAACATTTATTATAAGATACCTATGAGTCTTATAAGTAAATTAATCATGGACATTAGTTTGATAATTATTTTGGTTGAGTGGCATGGTTTCATATTTGGTAGGGGTATTCAAGGAGAAGTGGTAATTTCCTAGGATATGTTAGAGGATATTAACAATATACATTTTGATATAACATTATCATCATAGTTGATAAGGACAAGGCATATAATAGGATTTAGTATAGCTAATAAGGACAAGGCATATGATTGTATTTATTGGTGATTAATTATCTGAGTCATCAGGACATTTGGGTTCAAATAATTTGTGGGTGACCATTTCATAATGTGTTATTTATCCCATTTTCTCTTCATATCCTTCATCGTGAAGGGTTTTAGATTTTTCAACAACATTAATGGATTATGGGATTGTGATCCTCCATTATAAATCCCTTTTATCCAATCTAAAAAGGCCCTTGAATGGAACATTAAATGTTTCTTGGAGGGGGGGGGGGGCTCTTATTCCTTACCAGAACAATATTGAAAATAATATTACCTATCAATTGATTATTAATGATGATTTATATTTTTCATTATTTGTAAAAACGGTCCATTGATAGATTGACTAAACTCATTGAGTATTATTATAAATGTTTCCAAAGGATTAAATAAGTAATTATTAATTATTAAATATAAAACAAATTATTGGACATGTGTAGAATGATTATTCAAAATAAGTTGGGATTCCCAAGGTGAAATCATTTCAAGGAGTATCTGTGTGACCTTATTTTGAATGGTAGAATAAAAAAGGATCCTTCTGATAGAATCCTTAATTGTATAGTGAGGTTTATTTATAACTGTAAAAATCATTTCATTTCATTTAAAGGGTGTATCAAGTTTGGGAGTAGTGTTTTCACCTCAATTCCAATGAATGTTTTCTTGATCATCAAGTCTTTGATGAGGATAGATGAATAGATAGAAAAAAACTATTATAATATTCATATTAGATGAAAACCATAATGGAAGATACTACTTGGAATCTTGGAGGAGGATGGAAATGCTGATTATCGAAGAAGGAATTGACCTGTGTAATGTTCTGGGAGCCATGCATGAAAATAAGGCTAAATTAAAATGGGAGATTATAAAAAGGGATCATGTTATGGGTGAGATTTATAAGAAATTTGTATGGTGGATATTTGACATGGTGGGATGATATTTCAATGATAATATCAAGAATTTCAATAAGTATGATAGACCATCTAGACAATTTAAAAGATAGGGTTCAATGGGCGGTGTTTATGGAGAGATCAATTACAAGAAGGTGAATTGGGCTAGAGAACATTTTTACATTCTATGATGTCCAGTTCTAGAGATATCATTTATGAAAAACAATATTCATATATTTCGCCAACATAACTATAGGCATGCAGTTAAGGATCACGTTTGGGAATATCCACCTAATTGAGGATCCTGAAAGATTTATTTTCTGAATCTTCATCCAATCGGTTTAATGGGAGAGACTATTGTGATATCGGTTAGGTAATTAGTGGAAAAGATGAGTGAGAGGGGGATATTATTTCAAAAATATTCCCTCAATGTTAAACATATTGGTGTGGAATTTGATGAATCAATCACTAACAATAGATGATAATGTCTAGAAGAAGGGGGTATTTTTAGCTTCCCGCTATGGGTGATACAATTTTACAAGACATGAAATAGATTGGTGCCTATTGTTAAGAGGGGATTGGGTGATTGTTATCTATAATAGCCTCAGAAACTACTTGGGAGTTTTTGGGCATGGTGATTCCATTTCAAAGTTCATGGAATCCTAGTTTTATGGTGCTGGGAATAATGTTGCTAAGGTGAAAGAACACAACATTACCTTTACTACTATGTGACGGGTTGTTTCTGAGGAAATAAATAATGTAAGTGAAGGAAAAATTTACTCACCTAGATTAATATAATTTAGAGTGAAATTCATGGTGGGGGATATTAGAGTCCTAATTCCCAATTTCAGATCCTTAGGATCACTTCGTAGACAAATTCCATGGGTGGATATGAATGAAGAGGGAAGAGAAATGGATAATAATGGGTCATGAGTTAAGAGGGAACATCCTAATATAGATATGAAATTCAATATTGGTGGTTAATTTATGGATTGGGATATTATAATAGTAGACCTTTTGTGTGATACAAAAGGTTCAATTATTTTTGGTTTTAACACTTTTTGTGGTTCAATATACTATTTTGGAGAGAAAGAAAGGGTGATTGTTAACAATCTCATGTTGTGTAAGCTTTTTAAAATTAAGATTACAGAGGATAAATTAGAATCCAATGTTCTATATTCTATCCTTAGAGGGAATGAAGTACCTCTATGGTAATTTTCTTACATCATTCGGAAGGGAAGTATAGTCATCGATCATGCTATTGAAGTTGGACACAAATGGAGGGAAGAATATTTTATAGGAGATCCATTAGATTGTATAGGGTACTATAGAGAGGGTATCATTTTATATTATTGTAACGGATACCACTTTAATTACTACAATCTCGTTTTAGGAGAGATTCCCTTGGTCTCCATTACTATAAACCCCCATGATTTTGTGGATTCGGTATGAAATCATTAAAAAAACAATTCTTGCTCATTCTGATGGATTTTTGGAAGCATCAAGGGTAAATATTAGATCTCGATCAGGTTAAATAGAGAGTGGAACTCCATAATGTCTTAAAAAATATATTATGTATACCATGGAGAGTTTTTTGAGAGAGAAGTCATTCATTATTGAAATGAAATGTGATAACATTGTAACCCAATCAACTACTACAAAAATGTGGTTATTTCCTTTAAGTTTCATAGGGAGTCCTATGATGAAATTAATTTTTATAATTTACCATTTCCATATTGGTATGTAAAATTTATGCATCAAACCTTAAATTTGTATCATTCCTCTTGGACTTGACGTGATACTAAGCATCCCATAAAAAACTCTACAATATACCTCCACCAAAGGATTTTCTTCAAATATATATACAACATTTTTCATCCTAGTTAAATAGAGATGGAAATTATCTAAATATCATCCATAATTTACCAATCTAGTTTTTGTTTTTATAGGACACATATATGATTTATATTCCTTATAACTCCATCCTTATCAAAATAGGATGTTAGAATATTTGATAATATTTTTATTATCAACTCGTCATTTTTATGGGACTCCATGATACTCTTAAGAATAAACGGTTGATTATTTATTTTAGAATGGCTTTATTTAGATCCATTTATGTTTCCCATTTATATCATTATCATTTCTAATAATATTGGATCCCTTGTAATCCTCAACAAGGGTGGGGTGGTTGGATCCATTATTCATTGAGAATCTGGTAGTTTTTTTCATTATAATGATGTTAATTGATTAAACAATCATAATCTATTATCAGATATAACCATATTCATTGTTCAATATTAAGGTGATTTTTTGGGAATCTATACTTAGGATTTTATGATTTTTATATATAATCGAAAAGCTCAGTCAGAGGAAAGTCCTCTGACCATTTATTAAAATAAAAGAAAAAACATCATGCATGTACAACCAAATAGAAATGACAACAACATATCATAACAATCATATCCATCACCACATCCATGAGATATAACATCTTCTACAGTGGAAGACTCCCACTCCAAGCTTTCGTAGTGCTTCAGAATCATGGATTACTTCCTTCAAAGACTCAAATTTTCCAAAGACAGAAACTCCTTAGAGGACTATATAGCCCATCTCTCATTCCCAACAGAAGTCCTTGTAGGCATTGGATTTGGCAGATAAGAATAGTCTTTCCTTGGCGTTCTTCACGTTGGGTGAGACTGTTCATTCTCAGACACCTTCTTCCCACCCTGGAAAACTTCACGGTAGGAATCCCAGATTCAACCATCATTTTCCTAATCACTATCATATATGTTTCCCCATTTTAAAGAAATCTGGACCTCTTGGAAAACCCTCGTGCATTCCCATTTCCTTCTAAAATGAATTGTTTGAGTCAATCATGGAAAGAGAATGTGGATGTTACACAAGCCCCTTAGAAGCACCTTCTTCATTTGAAAAATCCTAATTAACATACTAAAACCTGCCACCTTCCGTCGTTGGAGACCCCTCCTCTACATAAGAGTCCCTCTCATGGACCAGCCCCTAAAATCTATTACTGCTGGGGACTATAAATAACACACATCCAACACCACCTTCAACATGAGCATCCCCAGCCCTGAAGACCCAATCCTCAGACACAACCGAGTCCAAAATTTGCTCAATCACAGTGTCCAACCACAACGAACAAGAATTCTCAAATGTAATTTTCCTCTCAATACCAGAATTCTTCATTTTAATGACCTTCTAAATAACAAGATCACAATTTCGGCATTCAAAAACCTACCTCACTGTCGGGTTCATTGGCCTCCATTGCACTTCCTTCTGAGGATTACTGTGCACTGTGAACTCAGGGCCATTCTTCTCTATAGTAGACAGCACTACTGCCTGAAAAAGTTCCTCATCCACTACTTGACCAGTGGAGTTCGCAACCACACAAAAACTCTATGATTTCATACCTTCAAAAGGATCAATTCATGGCAGAGTACTCCTTGGCGGTTCCCTCAATGGAAAATCCAATGCAGAAGTGCCACAACCACCAATACCCATTATCCTCACCCCCGAGGAAACCCCAACCCATCCCTTGTTGCGACAAGCCGCTTCCACATACCCAAATTAGGTGCAAGCAATACTAAAAGTCATCCACACTTAGAATCTTAACTCCTGCTTCCACCGAAACACCTTCTCATCCGTGATCCAAACCCAATTTACAGGCGGTCTCCCCACATCAATCTCCACACAAATTCTTGGACATATGGGATGAAAGACAACCTCTGTTCAACGATTCGAGCATAAATACCAACCAATCTTATTTTGAATGGCACAAAAAATAGAGGGATTCTCGAAGGAGTGTGCAAGACCAGCGAGACACACCCATATCACCATCATCAGATGATCCCACTGCATGTGGAAATCAAAACTCTATCAGAATAGGAAAAATGAGTCACCATTACATATTCGAGGGGCACTGGACCAAGCAATAATCAGATCATCGTCCATCTAAAACAGAATCATCAAATGCCTCATATCAATTAATCCAACTACCGCGTGATCTTTAAGATCCCACGAATTGAACACAAATCGATCAAACGCAACAACCGAAGGATGCTGAAAACGAAATTGAGCCACCAGCGTGAGGTTTCATAGACCTATGGCACCATTTAGCTCTACTGGAGAGAGAAGGAGTTGAGGCACTCCCTGAAATAGGTCAGGGACATTCGGGGAGAGCCGTATCCATGGGAAGGAAGGAAGATATTCAGTATTTTTAAACGGAAAGAAGACATTACTCTTTCCATGGTGTTGAGATCATGAAACTCCCCCCTCCGATCGAGAGGTGGGAGCATGGCTCCTCGGCATCAAATTTAGGTAATTGTCGTGAGAAGGATGATCATGTCACTGCTCTTATCATTTATCATTTTTATATATGTCACACTTTCCTCCATATAAATAATTTCATGAAATATTCAATGTTATGTTAACTGCAGGAAATTCTAGATAATGTGGTGGGTAGTTGTACTCATGGATTATTAATTCGTGAGAGGAATAGGCTACCACTTTATCATCTTCAATGAGTCCTTACTCAATCCATTTTTGATGTACATATATATGTATATCAAAAACCCTTCCCCAATGGTGGGTAATGTCAGTATAGGTGGAGTGATTAGACTCTTTTCTGGGTCTTTAATGAATTCTTATGGTTCATTAGTCTAGAAAAACCGTACTCCCTTTCGAGTAATCCTAGTTATTGGCTTGAAAGTCATGGGAATATTATCACAAATAGATGATAGTACCAAGATAATACAATTCAACTTTGAATTATTCATAGATATGTTTTTATTGGCTATCATTCAATTACGTCTATTTTTAACAGATTCTTGGAAATCTATTTATTTGTGATAAAATTCCCCAAGAATGTTACCATCTTAAAAAACTCACATTTTATATAATTTTGATATAAATTTTTAATCCACATAGTCTTCAGTGTAGAATTTAAATTCTTCCCTTGTATCATCTTACTTTTATAGTAGATAAGAATATTATCATTAATACTACCACAATGTTTTTGAGGTAATACCAAATAATCAATTCAATAAGTCCATGAAGATAGATAGAGAATTAGTGTGTCCAAATGGAATCACTATGAACTTTAAGTACCCTTACCTTTTTTGAATTTAATTCATCGGGATATACTCCTTGTTTAAATTTCTTAGTAATATCCCAATCAAGGATGCACCTTAGATAAGTAATGGGATCCACATTGATGATAAAATAAGTTATTAATCTATGGAATATGATTTTTTTCATTATCATGATCTTGTTGAGATCACTAGAATCAATGTAGAGGTGCATTGACCCATCATTCTTCTTGATGAAGAGAACCACATCACCACACATTGAAGTACATGGTTGTAAAATCCCTTTACCCAAAATCTCTTTTAATAGTTTATTTAAATATATTGTTCAATAATGTACATTCATTATGCAGTCTAGGATATTTATAAATCTCCATGTATAAGTTAGATTGAGAACTCAACCTCAAGGATTAGGATAATACTTGAAAATTCTTTATCGAATCACTCCACTAAATTGCATCAAAATTGTCATGTCATGAATGATGGTCTTTTCTTTCATCTAAATAGTTTGAGAAAGGTACTTGTTCTTGTAATGAAATATTATCCAAACTAATGATTTTGGTACCAAAGAATATTAATCAACCTCGTTTCACTTATAGATGACTGGAGGGTGATTTCTAATAGATATGGTGATTTAGTTTTCTCAATAATTTATTTTGGATATATACAAGGAAATAAAATAAATTCATGGAATAACATTGAGTTATACTTAGGAGAGAATACAAATATTTATCATGAAATTCAACCAAAATATTTGGACATGGGAAAATTTATATTTTTGGGATGAAATAATTGACCATACACAATCTTCGCCAATAACATATCTTATGTTTTGAGGTGGTGTTTAAACAATTATACTAAAATTCATGATATGAATGAATGAAAAAAATATTAATAAATGAGAATTTTTTCTATTCATAAATGAATAACTATTATACCTATCACTATTTCATTTTTACGATCAACCATAGTAGTTTTCATGAAAGAAGATCATCTGATATCTCTAGGACTTGTAGGTTTTTTTAGTTTTTGTCTGCAACCCCTGGGTTAGGGAATTTATTTCCATAGTTTACTTGTTCATTTCAGTTGAAACATTAAAAAATAGGTTGGGGGTTAAATATAGAATTAATTCATTACATCACATTAGTGGGTTTCTACTATTTTAAATTATTATCTAGGCACCCTTTCTCACCTCATATAAATCATTTACTTTCCACATTCAAGAAATCTCTAGGATTCTTATGCATAGACTCTAGACATGTGGGATGATTTAATTTCTTACCCCCATGATATTTTTCCATTGAATCACCAGAATTAAAATAAAATATATGCCTCTTGTATCTAGTAAAATGAGAACCTAGATATTTAACAATATTCATTTCGATAATGATGTCGCAAATTTTTTTTTCTTTCAACATCTTGAATAGTTAGTGATTTTCAAATATTCAACTTTATGAAAATATTGTAGTGGACAATAATAATATATGAGGAAATGAAAAATGCAAAGGCATATTTTGAAATTATTGTGAGGTTTTCCTCATATTCCTAAATGGATTCGTCATTATTTTTCTTAAGGATATATAAATACATCTATCTTCTATGTCAGAGAGTGTGAAGAAAATATTTTTTGGAAAACATTTTTCTAGAATTACATCTACTACATCACTTCGATATCATCTTCAGGCTTCGTATTTCTTTCCACCATCCACAATTGATCAAATTACCCAACAATATAATAAATATCTTGGATATTACTATCATTATCAATGTAATTAAGGATGGATAATATCTGTTTAGTGTATTTGACCTATCTATATGTTATTAAGGGATTAGAAGATTAACTAAAAGATTGAGGACATTATCCCAAAAAGGATTGAATTTTGAATTTATAGTTTCAGGGGGTTTTTGGTATTCCCATTTTTTTATATTTCTATTTAAATCCTAAGTCAAATGGGAAATTATCATCAAAATGTTTTTGATTATGCGTCGCACTAGTTTGGGAATCTAATTTTTTAATGTTATGACATTACCCCTCACATTGGTTGTTAACTTGATTTCCCTATTTTTCCCATTGAGTATAAAAAAATGGGAAATTAGAAATGATTATTTTAAAAAAATATGAAAAATAAAATGTAATACTTGAAAATTAATGAGATAACTCATATATGATATATATTTCTCAATATATGAAGTTCTTGGTCTCAATTTAAGTTATTTTTGATCTATTTCATGACATAAAATATTATTATAAATTTATTACCTTGATATTTTTTTATAGATATTAAAAATTTAGAATATAACACCCCCAGTGAGTGTCAAACAAGGTGTGTAGTAATGGCTTTTTATATGCACCAGGTGATGATTTGGTCCAGCTCATAGTTCTATTTTCAGGGATATTACCCTTAAGTATCTTTTTTCTAGATCCACATCCACTTTTAATATCCAAACATGGATTCATTTTCATAAAAAATATAAACCTATAAATTACAAAAATTTATGGTTTTTTCCTACTTTTACACTTATCACTAATTATTTCAATGGATTTTTCTAATACTAATCACACAAAATAACTAGAGTTTTCTTTGATAACAACTATAGAAACCCCTAGCTTTAATAAACTTTATTTGATGATTTATTACATAAAATAACCCTTAGTACAACATGGAAGATCATGAGGAATAGTTTCTTTGGGAAATTAGAAATACAACAAGAAAACTAGAAATTGAATTACCACGATATCATTGAAAAATTCCTTAAAATGGTTTTAAAATTCCATCACTCTCTTGAAATTACATGGTATAACAATGTGATATATATAAGAAATGGATGAAATATAAAGCCCAATAAGATGATATAAAAGAGTTAAATAAGTTAATGTAGTACATGTTATACAAGAGAAATGTTAATGTATCCTAAAATGGGTGAGAATTAGATTCTTGAACAATGAGGCATGATATTACATGATAGCATAATGGAAACATGGGAATGTAGAAATGACCAAAAATAGGACATCATAAATCTATTTCATGCCTAACCACCAAGAAAATATAACATAGTGTGATTACGACAGTCTCCCACACATCATAAATTCAATTTCGTTGTATTATAACATTACACAATACATTGGATGTCTATATAATTTTTACACCACCTGTTACATTCATATCATGTACATTCATAAGTGTTCAACATAGATCATTCAATAAAGGGTAATATTTGATGAAATATAATCCAATGATTGAGTAATATGTGTTTAATACAAGTAAATTACCAATAAAATATATATCTATACATCTAGAAAAATACCAATGAGTGGGAATAGGAATGGGTATTCAAAACATAAATGATTTTCAGGGAAAAACGCAACATAATTTCTATAGTATAATGAGGATAGATAAAGATTAATAGGAGGTATTAATGAGATTTAAAGGGGTATAACCTATTTTTTAATTAAGAAGGTTATAAATAATATTTATTAAAATATATCCTAAATAAGACAAGTGATAAAATTGAATAATATAAATGTGGTTCTTGAATAAAGAGGAGAATGAGAGGGTCCTGTGCCTTTAGAGGATGCTTCTAAAAGATTGGGAGGAGATTATTATGAGCATGGGGGATCCTTTGGAAGAATATAGATATCGAAAGGAAACATAATCTCATTATAAAGTGGTTTTTAGTGAACATAAATTCGAGTATTGGTGTGTGTATATAGATATGAGAGGATAATTCTTTTTTAATTTCCATACATAGGTTTTGGACTCTATATGATAATGTAATGAAAACTACAAACCTTACCATGGTCTTCAAATGATTTCTTCTAAAGAGTATTGGTTGTAATTAGTTTATAGTTCTTATTTCCAAACACATTAAAATAATTCCTTTGGTGATGTCGAAGTTAGTCTTGTTAATAATGAATTGATTTCAATCCCACAAAGTATAATACTTTATTTGGAGTATTTATCAAAGGTTTATAAAATCAATTAAATAACATAAAAATCACATTATTTTAAATTATAAATATATATATTCTCATGGATAAATTTTATAGAATATGTTACACCCCCTTTTCAATCATTTTTATGTTTTAATAAATACCTTATAGTTAAAGAGAATTTATCATTTAAAAAAATCAAATATCTCAAAAAAATTATGAAAAAATCAGTATTGGATAATTTTAATGTTTTTATTTCAAAAAAAATAATTTTTTAATCAAAATAATCCTATAAATAGGATTATTTGAACTTTTAATTAAAAATACACATTTGTTAAAAATACTAGTTTCTTTGACAATAATATTTTTTTACCAATTTATAAAAATCATTATATATCAAAAAACTATATTATGAATTATATTTAATAAATATTATTTAATAATAATAACATACTAAAAATATAATGTGTAAATATATATATCTTAATTTATCAAAAATATTTTATTGATAGAAACTATATTTTTTCCAAAAAATTAAATTTTATGTTTCATTGTAAAATAAATTAATTTTTATCAATCCTATTATTTAACCATGTTAATTGTTTAATTAAAATGGGATAAATATTGTCATTATTTTATTAATATATATATATATATATATATATATATAAATTCCTATTTTTTGGGTGAAAATACCAAACCTATCATTAAACCATAAAATTCTATTAGGGTAAGGTGTCTGATGGGAATATTTTTATGGGGTGTTTCAAGGAACATGGTTCGGGAAGTGATCTCAGTGAGCTTGAAAATATCACATAAAATAGATTTTTCATGAATTAGTTGTTTAATTTCAATTTTATATTCACTAACAGAATTACCAATGATGTTATCTCATAAAAAATATATAAAATGGTATTTATATTATATGATCTTACTGATGGAGGCCATCATTTATTTTTTCTTTGTTAGATGGAATTCATCTTAACCATTAATATATTAATCTTAATAGTCACTATGAAATAGATATACTATCAACAGTTGTGCTTATTAATAGTATTTTAAATTTTATAGTAAACAATAGGGTGAAAAAAAACTAATGTATTAGTTTTCTAAAAATTTATTTATTAATAATGAATTTACTAATTTAAAAGGGTAAATTTAACTTAAAAAATTTTGGTTCGTTACACTACTAGAGTATTTGAAGATAAATCTCAACAAAAAAATATCATAAGAAGTAATGTGATCCAAATTAATGTTAATTTTGTTTGAAGCATATTATTTGATTGTCTCACCTTGGGATTTTTTTTTTCAAATTAATTTAATCATATTGATATTTTTCATTTCACACAAAATTGCATATAGATTTTTTATATGAAAACAATAAGCTTGGATTTCTATATACGCAACACAGAGTTATGATTATGATAACAAAAAAATTATATTATCTTTTGGTACATTAAACCCTATGTTTGGATTTTGATACACAGAATTCTGAGTTCCGTTTATATCTTGTATTACACATATGAACAAGTTTTACAGAACTATAATATACTGTTAATGTTTTTCTTAAACTATTAATATAGTTACCACATATCCATTGGATTAAAATTTACGAATAATATAAAATAAAATTTGAAAATATTATTTAGACATGTTTATAATATAAATCCATTGATTATCAATTTTTTAGAAATGAATTTAAGAACTATTTCAAAATTAATAAATAACTTTTGTAAAAAAACTATTTTTCTATGTATAAAAACAATTTTACCTCAATAAACTTAAAAAATTATTTTTTATGAATTATTTCAATAAAATTTATATATTATATATTAAATAAGAATTATTATACTTATCCAATATATTTTATTGGTATAAAATAAGAGTAAATCCAATTTCACGAATAAAATGTCCTATTTTTCTAAAAGGAAATTTTACCCCTTTTAATAGAGAACCCATTTATAATATTATCATTGAAACATTTATAATTTTTATATGAAAAAATAAAAATTATTTTATAAATCAAAATATATAAAATTTTATTTGATGAATGTTTTGGTATTTTTCTAATTTTATTTTTATTTTTTGATGGATAGTGAAAAATACATAATTTTAATTCAAAAATTATTTTTTGGGTATTTTATTTATAGAGTTAAATAATATATTTATTTTTCTATGTATATATAGATAATATATAAATCAGTAAATAAAATTAAGTTAATTGGAACAAATTTTAAATTGAAAATGGATGTAAAAACATTTCAAATGTTTGTACATTTTCACTTCAAAAAATGCTTCCACGAAATGTATTTGTGATTAATTAGAAATCAAATTCTTCCAATAATGTGTTTATCATTTTGTAAAATTTATCCCAATTTCATAATAAGATTAATTGACAATATATATTATGTTCAAATATTTTTTTACAAAAATATTAGTGAATGTAATTAAAAATTAATTATAGTGGTTAAGGTTAAAACAAGTTTACATAGTGGTTAAACTTTTCCTTAAGGAACCAAATACCCTTGAAACTTGTCAAAAAAACGTTTTTATGGAAACATATTTAACATATACATTATTTTATTAAAAATGGGAAATTATTAAAGAGATATTTTGTAATAGAGTCCTCTTAATAGTGTTTACCTTCTTATATTTACAACAATTCCTATCCTCATCCACTATAAAATAGAACGGAACCCCCTAACTTATGCACACCCCTAATAAAAATTAGATAATACAAAACCCACAAAAATATGATCTAATATTCAATACTTTCATAATATAGTACTCACTTTTGGAATAAATAAAACCATGTTATTCTTTTGGTGAAAACCAAAAGGAATAACCTAAAGAAGAGGGAACATCATTCTGTAATTGTTTTTTCTTTATTTTCATTATCCACCCTTAAATTAATCCTATAAAAAATTATATTATAACTTAAGTCTCATAAATATATTAAAATGAGTTTATTATAGTGTTTTTTCCTAAGACTACACACACATCTATCAAATTGGTAACAAACTTGGGGTTTGTTTGTACGGCATACTACCGCCTCACAAAAAGATGTCATTCATTTTTTCCTTTACCACATATCATGGGTTGTAAATATTATGGAAATAATATTTCTATATTATATTTATTATATATATTATGTAATTATTATTATGGAATTATTTCATAAAAAACATTTTCATACATTCTATTTTCTGTAAATACAATAATCTCATTTGTGGAAGTGTGGAATACAACCTGCTCAAAGTGATGTGATTCATTAAAACATTACATAGAACATATTAATGTTGGATTTATTGAAATTATAAGATATATATGAAGTAATAATTCTATTATAGTGATAATATATATATATTAGTTACCTTAATTCTTCCACAATGAAAATAACATAGAAACAAAGTTCTTGCGTACGTACGACCTATTTTCTCCATAAATGATGTAATCAATTTCATATTTCTATATTTTTTAGATTATAATAAATATTTATATGATTAATATATATGATATTTATAACATGTTAGATTTTTTAAAATTTACATCATGAACTATCTAATAGGATCAAGAATAACAATTAAAACACACCTGAAAAACAAGGTAGATACTACCCGATATGTAATATTAACATGGAATTGTTAATAAAAAGGTAGGATAAAGATATAATAAAATAAAATATGGTATTAGATAAAAAATATGGTTCTATGTTATATTTATAATAAACTTATATTTATTATACAATATTTTTTAATGTGTACTAAGAATGTAAATGTCTAAGGTGTGGGTTTTCTCATCTAAAATTTATTTCTATGAAACTTATTCCTTATTAACTACTAATATATTGTATATTGTATATATAATACCCATGAGTTCATTATATGATTATTATACCCAAATTTATGGTTATTTAAAGATACATTTTATGATATTTCATTCATGTTTTTTTTGTTTCAAAAGTTACAAAATTGGTAAAGCAATTCTTCTCTCAATTTTCCTTATTTCAGATACAAGCCATGTTAAAAACATAAATTTTGTATAAGGGGTGTATATAATACCCTTTGACTTGCAATATATGTAATATAATTATTTAATTTTATATTAAGATTAATTTATTTGTTATTCTATCATTTGTATTCTTAGTCAATGTTATGCATGCGGTAATAGAGTATTGCAATAATCTCATCAATTATCATGATTAATTACAAGTATTATTAAATTGATAAAATATTACATTAAATCTATAAAAAACACTCATTAATATTCTTATCTTTTATTTATTTATGATATCATCATTTACTGGTACCATTTTACCACTCTTTAGTAAATAATATAAATAAAAAATTATTTTTTAAAAAATCTGATTTTATTTGTCTCATCGGTCAGTAATTTTTTTTATTTCAAAACCATTTATCTAAAAAAGAAGTTAATTTTTTTTTCAAAGTGTTTTAATTTTTTTTTCATGCTTATTTTATATATTTATAATGGAAAAGATATTAAATAGTGTTTTCAATCTTCTTTTATAAGTTTTCATGGATATATATTTTCGAAATATATTCAAGCATCATTTATGTGTTTTCTAGAAAAATCTTTTCAAAAATGATTTGAGGACATATTTCTATGTTTTCAAGGTATTTTCATAGAAAATGGTTTTCAAAATATCACCAAGATACATTTGTAATTTTTAAAAACTTTTTTAAAATAAAATTTTCTTTGAATTTCTTGTTGTATTAAAAAAATTCAAAGACGAAAATTTATTTTCATGAAGAAATGTTTCAAAAGGCATTTTAATTATTTACTTATAAAAATAATAATTTTTGAAATGGTTTTATAAGAGGGATTTTAAATGAAATGATTTTTTTAGAAATGTTCCATGTGATCCTTAAAAATCCTTCTCCATTTAAGATGACCTAATATATACTAGTTTATTATTTAATGGGGATATGATAAATGGATACCATTCATATTATTTTTGGATGGGTTTATGGTTTAATGGAATAATGATTATGACACATATTTCTCTTCCAAGGTTTGTATTCTTTTCAAACTTTCTTCCTTTTAATGGTTATTTGTCGGTAAAATGGTTATGAGAAATATCTATTTTCCATATGTAATGATAAAATGAGTGGTTTATGATACACATTTCATTTCATGGGGTATGGTTTGATGTTCATATCACCCATCCCATTTTATGGGTGATGATATGATTTATGATTTATTATCATGTGACACATATATGTATGGATTTCTTATATGATGTTTGTGATATATATATCCATTAAGTTGATTTGGTAGAGATGTATATATCATGAGTCGTGCATGTATGGAATGAGGAGTGAACATGGATCAGTATAGAAAGGATGGAATGAAGAGTGAAGTCAGTATAGTAACACAAGGATGGAATGGGATGTGAATTTGGTTCAGTAATATCGGGATATAATGGGAAGTAAACATGTTTCATTAATAAATGGGTGTAATGGGAATTGAACATGGTTTAATAATATAGGTCTACAAAGGGAATTTAACCCGGTTCAATAATATAAGATGGAATGAAATGTGAATCCAATTCATTAATACAAATATACAATAGGAAGTAAACTTTGTTTAGTAATATATTGTTCCAATGGGAAGTGAACTTGGTTCTATAATACATGGATAGAATTTGGAGAAAACTCAGTTTAGTAAAGGACTTTTACTACTGACATGGTAATTGCAGTGAAACTTTACTAATAGGATGGTCTAGGGAGTGAACCCATTCATATAAAATGGCCTTGGAATTAATCTATAACTAATATGGAAATCAATTTTATATTATTATGTTTCTACAACAAATTCTATATCTTATTCATATATTATGAACATAGAGATTTTTCAATTTATTCCATTTTGATTCGTGTCTCATGAACATCCAACCTTTATGCCATGATTCCTGTTTATGTTCTTTGATACTGAGGGTTTGATTTTCTAATGTTATCCCCTTTTTCTCATACCCAAATGCTTCTGCAATACATAAGTATCATTGTTTACCCTTATTGATTATCTAAGATCACCACATTCTTATTTTACCATTCCTTATATTACGATGAATGTTTTTATGTAGGATTACTAAAGGGGAATATCATTAAGGGAGATGATGAAGATATTTCACCATGTTAGAAGACGATGTTTCCATGTTTCCAAATACAAGAAACCATTATGGGAGTGAGGTATATACTTTAGTAATGTGTTGAATATTGATAAAAAATGATGTAATATCCGTGCATGTTAATCCAAGGTCGCTATAGTTGAAATCAAAGGAAAGGATTAGTCAACCTTTGGAAACTTGGAAGTTGAAACTACAGTGAGACCCCTAAGGATATTTGTAAGGATAGGTTATGGAATGAATCTAAGAAACAATATAATGATAAATTGTAGTATTATAAAATGTATAAGAATTTATGTAACTGATATAGAGAGTGGTTTCCTAGAAATACATCCAAATTTAGATACATCAAGTGGGTGTGGCTCTCGCACAAAATTACGTAGGAATAATAACCTCCAAAATACCATATTGAGATACACTTAATCAAGAACTATTACATTACAATGGGACTCAATACACATCATGTTTGACACCACCAAGGGATATTATTTTGGAATTAAAAAAATATTTATAAACCATCATGATTTTTTTAAATATATGAGTACTACGGATGACCTTGGATAAGCTTAAGGTGTCATTTATTAAGAAAGAAGTTCACATTATTTAGACATATTATTATTAGTTTTTTTTGATCATGTGATTTCCCACTATGATGATAGTTTCTTACTCAATAGTTTTTTGTTTTAGACAAAGGATGTAACCTGAAGGAAATGTATTAATGAAAAATGAAGTGTAAAATATAATGATTGTCCTTATGAGAAACCAGATGTTATTGTATATGGAATGAAAAAACTTGTTGATATGATCACACAAATTTATCATTAGATGAATCATGGTGAACATAAAAATGAGAATAGTGGTAAATAATGATCTATTGAGTCCTTCATGAGGGAATTACCACCTTATTTTAGTGGTTCCATTAACCAATTATATTTTGAGAAACGGATCATTACAGGTGAAAAGATATTCTCTATTCTACTAAATTCGAATCATGAAAAATTCACTCTAGCTGCCTATCATCGGATTGGTGATGTGGATCAATGTTGGAATTCTATTAATAATTTTAGGAGAAAATATGAAATTCGATACATATATTGGGATGACCTGAAGAACTTATTTTTCAATATGTACTTTCCAAATATTCTTCATACGATGATGGAAAAGTAATTCCTAAAGCATAAGTAGAAGGATGATGAAAGATTTATTTTATATGAAGAAAATTTTACTAGGCTTGGAGGTATTCTTTGGGTTTCATCATAGAACCTTAATGAAAAATTAATCAATTATTTGGTGTCATAAAACCTAGTCTTGGTATGGACCCGGTTATTATATACATTAGATGCTATGAAGAAGTCATTAGATGTGCTATCAAGGTGGAAATAGTGGTTTGAGTTGTATATCAATATCATGGTGTTAAAAAGAAAATTAATATCGATTTAAAATGAAAATCTAATGAATGCGGATATTAAATGATGATCAATCATTTATCCTCATATTTTGGGAAGATGAATGGAGGGAATTTTATTAAGGGGACAACTAAATGATTAAAGCATCGTAGAAAATGTCATCAGGAAATAGATTAAAGATGTTATGAGAAGAAATTTGATAATGATGTGTATATTGTGAATGATATGAAGAATGAATCTCCTACACACTCGTGTTTCAATTTTAGGGAGATTAGGAATTATGAAAATAAATTCCCCAGTCTAGAGGAGAACATGGAATATTGTGAACAAAAAGAACTAAGGAAAAAGGAAAAATGTAAATCTTATCCAATCATAATGGATAAAGTTAATATTAATAATTAGGTAACTCTAATCCTTTCATCGATAGTTGATAATTTCATATTTCATTTTTTATGAATGTTCCATATGAAAATCTTATTGTTCATCATTTGGTGAAATTTCATGTGATTGTCTCCCTCTACCTGGATCCTAGTAATATAAAATAATGTTGGATATTCAATTAGTATAAGGGTAGAACCAAGTTTTCCAATGAAAATGTTTTTGAAAAAAGATAAGGGGATTTTTAATAAATTAAGGGTTAATTATATTTTGGAAGGGTTATTGGGTTAGCCATTTATGAAATGGATTATTTTAAACATCAGATGAGGTTTTATAGATTAATGTGTTACTTCACTATGTGAATATTTATTGATATCAGATAACTTTTCCTAACAATTTTCTAATGATAAATTCATATAGAATGACTTATCATTTTGTTTATGGACCTGATGATATACTAATAATTAAGGAATACAAAATTCACCCTCATTTATTGAATAAGAGAAGAAGTGGAAAATGTTCAAGGAATAATAGAGGGTGAGATTCTTCTAAATCATGTAACTATATATTATCATTAAAATTAATCATATTTTGGAAAAGGGTATTGATAAATAAAATTATTTCTCATTATCATCATTTTTTATGATATCAATGACATTTTCAATCCACATTGGGTTATAGGTTTGTGTTTATTATCTTTCTTCAAACAATGTACACTATCTCTCTCCATCAAAATATGATTGTTAAATTTATCTTCAATGTCCATGTTTTCACATGACATATATGTTCAATTATGAGGTAACCTAGTTATCTCTTAATATGGATAATATTTATTGTTCCAACTTTCATTTTCAAAAAGGATGTTTTTGTATTCATTTTTATTAAATAGAATTCAATGTTAGGAAATTTAAAATATTACACCATTGACATCCCAGAAAAATTTTGCGGGGAAAATTCATTTTATGGTGGTAGAATGTAACACACATAGATTAAAGAAATATTTGCATTGAATTAATTTCATATTAATGATATTTATCATTTCATATAACACTATTTAGAGATTTTTTAATAGGAAAGGGCTAAGTTTGGCCTGATTTATACAAAACACCAAGTTAATCGTATATTACATGAAACACTTAGATTAAATTTTGGTATATGAAAAATTATGTTTGGCTTTTGTTATAAAATTTTTTTATCACCATTGATAGAATGTGTAACATGTAATAATTATTTTTACAGAACTACAATATACTATTGATATTGTTATTAAAATGTAATTATAGTTACCACCTATCCCATTGATTGGAAGATAAAAATCACAATAACTAAATAAGGAAAATTTTATTTACACAATTTTATAAAATTATTCATTTTTTTATCAATTAGAGGGAATTGAATGTAATGACTATATAAAATTAAAGAACCAACATTTCTAAGAAATATAATTTGTAGCATTCAGACAAAATTTTAACATAATAAATTTAAAAAAACAATTTGATGATTGTTTTTAGAAAATTATATAATATATATTCAATCAATAATTTGTATACTAAAAAAATATATTTTTTACGTATAAAATAACAACAAATCAAATTTATGTTTAAAAGAATGTATTTTTCTAGAAGGTAATTTTTCAGCCTTTTAATGGAGATATCATTTTCAGTCAAAATGTCAAAAAATTTACATTCTTTTTAGACAATAATTTTTTTAAAAATAAATATATAAAATAATTTTTTGGGATAATTTTTTGTATTATTCTGATAAGTATCTTTTTTATGAATAATGAAAAATACTAAATTTTAATTAAAAATCAATTTTCATTTAATTTTTTTATATAGTATAATTATATATTTTATTGTAATGTATAATTAGATTATTTATAAACAAATTAATTCAATTGAGGTTGTTAGAATGAGTTTCCCATTTTAATTGGATATAGAAAAATTTCAATCTTCGGGACTTTTACGCTTTACATACTACCTTTCATGAGATGTATGTGAGATTAATATTAAGTTAATTTCCTCCATTTATTTGTTTATAATTAATAAAAAATGTATTTAGTATTTTTAATTATAATAATTTATATATTCGTTTTACATAAACTTTGTTTTCGAAAAAAAATTATTACCGAAAGTGAATAAACATTAATTACAGTGAAAAAGGAAAAACAAGTTTACATAATTGTTAAAATTTTACTTAAGGGACCAAATACCTTAGATAAATGTTCAATATAATGTTTATAGATATATTTCAACCATATATTCATTTTTATTGAAAATGTAAAATTATTGGAGGCACATGATGTAAGGGATACCAATCAATAGTGATTGCCTTTTTATATTTACATGAATGTCAGTACTCATAAACTATAAATTCGAAATAACTCGTCACTTATTCAAACATATAAAAAAAGATTTATCTCATCCAATCCCTAACGAAAGAAGATACCAAATTCCCTAATCTCATCATATAATCCCCGATTTTGGTGAAAAAAAAAGTTAGTCCTTCAGTGCAAACCAAAAAAATTACCCAAAGAACAGGTAACATCCTTCGAGAATGTATTTTGATTTATTTTAATTGTCAACCCATAAATTATTATTATTACATTATTATATAATAATATTAGTATCATAAATATACTATTATGTTTTTACTCTATGGTTTTGACCCATACCTACACAAACATCCATCAAATAGGTAACAAACATACCATTTGTGCGTACTACGAACTACAACCTCATGAAATGATATTGTTAGTATTTCATTTACCTCCTCTTTTAGTTTGGAATAATGATGTAAATAATGTTTTTATATGAAATATATGATATATATAACATATTTATGACTCTACAATTATTACCCAAAAAGACCTTTATTCTTTCCATGTTGTGAAAATATGATAAAATTGTTGGGAGAAATGTGGACAACCACCTCTTCGAATCAATGTGATTCGTTCACAATTTAAATGGAATATATTAAGGGCCAGTTTAGAAAGAGTATATGTTATATATGAAGTAATAATTATTCTATAATCATAATATATATATATATGTCATTTATTTACTTTCATTCAATTATACTATAATCATAATATATATATAAATATGTCAATTATTTACTTTCAGTCAATAATATAAAAAAATTGAATCCTCGTTAATGAATACTTAAAACAAACCTTCTCCATGAACATTTTATTCCTTTTAATATTTAAATATTTTATATATTATTATAAATATTTATATATTCAATATATATGATATTTAAATGATGTTTTACATTATGGAAATATTTAAATCATGATCTATAGAGAAGTATCAATAATGGAATGTCAAAACATATCTAAATTGTATTTCAAAATTACCCAAAACATAACATTATCATGGAATTATTAATAAAAATATAATATAAAGTCATAATAAAATCATATATGGTATTATATATGAAAAAATTTCCCTTTGGTAAATTTATAATAAACTTATATATATTATAAATGATGTTTTAATGTGTACAAACAAAGTAAAGGCTTAAGGTAAGGGCTTTCTCGTCTAATGTATATTTTTGTGGGACATACACCTTAGAAACACTCATTTATTTTTAGTGTACATAATTCCCATAAATATATTATACAAATATTATAATTAAATTTATTAGCATTTGCATATCCATTTTCTGATAGTTATTTTATGTGGATTATGATTGAATTTTTACCAAATCATCAATGCAATTTTTCTCTCAATTTGACCTTTTTCAGATAAATTTCATGTTATGCACCTATATTTTTTTGGGGTGTATATAATGACCTTTGACATGTTATATCAGGTTTAAAATTATTTTATGATATTGTACGATTAATTTAATGTATTTATCTTATGTGGATTATGAGTGAAAGTTAAAAAAGTGGTAATCGTTTATTTATAAAATCTCATCATTTATCGACATTATATACAATTATTCTTACATTGATAAAATATTATTATCCAACATTTAAAAAAATTCACTGATTTTTTATATTCTTGTTATTTAAAATATCGTTAGGTATTGGTACCATTTTTTCTCACTTTGGAACATAAGATAATAAAAAATGTGTTCTAAAGAAAATATGACTTTACCACACTCCTTGGTTAGAAATATGTGTTCTTTCTGACCTATGTTTTATAAAAAAAATATCATAAAAGGTTTATTCTTAAAAAGAGTTTCAAATATTTCCAATATACTTTTATAATTTTTTTGGAAATAGTTATTCATTTTTATGAAGAAAATTTTATATGTTTTAAATTCTATTTTAAAATATATTTTTTTTCAAAATGGATGATGTTTTAAAAATATTTTTTTAATGAGGAAAATATATTTTCTTCTGAAATGTTTTTAATGAATTTTTATTGAATTTATGTAATAAAATTATTTTTTTATGTGGTATTACAAATGATATTTTCAATGAAGGAATATTTTCCATAAGAAAATTTCAATTTTATCATTAAAAATCCTTCTCTATCCAAGAAGACATACATTGTTATAATTTATGATTTACTAGGGACATGATCTAGCGATATAATTAATATTATTTCTTTAATGGTTTATTTTTTGATGGCTTAAATTTTAAAACACCTATTTCTCTTTCGTGGGTTATATTCTATTGAAACCCAATTCATTTCACCGGTGATTCTTTGATAAAATGATTATGATACCTATATCTTTTCCATAGGTAATTAAATGGTGATATTTTCATGTTATTAATTTCATTTCATGGGTTATGATATTATGTCATGAAACCAATATATTTTATCGGTTATGATATGATGAATGTAATAATATATTGTGACACATGTATGTATGATTTTATTACGTGATGGGTGGGACCAATATCTAACTTCTATGAATTGGGAAAATATTTATATTTCATGAGTATGATTTGGATGGAATGAGGAGTAAAATAGGTACAATATTACAGGGATGGAATGAAGAGTGAATTCGGTTCAGTAATACAGGGATGAAACATGAAGTGACCCCAGTTATGAAATATAGGGATGGATCAGGAAGGGAAATCCATTTAGTAATACATGGATAAAATAAGAAGTGATCCCAGTTTTGAAATATAGGAATGGAAAGGGAAGTGAACCATGTTCGGCAATATAGGGATGGAATAATAAGTGAACCCTAACCACATATATATCGATGGAATGGGATATAAATCATGTTCAGTAATTCAGGGCTGGAATGGTAAGTGATCCTGATTATGTAATACAGGTCTAGAATGGGGAGTGAACCTAGATTACTAAATAATTCTTTCCAATACGATGTTCCTAGGTAAGAACACTTACTACTAGTATGATTTTGGGTGTGAACCCATTCCACTATTATGGAATTGAAATTAAGCCTTGACTAGCATGGAAATAATTCTTATATGATTATGTGATTTCCAAAAATTATATATCATATTCATATGTTATACTCTCAGGGAATATTATATTTATTCTCATATAATTCATGTCTTATGATGTACCAATATTTTTTCTATGATTCATATTTATGTTATATGATAAGCAATGTATGATTTTGCACTGTTACTCTCATATTCTGATACACCTATACATTATTTATACATATGTATATCATTTTCTTACCCTTAAGGAGTATCTAATCTCACCCATTTCTTATGTTTCCTTTCCCTCAGACTATTATTAATGTTTTAAGTTGTATTACTAAAGGGGGATATCATTAAGTGATATTTTGAAGATCTTTCACCAATTTGGAAGACTATTTTTCTACGTTTCCAAATAGACTAAACTATTATTTTCCTCTGGAATGTATTTTATAAATGTGATAAATATTAATTAAAATTGATGTAAAATACATGTATGTTAATCCTAAGATATTGTACTAATGGTTATTTATTTTTTGTAATAAAAGTTTTTTTAACTTTTAAAAAGATTAAATCAATGTTATATGATCTACTGAATGTTTTTTTCATCAATTTAATCATAATATTAGGTCATAAATCTTTTAAAATATGTTTGAGAAATATATTATATATATAATATATGATGAAAAATTTATAAATTGAAATAATAAATTTTTGTTTAAAAATCAAATCATTATATAAATTCATGGCTATATCCTTGTAGTGTTAAAGATAAAAGTCTTATGATAGAAAATAATTAGAGACTATCCATAATCTATTAGTTGATGTGATTTATTTTCCATGAAAAAATAAATTTGGTTTCCTATATAAATCCTTGACATAAAATTATAATAATGTGTTCTTTGGGATATTTTTAAATTAACATATCTTTTAATAGTCGAACTATAACTACAATGAAACATTATTAATAAAATAAATAATATTTTCCTTATATATATTCAAGTATCATTTGATGATTAATTGATGTTGCGACCAAATTTTTGAACAATAAATAATTGTGTCAATATCCTTAAAAGAAACAAACTTCAAACCAATTCCCTTTTTTCCCCATAATCCATTGAAAACATAATGCTATTTGTGTTCATTATTTCTATAAAAGTATGATATAACATTAGTTTTATATTAATAACATCAAGGAAATTTTTTCTAATTTTTGTTATACTTTACAAGTTACTCAATTTTTCTCATAAATAAAAAAATTTCACTAGATAATGTCATATAGTAATATTAAATAACAAGTAATATTTAATAAATTCATTCTTAAAATTGAACACTTCATCCTCAAAATATTTTATGGAAAAAACTTATATCTTTTAATGGATACAAAATAATTTAATTTTATTCATCATCCAAATTCACTTCCACTACTTGAATATGAATATAAAGATATTTCTCTAAAATTTATACTCAATATTGATTATTTTAGATTTGATTTCAATTATCATAGTCCTGGTTGGGATTATATTACACAACATGATAAAATTATAGATCAAATTGATCATGTTTTTCATTTATTATTATTATCCACTCTTTAAGAAGTAATATTTTTTCATTGCATAAACAATTATATTTTTAATCACTTTAATATTATGGGAGAAACAGTTAGATAATTATTTTGGGACTATGTATATACTATAAGGTTGAGTTCCCATGATACCTATAGTTTGTGGAAAAATATTCTTTCTTTTTATTTTAATCAATATAACATTACATTTATTTTATAAAAAAATTTATTTTTAAACCCTAATATGCCTATAATTTTATAAAACAATAGGAAGAAAATTTACAATTAAAACCCTGAACAACTAATTCACTAAATAATATATTAAAAAATTTATAAATATTTAAAAAAATCTAATTAATACATTGTTTTCATAACATTACATTGTTTTAAAATTTCAATAAGTTTTTTTCGTTGTGATACATCAAAAAATGTTATTATAGTACACATAACCCCATAAAGTATAATTGTGAAGTGTTAAATAAAAGGGTAGTGTTGAGAATTATTTTTATTTGTAAAACATTCTATGAATAAAAATAAGAACAAATATAATAAAACAAAAAATAATGGATTTAATGATAAATGTTATAACAATTTATGTTGATTAGAAAAGAATAAAAATAAAACTAGAATAATAAAGCGTAAAAATATGGAGGGAAAATAAAAATATAATTGGGGAATGATAACACTGAAATCTAATCGATGTTATCTGATATAAAATATAATAGTTAACTGAAATTATTATATGTGAATTGCTATACTAGTCCTAATGATTAATAATAATACACTCTAAGACATAATAATTTTTCATTAGATTAAATATTATTATCATTAAGATTTATGAATACATCTAACTATTAAAATATTTAATTTTTGATTTCATTAAAAGATCCTCAACATCACTCTAAAAGTTAATGTTTATTCAATTATTTATCACTAAGATCATTCCCTAGATTTATTTCATTTTGGAATAAAATATATATTTTATGATAAAAAAATTTAAAAATGACTTTAACCTCATTATACTTTAATTAATATCAATAATTAAAATTCATAAATGTGCAATGGAAGAGTATAAAAAATTAACAACCATGACAGTCAAATTAAAAGGTTGATAAAATTATTATCAAATACAAACTACCAAATCCTCTAATTTTTTTTAAAAAAAGTAATTCATAGAATGGTATAAAACCAATATTTGAGAATGAATATAGACTAATGATGTATGAAAACAAAATATATAGAAAATATGAAGAAACTTATTTTCTAATTTATTTCATCCTTCCTCTCTATTTTTAATGATATTTTATTTCTTGGCTATAGTCTTATTCGAATCGTTCGTGTCTTATTTATCTTAATATATCAATCAAAATCAATGAATTTCAATCTTTTTCTCGAGAAATTTCAAATTATTCTACCTAAAAACATTAATATCCATTTATTTAGATACTTGTTGCTAAAAAATGATGATATATTTATATTTATAATTATTATAGATCATCCATTTCCTAATGGATCAAAGAAGGTTAAAATGATTTATTTTTTTTATTTAATCCTATGGAAAGGGGGACGTGATAATATGTCAAATTAAGCTAGTATTCAATAATAAAAAAGTAGGAAATGCTTTTTTTAGGGAAAATATGGTTGATATTATTGTGAATGAAGATATACAGATGAAAAATATTCACAGAAGACAAAATCCATTAGGTATAGAATTCATGTAAAATACCATACAAATAGTGACTGAGAAACAAAATGATGAATTATAAATAATTAGTTCAAAAGTTCAATGGATCATTATCTTAAAAAAATAAAAAAATAGTTTTCATTAAAAAATATTAATATCACAACTTTAAAAGATAATTTATTGATGATCAATGAGTTTGGAAAAGGGAAATTACTCCTCACATCCATTTGATTTACTTTGTTGTTGCAAATGAATCTAGAACGAAAAAAAATTATAAATGGATTAGGTATAAATTTTTAAAACAAAAGAAAAATATACCATAACCATCAAATGATGTTTTAGTGATATCCAAGAATTTATTTTATGTTTGACTACAACTCTATGTACATTTTTCAATAAAAATAAAATATGACCCAAAAATAATTACGTGCTAGAAAATATATTATTTTATAATGTTAATAAAACACTCCAAATTTTCAATAATTTTTTTCCAAAAAACATTTAAATTGTTAAAATAAAAATAAATTTGTTTATAGAATATGATTATATGATTAAAATATAAAATATCTTAATGTTTATGTTTTTATACACCTCACAAAGAAGATTTCCCCAGCTAAAAATATATATAATAGTTATTATATATAACATTTTTATTTATTTTTAGAGATTTTTATATTTTTTAATAAATTATGTATTTGAATTTATAAAACAAAATATTTTTATGGAAATATAAAATTTTAAAATTTCATATAAAAAATTAGGTCCTTAAATCATATAATGTTTTTAAATTCAACCATAAAATATTTTTAACTCTTTTCCATGAATCAAACACTCAAAAATTAATGAAAAATTTATATTTTTGAATAACTATAATTTTAATATAAAATAATAGAGAATAATGATTTTCATTTCATTGAATATTATAATTTTATCTTCATAATATTTTATCATTTATGACTGTAAAAATCGTTTAAATGAAAAAAAAAACAATTTGATTTGAAGTAAATGAAATATCATACAATAATAATGAAATAAAATTCCATTTTATTGTAGTTTTAAAACACCCATAAATAAAATAATTTAAAGATCTATGGGATAATTGACATTTTTCAAAAGGATATATAATCATGTGAATCACATGTAATATTAAGCCACATAAATGTGACTCAATGAAGTAAAAGCACATTATTGGAGTGATTGATTGCATTATTTCTGCATCTTTGTAAATTTATGATTTATTTAGATTTATAGATTTTATATGATATGAATATTTGGGTAAATTAGGGGGTTTCCCTATGGTTGTTTTCATTGGTGGATCTGATTATTTAATGGGAAGGAATATAATTCAGAAATTAAATAACAGTGTACGACCTTAAAATTATTAGCTTTATGGTAAACATTAATGAATCATATTTATATATTAATTTTTTTCCCTATTTCAGGTTTGTTTAAATTTTATAAATTGTGTATGAAAAAAATAAATGAATTGAATAAAACTTTGATCAGTTAAAATTTATTAAAAATTAGTTGAATAGTGAATTTATGGATGTGTTAATTGGATATGTAACTATAGGTTTGATAGATCAGGTTATTCTATTTTTTAAAAAATAAATATGAAAATTTCATCAATTTTCATCACTAAAATATTTTATTATTTATTATGTAATTATAATGTTAATATTGTTATTTCTCCATTTTTGGTTCATATTTAAAATAAAGGGTGTGCATGGAGGGCTGATAACTATTATCAAAGGTGATTTTCAAAAAAAGTGGATGTCTTTAGCTATAAACCCACAATAATAAATTATTTGATTACTCCTCTAAAAAATGACATATGAAATCGACATCATTAATGTAAACTAAAAGTGAAACTATCTAGTAGACAACCAAATATTGTCCACATAATAATATAAAATGAAAACAATACAAATAATCATGTGAAAATACAATGTCTATGAATGAAAACCCAACAGAAACTCAGTTACTAAACAAACCCAGACATATCTACGGAGATACATCTAATGATTTTCACTTGTATTACCAGTGCAAACTAACACTATAAAATCAAAATATATGTGTACTATTAAAAATATAAAACGTATAGAAAACATTGAGTATGTAACACCAAAATTTTCCTTTATATGAGAAATTAAAAAAATTTAATAGGATGTCCTATGTTTTGATAAATCCCATAGAAATATTTGTGCATACATAATAAACAATTCATATGAAATCATAATATATAATTTTTACTTCATCATTAAAACCATCCAAGGGTTAATATATTTCATTATTTATGCAAGACAAAAACCTATCCTCAGAGTCGTATATGTTATCAGATAAAAATATTATTTATCCTCAATGTTCTCATGGCATATACCATAGATCCAAATCCTCAAAATAATAACATCCAACATAAACTTTAACAATATATACCCATATAGGAAATATTGTGAATATACAAACACCAGAAAAGGTTCCCTAAGACCACACCCATGGCCACAAGACAACATTAATGGATAAACAAAGGATAATGATATGTTTTTCACATATTTCCAATAAATTAATCATAAACCTCATTTTGTGTTATAATTCTATGTAAAGGATGATGGGATATAATGGAACACCACAACTCAATGTTCAATTCAGTGGTGAATCACGTATCATCATATGTATATCTATTGAAAGAATACCAAACTCTACTAATAGACTATAAAGGACAACTTGATATAGGGAAAATGATTATTCATAAGAATATATAACTCCATAGTCAGTGAGTCTTTGAAAATGGTCATAGACATAACGTTCCAGTGGTGGGGTGACGTCGAGAAGAACTATATGTTGGGGTCAGCAACATCACTATCATTAAAATATAATAAAACTATTAGAGATCTCATATCAACCCATTAAGAATGATAGTTATAGAAGATAAAACTAACAACATCATTTGTAATCTCTATTATCCATTATAATATATGTTGACATCGTAAAATTCATTTACTCCATTATGGAATACATAAGTCACTATATTTTTTACTTAGTTGATCAGTAAGACGATACACTATAAATAACAATGTATAAAGAGATAAAATTTCGCTAGGTTTTATCATTCTATTACTAAATAAATTTAGTAAAATGAGATATATACATCTATAATTTAATGTTAATTATTCCAACATAGTGAATAGAGAATTATTGAATAACTCCCACCAGTTTGAACTATACTTTATAGATCACAACCCTCATATTGTAGAAAATATTTGAAGTTATGGGAATAAAGGCATTGATGTCCACATAAAATCTCATAATTAATTTAATAATTTCATAATGATAATTACTCAACTCATCAGACTTATTATGTTTTAATGACTGTTGATTCCATTTAAGGTACATCATTACATGTATTCATGATTACCATCATTGAAACATTTTGTAATGATATATCACTATTACAAATGAGCCCTCATAGTTATTCTCATAATATAGTTATCCTTAATATATACTCATAAATATTTATTATTACAAATACACCTAGATTTAACACACATATCAATGTATAAAATATTATTTAATAAAAAATTTTATCTATGAAAATTTATTTGAACAAAAGGACGACACCATCATATTATGGTTGAGAAAATGAACTCAAAAACACTGTGAAAATCTTATTTCATCAATACATCTAAAAATTGGATATCTAAATCTATAATAATAATTTTTTCCTTTAAATGACCTCATATGGAATTAATAACCTCATAATCAAAATTTATTTAAAGAAACAGTAAAATTGATTTTAGAAATTCCAAAATAGAAAAGAGTGATTTCAATGTACTGAAATAAATCATGTTGGTAGAATGGATTTATATTAATCATATAGTTCATTAATTTGGTGACATAGTGGTTGGTGTCATGTAACAACCATGATTATTTAATGATCACATGTTCTTGTCTCACTACCCATGAGTATCATAACCAATTAGATTACATGCATTCATCCCATTTACCTAGTCCAACATGGCCTCCTCCCATTATTCAGAATATCTCCAATAGTTATTCCCTAGAATGACCATTACACAACAAAACACACCACCTCAGCTTTACCATATAGACGTGATATTTGTTCCACAAAAATAAATGATATTACGGTAGAAAATCACATCAGTAATTTTTTTAATTTTTACTATTTTTATCATGTTTTTTAAATCATAATATAATGAATAAAATTAATTTTTTAAAATAAAAATTATAAAAATAATATTATTATTAACCCACATCCTCCACTTTTCACTAATATAATCATAAAATCCACTATTTCTATGAGACTCCACATTGTGTGCCCACGACCATTGACCTCTTCTCTATGACATCATCACAATGAGCCCCCTATAATATAACCACCACTATTATTTGTCCCCAAAAAAATTATTTATGGGGAGAATTTTATTGATTAATTTAAATAAATATTATCTCTAAAATGTTCTTTCCAGACTACAATAATTTTTTTGGCAGCATTATGCATGAAGTTCAAACATATGTCATATTGTGGAACATGAATTTATATTGACTGAGTGTCTGCACTGATGTGTGTAGGATGAAGGGATGGGTGATTGTCAGTTACCCATTTTCCACGATTCATTAATTAATATTATTACTATCATCACTACATATTTTAAAAAAATGAAATATTCTCCAAAACCATGCCTCTTAGGGACCCCCTCTTCCTTATTTCCCATGTAATCTAAACCACCTCAAATCACATAATAAATATATGTTTCGAGGAGATGGATTATTTATTTATTAAAAAAAGGCTTCTTATAGTCCAATATCCGATTAATAATTAATTAATATATATATATAATATATAATGATGTTGTAAATACTACGTTTCTTTTTCTGAATATAAGGCCCCTTTTGGAAAAAAATTATTTTTCCTATAAGGATATCTTTCATGAAAATGACAAATTTTGTATATTATTTTAAAATTTTACCCAGTACTAAATTATAGCTTATAAAATAATAACATAATTAATATGGAATAAATAATTTTTTAGAATCAAAATGGGTAATAAATTATGATCAGATGATATTTATTTATCGATCCAAACTTAGGAAGTTTTGATCTACAATCCTTTATATTTTTTTCTATAAAAAACACAATAAAATGAAAATAAAATGAATCCAATTCATTATTTCATTTATCATATTGATAGTAAACATCATATTGGTACACATATGATAAGTCTTCCATATGTTTTTGATTACATACAAACCCAAATAAACATCATTGACTACTTGATATAGTAGTCTTGAAATCCTAAACCACATTTCTCAATTTTCTTAGGTAAATTATAGTGATTATCATCTTTGAATACAATATTCTAGAAATTATTTAAAAATTATAAAATGAATAAGGTTTTCACTATGAAATCTAACATATTGTATCAATACATTGTACATTATGCACACAAATATAATTTTTATAGAAAAAATATACCAATTAAGTCATAATAATAAAAACTAAAAAACATTTCATCAAATTTGAAATTAATCAATACAAGGATAATTAGTTATATTATGTGAACCATAAATAAAAATGATAATACATTAATAAATAATAGAAATTAATTAGTTTTCAAAATTTTCTTGTAATTCAAAAAAATATTTTCATTTAAGGTTTTGATGTTTTTGAGTTTATGTGCATAAATATTTGTGGAATTAGTTTTTTTCAATTTTAGGGATAACATATCAATTTTATGCATGTTACTCATAAATCATTGAAATTTGGTAAATAAATATAATAATGAGGTATGTGTTTGATACATGGATGTGTGAATTTTATGTGTGGAAGGATAAAATGACTATATTGTTTGATTTTTTGGAGTTATTATATACATAAAAATAAATTAATAATTTGGTAAAATATGGGTTTAGATCAATATAAGAACACACATGCATAAATAACCCAAATAGAAATCATTAAAATACCATGGATAGGCTAAGGGTGAAAATTTTGAATGATCCTTGTGAAATGGGATGGACTATGTTCAAAGGTTGTATTGTGTGGTGCTATAAGTGAAAAAGGGTGTTGTGATGGGATGAACAAACCTGAGGACACCATAAACAACACAAAACATTGAGGTAATGTATTTTTTATTCAATATTATAATGGATTTAGCCTCCTCATATCAAAATCAATATGGGAACAATTCAAATTTATGAATGAAATTTCATAACATGATATTCCTACATGTCATTTGAAATGGTCTTCCAATAATTTAATATATCCAAAATAATATTATTAATAATTATGTTTTCCTAAATTTAGAATATGTAATAGCATTACTAATGTATATCCACACTACTATAACCCGAAACAAATCCATGGATATACATAGGAGATGTTTTTTATATATTTTTTTATAAGGGATAGTAACATGACTTTATTTTGTCCCTACATCATTTGTGAAGGAATTCAAAATTGTAACCATGAAACAAGATTGGGATGATGAAGAACCTATAGATAAAACTAGTTACTCTATTACTAAATTTACACAAATTATAAAGCCTTCAAAATGAGTGATCATCCCCAAAAATAATCTCAACCCCAACCAATGGATCTTTTGGCCCTAACTAAGCCTCGAACATTGCCTCCATATTTTAAAGCCACAAACAATAATTAAACAATATAAAATGACCTCAATAATAATACCTACTAAAAATCAGTTACATCCATTTTCTCATATATTATACACACAATAATCATAACATAATTTAGGATATTTATTAAATTTTATACTCACCCAAATTTAGTACTATGTTATAGAGAGATCTCTATGGAGGAGATCATGTGAAAATATTTTCTACATTTCCCAAAACATTTAATTATGGGATTATTAGGAACAACAATGTTGTGTAATTTCTTAAAAATGGGTAAATAAGTCATCCCAGACATCCATATACTTATTCTATTTTACTCTATCCTTGAATATACATTAAACACACCCCCAATTACATTTTTATCTATATCAACCCATTGCACCAATATTATGTTTCTATTGTCAAAAACACAACTTCATCCATCATTCACTATGATAATAGATAGCATTTATATAAAGAGGGGGTCCAATTATAATCATCTGGGATATCCACTTTCCCTCTATGATCATTATTGTATTCGACATTCTAGATAAACAATAATTGTAGGGATAATGGGAATATTTTTTTCTATTGCGATACATGTTGAATGAATCCTATAACTTAATTAACAAATATATTGATATTAATACATTAACTATTTTTATGATTTTAATTGATTTGAGGGTGATGGTCATGGAATCAATTTTATCGTACAAACCATCCACTAGATCATGATCAATGTATTCTAAATAAAATCTGTTAAAAGAATAAAATTAAAATATAATCAAATAAAAAGTTAATTAATCACTAATAAAAAGATACATGTGAAATATTTTTAGGAAACATGGTTTTTCTAGTATGTCTAGAGGTTGATTTATGAAGATAACAAATGGAATTAGTGGACTTTCCAATTCACTTTTTTAGAAATTCAATTGGCATGAATCATATTGTTGATACCACCAAAAATCCCTCATACATAACTCATAAAATCAACAATAAATTTTGATTTTTTCTAGTTCATAATATATACTCATACACAAATGAAAAAACTCAAAGAAAATACCAAAAAAAAATTTAAAATTTTTAGATGACTCACAAATAATTCCCATTAGTCTTTCATTTATTCATTTTTAATTATGATGTTAGTGAGTTAACCAAATTTGTATCCTCCTTGAGATGGAATAGTTACTCAGTATTATTTTTCCAAGACTAATACAATGCATTAATTGGCATTATTTTTGGGGATTTATTTGCATACTTTTAATAGTTAAAAAGATAAAAAAATGAAAACATACACTAAAATAAATAGGTCAATACATTTACACATTAACAATAAGATTTTATTAATTGTAAACAATTTCATGGATCAATATTTTATGATTATTTTGAGTGATCATGATGAATTATTTCATCTAATATATTTACCCTACGACATGATTTGAGAGATACCACAATTTTATTAAGGTAAAGGTCACTTCATGTCATCAAAGTACCTCAACCATATTCTAAATGTACAGAAAATAGAGAATGGATACATTTATAAAATGTATCATGGAAAAATTGGAATCAAGTTTCACTAAGGAAAATTTATATATAAATATTATATGTATGAAGGATTCGATCATGTATCAAGCATTAAATGAGGGAAAGGATTTATGAGATTGTTTTTAAGGCCCCATGTCTATATGCACATGAAATTGCTAGTGGGAATTTGAGTTTTGGAAGTTGACGGATGGGTCATTTTAATAATTAGGAATCGGAGTAGATTTATAAGGTTTTAAACATAAAAAAATTGTGTTCACAAATATGGTTTAAGGATAACAGGATATCTAGAGGGTATATGTGAATGCTGGAGGAGTGGATTATTTCCTAGGAAGATAAAATGTAAATACTTTGTCCATTAACTACATGAATTTTTCATTTATGCCATGAATATGATTCATGGGCTTTTTTGAGGTGTTTTAGCTAATGAACAATGAATATGGGGAGAACTGAGGGGAATTGGACTGAAAAAAAGGTTGTGACCACATAGTTCATGCATTGATGATGATATTTGTTTTTTTCATTTTATAATAGGGGTATTGACCCAAATTTCTTTTTCTTGAGGAAATCCTGTATGAGATGCTTAAGACTATACTTTCCCCTCACTTTTAACCTCTCAATGTGATCTAATTATTGGTTTGATAGGATAGAGGTTATCTTTAATATATTCATTCCCCTTATTTCTATATTTTCACCCGCTTTTCCATTAAATTTTCCTAATTACATTTTAGGGATTTTGATGATTTCATCCACAACATGGTGGAAATAACCCCATTAAAGGTGAATTTTTCTTAGACTATATATTGAAGAACATGAGACAATATTTTTATGCTATTGATCATCATTTGGATTAAGGTAAGCTTCTTCCCTAATTTATTTTGTTTTTCTGTTTAAATTAACCTTTTTGGTGAATAACTATGAATCATGTGACAAGTGGTTTTATTACCCTCATAGTTCTGGTTGAGGTTGTGGTGACAAATCAGTTATCAGTTATTTTTTTAGTGGTTATGATGTGTTGGATTAAATTAAATATTTTTTTACAATTGTTTATAAGGAAATTTTATGGTATATGATTCAGGGAAAGCGAATATATTATAATTAGATATTGGGGTGGACCTTGATTTGGACTCAGATATTCTTGGGTTGTAGATTTCGGCCTTTGGGATGTAAAATGGAATTTTTTAAGTATGGAATGTGAACCTTGTACATTCCCATTGATTTGATTGACATTTTATATCGATGAGGGATGTGGCATATACTCATTGGGTGATCATTATTAAACTGGTGAAATGGTATCATAGGTGATATAAGTTGTTTAATTTATTTAATAATTAAATTGAGGGAGTAATTTATGTAATATAACTTTATGTGATCTATACGTGGTGTTTGGGGACAATCATGGCCCCCAGACATAAGATTGTTTTTGGAGTCAGTAATGGTTAGGTGTTTAAAATAAATTTTTTAATCTCTGTGATGTCTGAATACATTATGACGTGTGAATGAACTAGATATTACTTAGTTTCCCTTGATTATTATTTTTTCCATCTATTTTATTAGGGGTGTAAAGTCATAAGTGGAATGAACCAAGTAGGTTATGTATTTTCCCTAGAGTAACCATAGAGAAGATTGGATAGTCAAGAGAGGTTGGATGAATGTATCACCTATGTATGAATAATGACATGAGATGGTCCATGAGATATCTCTTAAGACCATATCCTATGAGTCTTACACATGAGGCTCATGAGGCCGTGTTATGACTTTGATTCAACAAAGGAAAAAGACTTCCTTTATGGGGCTATCAATGCCTGAGTGACATAAATAAAGCTGAGGAACCCTTATAGGTTTACTCTATTATTCCTTGACCTAGGAGACCCCATTGAGTTACCTAGTCACTAATAAAACTTATGTGGGTTCATTTTGGGGGTTCGTACCAAGGATATTAGGTGTCACCATAGAAACTATACCAAACATGTGAACTTGAGGGGTTGTGGTAGTGGTGATGGGATTAAAAATGATTCAAACCCCTCTATTTTAAATATTATTTCACATCAATTTTTTATGCACTTATTGAGGCCCATACATATTTCATTGGACCCAAAGTATGGCCTTGATGCAACATGATGATAATTTTTCAGATTCCAAAAGGTTCTTCCAAGGATCCTACCCTGGACCTCATATGATACTGATGTCATATGATTTGGAATAATTGATGTCATCATGGATTCCTGATTTATATCTTGGGATCTAGTTGTTGTGATATGTATTTAAGTTTAAGTTTTTTGGGATTTGACTAAGGTTCTCCATGGGATTCCTTGTATTCCATATGTCCCTAGGATGCCTAACATATCTCACTAAAAAAGAACTAGTTACCAACAGTTTATTAGTTGTTTTTATATTATCTTATATTAAATATATTTGGTTTAAAAAATAATATGTTGGGGGTTTCATCGAACCACGACTATTTTTTAATAATTAGAGGTGGTTTCCATTTAACCCACATGAAATATTAAAAAAACACCCCTCCCCCACACAAAAACCAGTGTGCGACCTGACTATTACCCATATCCCTCCCCAATCCCTACGCGAACCTAACCTAAAACCCCCTACTTACCTCCATGTCCTCAGTGATGTCATTAAGCCTTCCTATAAACTCCCTCATCCCTCATTCAAGGAGACCAAGAACCCCACGACCTCGCTCCGACCACCTTTTCCTGGTGGGGACACAGCCCCCCTCCCTGCACATCCCTCTCCACGAAGGTTCCCCTCCCTAGAATCACAATGAACCCCCTCAAACCTTCCACTCCAAGGATCAGTCCCCCTACTAGACTCATAATATTTCATTGGTCGTTTTGTGTTGATTTAGTGTCTCATGTTGTGGAAGAGTTAGATCAGAGGTTTATTTTCTCAATTGTATAGTCCATTAAATTAATCAAAACTGACTTTAGGCCTCTTTAGTCAAAGAATTATATTACTAATGATATTATTATATTTTTATATAAATATATTTTTAATGGGAAACCAAGTTTATCTTTTATTCCATTGAATTTAAAGGTTTTTTATATGAAAACATGTATTTTAAATTTATTTTATAACTTCATGCACACCAAAAATCTGTAAAAATTGTAGAATGTATTTTATTATGTGTTTTAATGAATATAAATTTTTTTTTGGTTCTTAAAATAATTTTTAATGGATTCTAATGACATACAAGTGTGTGTATGGATTTTTAAGAACCAATTTTGTGTTACCTTGAATATAGATACTTTATGATGATTGGGTATTTGAGTTCTCAATGAAAATTTTATAAATAGGTTTCTCAAAATATATTTGACATTAAGGGGTGGAAAATTTCATAAATAGTATTGAAATTTAATCATAGAACATTCCCATTGATATATTTTGGAAATTGAAATGCTATGGCACATTGATTGCCCAATGGGGGTTTTTATATTGATTATAGTTCACATTGAAAGAGAAGGGGATTTTTCAGAAAGGGATTATAGAGGTGGGATAATATTTTATGATTAATGGTTATATATATAAATATATGATAATTGATGTTTGACCTCTATTTTATAAAATGATATGAAATTTCTAGAATTGTAGTGAATTTAGCCGCATATTTAAAATGACCTTAAATGGTATAATGAAGTATAACAACATATAACAACCTAAAACATCTATGATTTTCAGTTTTAGCAATCCAATAGTGTGTGATATCGAAATAATGTAGCATTTTAAATCATATTTTCAAAAGGATTCTCTTGGTATTTTTTAGAACATGGGAAATGGTTCAAACATTGATAAATGTAGCTAAATTTTTAATTGAAGGAACCCTATTTTGTTACAACACTACGGTAGAATACACCAATATATTTATTCCCAAAAAATAATGTCACCTACAAATAAAATATAAATGATTCATACATATTTATCAAATTAAATATAGTGGTTATCTTCCCACACATATTTCATTAAATATTAATTGTTTCAAGAATGTATTTCTCTTCAAATACCATGCTCTTGAGTCTTATTATAACTCATATAGATTTTTCCTTAATTTTGATTTTACATGTATGATTAAAATTTTTTATCTTTACATTTGAATGTATAGGTAGAATACGATACAATGCATATAGATAAAATTTTGATTAATTTACATTGAAACACGCCTCGGTATGCCATGGTATTGGATGATTTAATTGATTATGAAATTGTAAACCAATTAGTGAATGGTAGAATAAAATTACATTATAATGATTTTTAGTTCTAGAGATGGTTGAATAGAAATATTGTATATAAGAATTTGATATTTAAATTGTTTCTTGATAGATAAGTATTTTGGATTTGGCATAGTCAATCAAATTTTTTGGAAGGTCAAAAAATTAAAATATTTTCCATGAAATAAAAAGTGACCTAGAATATGATAATAAAGAATAAAATTTGATAAATAAAGATTTGGTTATTAAAAATTGAATTCCCATGATTTCAATAGATCAACATAACCTTCAGTTGATCCAGAGAATGTAAATATTAATGAGAACATCAATGATGACATGATATTTATGAATTAGTTGGAGATGTTCAATAAAAATTGTACTAAGTGTGTTAAAAGTATTAAAAGTTTATTTTCTAATGAATTTGAATCATATCATGTTACTTTGTAGAATTAATGAAAATTAAATTTCAATGATTTTAGAGTTTCTTCACGATGAATTTAGTGAATCAATGATCTCTGAATCATTATATTATATGAACAAGGTCTTCAACAATCATGGACATGATTATACGAAGATATATAGATTCCCCAAGGATTACATTATTTACTGAGGAGAAGAGTTTGATAATGAAGAATGCCCAAGAATTCAAATAGGAATTATAAATTCAATGAACAATAATGATATTATATATCAAGGAAATCCTAGGAAGAAAAAAAATAAGAAAACTCATGAAAATGTATTACATTTCTCTCCTCTAAGACAATTCTTGTAATGATTATTCATATCATCTAAGACTATATATGACATGAAGTTTAATTGTTAGGATAGTAATGATGCTTTGATTAGACATAAAAAATATTTAATATCCAAGATGATTTTATATTCTCTATATTAATATTTTTCTTAAAATACTTTTAATCTACGTTTGGGTTGGGCTTGTAATGGTTTTAACCCTTTTGTTAATTTATGTAAAAATCATAGATTTTGGCTATTCATTTTCATCCCCTGTAATATAACTCCATGGATGTGTATGATGAAGTCATAATTAATTATTTCAATGATTATTCCTATTAAAAAAATTCCTAGAAATGTCGTTGATGTATACCTTCAACATCAAATTAATGAATTTTGAGAATTGTGTTATGATGGAATGAAAATATTTGATGATTTGATGAGACAACTATTGAAAATGCATGATGCATTAATATGGAAAATTAGTTAATTTCTAGGAATACAAAATTTATCTAGTTGGGACAATCATATTGGTTTGGGTTATCCAGTTTGTAATTTTTATTTTAAACCTCAACAATTACCTCATAAAAGAAACTGTTTTTTATGTGTCTTCTTCGATTTCATGACAATTATAATAAATTAAATTTTAATAAGACATGAATCAATGAAGATATTGAAATTATAAAATCACCAAAGGTGTTATATGGTTTAAAAAATGTGACAATTAATGATTATCACTAAATAATTTTAGAAATATATTTAGTTTAAAGAATGGGGGAAAGGGTTTGAGGTAGAATATCTGATGAAGTTAGAAAACTAAAATTGAAGGAAAAGAATATATTTTTTTGAAATACCTTATTTGGAGTCAAATTTGATATGTCATAATCATTTTTTAATCCATATTGAATATAAATTCTATGATAATGTAATTTTTTTCATTGATTAATGAGAAAGGAAAATAAATGGATCACATTAATGCTTGTAATTATTTTGATTCAATGAATATAAAGCATGGTTTGTTGGAAAATGAGTATGGCAGGTATCTATTGGCTATTTATAAAAATTAATATCACAAGAAATGCATATTACTCCGAACATTAAGGAATGTAAATTTCCCAAATAGATATTCAAGTAACATAAAATGGTGTGTTAACATGAAAATAGAATGTTATATGGATTGAAAATTCATGAATCATATATTTTGATGGAGTATTTTTTGTTGGTGGATTTGGGTAAAAATTTTCATGAAAAAGTAACTACGGTTCTAGTTTTGTTTTTACCTTTCTTAGATAGATTTTAAGAATAAATATAAATCCAACCGATCATAGTAAACTTCATGAAATTTTTTTTCGAAACTATTTCATTTGGATATGTTATTTCCCCATTAATTTTTTATAATCACGATTAATTTTACTATTAATTTGGTTTAAGAAGATAATATTTTGGGATAGGTATAATATCGATCGATATATCCAATAGAGTGGTAGGTTGACATGTTTTTTATTTTCATCGGAAAATATTATTTTTTCAAATCATGGTCTAAATTTATTTAACATGATTCTTATTTTTTCCACCAGGTAATTAGGTCATTCAAAATAATATGTGAGTAATAAAGAGTAAACGTAAGGCAATATTTATGAAAGATAAATAGATAAAGTGTTATTGACCTTATGTTCTAGTTATTTCTATTGGACTGAGACTATATTCAATCATTCTGGACGTACTGGTGACATCTATAATAATTATGATTATGAAATTTAGTCATTGGTATTTCCAACGATTTTACTTCCACTTAGAAAGGGTTCAAATTTTAAAATGATTGAATTAGATTTTCTAAAAGAACATTGAGAGGTGCTACTCAATAGTTTTATTTCAGATCTATTTAGTGGTGAATTGATACTAATATTAGTAAGCCGAAAAAGGGGTCATGCTCTAAATGATATGGAATTAACAAAATCTGTTAATAAGGAGCTTGCTGAATGGTTTTCCTATCGTGAATGTATATACTCATATTGATATTATTGGAGTGTATTTATTTTGTCTATGTTAAAAGTAAAAACTCATATCTATTTGTCCAGATAAGGAATATTGACAATCATGACGAAATATCGAATGATTTGAATTTTTTGGATCGAGGTCCTCTAAGGTAGTCTATTAGATTTGATGCATACAATATTAATGGATTTAGGATCCATATAATTTATTGTGATGAAGACATCCAAACTCATAATATTGGTGTATTTAAATTTGATGAGGTGTGGTACTCTGGGAATTGGAATGATTTAATTGAATTTAACTATCATTTTAAATTTTTTATTTTCTTATACAATTTATAGTTGGTCAACATCGATAGGGGTATAATGAGAGACTCATTACATTTTACTTATATCAATATCTCCCATTTGATAGATAATAGGGATCATGAAAATTATAATCCATTTATCTTGGCTTTATTAGAGAAGATGGTTTATTATGTGGATGATGAAATTCATGATGTTTAGAGTATTGTTGTAAACATAAAGTAGAGTTACTTATATGATATGAGAGATGAAGATCAATTGATAATTTCTGAAAATGAACCTCATCAACCAAAAAACATTGAATAGTATTACCATAAAATATTAAAATAATATAACATGTAAGAGAGGATGAAAATAAAGGACACTTCATAATGTAGGATTATAACAATGAATATAATTAATATGAATATAATTGAATGTATAAATTGGTAATTGGAATATATTACAATTTCACATTGATAAATTTTTCATAAATATATAAATTATTATATTTTTTTTGTAAAAAAACATTTAGACTTTCATTTTCTACAAATTTATTATACCTTAACCATTGGAAAAGCATGACTTTCAAAAGAAAAATATTCAGGATATTATCCTATTAGAATCTCAGAGCACGCCACCACTACCATCATCTTATAGGGATCGAATTCATCCTATTCTACCAAATATTTATATTGAGATAGTGATATTGGGAGAATATGTTGGTGGATTATTGGTCATTGTGGTTGCGAGATGGTGTGCTTTCCCATCAACATCTCCCATGTTATTTTTATTATTTTTTTATAAAACACAAGCTCTAATAGAATAAAAAATCACCACTATGTTTCCAAATAACAACCCATAAAAAAACAATTGATCAACTATAAAAATATCCTCTAAATGATTGTTGTCCATTAAAACCCTTATAGTTTATTGAACAACCGTTAAATAATTTATTGTCATCTTAAACCACTGCTAGTAGTAAGATAACCAACACATAGACTAGATTTATTTGTAGTGAACCTCCTATAACAATGTTGGGAACCCAATTCATTTGATTATAGAATGCAGTGCAAGAATGATGCATACCATGCATGAGGTGTTGTGTAACGTGACATGGCATGATGGGCAGTGTGAATATATAGGTAGTGAAACAGTGCACCACTAGGTAGGGTGTGCTAAATCATTATTTTTATTAATAATATATTAGTTATAGAAATATAATTTTAAAAAATTTAATCATTACACATGTTGTCATAGTAATAAAACCACATATTTATTAAATAAATATAGGCATAGATGTCACGTTAATCCAAGTTACGGTTTGCCTATGATTTCCATAAACACGTTTTTAGTGTTTAAAAAAATTAAAGATTAATGATAAAAACAAGAAAAATGACATTTTATTGATTTTAAATCATGGGATAACCACCATCTAATTATTTGTGACATGTACAGGAAAACAACATGTTTATTTTAACACACAGTGTGCTCGAAATGACACAATATGAAATTTTAAAAGATATAAATGTTTTAGAAGCATGCATTGGAGGGTCAAATCTAAGAAAAGGATATTGGATTTCCCTTAAATTAGATGACAGTGACTATATAATTAATTTTCAAATATATGAACCGATTACATGTCATTCTAAATGACATTTTCATGATTTTTTCTATAAAATCATTTTAACGGTTTTAAAACACTAAATCATGCGTGGAACTGTAAAAAATATATAAAATTGCATCAAATTCATGTGAAAAAATTATAAAACCACCAATGAGTTATTTTTATGTGTACTCATAGATATCACCTCAATACGATGTGAAGTGTGGTCGAAATGACATAACAACAACTTTTAAAGGTACAAAATCCTTTAAAAACAAGGGATGACAAGTTAAGACTCATAAAACATTGTCGAACAACCATGAAATCAGGTTAAAAATATGATATATTTAAATTTGAATTGTTGGAACTAATGTCATGTCATTCTGAATGATGGGTTGCATGTTGCTGTCATAAGCACATTTTTAGTGTTTTAAAACACAAAAACATGGGCAGAATAGTCAAAACCATCTAAAATGATCATATATTGATGTGGAATCTATGGAAAACAACATATGTGTTGTTTTAATTGTGTATTCATTGACAGAAGTACACTTTTTTGTGTGGTGTGGTCGAGTTGACTAAGTAACCACATCTTAAAGGTACAAAATCCATTAAATACTAGTGTTGGGGGTGAAGTCCAGAAAATGACATCATAATTCCCTAAAACCCAGCAAAAACTGTATATTTAGTTTTGAAATGTTGGAACCATCAACACATGATTCCGAATAGCAGTTTTCCCATTATGGTCGGAAACATGTTTTTAATGTTTTAAAAAACTAAAACATGTGTGGAAAGGTTAAAACAGTAGAAAACAACCTAATATTGATGGGAAATCGTTGGAAAACCAAAAATGATTTATTTTTTATGCATACACATAGAGAAAATCTCAATCTAATGTGTTGTGTGATCAAAATGTCTAAGTAACAACTTTTTTAATGGTAAAAAACCATTAAAAACAATTCTCATGGGGTCAAAACTAGGAAACAAATTTCATATTGACTTGAAATTTGGAAAAATTGACCTTATATTTAATTATGAAATATAGGAACTAGTGGCACATCTTTCTGAAGGATGATTTTCCCATTATGGACATAAACATGTTGTTAGTGTTTTAAAAAACAGAAACGTGCAAGGAATGCTCAAAATCATAGAAAATACCATATATTTAAAGAAAATAATTTTAAAACAACCAATAATTTAATTTGGATGTGTATGTATAGACAACACATCAATATGATGTGCAGTGTGGTTGGAATAACATAGTAACCACTAATTAAATGTATAAAAACCATTTAAAAACAAGTTTTGGGGGGTAAAAACCCAGAAAAAATGTTTTATTAACCTAAAATAAAGGTAAAATGTCATTATATATAATTTTAAAATGTAGGAATCCAATACACATCATTTGACATGATAATTTCCACTTAAGGGCCATAAAATTGTATTTAGTGTTAAAAAACTCTAAAACATGTGTGTAAGAGTCTAAAACATAGAAAACAACTACAGATTGATGTAAAAACATAGGAAAACCATGGATGTTATATGTTTTTGTGTGCATATGGAAAATTTCTCAATATAACGTGTAGTGTGGTCATAATGACTCATTAACAACTCTTAAAGGTACAAAACATTTAAAAATTGTTATTGGATGGGTCAAAACATGGAAAATGACATCATATTACTCTGAAATTAGTGAAAAACAGCCGTATATTTAATTATGAAATGTAGGAACCAATTTAATTTCATTCTAATTGAAATTATTCATGATATGAAAAAAACGCATTTTTAGTATTTTAAAACACTAAAATGTATATGGAATGGTCAAATGCATAAAAAATGAACAAATATTGATGTCAAATCATTGAAAAACAACTAAAAAGTTATTTTTGAAATATAAGACATGATGTGAAGTTAAAATACATAAAATTTATTCTTTAATTAAATTTCAAGCACATCACATGTTTCCTTAAAAATAAATTTGAATATTTCACAATTGGAATTTCTGGTAACTACGACGGTACATTTGCAAATGATTATCATCACAAATGAATTATTTGATGTGTTTCCATCTCAAATATCTTGCCATGGAAGAAGGCATCACAAATATAATTATTTTTTATTATCCATCACAGAACCCATTGTTTGTGATAAATTTAATGCCCATCACAAAAAATACTGAAATATTATTCTGACCCCTTTGTCGATGATATATTAAAAATATCATTTTATGACGGATAGATAATCTATAGCAAATAACATACTTATTAAAAAATAAAAAATAAAAAATAAATAAATAAATAAATTCAAAATAAATAATAAAAATATATATAAATCATTAAAAAATTAAAAAATATAAAATACACAAAAAATTAATACATCATTTCAAATATAATATGCCTATCATAACAAATTACAAAATAGTAATAAAATCATCTGAAATAAAAAACTGGAACTAGGTGTTAGAGGATCACTCAATGGACAAGGCGGAGGAAACCCCATACCAACGTTATGTGCAAGTCATTGTGTATACTGTATAATCTCCTCATCTCTCAGACGTACCTTCTCATGATACTCCTCCCCCTACATCTGCATTTGTTATATCATCTCATCGTAAGCTCTCAACCTATCCTCATAACATACAATGGATGATTGTGTCAATGAATAATCTTCATGATCCCCCTTTTCACTCACTTCTGACATCGTAAAAGTACCATAATAATTTGTTGGCTTTATTTGAGAACTAATACTAATCTCTTGATCTTTCTCCACACCCTACTAAGTCACCTATATCGAATCCCCCTCATTGAAACCGAAATCAATAGGGACATCTTTTTCAATATCATCTTGATAATCTCATGAATGAGATTTCACAACCTCATATGTTTCCTTTAAATATAATTACAAACTTGAATGAATATAAAATTACTATTGATGATGTTGTTCAACAAAATCACTAACCTCAATACGGTGTTGTCATTTCCCTATAACTTCTCCTATAAAGAGATCAGAATACATCTTCTTATAAACATGGAACTCTATTATATAGGGGTTAATATTATTCTGTATAATATAAAAAACATGTTATAGTTAATATAAATATACATTAATAAATAATATCACCTACCATATGTCATCGATGTATGACAAATATATGACTCAAAATCCTTTTGGTGACCTCTTTCCTCCCTCGGCTCTAACATCCAGCTAATGATCTCCTCTAAAAAGTATCTCATATCCAGAAGGAGCTCAACCATTCCCACACATGAGCTGATATATAGTAGGGACGATGTGAGACACATGACTGATCGAAGATGGTAGAACACTCTTTAATTATTGCTTACATTCAGATGTTATTTTGAAACTGAAATAGCACTCACGTAGACGTGTATCCCATGCATATTGGGTTGGACCACTATGACTATCAAAAATCAGAGAAATAAAATTCTACCAGAAAAATGATAGTAATTAAAAAAAATTAAAAAAAGAATATATTATTTAATAACATATAGTATAGTATCTGGTCACACATGGGGATGGGTACTAGGTTCCAGGACACCCATGTCTTGTAAAAATAATTTCTCGAAATCAAACAAGCCAGGCTAATAGGTAAATTCAAAAAACTATGAAAATTCAAACAAATATACAATCAAAAAAATATTTTCAAAATTAATACACTTATGTAATATAAGATAAATTTATTATTAAACAGTTTAATATACCTTTGTAAATGAGGATCAAAATCAACAGATGGTCATCTTTCCATAATATGATCTAGAATTTGTAATCAAGTAGGATCGTGCCCCCTCCTAATAGGCGCACCAGCCTAAGGAGGAGAAGATGAATCAAGATCAACATTAGGAAGTATATCATCAGTAAGAGAATGCAATAAATCGTCAGGAGGATCATCTACATCCATCGGGAAAAATATTCTCACTAGTAAGAGATTGTTAATGAAAATATGAAATTTAAAAAACTAATGGATGTCAAAATTAAAAAATGGTACATGTAACATATTGTTAGTAAAAATGTCAAATTTATAAAACTAATAAAAATCAAAATATGATAATTACCTTTAAAAAAGTATTGAATGTAATACATCAATCTTCATCTTCATCACTACTTTCGTCAACATCAATGTCTTCAATGTCATCTTCCTCGTTGTCAATATCCATATGAATTTTAATTTCATCATCTCTTATTACTTAATAAACATTATACATATCATCATCCTTTTATTGAGGGGTTTCATCATCGATATTTATATCCATTAGGGTAAAAGATATATTTTGGGATGTTTCTTGAAATATTTTTAAATTCTTTAATTCTACAGAACCAATTTCATTTTCAATAAACTAATTATCACCTGATTTTATTTCTATCACTCCATAAATCCATCAAATATCTCAAAATATCACATTAATATTTATAGTAAACTTGATGTGATTAATGTTCTAACATAAATGGTTCATTTGATGGAAGAAGACTATTATATTTAATCTCAACGACTCCATGTAGTGGATGAACTCACAACCCCTAATTAGTATCAAACCAATTTAATTTGAACATTGTAACATAACTTGGTCCCAGATAACATTACTCAATTATTTTATCATTCATACCATAAATGTCAAAATCACATTCCTTATTATTGTATCCCTTAAAATGAACACCACTATTCATTTATTTCTTTGAGTTACTATATACACATGTATGGACTTAAAATCCATTAACCACATACGCATTATAAAATTTTACCAATTTTTTATGGAAGGTTTTTGAGAACACATAATCGACTGTCAATTTTAATTTCATGTTGTGTTTCTTATAAATAATAAAAAATATTAATAATATATATCATTGAAATATTGATTTATTATTTCATCAAATGAAACAAAACATACATGTCTTTAAAACCAATATGAAAAATTCTATTACAGACATTCCTCAAGAGTTGAAAATGTAATTTTTAGAAGATTATTTTTGATATAGTCATCATATAGTCTTCAAAAAATTTAATTTAAAAAAATATATCATTGATAAATAGTTGAAAAGTAATAAAAAATTAGTACTTCACAAATCGTTTCATTTCTTCACAATTCAGCAGAACATAAGTATGATCTCTATATAGTTCATCATCTATTTTCCATCGTTAGTGATAAATATAAAAACCAAGACGAGTCTATTAAAAAATTGAAAACTAATGGTCTGTGACATCGTCATCATTGGTCTCATTGTGACCCATCTGATTATGTATTGAAGGATATCCTGAGAGAAAATAATAAGACCATAAATTTTAAAATTTCTCTTACAAGTATGATTTCTCAATTGATACTTCAACCATTTATTTGTTAAATACATTATTATGTAATTTTTAAGTACATATTTCAAACAGATACATCTACAAAAATTGTAACATCCCACCACATTTAGCTTGATATGGAAAATGCAACATTAAATGTTCTGTGGAATAAAATAAATTCAGTGGGAATATTTTCTCCAATTTACATATATTTAAAACAACATTTTTTGAGGAAATTCAATGCAGTATAATCTAATGTTGCAAATAAATATATCAAAATAAATTATATTTTGGTCAAAACATCCCATCGTGAAGAATTAAATAACCATCTAGGACAAAAAAAGTAATATCTTTCAATTATGACAAGAACGTAATGTCTTTTTAACACAATAATAATCTCATTTCTTACACGACGAGAAAAATTAGAAGCATAACCATCTGGTAACCTCGAATATCAAATCCATTGACAAGAATTATAAATAGTTTTCTTTAATATGCGACTAAGCTGCTTTTAGCTTCACTAATTTTCATGGTATCTCATCTTCAAATAATTTTTTTTAAGATGTCTAAAAATCTACAGAAGATCTAACCATGCCTTTACATTATCATTGGTCTTACCTGGTGAGTCTAAGACTGTATATAACATGTCATAAAAATCATTCTTCTTAATATGCATTACATATTACAGGTGACAAACCAACAAATCGGACCAGGATGGACGGTCCCAAAAAATACTCTGCTTTATCCAATTATGATCCATCCCAAAATGATTTATCTTTTTCTCATTTATAGTTGGTCCAAAAGTGATAATAGGTAATGATAAGATAATAGATTTCACCTGATTACCTGAGATCACTCTTGGGGGTGTGTCAATTCCAATTCGACCTTTTTTAAAAAATAATTTGATTTCGTCCAAAAGGGTGATCCGCATGAAGAAATATCATATGACATTGAAAATAACTACCTTTATCCCATTAAAAATCATAAATGCATTTTCTCATTCATGATGTATGAATATGATTTTTGACCCAGTGTTCTCCATTTAGATAATATACCATTCTCTAGAGAGTCACTGATCATCTATATTAATTAAACCATTGTTATAAAATTTGATTAGCAGTTATATCAAATGTAGTGACACCATTTTTTAATAATAAAATTGACTCAACATTTAGTGGTTTTAAGTAAACTTCAATATTTTTTGTTTTATGTCCAAGAAATAACAGCGCCAAATATATATATGGTTCCTTCATCAACATTCATGGAGGAATTTTTTAAGGAGTAACTAAAATAGGAAAACAAGAATATTGATTGTGGTATACACTAAATGGACAACAACATCAGAAAAATGGAACTACTATATGTTTTGAGATTCTACAGAAAAATAAGGATGTGTCTGATTAAAATTTTTTAATGAGTCACCATCACATGGATGATTTAAGATTTCTGTAATAAAAATATTGTATTTATAAAATGTCATAAATATATATTTTTTGTGAGACAATAATAAATTATGTAAAAGAGGTGTAATTAGAAAATATCTCAAATGTTCCATAAGAACTATAGACATTCATTGTTTTCACACATTAGACCTCGATTCTCCACATATTGTATAATTAACCAAAGATTCATGTTCACTATAATATAAGATGAATTAATTTGAACATACAAGGATCTTCAGATAAAAAAGAACCAAATTTTGAACAAACATTTTACTTTCATAGAAACATGCAGGTATGTATTTTCGTCATGAAAAAATGACTTAACTAAATAAAAAATTTGTTCGAACAACTTTTAGACATTCCAAAACCAGATTTAATATCTATAAATATTATATGAGCTTTATGTTTTCTCATCTAGCTTCTCATATGTAAGGCCTCCCCAATGGATTGCAATAAATACGAAAACTGAGAAGGTCTAGATTCAGGATTTGGAATGCGATTCTAAGTTGTTGTTTTAGGAATAGATGGGCCAGCTAAGTCCTGTATTGTATTCTGAAATGATGGATCTGGAACCAAAAAAATTGTATTTTATACCAATCTTTGTTCACCATGTTGTTACTAAGATATAAAATAATTATAAAAATAAGAAAACAATAGTTTTAGTCCACCATTTTTAAATGTTTCATCTTTCCTAAGACCACATTTCTTACACATACATTTATTCAATCATTTAGAAAAAAATGTCAATTTGATTATGTATATGATATATAGGCTTCAACACCTTCATTGTAAACAGGATTTAAAATATATTCGTTTTTATTTTTTAGATTAATTATCGAATAACAATAATGTAATAGATAATTGGATCTGCTTCTAGAGTCCATAGTTATCTAAAAAATAACAAAAAACAAATATTTCAAATCTCTTTAACTAATAGAAAATAATTATTATATTTTGACACCTTGAAATATTCTATATGGAATATGATCAGAGTGAAGCATTGTGATAGCACTAGATTACGGGGCCCAAATAGGCTTGACATAGATAATATAAATATATAAGATATATTACATAAGATACATGCTATTTTTGAAAAAAATTAGAATATCTCTTGAACTTTGTCTCATATATGACATACTCAATTTTGTAAGTCACAATATTTTTTATATTTTTTATGATTATTTTTTACAAATTTTTATTATGATTTACTAATCCTCAGTAATATTAGAAATTTTTAAATAAAATTAACTCAATGAATCATAAATATTAGATATTATTAATATTAATAATATGATTTTAATAATTAATTTTTTTAATGAATTTTTAATAAGTATTATAATTATTATATGTTTTTTAAAAATTATTACAAAAAAATATCATAATTATAATTAACTATGTTTTTATAGAATAACACATATATTTTTTTTTAATTTTTTCATTAAACCAAATTGTAACGTTTTTTCAAAATAAAAAATTCTTATAAATAACATTTTGTTAAAATGTTTACTTTAAATTAATTTTCTCATCTTTCTTAAAAAAACTCATTTATATTTATTTCATACATTATATATATAACTCATAATCAAATATATTTACAACAAATAAAATTTTAACGTTTTTTCAATGAAATGATCATATCAAATCAATATATATACATACATGCACACACACAAAACTTTTTATATATTTCATTATTTTTTGAAATTATTCATATTTTTTTAGTTAACATTTTATTTTACTAATTATTATTAATATTAGGTAAAAAATTATGTATATATATTTATGTTTAATGATTTCTAAATTAAGAAAAATAATCCACAAATATTCTAACACATTTCATTAAACCAATATACATATTAAATTAATTTATACATAGATATATATCGTCTTAAATATTTATTATATGATAATAATATTTACTAATTAATTAGTAATTATTTTAAATTATGTAATAATTATTATTAATTATTTAAATTATTTTAAAATTATTTATAATTATTATATCCATGCATATCATGATTTCATAATTAACATAAATACAAAAAAAATATATTATGAAATATTTTAAAATATATATATATATATATGAAATATATATATATATATATATATATATTAAACCTTATAAATATTTTTAAAATATTCTTATATACATAATGAGATGTTAATATATATATATATATATATATTGTAACACCCCATGATTTCGTAATACGTTATCTCATTAATGTAATTCAATAGCTTGCGCTACACGCAACACTGAGTTCGAGCGCACCACAACATACCAAACTAGCCATTCAAAAAGTTGTTATGAATATTATTGACATCATTTTGAATATTATATAATATATATACTTTTTACACCCATATTATGTGTTTCTTATACATAATATGAGAACAATTTCAATTTTCCAGATGAAAGAAGTATTTTTCAAAAATGAAATTTTACCACTTACTGATGGTGAAATTGTTTATAAATGAAATATATGACACTTTATTATAAAATTTGTAAAAATAAAATTATTATTTATAATTGTTACATAAATATTTAGATTGAATTAATATTTGGTGTTTTTCTAATAACTTTCATACATTGATGAATAATGAATAATGATACATTTTAATTGAAAACAACTTTTTTAATAGAAATAATTTATAATGTTAAATTATACATTTTAATGGTTTTGAAGTATAATTAGATTGTATTTTTACAATTTAATAATATTGGGGACATTATAAGTAATTTTAAATTTAAACACATGTCAATCTTTTGATAGTTTTTACTTTTTTAAAAAATCCAATTTTGGTTTTAACAATTGGAATTAATACTAAATTAATAAATGCAACATCTATGATTTTAATTTGGTAAAATAGACTTCCTTTTTGAATACGGAACACCAAAATTATCTTAGGTTGATTTTTTGGTATTTTTATAATAAGTTTCGATTTTTTTAATGAATAGTGAAAACACTACGTTTTTGTGTTAAATTGACTTTTTAATTAAATAAGTATTTACTTTTGGAATCATTTTAATTAAAAATAGATAAATAATAAATATATTAGTTCAATTTAGTTAATTGGATTCATTTTATAAAAAAATTAGATGTATAAAATTTTATTGAATTTTTTAACTTCTTTTACCCCCAACTTCTAGGCACGTTTGAAAATTTGCATAAAACCTAATTTTACTTCATCTGTGAGTTGAATTTAAAAAACTTCGTGAGACAAGGTTGACATCAAAAAGTAAATTGTGGTTCAATAAGATGAATATAATTTTCCGTGAATGGTAACTTTAGACTTTTATTTACCATGGTTTAAATTAAATTGGGTAATTAACAGTAAAGATAATATTATAATTAACCTAACACATGTCATAATTCTATTGGATAAGAGTAATTCTACTGAAAAACCCCTTAGGAATAATATATTATCCTTTCTGGACAACATGGATTACATTATTACATTTATCAACATTTTATTTAAAGAATTGTTAAAAGAGTTAAATTTAATGTTTAATAACTAAACCATTTTTAATATAGCGTTATACACAATATAAATTTGACTATAAATATTCATTATAAAGATAAAAATTTTTCCTATATAATGGTATTTTATTTATAATTTTTAGATATTAAATAATTTAATTTATTTTTGACAAAATGATGATGTAGTAATTACCTTTTTAATGAAGGAATCAAATAAATGTTATTATAAATATTCAAATAAAAAAATTCAATGTTGTTATGACATCCAAGAATTTTATTGGGGAATATGATATGTTAGGGTTTATTAAATGTATATTTTTTGAAGTAATCATGTTCTGAAAACTATCAAAAATACCATATATGAAATAGTGTCAAAATTTACATAAATGAGTTTTTAAAAATAATTATATTATTTAATTATATAATATTTCTAAAAATAAAAAGTTCTGACAAAGGGCTTAAAAAATATTATATATGTCATTATTTAACCACCTCTGGTTCTCTTGGATTTTTAGAGCATGTTCATTAACCATATAGTGAAAGAATAAAGAATACACGGTAAATGTAAACCTATTTAACTTATAGTTAAATATAAAAGATAAATTTAATATGGTAACCTTAAATTGTCTAAAACCTATTGGTTTAGAGTATTTTGACCCATACCCAAAATAGATTTTAAATAAATAAATTTGGATCCATTAGAAACTGAAAATGATTTTATAATAAAATAATATATTTAAATTTTCCTAAAGTGACCCTCACCTCTCTTATAAAAGGGTACTTCACCATCACTTAATTTCACACCTCCAAAGCTATTTGGATTGATAAAAAGCCTGCCCAAAAATCCTCCCAAATTCTATCACATAAACCTGGAGTCCATACTTTGACCAGAAATCCAACCTATGGTGCCCTTTGGATCTACTCAAATGGAAACACCTGAAGAAGAGGTAATAATTTCACCACCCTCTTTCTGGTTCTTTTCTTCGTCCACATCCTCTTTTTTTCTTCCATAAAAAAATAATAACTCCAGTACCTCCTACATAATGTGATGTTATTATAAAGATGTTACAGCCATATTCATTTTTCTATCTATCCTGTAAATGACAAAGTCAACATACGTACATACCTACGGCTAACCGTCTCCTTGTCTTGGTGTAGTTTTTTATTCAAACACATCATTATTTGGATGGGTATAATAATGAGTATAACTGATATAAATAATAAATATAACATGTTAATTATTTTTTATATATGATTAACCATCCAATTATATACTATTTTACCATCAATGTAATGATATTGTCGGTCGTGCATACGTACAGATTACCATCTCCACGACATGATGAGATTCATTTCCACATTCACGATTCAATGATGATTATAAAAATATATATTATTAATAAGTATGTAATAAATATCCTAATAATGATATTTAATATATATATTAATATATGTACTAACATATATATTATTCATTTACTTCCACTCAATTCGATATGCAGACGGAAACTGCGTTTATGCGTACGTACTACCTATCGTCTCCATAAATGGTGTTTTCCATTTCAAATGTATATCTATTATAAATATTTATATTCTAAATATATAAGATATATAAATAATTTTTTTTCCAACACTTTCTCTGTGGCGCACGCGTCTGTATCGTTCGAGGATGAAAGAAACGGTTTTTTTGGTTTCCCCACATTCCCACTTTCCAAAGGGGAGCGACTTCCGCTCCTTATTTAGGGACATCTATTATTTGATCGAAAGAAGATGATGGAGTGTCAGTTCTTCATTCATTGGATTACTTCTTAGAACTCATCACCTATTTCAGGTCTTCCTCATAGACTTAAGACACTGTTTGTGAAACCTTTCCCGACACCATATCTTCATGAACACTAGTTAATTACACTACTTCTGTAAGGAAATTCCTAGGGGTTCGGTTAGGGAAACAACCTTCGGTTAGGAGAGTAGTCACGCTGGGCATCACTGACATGTCTGGATGTTGCAGATTGGTGTGTCTGTCTTCTATCCCTTATTATAGGGCATCTCGAGGGCGCAGAAGCCCGAGGCATCACACATCGAACGCGGGGAATCATATGCCATGGGCATGAATCTGAGGTTTTCCTCTGCTTTCAATGTTTAAAACAGCGTATGCCGCATGTTTAGCGTCCATCAGAGATGGATCAGACTGATCAGAACACTAACTAGAGTGGATCAGATGGAGGAACCCCCTAGAGGGAACACTGATATTGGGGCCAATGTGTGGGCGGCCTCCCGAATGCTGTCAAACGGAACGGGGAATGGAATGGAATGATTCCACCAAGATGTGGCGTCCCAGGTAAGAATCACGATGGTTGATGGTTGGTTTTGTGAAAGGTATGGGGAATGGGATGGAACCATCCTGAGGATGACGATGGTTTTGGGCTTCATCCTCGAAGATACTTCCTACATATCCTCGCGGAAAAGAATCAAAGTCCATGTAGTTTGTATGATTAAGGCATGGGGCTTACGCTCTGGTATTCCCATGGTGATGGTGAACTGACATGAATAGGGTCGAAAAGACTAGGTGGTGGTGGGCTTCAACCTCAGGGAGGCTTCTTACGTACCATGCCTTGGAATGAATCAAAGACCACGTAGTTCAGGATGCGGTGGGGCTTACACTCTAGGTTGCCCGTGGTATTGGTGGTGGTGGGATTGAACCTCAGGGAGACTTCCTACGTACCATGACTTGGCATGGATCAAAGACCACGTAGTTCAAAAAGGGGCATGTCAGAGAACAGATGTAAAGATGGACCCAGGGTCTGATGGGTGTTGGGTATGAACCTCATGGAGGCTTCCTAGGTACCCTACGTTGGAAAGGATCAAAGACCACATAGTTCCGGAAGGGGCGTGTCAATAAAATTATGTGAAGATGGACCTGGGGACCAATGTGTGTTGGGATTGAACCTCATGGTGGTTTCCTACGTACCCTGCCTTGGCAAGGATCAATGACCACATAGTTCAGGTGGCGTCTGCGAACTGATGGGAAGGTGGACCTGGGGTCCAATGGTTGTCGGGTATGAACGTCATGGAGGCTTCCAACATACCCTACCTTAGCAAGGATCAAAGGCCACATAGTTCAGGTGGTGGCATGGGGCTTACACTCTAGGTTGCCCACGGTGTTGATGAACCGACGAGAATGGGGTCGGAATGACCGGGTGGTGCTAGGAATGAATCTCAGGGAGGCTTCCTACGTACCATGCCTTGGCATGGATCAAAGACAACATAGTTCAGGTTGTTGTGGGGCTTACACTCTAGGCTTCCCATGGTGGTGGTGGTGGTGGTCTTGAACCTCAGGGAGGCCTCCTACTTACCATGCTTTGGAATGGATCAAAGACCACATTGTTCAGAATGGGGCGTGCCGACAAACCAACGTAAAGATGGACCTATGGTCCGATGGGTGCAGGGCTTGAAACTTGTGGGGGATTCTTATGTATCCTGCCTTGGCAAAGATCAAAGATCACGTAGTTGAAGAAGGGGCGTGTCGGCGAACAGATGTTAAGATGGACCTAGGGTCTAATGGGTGTTGAGCTTGAACCTCATGGTGGCTTCCTACATACCTTGCCTTTGCAAGGATCAAAGACCATGTAGTTCAGGTGGTGTCGGTGAACCGACATGAAGAAGGAAATGGGGTCTAATGGTTGTTGGGCTTGAACCTCATGGAGGCTTCCTACATACCCAGCCTTAGAAAGGATCAAAGAACACATAGTTTAGGTGGTGGAATGGGGATTACAGTCTATGTTTCCCATGGTGTTGGTGATCCGACGTGAATGGGGTCAAAAATACCAGGTGGTTGTGGGCTTGAACCTCAGGGAGGCTTCCTACATACCATGGCATGGCAGAGATCAAAGACCACATAGTTCAGGATGGTTCAGGGCTTACACTCTATGCTACCCATGGTGTTGATGTCAGGGTCGGTGCCTAGTCTAAGACCACGTGGGTCGTGGTAATTGTGAGAAACAAGATGCTGAAGAAACATGACGATCACATCACGAAAGGTGCGTCCATGGGATTTGGAGTGGGGCTTACACATGGAGAGGCCCAAGGAGAGAATGATTGGGACTTACCCTAGGATGGAGTTTCATGGTGACAAAGTACAGTGGGAGAGCGATTGGGTACCGAAGAAAGGAGGAGCACTGTTTCCCACCATGCCCTTCGCTGACCCTGGGGATCGATGATGAAAGGAGTAGCTTGGATACTACATCCGACAAGAAAAGATAGGGGCTTGCACCAAGGGGGCTGGCCTTTTCCCGTGGAAAAATGCCACACCGATAAAGCGGATATCATCCCCTGTGAGGGGTGATCACATCCCCGTGAAGACGAGTGGGCATGGATAATGTCTATGGTGGGGGACCCTGCATGCGAGGCATAGGGAGAGGTCTAAATTTAACGTTATGTGCTGAGGATGATGTTTCTTGGAAGTTTAACGTCATACAGCTCGGATGAGGTGGGTTCACTCCGCACCCCTAGGACTTACATAACTAGTACCCTCTGCTCCTTGGTGTAGAGAGTGGACAGGAAAATTCATGGTGAGGTGGTGTCACAGTGTGAACCATCGAGGGGCCCACGTTAGCATGGATATGCGAAGAAGCAATAGCCATTAGTGTGCCTATGCTATGAATCATGAGGCGAAGCAACGCAATGGGCAATATCAACCATGGGACTTTGAGGTCACATCATGCAAACTTGGAGGGTCACATGGGAAAAGGAATTCCCAAGTAGAGGAGTTCATAGGCAGGGGCCTTGTGAAGCTCTCTTGCTCTGCATGGTGGAGGGAAATTGGGAAGGGGTGTGCTTCTCGAAGTGGGGAGCCTTAGCCTAAGCATTTGGAAGATGTGCTTATGGGAGGTTCCTCACAAAGAGGAAAGAAATTCATGGAGCACAACATCACGGAGCAAAGGTGCCTCATGAAACAAGGTGTTGGGAAGCAATGTGCTTCACGGAGAATAGTGAACCCTCCATAGCATGGGGATCATGTGTATATGAAGGGTGTTTCACGAGGCATAAACACTCCGCGATGACCCAGGTCCCCTTGGGGATCCCCTTACTTCATGAAGACCCTTAGGCTTCACGAAAGGAATCCATCTCAGAAGAGGGGATCAAGACGAGACAAGGGGGAGGCACTTCACGGAGCAGAAGTATCTCGCACAACTCATGGTTTCCAAAGCAGAAGGATGCTTCTCTATTCAAGAACTAGGAAGTCGAAAGGTCCAATTGTCCATCTCGTGGGCTCTGGGGGAGCCTGGTATTTATAGTTAAGAGGTGCCATGAAGTAGATCTTACACGGTGCGAAGAGGGACTGGCTTGCTCTGCGGTGGGTCAGGAACGTCAAATGCGGTCGCAGAACATCCCGCCTTCGCGCTTCGTAGTGGCCTCACAAACGTCAAATGTATTCACGGAGAGGCTCTCCTCCTTGCTTTGTGGCGGTCTCACGAATGTCAAATGCGTTCGATGAGTGGCCTGCCTCCTTGCTTCGCAACAGCCACTGTGCTGGGGGGCCTCCGTGAAGTGGCTTCATGATTCTGTCAATGGGGCCTTCTTTGGGATTTTTCTATGTCCCAAATTTTGGCACCAACAAATTCCCCTCCTCAGACATGGAGTTTTGGAGCGTTCAATGGTAGAATTCTGAGGGAAACTGCCAAAATCCTCATCCGTTCAAAATTATACCTTGCGAAGAGGGAGCGTGAGGCGGATAGGGGGTGTGCGGGCCGAGCGCGCCGCGATGTTTAGTGTGCACTAGACGTGCCACGATGCTCTGAAGGTCGTCACCTATAAATAAGGGGCATCCACCTCTTTTGTCCTTTCCATTCTCTGCAGATTTTTCCTTTTGTGCTCTCAATTCACAAAGCTTTGCATATTCCGCGAGTGGCCTCTGCGAATCGAGTCTTCGTGGTGCACAACGAGTCCTGGACTCCGCATTTACGATCCGAAATCCAGTGCTTGAACGCCTAGGTAGAACTCTATGAACAGAATTCACGAACCGGACAGTAAATCGTCCATGTTCTAGACCTTAATTTTCCTCTAAGAAGCTGCACAGGGGGTGCTTGTGGATGCTGCCCAGAGGGATGAGATGGAAAACTGTCTTTGGATTGGAGAGTTTTTACATAGCTACTCGGGCCATAGTTCATTGGTGGAGCTGATATCAGAGATCTAGAAGAACTAAAAATTGTGTAGAAGGTTTACCTTATATAGCTTCAGGCCGAGGGATGGCGTCTTCATCCCTGAAGCAAGTAGGGACGAGCAGGTGTACTGGGTTAGGAGCACGATGTGCCACTGCCGATGGTTTTGGGTGGCCGACGGTCCGGCCTGGGAGGACATTACGCCCGTCATTTCCGGCTGCTTATACAACCATCTGAACAATGTCGACGGGAAGACATTGCAGCCGGAGACTTATCCTCCTCTATACTGAACTATCCTCAAGGCGGCGCTGGGGACCAGAAGAAGGGGTGGTTTGAGGAATTGGACATGTGATTGGGTGGAAACATCACAGATGATTGGGCCTGGGCCTACTGGGTAGGAACCTCGTGGGAGGAGTTCAGAGCGGAGCTGAGAAGAGTGGCCCTGTATGACGCAGCTTGGGCGTCCAACTTCCACATCTTCCTACCGAAGAATCTAATGTCGGAGCTATTGATCCGGTGGTCATCGGTGACCAATACCTTCCAGCTGCATCACAGGGAGGTCTGCATTAGCTTATGGGAAGTGCATTAGATCTCGGGGGGTCCCGATACGGGGGTCGATGTTCAACAAATTCCTCCATTATATGGGTGCATGGGAGGATCAGGAGAAGATGTCGTGTCTGGAAATGGCATTGATGGAGCTCGTGCTAGGGGAGGATAAAGACGCGGTGAGGTATGTCCACTTCAATAATTGGATTGAAAATTTACTAAACTTTCTGGTAAACTATCAGTTCCTGGAAGGACAATACACATTCCCAAAGGGGGCTCGTAGTAAGTAACACTCGTACTGGCGGCTATAAAAGAATAGCTAGTGGATGGCTTGGGGGTTCTGTGTCGGTACTGAGAAACAACCAATAGTTAGGCCGGCGGCCTTCATCACAGCTCTCATCTATGGTTGGATCCTTCCGATGAGGGATACCAACATGGGATAGCATCCAAGTACTTTCATCATGGCGTCCACATTGGCGACATGAGGGAATGTCAACCTAGGGATCCCGATGCTCACCAAGTTGTATAAGATGTTTGGACACATCAGCGAGGGGAAGAGGCCAGAGAGGGTATCCAGGCTGTTCCATCTTTTGTACGGGTGGATAGCGGTGCACAATAGGGGGATCTATGAGTATCCGAACCCCATCTCACCTCTAGGTTCAAACTTTCTCCCATGGATCTTGAATTCCGCGGGGAGATTTCCGACCAAGTTGACCGCACCATTGGTTCTGAATCGGGTATGGAAGGTGGAGGAGTTTAATTTCCACTCATTTCCATTGCTGATAGGGGTATTTACTAATGATAGTTGGGGGACGGAAGAGAACAGGTCCTACCTCATAGCCTTTTTTCGCGGAGTCTTGGTGGTTTGGGTGGACCGCGAGCGCCTCTGCAAGCCAAACACCCCACACATGTTTGCAAGCCAATTACAGTGCCTGCAGCGACTACCCCCACAAGTCTACTTGGAAGTGTGTTATGAAGAGAACTTGTGTGTGATGAGGCATATGTTGCTCATGTTCACACGTGAAGATGAGAAGATGAGGAATGAACTGCCTCCGCCAACTGCCGTGCTCAGGCTGATAAAGGAATATTCCCAGAGTTGGGATGCGTCCTACCCGGGGGAGATGATGAGGTGTCCAATCACTCTTCTCGATGATGGTGAGCCACCCCAACCTCAGAGCCGAGGATATAAGGTGTCAAGGGAATCCCGGTGTGGTGTGGCTTATATAGCGACGGCGCCCACACCCGTTGAGGGGGCGTAGTGGTGGCGGATCAGGCAGTGGCAGTGGACCCGGTGGTCCTAGGAGAACTAAGTCATATGGAGGGCTGTCCACTGAGAGGATTCCGCAGTATTTATACTCAAGCCCCAGGGAAACGGCTGCACTATATTGATATGCCGAAAAATAATGTCTTCTCAGAGCCCTAGGACATTTGGGTGAAGTCAGTCGGAAATTCTTCGACCCATCTGAGTTATAGTAGCACCATAACTGAATCGGGATGGACTGGTCGGGGATTGGCCCTGTTAGAGCCAGTTTTGGAGTATCTCATGCGGAGGTGGAACAAACTTTACCAAACTAGAAGACTTTATCCACTCCCAAGGTTCCTTTCATCTGATGAAAGACTAAGTCATGGTGTTGTTAGACCATACCGTCCCACCGCAACTGTCAGTTTCTGGCATGAGGGAAAATTTCCCTCTACCGGAAGAGTCAGATGAGTCCACCTAGGGACATTAGGCTGGTAGAGGGAGTTCGTTAGAGGAGGTTGAAGTCGGCGATCAATCCTTAGATCTTGAGGATTTCATAGTGGCCCTCGAGGTAAAATCCCATGTTCCTTCCTTAGGGTATGCTCTTAGATTACTCTGGATTCATCATCTGCATCTGCTCTGTGTAGGAGGACCATGTGCGTAGACCTCGTTCCAACCCCTCAGTGGGTGCCGATGTGGGCATTTTTTATCCATGCCCGTGGCTACATCAACATTCATATCTGGTGGGACTGGGACACTAGAGGTGGCTCCCTCAGAGTCTCGTGACATGCCAACCATATACTGGGGGCCACGTCTCGGGGTTCCGACGACCTCATCCTGAGAGCAAGACCAAGGATTAGACCTCTGTAAGTCTCCTCTACCAAATATAAAACTGCCATCCCCTGACCACATTAACTGACATTCACGTCCCATTTTTTTGGCATGTACAGTCCTTCAATTAGCTTGGGCCACTACGGTGAAGTTAGTCGGGACTTCTGGTGGCGCCCTTCCTAGGGGAATGATAATGTTTGTGGAATTGGACATCCAGCCTGACTGAACTACAACACTCCTGATCACTGGATGGGACACCAGTGGGACTATAATAGAGGTTATCGAGGTGGGATCTGATGATGAGGATCAAGTAGATAGTTTAGGCCCCGCAACGCCTGATCCAATGCCAGAGGTGGACCCGGATGAGGAGTTCCTTAGGGAATTCCCTACATACAAGCCTATAAATTATGCTGACTGGGACGACACGGCCTCTGACAAGGATGAAAACAAAATATTCTGTCACCGATCGTTGAAGCTAATCATGCGCTTAATCAATGACACACCCCAAGCACTGTGGTCGAATGAGATGGAAAGTCATCACTCACGACTGTGCGAACTATGCGTTGGGGTAGTGGATGCCCAATACCCTAACATAATCATCTGAGATATTATGGTAGAAATGATTCAGGAGTATGACTGTGGAATCAACATAGGCTGGCAGTGGAGGAAGGTGGTGAACATCAAGAGGTTCCGGGAGACCGAAAATGAGGTTGAATGGTTGAAATCCTAAACAGATGAGCATTCTTCTTCTCTCAATGCGCAATCAAAGCTCATCTCATGGCTAAAAGCCTAGCTGGTGAAGGCTAAAGAGGGCATTATGTGAGCCTCATAGGAGATGGCTATTATCCGGACTGGTGTGCAGTAGGCTCGGGTCACGGCCAGTGAACTGTGCCCTCTCGCTGTCAAGGAGGATCAGGAGGTAAATAGGTGGAATCAACACATGTATGCCACCAGCCATAGGGTGGGAGAGATTCAACGTTCCATTGACGGGGTCAATCCATCCATGGGGGTATTCGACCCCTGGGTAATGTAATGATTATAAACCCTTAAACAGACTTTCATGCTTTGATTGTTTGATGCAGTAGCAAGCATGAGTTCCATTGTTTACATTGGTTTACTGCATCCTTGTGATGTTCACGGAGTGTCCAGCGATCGTTCCCTAAACTCACCTGGGTCTGTTCTGATGTGAGAAACAAGGGATGAACACCTTATCACCCCATCCAAACATAGGAGTGCATTCCAAGCTTCAGCCATCCGGGGTTTGAACAACCTGTCCAGAATTCCAAGTAGAAATGGGGGATACCTTACTAGAGAATGAAGCTCTCAGAACAACTGAATTAACATTTTTCTAGTGTGCTCTTGTGCATGAATGGGGTAACACCAGGGGCGCTGAAATCCTTCTGAACAGATGTGATTGGGAGATTTGAATCACAATACCCAGGATTCAGAACATTGTGGGGGTGGCATGAAAATAATGAATACTTTTTGACCACATTCAAAACACAGTATTCTTATTGTATTAGCCTGTAGTGGGGATAGAAAACGAGGGCCGTCTGTTGACCATGTTTGAAACATGGGTCCTGACTCAAAATTTCATTCGTTAGTCTTCCATAACATTAGATCCGGACAATAGGTAGTTTATAGGCCAAGTATCATTACTATTAGGGGGTTCCCTAAGACATTACAGAGGACGAGGGTCCGAATAAGGGGCATGCAAAGCGTGTAATGTGGAGTGATGGTTTTTTCGAACAGAATCCAACACTCTTAAAATTACGCCACAATGGAGGAAGCACATTAGATAGATGCAACGGTCTGATCATGGATCATTCCTTCTTTCAGACATGACCTCTCTGGCGAGGGGGGATGTCACTTACCAATGACATCATGGGGTATCCTGAACCTGTTCAGTGCAAAATTGCGGTTTCATGGTTCCCCAAGAGGGGTCTGGCCAGGGGGTCGGAAATGTGGAGGAACATGACTTATGATTCCTGGGGATGGACCCTAGGAAAAATACCAGGGTGTCTCTATGTATCCCATAATGATGGGAATCAAGCCGTACATATTGCTGGAAGAACAGTTTAACGTCATGCAGGACGATGAGAATCCTGGTTGCGCTGGTTCACATCCTACCAAAACTATTAAGCTCGTGTGAGTCATGCTCGATATTGGAAACAGGAAGTAGTGATGTCACATTCCCGACATAGGAAAAAAAATGTTACGGTGAAGGGATTCTTGGTGAATTTTGGCCCAATGATGCTAACCCGTCCATGTAGTGCACCTAGTTGTGTGAAGAAGTAATGCTGAGGATATCGGAATTCCACTTGAACATGATGACGTGGAAATGTGTTAATCTTGATGCTCGAAATATGGATCACAATGATCGTGGCATGATGATGAGGGATGAATGATGACTATATTCAAAACATGACATCCACATCATGTTAGCCTGGAATGGGGATAGAAAAATTAGGGTCTACCACTGACCATGTTCAAAGCACAGGACCTGTCACAAACATCGTCCGAGATCTTTAGGGACGTTGGCCCAGGGTGGTAGGTGAGCCGATACGGCATGGGACCAGGACCTAATGGGATCCATTCAGATGTTTAAGAGGATGAGAATCTAAATCTCGAGCTCATGAAGCTTAGACAAATAATGAGGGGAATGTCCCCATGAAAATTCCACACATCAGTTTCTTTGTCAAAACACATCTGAATACGACATCGAGACATATTAGAGAGAGAGATTCGAGTCCCTTCCCATAGGAAGATCTTATTTTAGGGTCATAGATGTGGTTCCATGGATGGTAGGAAATAAAGGAGACACATGGTGGGGTAATTACAAAAATCTTACATGAATGGGAACCAGGGGTTCCGACCACCATGTGTTCCTTAGAGAGGTTTTAGGTTTAGGGACCAAAAATGAGAGTTATGTTGGGCCCGAGGAAAAGTGCACAGGCATTCTTAGGTACCCCATGAGGATGGGGATCACGCTACACGTAGTTCTAGGAGGTGGCACGGTAAGGTACCAGTTCTAGGGGTAAAAGGGTTGTGCGGACGTGGCCCTCACATCAAAAGAATCGGTATTTGATAAATCATGTTTTCTTTTAAGGTGAGTGGTTGTATTTTCTGTGAAGCGACATGCCTAGGGTAGCCAACCATGGAATCAGCACAAGAATCAAGCAATTGTCGACGTTGAAAAATGGTATGGTGTGTGACCAATATCGATCATTGTGTCCCCTTGAGTGGGGAAATCATGATGCCGTGTCATTTTCCGTCGTGCGACCAGGATGACAATGTCATGGTTTAGGGTCATGTGATAGGACCATGCGGCATAATTAGAAGTTTTATGTATTGGACATGATGGAATGGACACGGCATGATATAACAGACATGACGTGAATGAGGACATAATCCCATACCACACCGTACGCAGTCCTGAGAGAGGAGCCTCGGGCCAAGAGGCCTAAATATAGGTAAGAGGGTAAGGGATGGGAGAAACTAGCTCCCAACTGAGCTGGTCCCAAAAAAAAAGATGTCCGGGTATTCCTACATATCCCATAAGGATAGAAATCAACCTACACGTAGTTTGAGATGAGATCTTAGATTATGGTCTTAGAGCTCGGACCATGGAGGAGCAAAAACCATCCATGTAAGTGCATACATCAACCGGATCCCTAAGCCCACGTGAGTCAAACATGGTGTGGAAAACAATGGTGGAAGATGTTTATTCTAATACTGGGAATGCATGCCAAAGGGAAGTCAATGCAGAGCCCCGATTGACGCCCTTATCATGGCTTTTGTCCTCCTAATGTGCGGATGCGCACTGATGAATAGTAAGAGTTTAGAAGATCTACATGGACATCATGAGGTGGAGAAGGATGTGAATCATGTAACCAACATTTTGGGCTTAATGGGTTTTGTGTGGCAATGGAGGATAACTTTTGACCATGTTCAAAACACAGTATCCATATCGCGTTAGCCTAAAATGGGGAAAAAATGAGCATTGACCGATAACCATATTCACAACGTGGGATTTGTATCGGCTTGTTGTCTGTGACCATCATGGACGTTGAACCATAATGGTAGGAGAGCCCTTGGGCCTCACATCCATGCCACATGGGGGTCCCTTCGGGTGTGAAAGGTGATGGAATCCCTGATGAAGGGGAACACAAAGCCTAAAAATGGGTGCAAACATGCCCGAGCAGAGTCCTACATTCCAGGTACTAAACAAGAGTACCCTTAAGCACATTGGTGAAATGCCGAAGAGTGTCGACGAGGGTTCTCAACTTGAGAGTAACTGATTTGATGGGAGAGTGTAGAGTAAGGGGATAGAGAACTCCCAGGAGGGAGAGGTACATGGCATGGTCGTTACAATCCCAATGTGAATGAGGACATAATCCTATTCCACACCATATACTCCCCTCATTGCGGAAGGGTAGGCCACGGGGTCAGTGTGAAAGGGAGATTTCTAGGAGATGGGGCTGGACCCGAAGTCTAGACATTCGGGCGGTCCTACGTATCCCATAAGGATGGGAATCAAGCCACATGTAGTTCTTGATGGCACATGAGGGTAAGATACCTTAAAGAGGGGGGTGTACAGCAAGGCGAGTAACCCGACGTGAATAAGGACATAATCCACAACACACCGTACAACCCTAAATTGGAATTTGGACTAGGGGCCCAAAAATTCCAAGGGGCCTGATGCAGGGCCTCGTATGGGAAGGGCCCGACCAGTTTAGATTTTAACATATTACAGTGAGGACGAAGAGAGGATCCCAATACCCCAAACAAGGGAGGTGTACGACACTGCGAATAACCCAAAATGAATGAGGACATAATCACACACCACAGAGTACACTCCCACAAGAGAGAACTTGGGCTAGGGGCCCGAAAAGGATAAGGGGCCTGAGTTTTGGCCTCGGATAGAAGACCATACTTCCTCTTGTATGGTTACCACCTCATCACAGCTCATATTCCCACTTGAAATGTGGTCAGTGGGTGAAACAAGGAGCCTTTCTCTGCTCTCCTTGTCATATGGGGGACTAAAACCTGACTTTTCCCAAAGGGAGTTCGTCGCTTTGGGATACAAAGAGGTAGAATGAACCACAACACTCAATGTTTGGGACATCTTAGGGTGCTTCCAATGTCGCATGACAATTGTTGACCGTATTCAAAACATAGTTCCCCTATAGTGACCTAATATGGGAGACAAAATGCGCATTGAATGCTGACTATAGTCGAAATGCATGACTTGAATCAGCTTGTTGCCCAACATTCTCGAGGGTGTTGGCCCGAAGTGGTAAAGGAGCCCTTAGGCCTAGCATCCATACCATTCGGGGGCCTTTCTGGATGGGGAAGCTGATGGATTCCCCATCAAAGGACTGGGTGAAGCATAGATGTGTCCATCTCTGAAATATTCAAATGTCTCCAGGGAGTGGGACATTCGGCCAGATCAAGGTTAGATCGATTCGAATTGGGGGAAAAGATTGCACTCCTTCAACATGTCTTGACCCGAGGGGAAGACCATGACATTTGGGCTAAGCCAACAGACGAAATTTCCATGCATTCCTACATATCCCATAAGGGTGGGAATCAAGACATACGTATTTCATGAAGGCCATGAAATTTAACATCATGTGGTGAGGACGTGGGAGTATAGAAGAATGGGGAGTTGGCACATTGTGTGACCATTACAATCCTAGCATGAGTGGGGATGAAGAAGTCTACAAAATTTCATGCATGTATCTTCCGAGAGAACTACACCCATGGGGGATAGTCAAGAATAAGAGTTTAGGGGATGGGCTCAAGAAGAGGCATCTGAGCATTCCTAAATATCCCATAAGGATGGAAATCAATCCATACATAGTTCTTAAGATGCAGTTTAACATCACGCAGGATGATGCATAGTTTAATGTTATGTAGGACCGAACAATTTAAGGTCATGCGGGACAGGCGTGTAGTTCAGGGTCATGTGGGACCAAACTGTTTAAGGTCATGTAGGGCCAACATGCTTAGGAAAAGTATTTCTTAAGGAACTTATCATTGGTGGGTGGAGTTATACGCTCACCATCCATGGTTACCAGGGGGTATTCTCTATTGGGGTAAACCCTGTGGACTATGTACGGTCAATCCCATTTGGGCTCCAACTTGTTTGGTTTCCTGCAGGGGATCATTGGCACCCTGAGGACCAATACCCAACCACCTTGCAGAAAAGAGCGAAGGCAAACCTTCTTTATTAATTCTCTTTCCATATAATTCTGATCCCTTTCTAGATCATGTAGGGCATGAAGCCTATTCTCGTCAAGCACTTCCAATTCAGCCAAACGAATTTTGGCTACCTTATATGGCGCCTGCTAATCATAGACCACTATGCGTAATGAGGGTAGCTAGATCTCTATGGGCAGGATGACCTTAGCTCCGTACACCAGGGAATATGGGGTCACCTAGGTGGAATTATGAGTCATCGTCCGATAGGTCCAGAGGGCATTGGAGAGCTTGTAAGGTCAACTCTTCTTTTTTTGACCAACTATTTTGTGAAGAATGTTAGAGAGGGTATTGTTGAATGCCTTGATCTACCCATTTTATTGCACGTGATAGTGGGAGGTATGGTTCAAACAGATGTTTTACTTGGTATACAATTTCTTTAGCACGGATTCTCGGATGATGGTGCAGTTATCAGCGAGGACGACCTGAGGGATTCTAAACCGGTGGATGATGTTGTAGCTCACAAAGTCAATGATGGAACAGTCTATGACCTCCTTGAGTGGAACTACTTCTTCTCACCTGGAAAATAATTTCATGGTGGTAGGATGAACCTGAACTAGTGAGCTGTCACCGGTGGGTATGGTCCCACGACATCGATTCACCACACCGCAAATGTCCAAGAGTAATTGGTGGAGTGGAGAGGTTATGGAGACTTATACAGAAAGTTAGCATGAAGTTGTCATGCGTGAACTCTCTTGGATAACTCGATACAATCATGGAACATAGAGGGCCAGAAGTACCCCAGCCTCTGGATTTGATGGGACAACATCAGACCAGCCTGGTGAGCCCCACAGGAACTAGCATGCACCTCAGTCATGACCTGATAAATCTCAACTCCATGGATGCAACGGATGAGAACACCATGAAACTCACTCTTGTAGAGGATCTTCTCAAGGCTGGGAACACTCTAGAGGGTAAAATATAGTGCACAACATCAGATTCTCTCAAGCTCAGCCTGATCAGATGGGAGGAAACCATTTTTGAGCTACTCGACAAAAGGGGCCCTCCATTCGGGAGTCAAATCAACCACTGCATCCAGAGAACCTGAGTGTTCTGACATGGAGGACCCGACAATAAGATGGATTACTTGCATGCCATCGACATCCTTTGGGTGGATGGGGGATATGAATCTTCAGTTTTCCACGTGTATAATCTAATAATCCTGCTCAAGTTCTTCATGTGATGCAGCCATGTCGGCCAGGGCATCAGCTCGACCATTCTGATATCGAGGGTCATGAGTAACATCCATCTGGGATGGAAACTATTCCATTAGATTGAGTTTGCGCTCCAACAATGGTACGAGATCTGGCTTTATAACAACATAGCCACCGTTGGCTTTCTTGATGACTACTTAGGAATCCTCTTTCACATGCAAATGGGGTAAATCAATCTTGAGATCCAGCTCAAGGCCATGGATAAGAGCATGATACTCTGCCTCATTGTTGGTGCAGCCTTCTGACAACCGAAATGAGTACCGAAGAATGTAATATGTGGGGGTAATAAAGGCAATACCTAGGCCCAATATATTGATCCTAGGATCATTGAGTCTCTTGCTGGTGGGGCTCCGGGAGGCACCATCAATGTGCATCTCCCAATATGGTATAGCAGTATCTACCGAGAGGATTTCCTTGTCGCGAGAATCAAAGACTTGGGGTTGGTCCACTGAGGTTGGATGGGCAGCAAGAAAGTATGCCAACGCCTATCCCTTGATAGATTTCTGAGGGATGAACCTGATGTCGAACTACAGGAGGATTACCTCCCACCGCGCTCGATGGCCGGTGAACATGGGGCAGTTCAGAATGTACTTCAGTGGGTCTACCCGAGACACCACCTGTACCTCATGGTGCTGTAGGTAGTGACACAATTTATGCACTACGAATACCAATGAAAGGCAACTCTTCTCTATGGGAGAGTATCTGGTCTCTGTATCGATGATCATACGACTGATATAGTAGAGACTGTTTTTTGTCCCCTCATTATTCTTCTGGGCGAGAAGGGTGCCGAGTGATCATTTCAGGGCAGTCACATATATGATCAGTGGATTTTCGGGGATGAGTGGCATCAAGATCAGAGAATGAAGCAAATACAACATAATTTCCTCGAACATGGGCTGGCACTCTTCGTCCCATTCATAGGCAGAGCCTTTCTTCTTGATCCGGGAAAATGGCTCACACTTTCCGGCAAGATTCGCAACGAATGGACATATGTTGGCTATGTGGCCATGGAAACCTCAAAGTTCACGAATATTTCTTAGGGTAGGAATCTAACTGATGGACTTGATCTTCTCTGGGACGATCTTCATGCCTTGATACCTAAAAAACAGATCCATGATACTTCCCAGAGGTGACCATGAAGGCACATTTTAGGGGGTTTATCTTCAGATGGAAAGAACGGAGGGAGAAGAACACTTTCTCAAGGACCTTGAGATAGTCCTGGCACTGACGAGATTTGATCCCCAGATCATCCACATAGCATTCCACAAATGTCCTGAGGATTGGATTGAATATGCGGTGCATGACCCGCCGATAGGTGGAACCTGCATTCTTCAGGCCGAAGGGCATATCCTGGTAACAGAAAGTACCTTGGGGCACCCTGCAAGTGCTGGAAACCTCGTCCTATGGGGCCATTCAGATCTGGTTATATCCATAGTAACCATCCATGAAGGGGAGGTCTTGGATCCAAGCTGTACAGTCGATCAACAAATCTGTCATTGGAAGTCGAAAATCATCCTTGAGACAGTGACGACTGAGATCTAAGAAGTCAATGCAAGCTCTGATCTGTCTATTCTTCTACCTGACTAGAATAATGTTGGATAGCCACTTGGGGTATTGTAACTCCTTGATGATGTTGGCTCTGATGAGTTTTTCAACGTCAGGTTCGACCATGGAACCGTGAGAAGGGTTCATATTTCTGGAAGGCTATTTGAACCCATGATGTTTGGCCGAAAGACGGAGGTGGTGAATGGCTACCTGAGGATCTAGTCCTGGAATCTCATCATAACTCCAGGAAAACATATCACGGTGCTGTTTGAGGATGTCTATGTACCGCTGCTGCTCTTCAGAGGACATGGCGACACTGATGAATGTGGGTTTCAGATTTTTCTTGCTACCAAGGTTCACATGTACCAGTTCATCAACCGTAGCGGAATTGCTTTCTTCAAAGGCAGGGGAGCATCCTCCAAGTCCTGTCCAACACTTGCGGAGGAGGGATTCGCTATGGGAGGAGATTCCTCTAGGTCAGAAGAACCTGACGGGAGGCTTGTACAAGCATGGACAGTAGTGGCTAACATATTTGGGGATTCACGCACTGCTAGGACCATAGTGATAAAGGCAGTCGATCTGATCCCATCTTCTCTTCGGCCCGAGGGGCCGCACTTGATGATATCAAAGCAATAATGGCATGTCAGCTTGAGCTAGTTAATCCCAACCTTGTGAAACAGACATGTATGAAATACTAGCATGGACATGGGGTGGACATCTTGATACTATACAGGGTTAGGGGGTTCTGGGATCACCTGAGCTTGGTTTTTGTAAGAGTACAAGGTGATTTTCCATCGTAGCTTCGACTTTGAAATATTCCTTCCTCTTGTACAGGAGAAATAAAATAAGCATTACCCCATGTTGGGGGTTGTGGCCTCCAATCAATGGATCGAGGAGATGTAGGCATCATGCAGACCTGCCCAACGGCCAGTTGTGATCGTTCCAGGCTCAATTTCACTTGCCATAATCATCTTATACTTACTCTTGTAATAGTCAACATCCAGATAACGGGCATCACAAGAGTCAAAAAAAGACGCATCACCTTGGAGTATGCCTACTTGACCATTTAGGGAGTACTTGAGGCACTTGTGGTATGATGAGGGGACCACCGCCTAAAGTTGGAGCCATGGTTTTCTCATTAATGAATTGTACATGGTGTCTTGGGAAATGACCGTACATTCAGTAATGGAAAATCAGCCACAAAACTGGGTCTTTAGATGGATCTTACTAACTGGGGCCCGCTATGTCCTGTCATGTCCCTTGATCCTTAAATTGGAGGGAGTTAGGTATCCATGGAAAACCCCAACTTTCACAATGTCTGTTTTGGGATAAGGTTAATCCCGAATCTGGTGTCAACAAGGAAACTGAGGACCTCCACGCCATTAAATTGGCCGGTGATATACAGTGGGTGGATGTGTCCCTGAATGGGAGAGTCTTCATCCACTCTAGAGAATGAAATGATGGCCTGACATTTGGCATTTTAGACCGCTTCAGCATGAAAGGCCTCTGTAGCTGCTACCTCCATCTCAAACTGGAGGGGCTTCTTAAAGCCACAGTGAGGGCCTCACGCATCTCTGACCACAAGGGAAGGGCCTCAAGGATGGATAGCCTCACTAGGATGCCGTCGAGGTACTTGAGAGCATCATAATTCTGTGTCAGGCGTGATCATCTGCTAACAGGAGGTCACACTGTGATTGGAGACATGGTGGGCATTGTTGGCTGGACTGGAAGCTAACTGGTACTAGGCACGTCTCTATGTTCACTAGTCAATGCATAAACAATCGTTGTCGGATGAGGACAGAACAACTGAGATCGGCCTATAGCCGGGAGAGGCTGGGCGCGGCCCGGACGTGGTATCTCTGCCTGATCTAGTAGCTCAAACTGTGGTGGATGTGGTCCTGATGACACCAGATGAAGAGGCTGCGAGTGCTGAGCTCTGCATTGGGCCTAATTTCTAGTCTTATTGGAATGCGCATACTAGACGAAAGTTCCAACTGATGCACCTTGATGACCCTTATGGCCACGTCTCTGCCGACGTTGGCTTCGGCTGGGGACGTTGGGGAGGATCGCTTGGCGCTCCCCCTCGTTGTGAGTCATATAGGTGTTTACCAACTCAACGATATTGACTGAAGAATACCTTGATTGTCACTTGAAGAGTCATCTTCTACTGGGTAGATTCTGGGGGGGATACATATCTCATGGGGCTTGAGGTCACTGATAGTTCTGGACGATGATTTCATTGGAGGGGCACATTGCTTTTCCTTGCGCCACCGATGCTTGCTCTTTTGAGAAGAGGCCGACTAAGATGATGATGCAGAAGTGGTGGCCGCAGCTTCTGAAGGTTCTTCTAGATTTAGGTGTGCCTAAATGATTCCATGGGTGCACGAAACCAACTTGCGAGCCATACGTTTGTCTTACTTCTGGGACCCATATTTGGAATCCTGCTGTCACTCAACTTCACTATCACTACCATTGTTTGACCTTAAAAAGATACCTGCCACTTGTGTTAGGGCCGGTCCTAGCCTGACTATATTGTTATCGACTTGGTCATGGAGCAATTCTTTAATCACATTTCACTGCTTGAGGGTGTTCCTCATGATCCAATGATAGGGGCAGTAGTTGGGGTGATGAGTAAGATTCTCCTCTTCTGACCTTATTCACTCAGAAAACGTACAATCTTCTGCTCTAAGGCGCAAAAAATGTAACTGGGGACCTACTTCTTATTGAACGAGTAAGTTTGGTGTATTCTTTCTTCAAAGGGGGCTCTTCTAGCATAGCCCTGGCGAGGGGATAGAGGGGCCTGTCACAGAGGTGGACCCTGATTGTCCCGCATGGGTGGTGGTGTCGCATTATGCAGGGCAGCTTGCTGATTTTTTGGATGCTGCAGAGCTGGAGGCTATGCCTGAGGAGGAGGGCCTCTGTGAGGCTGTGGGGTCGGTGCCACTAGTAGAAACTCTAGCTATTTGGGGTATTCTGTTTGGGTCAACGCGGTGAGCTCGGCTCTGGCCGCACTCGTTTCATGAATCACATGGGGAAACAGACGTGTCTGGCTGCCCTGTTGTAGGGCTTCCTCAAGGCGCTAGGCCTTGTTGGAGAAGTCTCAGAATCCTTCGGAGTTGTTCTGGGTGATCATAGAAGGATCTAGTTCTGTCTTTATGTTCCCTATGCATATCGTCAATAATTGATCCTAAGTAAGTGGATGGTTAAGGAAGTATGTAAGCCACTTCCACAAGGTGATAAAGTCCACGACTCGCACATCAGGAGTTTGATTGCACATGAAGAGTTCTATGATGTTCGTTTTCTAGGTGGTAGAGTTGAAATGGTAGAGGAACTGCCTGCAAAGGTCCTCCCAGCTGGTCACGGATCTGAAGGGGAGCTGGCTATACCAGATGAATGTTGTCCCCTCTAGTGTCTGAACAAAATAGCGGAGCTTGGCTGCCTCCAGTTGCACTGGAGTGCCTAACATGGGACCACTCCTTGAGTTGATGTGGGCCAGGTGCTGCGGCGGGAACCCATCTCATTAAAGGGGGAGAATCTAGGATTCCCAAAGCCCGGAGGCACTGGCATATCACCCACCCACGCCAGGTATGGCATGCCATCTGGTTGGATTACCACCTGCCGCATTTCTAATGCCTCAATGAGAGCTATGAGATCCATTATAGGATCCTCTAGGCGCAGATCCCTGTCTTGGTGGGGATCCCTAACCACGAGCGCATTGCCGACCTCTTCATTATGGTGGACAGGATCAGTGGTTTGTGGATCTACTGGTGGAGTGGCCCTTGGGGATGCCCGGGGAGCCCTAGTGGGGTTCCTTGGATTGTCATAGTGTTAAGGAGGGTTTGGCGAGACATATCAAACCATATTTCCATGAGCTCCAGCTTCAGCTCTGTCCCCAAGAACTGTATGATCAGGGTTTCTTGGGGGCATTTAGTCGAGGGGTAGTTGTTACTTCCCCTACTGCCCAGGCCCAGGATCACAGTAGTCGGTTCATCGCTCTGCAATTCATTCAGCCAGGAGTTCGTCAACCACCTTCTTATGCTCAGCATTTTTCAGTGCAACGTGGCCTTCTCGGAGTCTTCCTCCATCTTCTTCCCTGAAATGGATGGGTAAGAGTACTTGACAGATCTGATGTTCTCTTTTCCCTTACTTTCATTCCTACCGAGTACCAATGCCTTGGTGGGTGCATGGAGACCTAGGAGGTTCCTCTGCTGACAAATAATCCCCCCCGATGGGTCCAACAGTGGTGGCACACCCTCCGAAGGTAAGTCTCCATTGAGAAACTCCAACAAATCCTACTTTTCCACTTTTTCGGCCATGTTGACAATGACCCTTCGTGAGGGAATGTCCTCAATATCGCATAGTGAGTCGGGAAGCCACCATATAGGGATGAAGAGGAGGGCATCATACTGACCCCAGCCATGGATTTAAATGTGGGGTGTAGCCTCCCTAATGATTTTATATTGTACCCTGATACTATAAATGCATTGTAGCTGGAGGGCCTCACGACGACCTGGTGACTCAGGGCACTGGGCCATAGGGAGTGCAGCCAGATCAACTAGATGACACTACTAGCTGATATCTTCGAAATGTGATTGGATCTTTGGATAAACCACGCACTAATGACAGAGACTGAAATGCATCACCCAGAGGGTGTAAACACTCAACTTCCTCTGGGGTGAGGGACTCGGGTATGAAAAAATCTCACGATGCCACGATCCAAAACTTTTAGTGGAAGTGTTCCACTGCAAGGATGCTCCAGAAGCTCCTTGCCTAAAATTCATGGTTTGGCCCTTGATTTACCCACTCGCCAACTAGGGGTGGCTGAGGAAATGGATGCGGTACTGAGGCAGACACCTGGGACTGTAGGTTGGATGGTGGAGAATATAGAGAAAGGGCCTACTGACCACCGATTCTCGGGTTGTCCTCCGAAGAGTGTAGCGACCTGGCCGCTATGTCACGATAAGAGGGGCTGACAGCTGCCATTCCTGGCTTAGGGGCCGGGGCTGGTGGTGGTGGCTTGTGCTGCTGCTCACCCTCCATTGGTCCATAGAATAGCTCTCTGTGATGTCTTATGGAGGTAGAGAGCACTTCTGGTGACGATGGTGGTTATTGCATGATCTTAACCTGCGGGGTCACCAAGTTTTTATCATCCAGGATAAACCTGTGGTGGGAGGTGGGAATATTATGGACCTCGTATTCCGGGATCACCAGGGTAATTCCCCTTGTTCCTCCCCCTGCACTTGAATCAGATGAGAGAGGGGAGGGTTCCCAGGATGATTCATACTCTGCTTCAGAGTCAGAGAAGTGGACTGGATTGATCTCTATCCGGGACTTCCCAGGAGTCTTCTTGTGGCGGCGTCGTCCCACCTTCCTACCCCTGGTTGTCTCATCGGGAGAGGTCTGATTCCGGATATGGGGTCCTTCGGCCACACTGGTGCTGGGGCAGAGAGGGTTTCCACCTAAGAGTGTCGGGGTGTGAGGAGCACTGGGAAAAATGTCGAAGGGGAGATGGGAAGGACCTCCATGAATAACGCTAGAGCTGTTAAATCCTTCGTTGGGATCGGCATGAGCATGTGGAGTACCTCCATGCTTGGTGTGGGTGGAGTGGGGCTGGACTTCACCCATCTGGTTTCTGGGGCAAGGAGGACCTTCACCAGCAATAGAGAGGATGTAGGGAGGATCCCCATGTTGAAAAGATAGAAGATGTGAAATGTCCCTGAATTGACGGACGGGAGCAGGAGGAACGACTCCATATCCAGGGTAATGGGCATGTGGGATGCTTCCATGCCGAGCATCATTGACGTGGGGCAGACCTTCATTCAGATTGGGGGTAGCACGAGGAAGACCTCCATGCCGAGTCTTGAAGTTGGGCTGGCCCACGCTTTGTGTGGTTGTGGTACAGGGTTGCATTGCTGCAGGTTGGTTCACGACAACCACTGCTCGTGCCTGTGACCAGGAGAGTCAACCCAGCCTGCCCATGGGGTGGTTGGCGCCTCAATCATAGTTGGACATATAAATGCCCCTACTCAGTGTGTACAGGGACCTGGTTATATGCGTCAACAATGGCTCAGACCATAGTATCTTTAGACGTTGATGCCCCATAGTGGGCATCCTCTTAGCTTGTGCTCGACACTGGCGTTGTGTCGGATGTGCCAGGGCTCGTGGCGTAGGTGCATAGCTTACCTACTCCTCCTCTAGCAAGACCGGGCAGCGGCGCTGACGTGGATGAGTGGGAGCCTTTGCTTGGATCCCCTGGATTGGGACTCTGACTGGGCTAGGCCAGACGTCACCTACCTCATCAGCGTAAGTCATGGAGTCATTAAAGAGCTCCGAGGACAGGCTCTCGAAGCGGTTTTATGTTGGGGTGGGAAGTAATGGCTCCATATACAGACGGCAGGGGTGGCGTTGATAGTGAGGCGCAAATGCCTCGAAATCCATGTGAGCCATATCCCACGTTGGGATGATGCCCTCCTCTTCGTAACGACGCACGAGGTTGTAAAGTACTCTTTGTTGGATAACTTTTGATGGGGAGATGGGGAGTGGGTAAACCGTGGTTGTGGACACAGAGGTTGTCACGGAAGTAGTGAAGCCACGCGGAGCGGCTATCCTAGCATTTCCACTGCCCCTGTATAGTTGGGCGAGCAGTGATCGCGTTCCTATGGTAGCAACCTAATTCTTGAGAAGTACAGAGATGAACTCATTAGTGCTAAAAGAAAAAGGAATTGAAGTCAAATTCCCCAAATCCATCCCATCTCCCGCGATCTATAAGAGGGATCAATGCTGATAACGTCGTAGAACAAAATGTCCAACATTCTACTGCCCAAAATTATGATGACTTTCATGCCATGAATGATATCTTCTTGGCGGGACCCAACGTCAGATAGCTGGATACAGTGACATGTCAATCCATTGATGGCCTGAGCGCTTCTAATGATTATATTGAGGATAATAATTTCACATCGGGTTCACCATTTCTGTTTTTGACGCATTCACCAGGGCGCGCGCTTTTGTCTCATTCAGGGACGAGTGACGCTGCTTTTTTGGTTTCCACGAATTCCTTCTTTCAAAAGGCAAGCAGCATCTTCTCCTTATTCAAGGACGTCTACTCCGTGATCCAAATGGGATGATGGGATGTCGGTTCTTCCTTCCGTGGATTCCTCCTCAAAACTTGTCACCTATTCAGGGTCTCCCTCATAGACTTAAGAAAATTTTTGCGAAACTCTTCTCTGCACCATATCTTCAAGGACACCAGTTAATTAAACTGCTTCTTTCAAGACCTTCCCATGTGTCCGTTCAGGTAAGAAATCTTCGGTTAGGTGGGTAGTCACGCTAGGCATCACTGGCGTGTCTGGACACTGGGGATTGGTGTCTCTGTCTTCTGTCCCTTATTATAGAGCTTCTCAAGGGTGCGAAATCCTGATGCATCCCACATCGAGCACGGGAAATCATATTTAATGTTATTGTATCTAATTTTTTCCTCAGCTTTCTATGTTTAACACATGGTATTCCGCATGTTTAACGTCCAGTAGAGACAGATCAGACTGATCCAAACACTGACTAGAGTGGATCAGATGGAGGAACCCCCTGGAGGGAACGCCAATATTGGGGCCAATGTGTGGGCAGCCACCCAAATGCTATCAAATGGAAAAGGGAATGGAATGGCATGATTCCACCAGGATGTGATGGCCAGGGTGAGAATCAGGATGGGTGATGGAAGGTTTTGTGAAATGGATGGTGAATGCGATGGAACCGTCAAGAGAATGATGATGGTTTGGGTATGAGTCTCAAAGAGACTTCCCACGTATTCCTATGGTAGGTAATCAAAGTCCTATTTGTTCGTATGATTATATAATGGGGATTACACTTTGGGATACCCAAGGTGTTGGTGAACAGACGTGAATGGGGTCGGAACGACCGGGTGGTGGTGGGATTGAACCTCAAGAAGTCTTCCTACATACCATGCCTTGTCATGGATCAAAGACCAGGTAGTTCAGGATGGTGTGGGGCTTACACTCTAGGCTTCACTTGGTGTTGGTGGAGGTGGTCTTGAACCTCAGGGAGGCATCCTACATACCATTCCTTGGAATGGATCATAGAGCACGTTGTTATGAAAATGTCATTATGGCCATCCAACGTGAAGATGGACCTCGGGTCCGATGGGTGTTGGTCATGAACCTCAGGGAGGCTTCCTATGTACCCTTCATTTTCAAGGATCAATGACCACATAGTTCAAGAAGGGGCATGTCGGCGAACCGACATGAAGATGGAACCGAGGTCTGATGGGTGTTGGGCTTTAACATCGTGGAGTCTTCCTACGTTCCCTACCTTGGCAAGGATCAAAGACTATGTAGTTCATGTGGCGTTGGAAAACTGATGTGAACAAAGACCTGGGTCCAATGGTTGATGATCTATAACCTCGTGGAGGCTTCCTATGTACCCTTCCTCATCAAGGATCAAAAACCATGTAGTTTAGGTGGTGGAATGGGGATTACACTCTAGGATACCCAAGGTGTTGATGAACCGACGTGAATGGGGTCGGATCGACCGGGTGGTGGTGGGGTTGAACCTTCAGGGAGGCTTCCTACGTATCATTCCATGACATAGATCAATGACCACATATTGCAGGATGGTGCGAGGATTACAGTTTAGGCTACCCATGGTGTTGGTGGTGGAAGGCTTAAACCTTAGGGAGGCTTTCTACGTTCCATGCCTTGGCATGGATCAAAGTCCTCGTAGTTTAGAAAGGGGCGTGTCGGCGAACCGAAAAGAAGATGGACTTGGGGTCCGATGGGTGTTGGGATTGAACCTCATGAAGGCTTCATACATACCTTACCCTGGCAAGGATCAAAGACCACGTAGTTCAAGAAGGGGCGTGTCGGCGAACTAACATGAAGATGGACTTGGGGTCCGATGGGTGTTGGTCTTGATACTCATAGAGGATTATTACATACCCAGCATTGGCAAGGATCAAAGACTGAGTAGTTCAGGTGGCATCAGCGAACTGATGTAATGAAGGAACTGGGGTCCAATGGTTGTTGGGCGTGATCCTCATGGAGGTTTCCTATGTACATTGCCTTACCACGGATCAAGGACCACTTAGTTTAGGTGGCGGCATGGGGCTTACACTATAGGCTTCCAAATGTGTTGGTAAACCGATGTGAATGGGGTTTGAACGACCGGGTGGTGGTGGGCTTGAAACTCAGGGAGGCTGCCTACATACCATGCCTTGGCATTGATCAAATACCACGTAGTTCTGGATGGTGCAGGGCTTACACTCTAGGATTCCTGTGGTGTTTATGTTAGGGTCGATGCTTACTCTAAACCCATGTGAGTAGTTTTCAGTGTGAGATACAAGATGCATCATAGACCTGACGATCACCTCATGAAATGTGCATCCCTATGATGTGGAGTGGGGATTACGCGTGGAGCGGCCTAGGAAGAGAAAGATTGGGACTTACTCTAGGATGGAGGCCCATGGTGACAAAGCGCAACGGGAGAGGGATTTTGTACCGATGAAAGGAGGACCACCATTTCCCACCACGCCCTTCGCTGGACCTGGGTACCGAAGATGAAAGGATGACCAGGGATGCTGCCTCTGGCAAGAAAAGACAGGGTCTTACACCAAGATGGACTCCCTTTTCCCATGAAAAAACACCACTCCGATCAAGAGGATAACATCCCCTGTGAGGGGTGATCCCATCTCTGAGGGGACGAGTGGGTGTGGAGAATGTCCAAGGCTGGGGACCCTGTGTGCAAGGCATGGGGAGAGGTCACATTTTAACATCATGTGCTGAGGAAGAGGGTCCTAGGTAGTTTAATGTCCTGCAGCTCGGACGAGGTGGGTTCACTCTGCACCCCTAGGACTTATATAACCGGTACCCTCGACTCCTTGGTGTAGAGAGGGGACAAACAATGCTGTGGTGAGGGGGTGTCACGGAGCGAACCATCAAGGGGCCCATGTTAGCCTAGCTATGTGAAGAAGAAATATCCATTAGTGTGCCTATGAGAAAAAGCATGAGGGGAAGCAACGATACAGGCGTTATCATTCAGGGGACTTTGAGATCACATCGTGCAATCCTAGAGGGTCTCAAGGGAAAAGGAATTTCCAAGTAGGGGAGTTCATATGCAGGGGCCTTGTGAATCTCTGTTTCTATGCATGGTGGAGGGAACTTGCGAAGGGGTTTGCTTCGCGAAGTGTGGTTCCTTAGCCTATGCATAAGGAAGGGGTGAATATGGGAGCTTCCTTACGAAGTTGAAAGGAATTCACAGAGCAATTCCTCTGGGAGCAGTGGTTCCTCGTGAAACAATGTGTTGGGAAGAAATGTGCTTCGCGATGTATAGTGACCCTACCTTAGCATGGGGATCATGTGTTCATGAAGGGTGTTTCGCGAGACATAATTGTTCCATGATGACCCGGGTCACCTTGGAGATCCCCTTCAATAGTGAAGGCCTTTAGGCTTCTCAAAATTCATACCTCTTGGAAGAGGTGATCATGAAGAAACAATGGAGAGGAACTTCAGGGAGTAGAAGTACCTCGCACAACTCATGGTTCGCAAAGAAGATTGATGCTTCGCGATTCGGGAGTTTGGAAGTAAGAAGGTCTGATTGTCCATCCCTTGGGATTAGGAGGAGCCCAGTATTTATAGGCAAGATGCACTAAAATGTGGAGCTTAAGCGGCATGAAGAGGGACTGATTTTCTTTGTGGTGGGTTGCGAATGTCAAATGCAGCCACGGAGCGTCCCGCCTCCGCGCTTCGCGGTGACCTCAAAAAATTCAATCGCGGCCGTAGAGCGTCCTGCCTCTATGCTTCGCGGTGGCCTCACGAATGTCAAATGCGATCGCAGAGTGCCCCACCTCCTTGCTTTTCGTTGGCCTCATGAACGTCAAATGCGTAAGCAGAGCAGCCCCCCTCCTTGCTTCACGGCGGCCGCGGTGTTGGGGGGCTTAAGCGAAGTGGCTTCGCGAGGCCGTCAATGGGTCCTTCTTTGGGATTCTTCTCTATCCCTAATTTTGGATCCAACAAAAGTTTTACATTCTGGATGTATGTAAATCATGATCTAAATGATACGATCATGAATAAAGAGATAAAACATGTACGATAAAGAAAGTGATTATCCGAAATGTTAATTTAACATGGAAATCATTATGAAATGGGTAGTATAGAGTTATAAATTATTCATGTATGATTTAATAAATATGAATATGGTTCTTGTATAATTAAATAACAAACAATGGTCAATATACAGTTCGTTAAATGCACCATCGACCAAATGAAAGTGCAAGGTAATGGTGAATTTCACAATCTAATTATTATCCGAGGATATTTTTAAGTAAGTATATACTGGGACATATTTAATATAATTTCCATGTTTCATAAAATAGTATTCAAATGGATTATTTTTAAAGGACACATTTACTAAAACATTAGTTCAAATGTTTTAAAGATTTATTCTTTTAATCCTTTCTCAATAATGTCTATTTTTTTAAAATGGGTTTAAGGATTTATTTATGTGGATATGAATGTTATAAAATTTTAATTCTTTTCAAAAGTGTAAAAGTGGTATGGGACACTTTAATTCACAAATCTCTTTTAAATTAATTCCTTTATAAATTTGGGAAATTTCAATGAAATCAAAAAAAGGATATTTCTCTAAAAAAAATCTAATCATTTTAAACTATGATAGCATCCTTTACAGGATATTATTCTTGATTGAGGTTGATTTATTATAACACAATCTTCCATATTTTATTGAATGAGTTATGATATGTTTGACTGTGAGTGTTATAATTTTATACCATTCATGGTTTATGGTTAATGTATTTACATTGCGTATGCATGTTTTAATATAAATGATTAAGTTATGTTTCAACTATTTAATATGAAGAATGCAGTAGACTTAGTAAGTGGCGGGTGGAGCCTGCTATAGCCCCCGATCCCTCGCTAGGTATCATGATACAAACTAGTGTCTAGGAACAATGCCTTCAAAAAAAATTATTTTTAGTCATGGAACAAGGCCTTGACTATGTGGTAATGATGTCCGACGTTAGGCATTCCCTTATTATAAAATTAGTTATTACATGTGATTATTTGATGAGTAGAATATCTATTTTCTTGTTTATATGGTGATGTTTGATTTATTTTTTCATTATTATGATCAAGATTATCTTTAAAGAAGATATTATTTTTATTACACATCTTTCCTTGAAAGTTTACAACTTCCACTAAATTATTTACCCTTACTGAGCATCTGAGCTCACCCCCTTTCTTATGTTTTATTTTCCCAGGATTTTAAGATGTTTATTGTGATTGATATGATTTATATGAAGGGTTAAGCTAAAGGAAATATTGAAGTTCTCAAAGAACTATCTATGATGTATTTTATGTTTTCAAATTTAATGTAACATTCATGTTTGTAATATTTTTTCCAGGACTACTAAACTGATCGGTCCTTCATGACTTGATTTTTTGTAATCTTGCCAATTTATTAAAATAATGCACCATATCCAGGCTTCTAGGTTCAAGGCATTACAGTTGCTATCAAATAATGTTTAGTTTAGTACCTAGAAACCTGATTTAGGAAACACTCTGATTTGATAAATTACCCTAAGATAGACATTGAATATTATTATAGAATCACTTCAAAGAATTTTTGTAACGTAGAAATTTTGTGTATTTTCCAAAAAATACACCCCCATATGGATACGAGCATGTAGAGGCGACTCTGAAACATATGTACCTAGGAGTAAAAACGTTGACAAGGAGTTTTGAGCTTGACTCATGGTATCTTTGTACACGAAAATAGGATTTTTTTCACTATTGGTTATGTCACTCTTGGGTGATATGGTTAGGATAAATCACATTTTTATTTCAAGTCACTGAAAAGGATTTATAAGTAAATACTACCTCAAAGAAAACATTTTACGATTATAGATTATTTGCATAATCTTTTCAATTTTTGTTAGGTATTTTACAATTTTATAATTATGCATTGTGATTCATAAACTAACCTAGTGTATGCCATTGTTTAGAAATGGCTCCTAGTTGAAGGAATGAGAATTCCAAAAATACGCATGATCGAATGATTAGGAAAGATCATATATTTCATGGTATTAAGAAAACATTTAAAAGAAATATAGTCACCCATGTATTCTCATCATGTGAATAAATAATATCACGTGTTAAGAAGATATGAAAAGAATTATTTATGTCATATTAAATTGAAGGAAAGAAAGAGAAGGAAAGGATAGAAGAGAAAAATATGGATAAAGGGAAGAGGGGAAAGAAGGATTTTTCTATATGTGAAAATTATGGAAAGAATCACCTTGGTAAATGATTGATGGGAATAGGAGTTTTTTATAAGTGTAGAGAAAATGGACACCATTTAATTGATTGAAAGAGTGAGAAAAAGGTTTCAAATGTACTATGATTCATCTGAAAAGAGTTTAGACACTACGTGAATCAATGTCCAAAACATCAAAGTTTACCCCAAATGCTGATATTGGATAATAATCAACTTATGATACTATCAAAGATGAAGATTAATGATTAGATTTCTTATGTAGTATTTAAAGTATTATTCCATTTGAGTATTTTATTAATGATTTACATGTTATAAGAATTATAGAGTATATAAGTATTGTACTATAATACTATTTAATTAAGGACTTGATATTGTGTGGAACTTTGGAAAGTGACTCAATAGCAGGTTATATTTTTTAAAACATATATAGTTGAGAGAAAGATAAACCATAATATGGTTTAGATATTGAGTTAGTGGTTTCGGAACAATATATGATTGTTTTGGATAAATTATATTTGATATTCTTGACTACATTGAAACTGATTAATGATTTGTATATTCCATCATTGTTGGAGTTTAAAACATTTTTGGATAGAAAGAGTATAACCAGTATTCTATAAAAAAATAAAGGAGCATGAATGAAATAAACAAGGATTTATGTTAATTTACAGTGTTATAGTGTTTTAAAAAAATATGTGATGAAGTTATTCACATGTTATTACTTAGAAAAAAGTATGTTCATTGAGATTACCTTCCTTATAAACTTTGTACTTTGAGTTTGGAAAGATGTATTTTGGATAAGCCTAAAGGTTGGAATTGATTATGTTTAAAATTGGATACTACTATTAAAGATAAATCATTTATTGAGATTATTTGTGGATTTTCATAAAATTGATAACCCAGAGGTCAGGCGACAACCTGTCATGTCAGGAAAGGCCACAAGACTTGAACCCACAACCAAAGGGTCACAAGGGTGAATCACCTACCACTAGCCTACTTGATGTCCTGGTTTGTATAATGTAGTTTTTTTAAATGGTCTAACAAATTAATTATAAATTCATTATATTTGTAACCTTGTACGATTAAGATAAATAGAATATTATTGAATTTTATTATCTATTGGAGTGAAAGATGCATTCGTGGAAGGAATCAGTTTGAGGATGAAACTCTACTTGTCAAATAATTTTTTTTCTTATTCTATTAATAAATTTATTTTTAAACATTAATAAAGAGATCTTAAAACCAAAAATGTGTTATCCTAATACCTTATGTTTTGTTTAATAGATGATATTTTAAGTCATCATACATTGTTGACTTTGAGGCCCTCAATTTTACACTTGTTTGTGATTGATGAAATCAATCACTCCCTATATATATTTACGTTTTACTCCCATTTGTGTCTCTAATTTCCACCAATTTTCTCTTAATCATGATCACAATTTGGTGGTGACTTTTTTTCCCTATCCCTCTTATTAAGACTAAATTTGATTAACCCAATTTCTGATGTGGGTTTTCCACCAAGATTTTTTTTCCTATTTTTAACCATTATTTTTAGAGAACAATTTCATATTGCGAGGATGCAATTTATTGAAGGGGGAGATTGTAACACCCCATGATTTCAAAATACGTTATCTCATTAAAGTAATTCAATAGCTTGCGCTAAATGTAACACCGAGTTCGAGCACCCCACAACTTACCAAACTAGCCATTCAAAATGTGGTTATGAATATTATTAACTAAGCAATAAATCTTAAATACTGTATATAATTTTAAAACCCATATTATGTGTTTCATAGACATAATATGATAACAAATTCAATTTCTCAGATTAAAGAAGTATTTTTCAGAAATGAAATTTTACCACCTACTAATGGTGAACTATTTTTAAAAGAAATATATGACAATTTTATATTAAATATAACCAAATAAACTTTTTATTTTGATGTGGGACATAAAAATTTAGTTTGGATAAATTTTTTGTGTTTTTCTGATAACTTTCCAATTTTGATGAATAGTGAAAGAAGATAAATGTTAATTGAAAACCACTTTTAAAATCAAAATAATTTATAGTGCAAAATTGTACATTTTAATGGTTTTAAAGTATAATTAGATTATATTTTTATCATTTAATACAATGTAGGTCATTATAAGTAATTTTACATTTAAATTTTTATAAACACATGTCAATCTTTTGATAGTTTTTAATTTTTAAAAACACTCTTTTTTGTTTTGATAATGGGAATTAATTTAAAATTAATAAATGCAACACATATTTTTTTAATTTGGTATAAATAAAATCATTTTTCAATTCGGAATATCAAAATTAACTAAGGGTAAATTTTTTCTATTTTTCGGAAAACATTCAATTTTTTGATGAATAGTTAAAAACATTGCATTTTTGTTTAAGATTGACCATTTATTTAAATAAATATTTATTTTGTTTAATTTTTTTAAAGTCAAAATATATAAATAACACCTATACGGGTTCAATGTAATTAATTGAAGACATTTTATAATAAAATTATATTTATAAAAGTTTATTTAATTTTTTAATTTCTTTTACCCACCTTCTAAGAAGAATAACAAATTTGCATAAAACATAATTTTACCACTTATGTGAGTTTTATTTCACAATACCCAAGAGACACGGCTGACATCATTATGTAAATGTGGTTCAATAAGTTTCAAATAAGTTTTAGTGAATAGTAATTATTGAGTTTTATTTACAGCGGTCAAAAGGAAATAGAGTTATTAATGGAAAAATGATATTATAATTACACTAAAACATGTACCAATTATATTCTATATGTGTATTTGGACCAAAAAACCTTATTAATAAAATATAATTCTTTTTGGTCCACCCGGATTAAATTAGGACATTTATTATTAGTTTTTTTAAGAAGAGTTAAAAGAGTTAAATTCAAATTTTAATAACGAAACCATTTATAATATAGGTTTATACACAATTTAAATTATACTATAAATATTAATTAGAAATATAAAAATAGTTAATATATAATGGTATTTTATTTATAATTTTTAGACATTATATAATTTAATTTATATAGGACATAATGATGATGCAATAATTACCTTATTAATAAAAGAATAAAATAAATGGTAATATAAATATTAAAATAAATATAATTTAAAAGTTATTATGACATAAAATAATTTTCTAGGTGAATATGATATGTTAGGGTTGAATCAATATAATGTTTTTGAAGTAATCAAGTTGTGATGACTTTCAAAAAAACCAAATACTAAATACTGTCAACATTGACAGAAATGATTTTTTAAAACAAATATTATATTATTAAATTATATAATATTCCTAAAAATATAATGTTTGTCCAAAGGGATTAAATAATATTATATATTTCATTAATTAACCCCTTGAGGTTCCCTATGATGTTTAGATTATGTTTATTAACCATGTAGTGTAAGAATACAAGAAGACACTCTAAAAGTTAAACTATTTTACTGATAGTTACGTCTAAAAGATATGGTTAATATGGTAACCTAAACATGTCTAAAACAAATTTTATGAGATGATATCGATCCATGCACAAATTATGTTAGAAATAAATCTATTTTTATCCATTATAAACCGAAAATGATTTTATAATAAAATAATTTTTTAAACATTTCCAAAAGTGACCCTCACCTCTCTTATAAAAGGGTACTTCCCCTTCTCTAAATTTCTAATCTCCAAAGCCATTTGGCTCGACCAAAACCTGCTCAATTATCCTTATTTTTTTTTTCAAATAATCCTTTAGTCCTTACATTGATAAAAAATCCATCCTATGGATCCCTTTTGATCAACTCAAAAGGAAACATCCATAGAAGAGGTAATAATTTCACCACCCTCTTTCAAGTTCATTTTTCTTCCACTTCCTCTTTATTTGTTGTTTCCATACCAAAATAATAACACCAGTAACTCCTACATAATGTGATGTTATTATAAATATGGTACATCCATATTCATTATTCTATCAATCTTATAAATGAAAAAGTCGTCATACGTGCGTACTTACGGCTTACCATCTCCACGTCGAGGTGTAGTTTGTTATTCAAACACTTCATTATTTTGATGGGTATAGTAATTATTATAACATATGTAAATAATAAATATGAAATGTTAATTATTCTGTATATATGATATACCTTCCAATTATATATTATTTCACCATCAATATAATGATATTGTCGCTCGTGCGTACGTACCAATTACCTTCTTCCCGAGATGATGAGATTCATTTCCAAAGTCACCATTCTATGATGATTATGATGATATATATTATTAATTAGTATGTAATATATAACATAATAATTCTACTATATATATATATATATATGTACTTACATATATGATATTCACTTACTTTCATTCAATATGATATGAAAACAGAAACAACGTTTATGTGTAAGTATGCCCTACCATCTACATAAACAGTGTTTTCCATTTCATATATCTATCTATTATACAGATTTATATTCTAAATATATATGATATATAAATTATTTGTGATATTCTAGAACTATTTATATCATGATCTAAATGATACGATCAATAATAATAAGTTAAAACATGTATGATTAAGAAAGCAATTATTATATTAAATGTTAATTTAACATGGAAATCATTAATAAATGGGCTATATAAAGTCAGAAATGAATAATTTATGATATTATAAGTATGAATATGGTTCTGGTATAATTTAATAACAAACTATGGTCTTTATAATGGAGGTTAAACATACCCTCGACCAAAGGAAAGTGCAAGGTAAGGGTTAATTTCACAATCTCATTATTATATGAGGTTGTTTTTATGTATGTATCTCATGAGACGTATTTATTATCAATGTCCATGTTTCATAAAAGGGTTCTCAATGGGATTATTTTTAAGGGAATATTTTATGAAAACATCATTTTGAAATGTTTTAAATATTTATTCTTCTAAACCTTTCTCATTAATGTCCAGGTTTTTAAAATGGTTTTAAGGATTTAATTACATGGACATGAATGTTTTAAAATGTTAATTATTTTCAAAAGTTTCAAAGTGGTATGTGAAACTTAGAAACAAAAATCACTTTTAAATTACTTCCTTTTTAAATGTGTGAGTTGTAAAAGTTTTCACAAAAAGGGATATTTCTCTCAAAATGTTTTACAGATCATTTTCAACATGGTCAGCATCCATTACTGGATATTTTTCATGATAGAGGATGATTTATTATAACACAATCTTCCATATCATATTGAATGAGTCATGATATGTTTTACAATGAATGTTATTTTTTATACCATTCATGGTTTATGGTTAATGTATTGACATTTCATATGGTAGTTTTAATACGAATGTTTAAGTTATGTTTCAAATTTTCTATATAAGGAATGCAGTGGACTTAGTAAGTGACAGGTGGAGCCCGCTATAGATCCTCGATGCGTTGGTTGGTCTCATGAGACAAACTAGTGTCTTGGAACAAGGCCTTGACAAAATGTTTATTTGTAGTTTTGGCATAAGGCCTTGACTTTGTGGTAATGATGTTCAGTGTTAGACATTCTATCATTATGAAATTAGTTATTACATGTGATTATTCGACTAGTTTAATATCCACGTGGAGGTTTATATGATGATGTTTGATTTATTTTTTCCATATTATGTTTAAAAAGGCTGTTATTTTTATTACATATCTTCCATTAAAAGTTTATAGCTTCCACTAAGCTATTTATCCTTACTGAGCTTCTGAGCTCACCCCCTTTCTTAGGTATTCTTTTCCCAGGATCCCAAGAAGTGTATTATGATTGATGTCTAGGGTTAAGCTAAATGGAATAATGGCGTTCTCAAAGAACTGTCTATTCTTTATTTTATGTTTGAAATTGTAAAGTAACGTTCATGTATGTAATATATTTTCCAAGACTACTAAATTGATCGGTCCTTTGAGACCTAATTAATTGTAATCATGACAATGTATTAAAATAATGCATCGGCTCCGAGCTTCTGGGGTCGGGGCATTACATATATTACATGATCTCCTAATCAAATATGTTTTTAAATGTTTTTTAAAACAAATATATATAACAGATAAATATATACATATACATATATATATATAACCTTAAATTTTTTTAAAATATTATATAAGTTAGTTTGTATATATATATATCATAAACTTCACTATTTTTTTAAATCTTATATATATATTCATATTTTATTATACATACATGTCTGTGTATATATATATATATATTAAAAATAATACACAATTTATACACATATATATATATATATTATGGACTTTACACATTATCTAAGACGTTTATAGATGTATAATTAGAATGAATTTGGTTCCATATATTTAAATCATAAAATTTCATAATTAATCAGAATGTATTATTTATATGAATTTATGTAAAAAGATTTGTTAATTAATATAATTATATAAAATGTATTTTTTGAAAAAAATTTAACAGATCTACACATCTTATTTATATATACATATATAAAAATATACATACATACATACATACATATATGTATATATATATATATCAAAAACCATTAACATATTTTTAAAATCATTTAAATATATAACATATTTTAATATATAAATATACACAAACATATATCAAAATTAACATGATACAAAAAAATTATTATATGTATATAAATTCAAAAGTAACTACAAAACATATATAAATATCAAAAATAATAAAATTACATAATTCATAAAAATCAATTGAAATAAATTATACGAACTAGATTAAAATCAAAATTAAAATTATTATAATTGAGTAAATTATAAATATCAAATAAAACATGAAAATAAAATAAAATTCTAAAAATAGGGTTTAACCATACCAATATATTTAACATTGAACCCAAAATGTGAAAAAAAAAATCAGATAAAAATAAAAATCAAAATTAATACAATTGTATCTATCGAAAATATCAAATAAATTATGATAATAAGATTAACTTATAAATGAGGGGACTAAACCAGTATATTTAACATTGAATCCAATTACACTAAAAAATATATGTAAAATTTAAGAGGAGTTTGTACCATTAAGATCTTAGATAGAATCATCAATAAGATGGGATGAACGGAGCCACATGGAGCCTTGAAAAAAGGGTCGGTCATAGGTTTTTGTTTTAGGATAGCGGGAGGAAGAATGGAAGAAGAGGAAGTTTGGATAGGAGGGTTGTTCATGGATAAATCATTGATTTATCTACGAAGAATTATTTGCAATGGAATTAATGTGGTCATAAATATATTTTCACTATGATTTATTTGTGACAAACACTATGTTCTGTCACAAATAATCCCGCACCTAAAGCATTATTCGAGAGAGGAAAAAAATCCATTGTAATTACCAATCGAGATTACTTTCCATGCAGGGAGGTGGAAAAGTTCACCAAAAATAGTTTTGATGTTTTACGTTTTATGATGAACTAAAAAAATATTTTTGACTACTTATTTAGCCCGTCGCAAATGACCTATCACAAATGGATAAAAATTTAGTAGTGTTTATTTATATTTTTTCAGTTTCAAGTGTTGATCCTTATCATAAATAGGTATGTTTTTGTTTTGAATGTTTTTTGAATTATATATTATTTCTTCCTATTGAAACTCTTCTCTTTATTAATCGAGTAGAAAATTTTATGTGCTGCATTATGAAAATATTCTGTTTCTTTTCATGTTCACATTTGTTTTATTAAATATTATAGTTTTTGTTTTAAATGGAAGATGATGATAGTATGAATGAAGTTATCCATTTTGATCCATTTAATACTTTATAAGGAATTCATGATGGTTCTCAGTTTCTATGATATGTTAAAATTATAACAATTAATCTATTTCATTTAAGATTTATTATGTTTAGTTTTATTTTTTTTTCTTTTTTTTACAGTTTCTATGAAGTCATGGTTAGTTTATGTTGATGATATGGAGTGGAGGTAGATAGATTCATTGTAGGTCGTGTTGTTTATGTATATTGGTCATGATTTGGATTCAATGGAGGCAATCATATGTATTGGTTGACATATGTTTGGGATGAATGATATTGAGGTTATAATGAATGTGGATGTTTGTATATTTTTTATGGATAAATGAAATATTTGTGATGGTTTATCATATATTTATTTTTTTGTTTATTTCATATCAATTTCATTATATTTAATTTTTTTATTAATTTTTTTAATGAAGTTTATGATTTAGCATCATTTTGTAGAAACTGCCGCTAAATACACTATATAAAATATTTTTAGGGATGGTTAGCATTAGTCATCATTAAATCAAACCACCACAAAATATATTAGTGGTGTTTCTTTACGTTTTTTAAATATTTCTCTAGAATATTGTTATATCAAATAACAACCACTAAATGAAACAGAAACTTCTACTCAATACTCCACAAATGATACATAGTAAAATCTGAAAGAAATTATTGAAACTGTCACAAAGGGACTAGGGATCACAAAATATGTGCCATTTTTTAAATTTTCTAGATACTAATAGGCGGTAGTTTAAACCTCCACTAGTCCACAATGTAACATCCACTACTACACCTTTTTGTGGTGTCTAAGAACTAGCCATGTAGTCTTGTGGTATTATTATTATTATTATGATTGTAGGAGATAATTAGGTTACCCAGGGATCAATCTAGTCAAGCTTGATGACATTACACATACCTGATATGGATGCCTATGATTCCTAGGATATGATAGGTTGGAATATTATCATGGATATGTTTCTGATTCAAGTATTTATCAGATGTTTTGAATTAGATTTTCACCATTCATTTTACATTGTTTTTTAAGATATTATTAGGATGCATCAGATTTAACTATTAAGCCTTTCATGAGGAGTTATTTCTATTTGACCTGAGTATTTGGGATGCCTAGATTTCAAACTAGGTTCTTATATTTTTACGATGTAATGACCATCAAGACATAGTTCGAGGAACCTTAATGATGGTCAAAGAAGGTATTGTCAATCGGGGTCATGAACATAAGGATCAATGATGATTATTATTATATTTACTTATTTTAATAAAATACAATAATTTATTTTTGATCATGTCACATGCATATATCATTACATTGAATGATATGTAAAAGAACATGTTGGTGGTTACCTAAAAAGTTCTACACACACACAAAATGTGTGACCACGGAATTTGGGTGCCTAAGAAGCTCTAAACATGGTCATAGGTATCGGTTGGGTTGAGGCCCAATATTATGTGGTCGAGATAGTTCTTCAAAAGCTTGGCTAGGTGATTAATGGTGGGGCTCAGATGTAGTGATGAAGGATTTAGTGTTTTATTTTCTTTTTTTTACCTTATTAATATTGGTGATTGTCATAATTGGCAACTAGGATTGTATGTATTTGTGATTATTCAACACCTTAGGTAATTTTTTTGGTTGTTTATTTATCCTTACACAATAATGAAAATGGTTTTGTACAATACATGGTTATATACTTTTTATTTCTCCCTATGATATAGGGTGTATAGTATCCCAATAGAACCTATTAAAACCCCACCACTCATTAACATGCTATGGAATATGGGTGGGAATGCACATGGTTATGTGGCGGTTCATTCTAGTTGCATTTCATAATGATCTAGGTCGAAAAATTACAACGATATATCAAAAATAGATTTTATTTGGTATACTATTTGGGATATTGTATCCGGGAGATAGGCATGTGTTGGGGTATGTGATGGATACTAGGCTAGTGCATTCAGAACACCTTTTCTGATAGGAAGCCACAATTTTTAGAGATGGGATTAATGCTAAAAATTTCCACTATTATCATTGATTTTATGTTCATGTTGGGTGATGCACCTAATGATTGGATGGATTATTTGTTATGGTTTTTTTGGCTCTCTCCCATGGAGAAAATAGATATTAAATACATAATTCTCTCCAAATAGGATTCAAATGATATATATGGGATTTTTAGTGTAACATATATCACTGATGCTAGATGATAAATTATTTAGAGGGTTATTAAATTCTCATACATCACATTCCCATTTATGTATATTGGATTTCTTCTACTATACTAAGATGAATTTTATATGTTATTCCCTCTAATGGAAATTCATATGGATTTATCATTAGATTCTCATGATGACCATTAAATAATCCCTTGGTGTATGGGATGAGGAGTAACCAGAGTGTGCCAACACATGCACATGATTCTTGTTTATGAGACCTCCTCTTTGTGGATTCCATTCAGCTTCTATAACTTAAAGTAATAGTAACAACACATATGGTGTTTTCCCATGTATATTGGAATGAAATTTTACTTCATTGATTTAGTGGTTGTGTTTCCATTATTACATGTTGTACTAGATGATCTCTTTGGTTATGGTATGATTTAACCATCAATTTGTGATTCTGAGGTGAGGAGTGTCATAGGTGGAATATTGATGAGAGTCAATTCATAATGAGAAATGGTTCTGGAAGGTTATTCCTATGGTTTTTGTGAGACTTTAGATATGGGTGTTTTGGCATGTTGGATTCCATGGGATATATGGATATGGGATTGTGGAAGACATGCTATGTAATTTTCTCATCAACAAGACATTGTTTTTTTGGCTAATCAGTAGACATAAAGACCTATGGAATTGACTTGAATGTTGTGATTTTTGGATTTGAATGATTGCAAGAGAACTATTATAGGTATAATGTATTCTTTATTTAAGATTTTTATTATTGATGGGAATAATTCTTATGTACTTTGGGTTGTGGGATGGTAATCATGAGGTACTTATTGGGACCACTTTTTATATATGGATGTATTTTTTTCAACAATTGTCAATGAATATCAAAATGAAGATGGAGATGAATAAGAACTCCAATGTTTTTGAAAAACATACATTATTCCATGACGGATTATGGGGAGATTTTAAGATTTAATATTGATCATAAAAAGATGAGAAGATGATGCTCGTAATATTCTTTGTTGACTAGAAAGACTAATGTTGATAGAATATAGGGAAGTTAGTAAGTTGCAGTACATTCCCTGGAGAATATGATGATTTTGGGACTGATCATTCAATGAGTATATATGACGGTGGAAGGATTCCATTATAAAAGCTGCCGATTATTGAAGATGAAAGATGAAAGTGAATTCTCATGGGAGTTCTTGTCAAATCAAATATTTAAGGTGATTTTGTTTCACATTTCTTCCCACGTTGTTGGACATCAAAATCGAGATTTTGTTTTTGGAAGTGGAAGGATTTATTCAAAGGAGTGAACAAGATGCCGAACAACGAAGGAAATCTGTAAAGGAACCAAACCACATAATTCAGATCAGGGGCCGCAGACCATGATCTGGGAATGGATCATGGTTGTGTACCTGGTAGTATAAATGGTATGCGATGTCATATGAAGAATCGAATATGGTTTCCCACAACAATACGTGCTGATGTCATGCAGTAAGTAGAAAATGTATGTGGAATGGTTCATAGAACGGGTCACGGTACAGAAAATGGTTTGTCATTGAAGGAGGTGTGGTACGAGGAATGGATCTTCACCTTTAGAAGAGAAGTAGTGTGTGGACCAGATGACACACAAAATGTGGTGATTTATCATAGTTCTCTAGGGGGTCACAGTAGGCAGTGGAGTCTCACCTTATATAGATAGAGATCATTATATAGTGAAGTTACTCTGACAATGGAAATTCGGGTAAAATGAATTAGTGAAATTTTTGGAGTTATTTTCCAATATAGTGTGTGTTAATCCTATCATTAAGAATAGTTTTAATTTCATAATAAAAGTTCATCACTGTGGAATATCTCGACTAAGTCGTAAATTTATACACATGAGAGATTCTACATAGGACAATGTGGTATGTGAAGGCGGTACCTGAAGCTGGTAAGAGAAGGTGGTACACCAAGGCTGTACATAAGGCGGTATGCAAAGGCCGTACACGAAGGTAGTACTAGAAGGCGGTACGAAAATGCGGTACACAAAGGTGGTACGTGAAGGCCATACACAAAGATGGTATGAGAAGTTGGTACTCGAAGGTGGTAGGTGAAGGCGGTACATGATAGAGGTATGCGAGGAATTACAAGAATTTGGTTTGTGAGGTGGTACGTGAAGGTCATATGCGTAGCTGGTATGAAAAGGAGGAATGCAAAGGTAGTATGCAGAGGCCATACAAAGAGCTGGTACACTGAGGCAGTGCACGGAGCAGGTGCAGTGCACGGAGCATGCCAAATGCACAGAACATGCATGATACGTGGAACATGTGCGATGTATAGGGCAGAGGCGGTACGTGGAGCAGAGGTGGTACATAGACTATGAGTTGTACACCAAGCAGGGGCGGTATGCAGAGTATGCCCACTAAAACGAATAGGGGTAGTACGCGGAACATGTTTAGTATGTAGACTAGGTGCCATATGCATAGTAGGTGTGGTACACAAATCTGAGATAGTCTGTAGAATTAGGGAATTTTTTTGGAAATTAAAACACCATAAAGGGAATTTGTGATAATAAGGAATAAAAAAGGGAAGAAGTTCTTGTGCATTATGTAATTTCACTAAAGGATAAAATTTAATATAAAAGAGCATCAATTCGGGACTTCAATGCAAGTAGTGTCTTGTACTAAATAGAGACAAAACAATTTCGTGGAAATTTGTTGATAAGACCACCAAGTAGATAAACTGAGTGAGACATCTCCCAAAGTAGTGATATTAGGGGATTCAATGGATGTGATCTGAGGGTAGCAGTGGCCTATCCCGAATCCTTTGTAAAGGTAGTGTGCTTGGGACTTAGTGACTGTTTCTGACGCTTTGTAATCCAGAACTAGTGAAGATTAGTGGAATTTGGTATGAATGGAAACCTGTCAGTATATGCTACTAGGATGTAGGCCTTAATGGTGGACTATGTAAAATGTGACGTGTTGTCCTTCTACATGTTTTAATTAATATAGATATCTATCGTAATAGTTTAAAAAATTTCCTACCAACGTGAGAACAAGATCCTATCAAGAAGAGAAAAATGTCACACCCTAATTCAACCCCTCTCCGGGTGGTCTATGTTCTTTCAATTGGTATCATAGTGAAATGGTTTATGTATAGTGGTTAATATTCAGTAATTTTATTCAAAATAAGATTTGATTTTTCTTCCTTGTGTCAACAATGAAGAGTAGTCTTAATGAAAGTTTAGTTATATCAGAGCAGATGTCATTACCTAGTAATACAATGAAGAATAGGAAAATGTAAGAGAAGAGACCGTTCAAGAATTCCCTATTATTTAAAAAATAGTTAGTATCTGGTTCTCTATGCCATTTAGAAAATGAGGATGTTTCATACCTAGAAAGAAAAGATCAAGAAAATAGGGATGTATGTGTTTGCACCCATGATCAATCATCAGCCACATATGAAATTGATATTCTACAGAAATAACTATATGATGTCCCTTAATATTTAGTTTTCAGTGTTTGTAGAATATTTCAATGTATGTAAGATGAAATCACCCAGATAATAAAATAAGATGATTCTATGGAGGAAGGTTTTGTAATAAAAATTAAAAAATGTTATATGCTCTCTTGAATGATTGAATCCTATGAAGAGACCAGGAGGAAAAATTAAATAAATACTTCAAAATGGTACAAATATGTTAAAGAGGAAGAGAGATTCAAAAAGGCTCTTGATGAAAATATCCATGTTCTTGAAGGGAAATTAAAAAAATTCACTCATGTCAAGGGTCGACAATTGGATGGGATATCCAAAAAGATCAAGGAACATGACTCTTTGATTCAGAATAAAATGATGTTGCATGAGGAAGAATTTGTTTTTATAAAGAAGGCTTGTGAAGAGGAGATGATTATGAATTAATACTAGGAGGTCATTCTCAATAGAAAATGTCTAGAATTTGATGCTCAGTTGAGAAATCTTGAGAATACACGTATTAAGACTTCAAAAAAGAATGAATCAGTTTCTAATGGTACTCAATGCTCTCTGGAGGATTCCTTTGTCAAAATACCTCCAACACATGATTAGAAGATCATGAAATAATTCACTGATCTGTCATTAGAAGGTAAGAAAGTAAAGGTACCATCCATACCAACTTACACTATTGTTCCAAAATATGTATCTACAAAAAGTGATGGTTGGAATAAAAATTATAAACAAGTATGGATGAGGAAAGGTGAGGAGAAGAAACCTAACACGAAGGTTAGGGTGGATAGGAAGAAAAATCTAGAAGATGGTTCCCCAAATATAGCACAACTCATTATGAAGAAGGCCCAAAACCCATATACCAAAAATATATAATGTAGACATGATCTATTGGTCAATGTTGGTGCTGCAATATATTTGGGAATTGTCCACTGGATTCTTGGTACAATCCCTTAAATAGAAAAGCATAAAGAAATCCAATACCAAAGTAATGAAATCTAGAGAAGAAGAAGAGAATGTTGCAGTTCCAGAAGCATCTATTTACATAAAACAAATTTTGAATGTGTGATAACATCTGTGATGTATGTAAGGATAATGATCCTAAGGTAGTTACATTCACTTCTCAACATGCATTCACTATTGATAAGAAAAGAAGACATTTGATGCCATCTATGTATGAAGAAGCTACCTTGGGAAGAAATTAGAGGAATATTGTGAACCCACATTTCCCCAAGAAGATCTAAAGTAGGTAAGATGAGAAGTTATTGGAATTTTAATCTATGAAATTGAAGGGGAATTCTTCAAAAATAGAAAATAAGAGGGATAACACTATGATGAACCCATGTGGTAGATCCAAACCTGCTGCAAGAGTTCCAAATGACATGTTGGTCATATATCAATAATATTTGAAAAGAATAAGGAAACATCAAGATGACAATTCCAAGGCTGGTGACAACTAAAAATGAAAGATTTCACGTGATGAATATAGAGTACATGAGAGAATGAAAACCAAAACAAAAACATGTGTCAAAAAATGTTCTGTGTGAGAGATGTATGAAATATGGTCACATTGAAAAAGGTTTTCTAACCATGATACCAAAGCAAGAATAAATCCTTAAAATGAGTAAGAATGTATCATTCATGATGGCTATTAAGAAGAACAGATCTCTATGCAAATCAGAAGATAATGTGAAGAGATCCAGGCCACATCAACACAAATCCGGACATATGTTCAGATGTGAATGCTTGAAAACATGAGGAAATGGAGAAAAATGGTTGAGAAAATCATGTCAACAATGCAACTTATATTGATGAAGCAATGAGGAACCACTATATTCACTTAATAATTTGTGTACTGTATTTATGCTAATAATACAGGGAAGTTAACACAAAGCATGCTCTTAGGGGGATAACCTAAGATGTAGTGAATGTTATAAAGTCTTGATATCAAAGCCGAATAAGTTTCCATCCTTGAAAGATTATTCAATTGATCTTAATGGATTAAAATGATGAAGGATAACCCTTGATGAATATGATAAAGATTATTTCCCTCTGAGGGGGAGAAAAATGAGGAATAATCCTGAGTTATTATTTCAAAAAGTGTCAACATCAATTGGTAATAAATGAAATTACATTGGAAATTTTATGAAGTTCTAGTCATTGAATAATTTATGTCATTTCTCAATGTCTCATTTTTTTTACTCAGAATTAAGACCATTTTATAAAGGGGGTGTAAATGAATTAATCCAGGACATAAGAGGAATGGAAGGACACAAAGTCCACTTATTTTTCCCATTGCAAATGAATGTTTTTGATCAATTTATTCTAGTGATTACAGGAGTATCATGTTGATTACTCCCTATGAAATTCAATTTCATCATCCTGGAATGAATGTTTGAAACCCTTGATGACAAAGTATATGATTTTTCATCTCAGATGGTATCATGATCAGTGAATAATGGAAAAAATTGTTGTCTAAATCATATTCTCAATTTTTATACATAGTGAATTTCTCATGTAGACATAGAGTGAAGTGAATTATGGCACATTGCTTAAGTACAGATTGATACCCTTTTCTGATGAACATTATATTTCATGTCAATAAGGGGGAGATAAGTGAAATGAATGTTAGGGGAGAAAGAATATTCCCATTTTTATATTGAAAAATTAATTTGAGGTGAAATTTAAGGTATTGACCACAAAATACAAATGGGGAGATTTTTTGGACCACTTTTTGTATATGGTTTTATTTTTCAGCAACAATTTTCAATGAAGATCAAAATGACGAAAGAGATGATAAAGAAATACAGAGTTATTGATAGACATGAATTATAGCATGAGGGACCATTTGAATATTTAATGACTTAAGAATGATCATACCAAGCTAAGAAGGTTATGCAAGTCAATCATTATTCACTAGAATGACTGATGTTGCTAGAAGATAGGGAAGTTGGTATGTCGCAGTTCTTTCCCTAGGGAATCCTACAGTAATGACCCAAAATTTCATTAATGGAAATTCCTATTTAGCTAATTAAATGTCTTATTATGGTTATATAAAATGTTAACTTCATTGGTTTTATGTTTTTTGATTTTAAAATATTGTTATGAATTGTGATCGTTGCAAATATAGTCGTTGAAAAATGATCACATTATTAGTATAAATATGGGTCTCTAACAAATCCAATTTACCTAGACAAAGGAAGTGATGGCCTCATCCAGTAGACTTTCCCCATATGAATCCCATTAGTTATAGATCATAATGGAGGTTCCTTCATTGGGCTTCTCTCTTGACCATGTTCAAACCGAGCTTGAACACATTAATCTTGAACGGAACCAACTATGAGATAAGTCGAAGTTATTTGAGATTACCACCCAAGAGATGTTATCTAAGCCACCCCAAGAGTCTTCCACCATCGCACACCTTACCATTCAGTCTAATGTGGGAGTTTTAAGGGGTTATGTAACAATACTTTAGCACTATGACTATGTACATTATTTTTTAATAAAGATTGTGCATTCATTTTATTATTGTTACATTGTAAATAGTTTTTAAAACGCAAATAATATTTTTAGTTAATATTCAACTATGAAATCTATTTTGATGAATTAATGGATTTTTGAATTTTAAAATATTTTAATAAAATATTTTTATAATTAAATTATTTTTTAGTAAATATAAATGATCATATATGTTTATGAATGCAATTGTAATTTTTATTAAGGTTTGAAACCCTTTTGGTCAGAACCCAATAATTTTCGCTAAATATCGGTTTTTATTTTAAAAGTAACAAATTCACATATTTATAAAATTATATAGATTAAATGAATATATTTTTGGAATTAGGACATCAAAATTATCCAATGGTAAATTTTTCATAATTTTCTGAGACAGTCAAAATTTTGGTTATAAATTAAATATCTTTTAAATATATAATGTGTTTTATGACATTATAATGACCCAACAGGGATGTAATAAAATAATATAATTTTTTTCGGCCAATATATGTTTTATCATTAAAATAATGGGATTTTATATTTTTTGATTTATTTTACAAAGCTTTTTTGGACCCTCTAAGACTTATAAAACATTTTTCTTTTTAAATTGTTTTTATTTAGAGTGTGACTCACCTCCTCAAAAGAAACCTTATTATATTGATAGATTCAGCCATTGTCCATATAAAATATTGTCTTCTAATCCACTTAGGAAATAACCATGGGAAAAAACTATCGGTTGGTTTGTGGAATTGATTAGTTTAATGTGAGGTGTCCCAAACCTAAATAATAATGAATTCCCTCTCTTTTACTTTATAAACACACCCAATATTATACTTCCTCTTCACTCAAAGCCTTTGGAGTTCCACCAACCCCTTACCTTCCCTATATATAATCCTCCCAAGGTTCCACAAGAACCATATAAGCGTCTCTCAAGCCTCTCCCAAGACTTTGGGTTCACACATCCACGTAAAAGAATTTCTTCCATTATCATTTTTTTCAAAATTCATTAAGTTGTTATGATCTTTTGTTTTCAGTTAAAAATTTTGGGGTATGATTTTGAACCTCACCCATACTGACTTATTAATGTTTGGATGTTGGGATACCCCTTTCTCACTCATTAATGCCTCCCATGTACACCAGTTACCATGCCAATATTCCATGAGGGATTTCTCTCTCCTCTTTTACATCCAACTAAATCTTTTTTATTATGCATCTAAATTCAATTATGTTTGTTGGAAAATGTATCTATATAACCCCATTACTTTCTATTTCATTTATATATGATGAGACACCATTTTCTCTCTCATCAACCATTTTCATGAATTTTTATGTCACGCTGTTATGTTGCCGAAATTACACCGCGTTTTTCCATGCCATGATCATTGTGTAATGAATACCATACCAATGTCTCTATCAAGGGTATTCAACTTTATACACATATATATATTGAATGGTACTTTCATTTATTTATTCCAAATTACTTAATCGTGGAATAACTTATGATGTTGATTGATTCCATGATCCATGTCGCACACTTACGCATAAAATGTAATGTTTAAGAAGGGTGTGACCTAATAGAGATTCAATTCATAGGGTAAATTATAGTATCATGAAAGGTCATGTGAAATGGGTATTGAATCATGCTAATTCAAATTCAATGAGTTTTTACTCGTTCTTCATGTGCAATGTGGGTTTACTCATGCTCCTTAAGCAATGAGCCTTGGATCATGCTAATACCATGTTAAGTGTTGTTGCCACATTTCCATGTCATGATTATCATTCTTTATCATGCCTTTATGTTAATCTATCTCTTGTTCTACGTTGATATGACTATGGTCTAACTTGTATTTTATTCCTCATGTTATTCCATGTTTATTCCCTTACTGGGCATTATAGCTCACCCTTTTTTTATTCATGTCCTCATGTTATCCCATGAAATGCTATGTATGAGGGAATGTAGTGGTCATGTAAAGGAAGTTATCAATAAGATGTTGCGTTATATGTTTTATGTTGTTATGTATTATTCTGATGTCCCAAATACACTAGACCTCTCGATCTTCCATGTTGTATCAACTGAAGGTTTTATGTAATAAATCTGCTTTATGTGTGTAATGAATAGTAGGGATGTTATAGTTGGTATCAGAGGATATCATTAGTTATTTTTGGTATTAAGATTATAAAACCCTTCTAAAAACTTATAGAAAAGAATAAGTATAATAAAAACATCAATAAGTACATGTGAGTATTAATTTAGTGTTTTATTAAGAAAATACATCCCTGTCAGGATACGAGTTGGTTAATGCGGCTCTGGTACAGATGTATCCTAGCTGTAAACCCCGAAAACACCACTTTGAGGTAGACTCGAACTAAAATTGGATCATGAAAACAGGGATTGCTTCACTCATGGGTATGAAACTCCTAGTGGATACGCATTGGAAATTTCACAAGCTTTGTATGAACCCTAATTAAGGGTAATAAAAAATTTCCCATAAGAATATATTTTAGAAAGTAGATCATGAAAAACTAACTGAAGCCTATGGATTCATAAGTTAAGGAAATAAAATTAATTTATATGTCATCAGTTTGTCCTTGGAATACCCTTTATGTGTTCCCCTCACTTTTCTTTTATTCCTGCCAATGGCCGGTAATAGGAGGACTCATGCTAACTACTGACGTGAAGATCAAGGTGATGACTATGCAAATGAGACTCCCAATTTAATGGGAGCAGGAATCGCGAAATTTGTCAAGCATCTCTCTCAGTTAACTCATGCTTTGAATAGAAACATGGGTCAAGAAAAATTTTCAACCCCCCCCCCCCAAGAAAGAACAAGTCGCTATAGAGTGCTTCATGAGACAAAGGCCTCCTACTTTTATAGGATCATCTGATCTCTCAATCGCCAAAAAAATAGATAAACTCCATTGAAAAGATCTTCTCCATCCTTAAATTTTCTAAACAAGAGAAGGTTCTCCTCGGTGCTTATTGTATGGAGGGTGAATCTGATCAATGGTCAAAATTGGTAAAAAAATATGAAGCATGCTGAGGAGATCGAGCCATTGAAATGACCGGATTTCGTGAAGACGGTTTCTGAAAAATATTTTCCACACACCCTCTAGATTAAGATTAAAAGGGACTTTATTGCCCTTATGTAAAGAGGAAATTAATCTATCAGAGGTTATGGGTCAATCTTTACAAGTCTTGCACAATACGCCTCCGACTATGTTGTTACCCTCGAATCCATGGTTGACCGCTTCATTGGTGGGATGAAACCTCGCCTATAGAAAGCGTTGGCGATCCATGACTTCGACAACTATGAGTAAATTTTCCGATGTTCCCTCAAGGTCGAAATGGTGATTATAGAATCTCAGGGGTATCATGGGGATATTAAGCATAAGGTGGACTTAAATTCTAGTGGTTTGATGGATAAATCCAAAGGTTCTAAGAAGATCTAGCCCCCACATGCCAAAGGTGCGGAAATAAGCACCCTAGAAATTGCCTGAAGGGGATAAGGAAATGCATTAGGTGTAGAAGAGAAGGGCACCTAGCTATTAATTGATGGTAAGAAAAACCCCCGGATTAAATAGTGTAGAGGAATTCTCAATTCGAACCTCAATGCATTGTTCATTACTACAACTAAAAATAACCAATGAATCTTGAAAATCAGTGCCCTATGCTAAGGGTTTTCAGAGGCAACAAAAAACCACCATGTCAGCAAGGGAGCGATTTTTCCAACACTACTAACGAAGTGAACCCCGACCACGATGTGGTGATAGGTATGCTGGTTATTCATTCAAGAATAGTGAACATACTTTTTGATTCATGTTTTAGGCATTCTTTTATATCCGAAATGTATATTAGAATAATCCCAGCACCACCAAAAATGATGTAAGTAAAGATGTCAGTGAGTACGGAAAATGGGGAAATCATTGCATCCCATGAATATGACTCCTCCCCTATCATAATCTGTGGATTGAATTTCCCGTCGAACCTCATCATACTCCCTCTGGTGAAATTTTTTCCAATTTATGGCATGGATTGGCTTTCCTTATATAGATCCAACATAACTTACCGTGAGAGGGAAATCACTCTCCAAGTGGATAATCGACCCCTGATTCTATACATATAAAAGGAGGAATATTAATCTTATTTACCTCCATCATCTCAAGTGTGGATATTTCTTACCTATGAGCACGTGTATCTATCCTAGATGATTGAGGCTAAGGAGGAAACCATCCTTGATTATATGCATACTCTGAGGAAATTTGCTGAAGTCTTTCTCGAGGAATTTCCGTGTCTTCCACCCAAAAGAGAAGTTCAATTATCAATCGACCTTATACCTGGGGCATTTCCAATATCCAAGACTCCGTATTGAATGGGTGTTGGGGAGATTGAGGAGCTGAAAAAAAAGAGGACAATATGGATAAATGGTTTATACACCCAAGTGCTTCACCATGGGGTTCGATGGTCCTCTTTATCAAGAAGAATGATGGGTCAATGTGCCTTTACATCGATTATCACAAGCTTAACAAAATCACGATAAAGAACAAGTATCTCGCCCCCGAATCAATGACTTGTTCAATCTGCTACATGGAGCACAATACTTTTCCAATGAGTATTTTTAGTCAGGATGTTATCATGTAAGGGTGAAGAAGGATGATATCCTCAAGATTTCTTTTCATACAAGATACGGGCACAATGAATTCATAGTAATGCCTTTCGAACTCACTAATGCTCCAATAATCATCATTGACTTGATGTATATATTCTTTATGGATTACCTTGACAAATATGTTGTAGTATTTAAAAATGATATTATAGTATACTCCAAAACCAAGGAGGATCATGAGGAGCATCTAAGAACTACACTAGAGTTCTTTTGGAAGGATAATCTCTATGAAAAGTACAAAAAGTGTGAGTTTTGGTTGAAATAGGTCTCATTATTACGCCATATCATCACATGAAATGAGATATTTGTGGATCCCTCCAAAACATATGTAATTAAGGTATGGCCGAGGCCAACATCAGTAATAGATATATGTTGCTTCATGGGGTTAGCTGGATATTATCGACGATTTTTGAGAAATTTCACATGATTTTCCAACCCTCTTACAAATCTAAAATAGGAGGGAGTAATGTTTTCATGGAGCAATGAATGCAAAGAATGATTAAAGGTGTTAAAAGGGAGCATTATCAATATATCCATACTCACTTTACCCATAAGTGGAGAACATTTTTGAGTATTTAGTGATGATTCAAAGAAGGTCATGGGCCATATGTTGATACAAAATGACAATGTCATTTGCTATGCTATAAGGCAATTGAATGTTCATGAGCAGAATCATCCAACACATGATTTGGAGTTGGTTGAGATGATCATTGCATTAAAAAAGGTGGTATTATCTATTTGGGGAGAAGTGTGAAATATATACAGACCAAAAAATACTCATGTATTTATTCACAAAGAAAGAGTTGAACATGCAACAACGAAGATGGTTAGAGCTGATCAAATACTATGACTGCTCAATCCATTACAACCCTATGAAATCGAACATGGTGGTAGATGCTCTATGTAGAAAGGACCCAATGATTCTATAATTGATGACAATTGAATAGGATCCAATCCTCTCTGATTTGATAAAGATAAACATGTAAATCATAAAGAAGGCAACATAATCAATCCTTCCACAAAGGATTGCTCATCCATCTCTTTTGGAAAAGTTAAAGGATGCTCAAATGGATGATGTGGGAATTAAGAATAAAGTGGAAGCCATCATAAAAATGAAATACTAATAGGTAAATGTTAACAATGAAGGAATTATGAGATTTGGGAAAATACTATGTGTTCCATCAAATCCATGCTGAAGAAAGAACTTTTGGATGATGCACATAGTTTAAATTTCACTATTCACCCAGGAAACACAACAATGTATTGAGATATTAGAGAGTATTATTGGTGGGAAAATATGAAGAAGGAGATCACTAAATTAACATCAATGTTCCTGGTGTGTCAGAAAGTGAAGGCTGAGAGACCCAAGTCTAAAGGGATGATGCCACCATCACTCATACCAGCATTGAAATGAGAGAACATCACCATGAACTTTTTCACCAAACTTTTGAAGACATCCAAAGGAAACAATGAAATCTGGGTTATTTTGGATCATTTTACAAAGTCTGCACACTTTATTGCAATTTTAGAGGATTTCTCATTGGATCAACTGGCACATATATATATCATGGAAGCTATAAGGTTACATGGACTACCACTATCTATTGTATCTGATCGAGATCCAAGATTCACCTCTATGTTTTGGAAGAGTCTTCCACATGCCCTATATACTGAAATGAACATCAGTATGGCCTATCATCCACAAACTGATGGCCAATCTGAGGGAACTATTCAAACACTAGATGATATGTTAAAATCATGTTCTATGGACTTTAATGGAGGGTGGGACCAACATCTTTCACTGGTTGTATTCTCCTACAATAATATTTTCCACTCAAGAATCTGAATGGAACCTTATGAATCCTATATGGGAAGAGGTACAGAACACCAACATGTTGGGATGAATTCATTGAACGTAATCTGCTATAAAAAGAAATGGTCGAAGAAATGGTGGAGAAGGTGAAAACCATTCAGCAGCACATCAAGGTATCCCAGAGTTGATAGAATAGTTATGAAAAATAACCATTGATGAGACCTTTAGTTTAAAGTTGGAGACCTGGTATTTCTACATATATATATATATGGAAATAAGGACATATGGTTTGGAAAGAATGGGAAGTTAAGTCCTAGGTACATAGGCCCCTTCAATATTCTTGATTGTTTTTGGGATGTGGCCTATCGACAAGAAATTCCACGTACCATGGACAAGGTATACAACATCTTTCATGAATCCCTCTTAAGGAAGTACATACCAGACCCTTCACATGTACTCCCTTTAGAGGTAGTACATCAAGAGGATGATATTTTTTATGAGAACAAACCAGTGAAGATCGTAGATCGTAGAGAAAAAATTATACGAAATAAGAAAATTCTCCTCGCTAAGGTGTTGTGGAAAAACCAACTGTTTGAGGAAGCTATGTGGGAATCAGAGGAGGTGATGAAGAAGAGTTCCCCGAATTTGCTTTAGTGAGGGAAAAGGAAAATTCGATGGAAAAATTTCTTAAGGGGGGAATATTGTAACGACCCAAACATTCATTAATGGAAATTCTTCTTGATCTAATTAAATGTCTTATTATGGTTATATAAAATGTGAACATCATTGGTTTTACATGTTCAGATTTTAAAATACCATTATGAATTGTGACCATTGCTAATGTAGCTGTTGAACAGTGGTCACATGATTAGTATAAATATAGGGCTCTAACAAATCCAATTTACTCAGACAAAGGAAGTGATGGCCACATCCACTAGAGTTTCCCCATATGAAGCCCATTTGTCTGAGCTCAGATAGGAGGTGGAATTATTGGACTTCACTCTTGACCATGTTCAAGCCGAGCTTGAACAACTTAATCTTTAGTGGAACTAACTATGGGAGAAGTGAAAGTTAATAGAGATTACCACTCGAGTGATGTTATCTGAGCCACCCCAAGAGTCTTTCACCATCACACAACATACCCTTCGGTCTTATGTGAGTTTTATAAGGGGTTATGAAACAAGACCCTAGAACTATGTCTATGTAAATTATTTTTGTATAAATAATGTGTATTCATTTGATTATTGTTACTTTTTAAATGGATTTTAAAGCACAAATAGTATTTTTAGTTAATATTCAACTAAGTAATAATTTTTGATAAATTAAAGGATTTTTGAATTAAATAATAATTTAATATAATATTATTATTATTAATAAATTCTTATTTAATTCAAATTATTACATAATTTTATAAATTCAGTTTTACTTTTTCATAATGATTGAAAACTTTTTTTTTCAGAACCCATGAATTTTCAGTAAATGTCATTTTTTATTTTAAAAGTAAAAATTCACATATTTATAATATTATTTAGTTAAAATGAATATTATATTTTTAATCAGGACATCCAAATTATCCAATGGTGAATTTTTAATAACATTCTGAGACAATCAAATATTTGGGTAAAAATTAAATACCGTTTAAATATATAATGTGTTTTATGACATCATAGTGACCAAATTAGGATTTAATAAAATACTATAAACATTATGTTTGGCCAATATATGTTTTATAATTCAAATAATATGATTTTAGATTTGTTTGATTTATTTTAAAAAGATTTTGTGGACCCTCCAAGACTTATAAAACATTTTGTCTTTTTACATTGTTTTCCTTGAGTGTGTAACTCACCTCCACATAAGAAACCATATTATTTTAAGAATTTCAGACATTGGACTTATAAAATATTGCTTTCCAATATCCTTTGGTAGAAACCATGGGCAAAAACCATTGTATGGTTTGTGGTATTGATTAGTTTAATGTGAGGTGTCGCAATCCTAAATAATAAAGAAATCCATATTATTTCTTATATAAACCCACCCATGATCCCACTTTCTCTTCACTCAAAGCCTTTGGAGTTCGACAAAA